>OX424572.1:154052603-155282603 GCA_949152435.1 Gastracanthus pulcherrimus | reverse complement strand
TCTTCGAAGCCTGTTGATATTATGTGTGCTTGTTGGTCCGCTAATTGTACCATAGATTTTCGATCCTTGAATAGTTTATCTATATTTTGATTAGTTAACTCAACATCATTGTATGTTACAAGTCCAAATCAGCTTTTACTTAAACCACCGATTACTCCTAGTGGTGCTTTCTTCTGGTACGTATGGTATTTGGTTCATGTCCTTGATGATAATTGATTTTCCCTAAACTATTAGGGGTTTGGTCTATTTCGTTATAGATATGCTTCAATTTTTGGTCTCTTAATTTCACTAGGTCTATTCCTAATGCTAACTTGCATTATTGCTCTGACATTTTAATGATACAATTTGTATAAATATCTTGAATGGATTTCATTAGACCATGTACAACTAAAAAATTGTTTACTTCAATATAAATTATTATTTGCCAGTCAGCTCTTCTCATCCGAATACTTTCCATGCGCTCGTAATAAATTCTTGGATTTTACTAATTCGATTTCATAATTGTTATGTCCATGCGCCAAGAACTATGATTGTTATTAATATAAAAACCACGGTGTTCATCATTGTCCTACAAGGTTAAAAAGTGTCACTTGAGTCTGAGTCAGGATTAGTGGGGTCTGGGGGTACTAGTTTTAGTTTATTTATGTGTTTCCTAAGTCTTTTCCCACTTGGAAGTTCTAATAAAATGTTTTCCTACCTAAGAATTCAATTACTTTAAGTGGTTTTTTGTAATAACTATCGAATTTTCCTACTCGCGTTTCATTTCTGACTCAAGCATAGCTTTCTACTTTACCATAAAACGGTTTTTTCTTTTCGTCATATCTTCCTTTTGATTTCTTTTTTGTGTTGATCTGATTTTCATCTGCAAAAATTTTCATTTCTTCTAATCGCATTATTAAATTACGTAGATACAAGTTATAAATCCTAGGTTTCTTGTCAGATGGGATTTATATAGGGAAACGTCGTCCCAATACTAATTCGTACGGTGTAAATGGCGGTATGGACACTGGTATTGTACGTAAATGTCGCGAATGGTGCTAAACGGCCCCAATAATCGTATTTTCAGAATATCTTATAAAGTTAATTAGTGGTGAATGGCTTCTTTCTAAAGAGCCATTTGTTTGAGGTCTATACCTGGAAGTAGTCAAGTAATGTATTTAAATATTTTCAACATGCTTTGCACTATCTCTGATAAGAAACTGGTCCAACAAGGTCCGATAAGATTACTCGAGGAGCTCCGAATTGACAAAGTAGGTGTTTCGCTATAGCGTCTGCTATTCTTGTGGCCTTTTGGTTAGATATTGGGACGGCCATTAGATATTTGGTTAGGTTACATTGAATGGTAAGTAAATGGCCGTTTCCATCCGGAGTAGTCCGCAGTTCTCCGCACTGTATCTATTGATATCTTATCGAAAGCTTCTATAGGGGTATCCGTAAATATTATAGGTTCTCGGGTTTTCAAACTATCTATCTTTTTCTCGACAGTTGGCACACCTTCGAATATAATCGAGAATATCATTTCTCATACCAGGCCACTTATTAGTATAACGGATAACATTCTTCGATTTTTTCATACGTTTGGCTAATGCCTTTATGCACCCCTTTCAATTCAGACTATCATATAAAGTCTCAATAATGTGTTTTCTTTTCTCTGGGGTCGGTAAGGTTACTTTACCATAACAAATAGTCGCTTTAAGGTGGCTCTTTAGTGAAATAAAATTTTTTTATAGTTTTAATTTTTATGAATTGATACTCACATATCATTTTTGTACTGATATTATGCAGTTATATACAAATTTTCAGCCATTTACCTCTCTTAGATTTACAGTTATCCTAGGAAGTGTGTTTAATTTGAATGAAAATAGGGTTACGATGAAAGTCATCCCGGCACACATCTATTTTTTTAACCCGGATGAAATGTTTAGAATATGTTCTTTAAATTATATACAATAAAAGTGTGTATTTTGCTCTAAAATTTATTATTAATTTTTAAAAATAGAAAATTATTAATTTATGATTTTGCTTAAAAAAGCACTAGATTTACAATAATTTTACGAGTTGGTATAAATAATAAAGTTGTTCAAAATAATTTCAAAAACAAAATGCATACTTTTATTCTAAATACTTTGAAGAATATTCTCCTAAGATTTTAGCTGGATTCATTAATTTGGTGTACGCTAGGATAAAATTAATGATTGAGAAACAAATTAGTGAGAAAACAGTGCTTTTATCAAAATAGTGGCTTTATTCAATAAACTAACCATAATTTTAGAAAATTTTATTATTCCATTCCGGAAAAACAATAAATTACATATATTATAGAAAGCTCAATCACTCGTTGTTCATAATAAGTACAGAAGAGTTGATTGATCGCTACGAGTCAATTTTTTATTGTAAATCCCACGTTTCGGATGTATTAGTAAGATCCCTTCTCAGGGGCTACAAGAAAATTATACATAATGCGTTAATTAAATACAATTATTTTATAGCAAATAATATAATTGTATAGTCGGACAAGGATCAGTCTTCAAGCACAATTTCATTATTAACTCTTCTCTACTTATTATGAACAACGAGTAATTGAACCTTCAATAATATATTTATTGGCATTGTATCACGAACATGCCCACCATCACTCGATCACAGATACGAGCGAAACTTGCACCCAACCATCCAGTTCATCGATTTCTCCGAGCAACGACAATAACATCTTGCCACCGGTCAACGAACTTCGTGCTGCTTCTTCATCGGCAGTTAAACACACACACACTCACCTCAAATGACATAGTATTAATAAAAATTTTAAAATCTTTACCCAGAGTTAATGTATGGGGTTTTCTTTAGAAAATTAAACTTTTACATAATTACAATATTTACAACTACTTTCTACAGTTAACCAAGAATTTAAAAATATTAATTCTAGCGAACAGTAAATTAACTTACTAATTAAATTGTAGAACGCATGACATTCTCCCAAGACATATTGATTATGCTAAACACTCCTTTAGTAACATTACGTTCCATAGCCATTCCAATAATAGAAAAAATCAATCATTTAACAACCGTTTTACAGAAAGAAATTCTTAAATTAGAAATCACGGATCCCAACTTTCATATTAAACATTTAAATAAGAATATTACTAAATTAGGCAACCTTCTTAAGAACAATGTCAATCCGATCATTGTTTCAGAATTTCTTAATTTTTACGAATTCACTATCAATATTCAAAAAAAGAAATTTAATTAAATTCACAATAACAAATTCAATTCCATAATTTCTAATAATAATAACAACATTGATCAGTATAATGATATTTTTTAAATCAGTAACAATTTAAATTTTTCTTCTCATGAATATTTACTTTCTGATAACTTTAATAATAATATTTCCATTAATGACACATATATCAACAATCTTAAGGATAAATGGTTGGTTAATTTATCTGATATTAATATTCCTCCTTATGCTTATAAAATCTTAAGATTGGGAGGAAAATTTAATTTTTCAATAGATTTTGATAAACGCGTAGCTTTCGAATATTTCAAAAACATTGAGTCCTCCTTATACTTTAATAAAAAGATTGAGTATAAAGCTAGAGATGAACTTCTGAAATTTATAAATAATCACATAAAAAACAGACCACACATTAGTTTTGAGAACAGAATCCTTAATGAAAAACTACACAAAACCAAAATGTTTCTTAAGAATAACAATAAATTGTTGTTTACTAAGGCCTATAAAGGGAATGTTAAGGTGGCCATTGAAAAAAGTGTTTATTTTTAAAAAGTTGAAGAAGCCCTTTGTGATACTCGTTATTATGAACAACTTAAGAATAACCCTATCAAGCTTCACTAAGCTTAAAAAAAACACAAAATCATTTTTAGAATCCTGGAAAAATAGAGGTGTTTTCGAACAAGAGACAGCTTTCAATGATATTGTTGTTAATGTTGAGAATTTTAATCAACCCCGTGCTTATAGCTTGATTAAAATACATATAGCAAACTTTTTTTGCTTGATTTGTTTGTTATTTAATAAATACGTTCCGAAACTTGCTTCCAATGTAAAAAATAGTATGGCTATTAAAAACATATTAGATAATATCATTATACCCGAGGAGTATTCCCTTTATTCACTTGATGTTGTTTCCTTTTTCACTAATACACCTAAAGATTAAATTATAGATTCTGTTTCTTCCAAATGGAAATATATTAAAAATAAAATAAACTTATCCAAACCAGAATTCTTACAGGTGATAGAATTTTTATTAGACTCCACCTTTTTAGTATTTAACGGAAAATATTACAAACAAATAAGCGGGGCACCGATGGGGTTTTCTACTATCCCAGGGTTTGCTGACATATCATTGGAAAGATTAGAATTACATTGCCTAAGGATTTTAAAAAATAACATAAAATTGTATAAAAGATACGTTGATGATTGTATTTTAATAGCTAAAACTAACAAGATTCAGGACATATTAAACACTTTCAATAGCTATAATAATTCCCTTCAATTCATAATAGAACATGAAAACAATAACAACATTAACTTTCTAAATATTAAAATCACAAAAATTATTAACAACACTTCATTAATTGATTGGTATAGGAAAGACACAGCATCAGGGCGCTATATTAATTTTGCATCTGATCATCCACTATCCCAAAAAATTGCTATTATTTACAACTTAATTGACAAATATATTCGTCTATCACACCCAACCTTTAACAATAAAAACATAAAAATAGCCAAAACCTTTTTATTAGGCAATGATTACCCTAGTAAGTTTATTGATAAATACATCCGCAAACGTATTTCCCATATTAATAATAAGAATAATAATACTGACAATAATAATACTAACAACAACAATAACTCCACAATAAACAAACCTTTCATGGTTCTCCCCTTCATTAAATACCTCACCCCAAAAATTAATGAGGTTCTATATAAACATCATATCAGTCCTATCAATAAGACTATTAATAAATTTAATTGCATAATTAAATTAGGTACAGATAGGTCAGAAAAATTCGAAACTAGCAATATTGTTTATAAAATTAATTGTAAAGGTGATAGCTTCAATGATCGCCCAGCTTTCTACATAGACCTTAGTAAATGCAAATTCACAAAACGTCATAAAGAGCACACTAATATTGTTAAAAACCTTGATACTAAGCAGCTCTAGCTAACCATGTTATCAACACAGATCATACAATCGACTTTGAGAATTTTCAATTTTTAGGTACTGAAAAAAATTCCTTAAAATGGTCTTTTCCGAAGTCTTGAACATTTTTTAGCAAGACAATACAGTTAATAAAAAAGAAAATGTGAGTAATTTTAAGAATACTTATAAATACACTTTGAATATTCTAAAAAGACATGCTAAATGATTGATTTTGACTAATAATAATAATTTTCATCCACCCTTTCATTATATACTTCCTTATTGTTGCGCTGACTTTTTGCTCGCGCAGTCGTTGTTGGCTGTGTTATTCCCCGATGCGGTGACAAGTCTTACGTGTGTGTGGCTACATGTATGTGACCCTCGCAAATGTGTGTGTCTACACAGGCGGGAGACATATACGCGCGACCTCCTGCGAGTCTGTTCCCCTATTGTCTCACATGGCTTCTTCTGCTTTACTCGTCGCTCAAACACCCCCTCCTTTTTCCTCTCCTTCCCTACCTTAAAATTTTCGCACGTCAATTTGTCTTGGCGTCAATTTTTCTTGGAGAGAATCTTGACCGAGACCAAAGATGGACACATACACACAGCCACAGCTGATTCTGTGCAGCCGACACGGCTCGTTCGGTACCGAGCAGCCGAGAAGAAGATTCACATACACACGCACACACGCATAGACTTAACCACGCATTATGCTGAACACCATGTGGATACCGCGATCAAAAATGGCCGCCTCCAGCAGAGGCACGTCGACGCCCAGGCTAGAGAGTCTTTGGACGAGAATGCCCGCGCCCAAGCTGATGAGTGCGGCGGGCATTGCCATCGTCGGACGTATATAGCTGCTCTCTCTCTTTCTCTCGCTGCGGACTCGAGTATGATGAGCACTTGTCACAGACACCCTCAAGCCGCGATTCTGTCCCGATGTACGCAGACGCGGATGGAGAGAGGACGAACCCCGGCAGCAGCTTCCACGACGCGCGGAGCGTACGGGCATTATAGCCACGTGAGAGAGAGAGAGAGAGAGAGAGATATTTATTTCAGCCATGGGGTATAACCACATCCGGCACATAATTTATACATTAGAATCTAATAGAATTTACACGCACGCAGGCATTAAGTGCATGCTGCAGCCTGAGGTTTTGCGTTCGATCGAGGTCGTGGTACACCACACACGCATACCCAAAATGGGGAAACACAAGGGACTCGACAAGATTCTTTTTAATTTCCCGGGAGAGTGCAAGCCTACAGTGCTTTAATGTATAAAGTGAGCCGTGCACTCTGCGCAAGACTTAGTTAATGTGTCTGCCCCAGTCAAGGATTGGCGTGATCCAAACACCGAGACTTTTCACCTCGCATTCATATGACAGGGCTTGGCCATTGACAACAACTTTCGGATGACATTCGGATTTATCTGGGCCGTGTAGAATTGGCTTCCCAAGAGCATCACTTTAGTTTTTTTAATATTAAGCTGCAGGCCATTAGTCTGTGCCCAAGCTGCGACAACAGACGAATCACGATTTATAGATGCAATTGCCGCAGAGAGTTCGGAAGGCAAAAATGAATGGTAGATTTGGGTGTTATCGGCAAAGATCATGTGCTCGGAGACACTGACAACTGATAGCAGATTATTTATGAAAATGGAAAGTAACAGCGGTCGAAGCACACTGCCTTAGGGAACCCCAGCCGTAGTTCTTAACCAGTCCGAGACAGATCCACCCTCATTCACCACTGCCTGCAAACGATCATGGAGGTACGAGAAGAACCATTTAAGGACGTGATCTGGGCACCCAATGGTTCGAAGTTTGCCAACTAACAATGCGTGAGGAACAGTGTCAAAGGCTTTTGAAAAATCGAAGAGCACAAGCACGGTAACTTATTGCTTATCAATAGCAAGGCGCAAATCATCCAAGACTTTAAGAAGAGCCGTTTGTGTACTCTGACATTTACGGAAACCTGCTTTACAAGGGTCAAGAAGGCCTTACAGAAATTCTAAGAGTTGGTCGTGTACGAGTCGTTCTAAAATCTTAGAGAGCTCGGGGAGTATGGCTATCGGCCTGGTGTTGGAAGGAGTTTGGGGCGAGCTGATTTTAGAAAGCGGCTGGAGTAGGGTACGCTTTCATGCGATCGGAAATGTGGCGTTTACTATTGATATGTTAAAGACAGCAGAGAGTGGTTTTAAAATAGTAGGAAGTGCGAGTTTGAGCATTTTTACTGAAATGACATCACATCCAACTGCCTTGGATGATGCATTTTGAATTGCTGTTGCTATTTCATTCTCCGTGACTGGGCGAGGTGAAAATAAGTGGGTTGTGTGCGGGTTTGCAGGTGCAGCACACGACAGTAAGTGATCGACGTGCGTGAGCGGCAGAAAGGCAGTCGAGATGAACGCGTAGTGTGCATGGAGGGCTGAGGGTGAGAGATAAGTGAGAGGGGAATGTAGTTTTGAGCTCGCGATCCCGAGATGCATAAAACCTTTCATTTAGCTTTAGCTAGAGTCTGGCGCTTTATTGATTTTGTCAGTATAATAGTGATTTTCTCCGTGCCGAGTAGATTAGATATTCTGCTGCGAAGAAGCTTGAATTTATTATGGTCTGCCATAAGACCAGACTGTCTGGCAATTTTGAATGCTTGATCACGCTGGCGCATGAGGGAGAGTAGTTCGAGTTTGACCTATGGCTTGCATTTAGAGGTGAGCGTGATTACTTTAGTAGGTGCAAGAGAGTCAAAAGAGTTAGCGATAACAGCTAAAATGCTAGATTGTCAGCTAGATTTGTAGTTCCCGATTGGAATGGGGCTACCACAATTGAATTCGAAGTAGTGAAGTTGGCATCATTAATACGCGCAGGGTAATAGTTCGCAAGAAGCGCGGGGTAGGCCGGAAAAAGGCACTCGAGATTACGCGATATCTTTTTATTTAGAGACTTCATATCTTTTTAAGCGGTCTTATTGAAGTACCTTAAGTTTGTTCTAAAAATAAAATGCATAATAATACGCAATGCATCAAACTCGCCTAACTTTTTACTTTGGTTAAAAGTTTTTTCTTAGAGCTACTAATATTCGCGAATATCACTAAATTAGCACTTAAATAATTAAAATTATCATTTAAAAAACAAAAAGGGCATCTCGAAATCTGTCGGGTCTTAAAGGTCGCAGGTAAACTGAATATAGAAATGCTGAGAATGGTGAATTTAACTGTGATTTGAATGTGATTTGGAGTTATAACCGATAGAGGGCGTACTGAGGAACGAGCGGAATATGGAATTTTTCCAAAATCGTTTTTATTAACTAGAGATGGATATGTCAAGAAACTTAATTTTGCCGCACTTAAAACATTTAAATCTTATAATACTACTGTTAATATTAAATATAAAATACACACGATTATGAGTATGTGTTACGTTTTTCATTAAACAATAGTTATTGTAAACATTGATACAATATATATCTGTAGAAACTTGAAAAATTTTCGAAATAGAATGTTCGGCGGGAAGGGGGGGGGAAAGAAGTTACAAGAGGAATATGTTTGGGAATCGTTCCTCAGGAAGGGAGAGAGATTGACGCAAAGACGAAAAGTCGAGTAGATAGCCTTTATTGTATTTACAGCGGTCGCAGAGCGGGCTTGGTCGTAGCGTGCGAGCGGCACGAGAGCCAAGCCGATACTGCTCTGACTCGCTTATCGCCACCTCGAGGTGGGGGAGAAGCGAGCCCGAAGATGGCCGCCTCTGCCGAGCTAGTACAGCTCCCGAGGACAGAGGCGCTGCTTGCGGCGATGAACCGGGGGCGCCACAGCCACTCCCCAGTGATAGAAATTATAATGTTCATGCCAATAAATGAATAAAAACGAGGGTTCGGGGGGAGGGGAGAACATAATTATTCATTAATTTTTGTGTTAAATGAATAAAAACCAGGGGGAGGGGGGGGGATATAATTATTCATTTAACTTCTATGTAAAATGAATAAAAATCAAGGGGTCGGGGGGGGGGGGGGGGAATATAATTATTAATTGAATTTTTGTGTCATGAATAAAAAGCAGGGGGCGGGGGGGGGGGGGGGGGATATAATTATTGAAACATGGAACCGGACCGCGCCATAATAAAACGTCTTAAGCATAGGTTATAAACAGACATAGAAATTATAAGTCGGACAAGCTATCTGTCGTGCCTCCAACATCTCCGTTTTTTCTTCCTATTAATAGTTGTTAACTCCAAGCCATATACTCCTATACAAGCTCTTTTTTCATCAACATAAACATGATGATTTTTCGTTGTTGAACGCTCAGATACGTTACGTACATTATTACGTTACATATGTGAGTCCAAAAAAATGCAACTGCGCATCCAAATCGCACATGGATTGCTTTCTCATAAATTTCTGTTGTCAACCGCGCAGCTCGCAGGGGATTGCTTTCCCATAATTTTCTGTTGTCAACCGCGCAGAGGATTGCTTTCCCACATAATTCGACTGTACAGCTATTGAGATATTATTATTTATATAGCTCTGAAAAATTTGTAACATTTTCTAACAAATTTTAGACTTCGTAATATAAAGGTAATGTATATTAATAGAATAGAATAATAATTTCTACGAAATACATATAACCCTAACCTAAAATATAATTAACTTTGAAGGCAATATGATGCATGTATAAATGTGGAACAGATTTCTATTTTTGTAAAAAATTTTGATTTTGAAAATCACCTGAATAGCTGGAAAGAGCGGGAACGCAATATATATGAGAAAGCAATCCCCAAATTACTCTTGTTTATTAAAATCTAAATAAATAGCCTTTTCATGATAATATAGAAGGAAAGAAGTTGAAACATTTCGTTTTGTTTCAATATACACGTTAATTTTATATATATTAAAAGTTCACTTGATATATATATATATATATATATATATATATATATATATATATATATATATATATATATATATATATATATATATATATATATATATATATATATATATATATATATATATATATATATCTTTATATCTCTATATATAAAAATACTTGTCCTGACTGACTGACTGACTCATTCATCAATGCCCAGCCAAAACCATTCATCCGATTAACTTGAAAATTTGTCAGTACCTTCTACCTACATAGTAGGTGCTCACTAAGAAACGGTTTTTTGAAATTCCACCCCCAGAGGATGGAAAGGGTTAAAATGTGTTTTTTCGATTTTTTACTATATTTCTGCGGGAAAAGGAGATTTCGAGACGGTTCTCGCGGCAAAAAGTCTGGAATAACATCAGGAAAAAAGCAATTTCTGGGTTTTTCGGAATTTCACCCCCAGGGGGTGAAATGCGTCAAATGTACATTTTTTCCAGCTGTACTATATTTATGTGGGGGAAAGAGATTTCAGGATGGTTCTTGCGGCATCATATCTGGCACGACATTAGGAAAAAAACAATTCGAAAAAATCACACCCTCCGTGCGTGCAAACGGTTGAAACGCTTCTTCCATTTCTTACTAAATTTTCGCAGAAAGAAAAATTTTCGCAGAGAAAAAAATTTTTGCAGAGAAAAAAATTTTCACAGAGAAATAAATTTTAGTATAACAGAACGAGACTGTTTCCGTGTCGTAACTTTCGAAATGATAATACGAAGGGAACGTGCAGTGTTGATATCTCTCATGAATTTTAAAGTATGTAATACCGATAAAGAGCCGCTAGATGGCTACGCTGAGCTTCAACCACAAGAGAAATAATCGAGTCTCATTATATATAGAGGCGATGAAGCCTTGAAAAGGCATTAGGAGTCTGAGAACTCTAGCCTATTGTGAGTTATATCACGGTTTTCCTGCGTTGTCACGATGATTGTGGAAATATTGAGCATAAATGGCGTTATGACGCCACATAAAGTAGTTCCCATGTTGGCGGATGGTGCTTGCCTCTTCAATGCAATATCTTTTCATCTGTACGACACTCAAGTTTTGTCTCGGGAGATTCGTATTCAGATTGTAGATCATATTGTTAACAATTGGTAATATTTTTCGATCATGTCTCATGATGATATAGGAAATAATTATAGAAATTCTGAGGAATACTCGATCGATATGTTAAAACATTCCACTTATGGAAGTTTATGCGAGTTAGTAGCTGCTGCACAAATATTTGGTTTCACTTTTGAGGTATATCGCAATGGACATATGTATGAAAGATTCGGTGTAGAAGGAAGCCCCATTAAGAAACTTCGTTTCACATTAGACTTATCAAACGGACATTTTGATGTTTATTTACCTTGCAATGACGCTACAACTGTTCAAAATATTTCTGATAAAATACCGAGTCCCGCAAAGCGTATGGAAATTTCTGATCCAATATCCAGTTCTGCTAAGCGTAAGAAGAAACGTCGTGCAAGATTCACAAATACCGTAAGGAAAAATCAACTCAAAAGAGCCGCTAAAAAATATCAAATGAATCATCCGGAAGTTCATAGAGTCGCTGCTTCTTCTTATCAGCAAAATCATCCGGAAGCTCATAGAGCCGGTGCTTCTTCTTACCAGCAAAATCATCCGGAAGTTCATAGAGCCGCTGTTAGTGTTTATGAACAAAGCCGTCCAGGATTACGCCCAGAAAGGCGCTTACTTCCATGGAAGATTAAAGCTCTTTCCGGAATGAAATACGATCCAGAGATATCCATCGGCACTATGAGTCACAAATGCAAACACTGTGGCGCTTTAAAGTATAAAACTGAGCCACCCGGAATGTGCTGCAGTGCCGGAAAAGTGCAACTGCCACCTACTTTGCGTCTTCCCGAACCACTTTTCAGTTTGATCATGGGCTCTCACCCGGACCTTGTACATTTCATGGACAGGATTAGAAAATATAATAGCTGTTTCCAAATGACATCTTTCGGAGCCAAACAAATCAAGGAACATGGATTTATGCCTACTTTCAAAGTACAAGGTCAAGTGTATCATTTAATTGGTGGTCTACAACCTTTGCCCCAACAAAATCCTCAATTTCTACAGATTTATTTTGTTGGAGAGGATGAAAGAGAGGTACGTATAAGATCTGGTCACATCCCTGACGTACGCCAGGATCTGGTAAAACAACTGCAGACAATGTTGCATCGTTATAACTCCTACATAAAGGATTTGAAGACTACTCTCGAAAAAATACCTCAAAATTGTAAAAACTTCGAAGTTGTAATTCATGCTGATAGGAAACCAGCCAATGCTCATCGTGGCCGATATAATGCTCCAGCAGCAAGTGAAATTGCATTGGTATTACAAAGATTGATATTGTATTACAAAGTTATGATGATAAGTTACAAAAAATAAATGAGGTGCATCGTTCGCATGATGCCTTACAGTATCCTTTACTGTTTTGCCGGGGTGAGGACGGTTACTCTGTAGATGTTTATCAGATCGATCCCAAAACAAATTTACCTCTTAAAAAAACAGTATCTGCAATGAATTTCTATTCATACCGCATCATGATCCGAGAAACAGAGATCAACCATTTACTGTACTGTCGATCTCTCTTTAATCAATTCTTAGTAGATATGTACGCGAAAATTGAAACAGAACGATTAAACTTTATTCGGAACAACCAGGCGCAACTTAGAGTAGACAATTATATGCACCTAAAAGATGCTATTGGAAGACAAGATACCGATGTCGCCGAACTAGGTCAGATGGTAGTGCTTCCATCGTCTTTTACTGGATCACCACGGTATATGCATGAAAAGGCCCAGAATGCTATGACGTACGTCCGCAATTTTGGTCGTTCGGACTTATTTATAACATTTACGTGTAATCCCCGATGGAGCGACATTACAGAAGCATTACTACATGGCCAAAAGTCTTACGACCGGCATGATATCATAGCTAGGGTCTTCCACTTGAAAGTGAAATCGCTTATAGCATTATTAACGAAGGGTGAATTATTTGGAGAAATGAAATGTTACATGTATTCTGTTGAATGGCAGAAGCGAGGTTTACCTCACATACATATTTTATTGTGGCTTAAACTACGTTTCACTCCAGATCAGATAGATGATGTTATTAGCGCAGAAATACCAGACCCAGCCGAAGATCCTCTTCTTTATGAAATCGTCAAGGCCAACATGATCCACGGACCTTGCGGTATCTTAAATAACAGGTCGCCTTGCATGAAAGAAGGTTGTTGCAGCAAAAAATTTCCTAAAGAATTTCTGCAAGAAACTCAAACAGGAGATGATGGATACCCAAAATATCGACGTAGGAAACCGGAAGATGGTGGTTTTATTGTTGAAATCAATGGCATCACCATTGATAACCGCTGGGTCGTAGCATACAATCCTGTTGTTTCGCGGATTTTTGAAGCTCATATCAATGTGGAATACTGCAACTCTGTTAAATCGATAAAGTATGTTTGTAAATATATCACCAAAGGCAGTGATCAGGCTGTATTCGCTATAGAAGATAAAAAAGACGAAGTTAAAATTTATGAAAGTGGTCGATATATCAGTAGTTCCGAGGCAGTATGGAGAATCTTAAGTTTCCCTATTCATAAAAGATTTCTAACAGTCTTTCACCTCGGTGTTCCATTAGAAAATGGTCAACGCGTCTACTTTGATCAAAAAGATTCTAATCGCTTGAGGAATATCATAAATCAGCCTCCTAAAACTACACTTCTTGCATTTTTTTAATTATGCCAGGTAGATAGTTTTGCAAGAACGCTTCTTTACGTTGAAGTTCCATCTTATTACACATGGAAGAAAAATAAATTTGAAAGAAGAAAACGTGGGGATGATGTCAGTGGCTGGCCTGAAGTAAAGAAAGATACGGCTCTAGGTAGAGTATATACCATCCACCCTAATAACTCTGAGTGTTATTATCTACGCCTTTTGCTTCACGAAGTTCGAGGTCCAAAATCTTTTTCGGAATTGAAAACTGTTGATGGCATTGTACAACCTACATTTCAGGCAGCGTGTAAAGCCTTAGGTTTATTAGAACACGAAAAGCACTGGGATTCAACTTTAGAAGAAGCAGTACTTTGTGACTCTCCACTCAGATTGCGAAATTTGTTTGCGGTTATGTTATTATTTTGTCATTTATCTGATGCTTCAAGTCTTTGGGAAAAGTACAAAGATCATCTTTCAGAAGATATTCGGCGTGAAATGGAAGCTCACTTACAAGATGGGATCATCAACTCAATGTTGAGTAAAATTTATAATAAATGCTTAGTTTGTCTGGAAGATAGTTTGTTGTCAATGGGTGGTCAATGTCTGCAGCAATATGGTCTGCCTCAGCCATCTAGAGATGAGTTATCTCTACAAAACAGAGACTATATTCGAGAAATCAGTTACGATACGAATGCTCTGGAACAAATTATAACTGATAGCGAAATTTTACTGAACGATGAACACATCTCACGTTTACAGAATAATTTTAGAAAGCGTCGAGAAAAGTAGCGGTCAAATGTTTTTCCTTGATGCTTCTGGAGGAACCGGTAAAACATTCCTCATTAATCTTTTACTTTCGAAAATAAGAAAACACAACCGTATAGCCTTAGCTGTTGCTTCTTCACGAATTGCAGCTACATTGCTGCAAGGAGATAAAACGGCTCATTCTACTTTTAAATTACTTTTGAACTTAAATAAACTCCAGACACCAATTTGTAACATTTCAAAACAGTCTAATATGGCACAAGTTTTGAAAGAGTGTAAGTTAATAGTTTGGGATGAATGCACAATGGCCCATAAAGGTGGATTTGAGGCTCTCAATAGAACATTGCAAGATATAAGGGGAAATGATATATTGATGGGGGGAGTCACTATTCTATTAGCTGGAGATTTCCGTCAAACATTGCCTGTTGTACCTAGAGGTACACGTGCGGATGAAGTGAATTCTTGCATAAAGAAGTCATATTTATGGCCTCATATTCAAAAACTTTCTCTGCACACAAATATGAGAGTTTGTTTAAATAATGATGAATCTGCCGAAATTTTCGCAGAAACACTACTCCAAATAGGCAACGGAACTTTACTGTCCGTAGAAGATGAGATTGTTATTCCATCAAATTTATGTACGGTAGTCACCACATTATCAGAACTTATTTCCAAGATATATCATGATGTGAATAATATAAAAGATAAACCCATAGATTGATTGTGCGAGCGAGCTGTTTTAACGCCAAAAAATGATAAAGCAGCTACCATTAATGAGCTACGTTTGAATGCTTTTGAAGAACAGATTTCTGAATATAAATCATTTGATTCTGTTATTGAAACCGATGATGCTGTCCACTACCCTGTTGAATTTTTAAATAGTTTGATTTCACCCGGGTTTCCACCTTATAGATTGAACCTCAAAGTTGGAGCGCCTATAATGTTGCTGAGAAATCTTTGTCCTCCTAAATTGTGTAACGGAACTAGACTACAAATAAAAACTCTTCGTAAAAATGTTATAGAAGCTACAATAATCACTGGAAGTGCTCGCGGGGAATCAGTTCTTATTCCGCGAATACCTCTAATCCCATCAGACTATCCGTTTATATATATATATATATATATATATATACACACACACACACACACACACACACACACACACACACACACACACACACACACACACACACACACACACACACACACACACACACACACACACACACACACACCTTCTGCAGCCAATTTCACGGACCTACCACTTTTCGGGCTGAAGAAGAAAAACGTGATTTTAGCATTTGTGGATTATACACTCACATATTATAAAAATAAGCAACTCTTCTACAAATATTTTTGTTGGAAATCATAGTTTCGCTCAAAAAACATGCTAATAAGCCAAAAAAACTTACCAACAGTAATGATAAGCATTTTTTTTGTATAATGAAAAATCCGAACACCAATATAGAAGTAAATATGTCACGGGCGCCAAAGCTTCGTCTGCTTCTCAAACTTGCCTTCGTGGCGCTACAGCGCCACTTGATGCACCTGTCAGTGGTGTTGACGTTGCGTCTAGCATAACCTCTCATGCTGAAGTTAATGTGTTACTCTGCTCCCCACAAGATACTAATTTTAATTTGGAGTTTTCAGCGCAAGTGCTGCCTAAGCTGACTGCTTTTATTCTTCGAAACAAGGTTCATCATCACAATTGGAAGCATATCAAAGGACTAATTCTAGCCTACGCAGAGTTCCACGAACCAGGTGGCATCGACTGCATAATCGGAGGGTATATCTACCCCATCCTGTTGATTGATGGCCTTCGCAAAGGAAAGACGGTTGAGTCTGCTGTCCAAAGTACAGGGTTGAGTTGGATTATGCAAGGACCAACCACTTTAGGTGACTACAAAGGTCCTATACCCTCAGTGCATTGCCACCACACCCGCATTTTCACTGTCTGCGATGTTCTTCAGAAGTTTTGGGAGGTACAAGAGGTTCTTGCCAAACATAACCTTTCCTGTCAAAATCATGAGTGTGAGACATGGTGTCTACAAGTATGATGGCAGTTGCAAAATAAGAGTTGTATTCAACGCACCTTAAGCTTCTTCGAATCAACTCTCTCTCAATGACTGTCTCCACGATGGGCCTAAACTTCAGTCTGACATCACCATGATTATAACCTCACGGCGATTCTCCAGATTTGTGTTTACAGGTGACATTGCTAAAAAGGTTTAGATAATTTCGAATCAATCAAGAGGATCTCAACCGGCTCTGCATAGCCTCTAGAGACTCATCGGAGACGGTCATCGAGGTCTTTCGCATGCTGACAGCAAAGTTTTTCTCAAGGCTCACGTATCCTGAAGGACCATATATACGTCGATGACGCACTGGTGGGGGTTGATACACTGCAAGATGCCCTGGATGCATGAAACCAGCTGATAGGCATTCAGAAATCAGCTGGCATAGTTTTGGATAAGTGGTCTGCTAACCATCCCTCTTTACTGTCTAATCTCTCTTCAATTTCTCAAATCGATCATTCCTTAGATGAGAACGAGCTGGTTCCGACTCTGGGACTGCGATGGAACCCCTCTCATGATGTTTTATCTTTTAGAGTGTCACTAAAAAAGGATGATGGTGCACCAACCAAGCAAATAATGCTTTCTACTATCGTTCACCTGTTCGACCCTATGGGATGGCTGGCTCCTATAACCGTCGGAGCCAAACTGCTGATCCAACTGCTGTGAATTATGGGACTGAGTTGGGACCAGGCCGTGACCAGCGACTTACGCACGGCCTGGGTCACCTTTTTCTAGCAGCTGCCAGACATCGAGAGCATCCGCATTTCACGCTGGTTTGGCACTCTGCATGCACCGCCCATCTTTCTCCATGGGTTTTCTGATGCATCTATGCGGGCTTATGCAGCGGATGTGTATCTGGTGACGACGGACGAGGATGGCTGAACGAAGTCAACACTGATGATGGCCAAAAGCAGGGTAACTCTGATCAAGACTCTCAGCCTACCCAAGCTAGGATTGTGCGGGCACTGCTACTCGTTCAGCTCATCGCCAGTCCGTTTGAGCATTTATGGCTTGTACCATCCAAGATCCACCGCTAGTCTGACTCTGACTGACTGAGTCATACTGGCTTGGCTTAAAAGACACCTCTCCAGATGGTTGAACTTCGTGGCCAACCGTGCCAGCTTGGTCCGGACACTAGTGCCTGGCGCAGTATGGGACCATGTCAAATCTGCTGACAATCCTGCTGACCGCGCAACACAAGGAACCTCACCAGCTGAGCTCAACCAAGAGAGCATATGGTGAACTGGGCCATCGTGACTAATCGAAGACTGGACTGGCTGGACAGCTCCAGTTAACGAGTTCACCACCGACGTCGAAGAGACAAGAGAGCAGCTTGTCTTCGCGACTCAGGTGGCCGATGAGAAACCCTTTGAAGAAGTCATCTCCAGGTTTTCCGCTTTAGTAAAACAATACGCACCTTTGCGTACATTTACAGGTGGCTGCACAACGCTCATCTAACTGCACATGAACGCTCTACATATGCACTGAGTGGTAAAGAATTCACCACTGCACGCCTACGTTTAATTCGCGCTGTCCAGCTGGAACACTGCTCACTGGAGCGCTCCTTTTTTATTTCTACCATTCTTGATGAAGCTGGCATTCTACGAGTTGGAGGACATCTATACAACGCCTACCTCCGCCAAGAAGAGAAGCATCAAGCGATCATCCGGACCGAGCACTGTAGTCAATTTGCTAATTCGAGACGCCCATCTATGCACTCTACACGGTGAACCTCAACTCGTCAGAAGCCATGTCCGGCGTGTATTCGGAAGCTGATAAGAGAGTGCGTTCTCTGCAAAACGTTTCCAAGGCAAAATGGAAACTCAGCAATTGGCACCACTGTTCACCATGCGAGTCATGCCGGCAGATCCATTCAACATCACTGGGCTTGACTATGCTGGGTTCCTCCCTTCTATTAGTAATATATTTAATTCATCGTAAAAATGACCTACGGTATCGTTGGCTGTCATAATACCCATAATTTTTCCCAGGGGCGAATCTATTTTATAAGTGTCTGCTTAAATCATCTAGTGTAGCCAATTCCTAATTATTGATACATTTTTGTCCAGCCTGGGTTAGTTTCCGTATTACTGCTTTTAGATCATAATTCATGTTGACAGCTGTTACGTATACAGCCCCATTACGAACGTCCTGTATAAAATCGGCTGAAGGTATATTTTTCCATTATAGATAGGTATTGATTTTACGTAATTTTGAAAGTTGAAGCTTGCGGTCATGGTAGTTATTAAATCAGGTTGGTTAACTACCGGATTTCCAGCTACAATTCCACCCTGATTTCCAGGTGGGTCCTGATTATTATTCTGATAATTATTCTGATAATTATTCTGATTATTATTTTCCATATTTACTTCGAAATTATTATGATAGTCTCTGAAATAGTCTTCCAGTATGATTTTGCAAAATTATAAAAGAAGTATACAAATCTGACTATATAAATAATCAAATTAAAAGCTGATCGTTTTATATTAGTAAATAATTGTAGTTCTTAATATTGATGAAACTAATTTTCAAATATGTACGATTAGTCCTTTAAATAATTCATTGATTGATTAGTTCAATAGTCTTGTAAGCAACTTTCTTCTATCTTTTTGTTCTAATCAGTAAAATCAATAAACCATTCATTTTGAAATTCGGCAATAACTAAAGATTTTGTATCAAAATGATACCAAAAGTTTTATCCACTAATATCCAAAAGAACAAAAATATTTCAAATATGATGATTATTTTTTTCAACACGTGCAAGACAAAGGCCCTTTTTCATGCTTGCAAAGCGAATGAAAAATTGGGCATTCCGAGTTTCTTTTTCTGAGCGGGAGGTAATGTACACTCCCTCCCGCTACACTGAGAGAATATTACAGTCGTTTCGACTGGAGAGTTCGGTTGTTTTAGCCAAAGTCAGTCTGGTAGTGCATATATGGTAAAAACTGCAATGCGACCGTTGTAGTTAGAACAATGTGCCCACAGTAATATCTACCGAACATTTGCTCCGCAGCTTTTACCAAATTAATTCGGTCATAATTGCCCAACTGTAGTAAACACAGCGATTACGAGTTGGAGAGGGTGTATGTGGTTATGGTGGCCGATGGTATGGTTCAGGTAGTGCACTCTGTAGTTTTTGATTGTCTAGGTGGTTTTGGTGTCCGATGATGAGATGCAGGTAGTGCGCTCCGTAGATTTTAATTTCTAGATATGTATACTAGTTACACATGGTATCCAGGTGGTTATGTTAGTCGATGGCGAGGTCCAGGTAGTGCGTTCCGTAGTTCTTCATGTCAAAATGTGTATATACTAGTTGCAGACGGCGTCTAGGTGATTATGGTAGCTGATAATGAAGTCCAAGTAGTCCGTTACGTAGTTTTTCATGTTTATATGTGTATACTAGTTCCAGGTGGCGTCTAGGTGACTGTGGTTGCCGATGACGATGTTCAGGTAGTGCGCTCCGTCGTTTTTCATATTTAGATATGCATACTAGTTGCAGGTGGCGTCTAGGTGGTTATGGTACCCGATGACCTGGTCCAGGTAGTGCGCTCCATAGTTTTTGATGTCTAGATGTGTATACTAGTTGCAGACGGTATCTAGGTGGTTACGGTAGCCGAAGACAAGGTCCAGGTAGTGCTCACCGTAGTTTCTACTGCCCAAGTTTAGATACTGGCTAAAAACTACAGATCATATTGGATATCGTCATCGGCTAGCATAATTACAAGGAGAGTATACGAAGTGCGGGTCGAGAATATTGATGAGGCTTTGAGAGCTGTTTTCTGGTGCCTAAAAGTGAATCCCATCACCCGCCGTTTTTCTTAACGAGCCTCTGTTATCGAAATTAGCCAATTTTGCACCAAATACCCGTCTTTTAGTGAAAAAATCGTACCTCTACTTCAGATTATAACTCCGTAAATTTTTACTCAGAAAAAATAGCCCAAAAGTAGGTAAAAGTAGAATGAAATAGCTTTAATTTCCGCTTTGTTTCGTATAAGAATATGAATCTCTTGCAAAGTTATTAATTGTCTAAGAAAGTGATAAAACATGCATGAAAATTTGAAGATTTTAATTTTATTTTTTATCGCTGATTTTCCATGCATTTCTTATTACTCTTTTTGATAGTTAATAATTTTACAAGAGAATAATAGTCTTATATGACACAAAGCGGAAATTAAAGCTCTTCCGTTCTACTTTTACCTACTTTTGGATTATTTTTTCTGAGTAGAAATTTGCGGAGTTATGATCTGAAGTAGAGATACCATTTTTCCACTAAAAAACGGGTATTTATGGCATAATTGGCTATATTTCCATAACACGGGCTCGTTAGACAAAACGGTGGGTGCTGGGATTCATTTTTAGGCACCAGAAAACAGCTCTCAAAGCCTCATCAAAATTCACGACCCGCACTTCGTACACTCTCCTTGTTAGCTAGACCCTGGGTGCAATCAGTATACACACCTAGATAACAAAAGCCATGGTGCGGACTACCTGGACCTTGACATTGGTTACCATAACCATCTAGACACCGTCTGCAACTAGTATACACATCTAGGCATACCAAACTACGGAGCGCACTACCTGGACCTCGTTCATTAATAATTAAAATTTTTCTTGACTTATTTAAAATAAATATTGTCTAATAGATGTGCGTAAAGAACAATTTTAAAAACCCCTGTTTTTATCACAAAAATATGTGTTTATTCCAATAACTTGTTGATTGATATATTTTTTATGTTTTCTTTTCCAATTCAATTTGTAAGGAATAACATATAATTGATTAACAATTTGAATTCACAAATTACAAAATTTAAATATATACATATATCACGACATATTAAAAAGCAATAGACTTGTTATTATTTTTCACCACAGTATTAAATAGAATTAATAATTTCATATTGGAACAATTTATACAGTTTGAGGAAGTTAAGTGACAATAAATTGGCAGTGGTTTTTACTATTAGTTACCAACTCGAGTATATATGTTTATAAAAATTATGATTGTAGTAACTTTATATAGTAGCAATATTTTCAAACAAAAATTTTACATATCAATTTACTTATATATATAAATCGATCAATCAAATTATTTTTTTATTTTAAATCTGTATCAAAAAATAAAAATACAGATTTGAATGACTAAAAACTATCGTATAATACTCAAGAAAAAGGCTATTAAACATTTTTTAAACAAAATGAATGTCATAAAAATGAAAAAAAAAGTTACAAAAATATGAATCGATAAATCTTATAAATTAGAATGGCTAAAAATTACAACATAATATTCAAGAAAATAGCTATTAAAAATATTTGAAAAAAAATGAATATAATAAAATGAAAAAAGTTATACAACAAAAACGAATCAATAAATCTTAAATAAATATCTCGATTTCGAATCTTCATCAAATAACGTAAAAAATGAGCTTTGTTTTGTCAAACATTACTACATTAATATAAAATTAATACAAAATAATTAAAACATTAATACAAAAAAATTCTGAAAAAAGAATATAAAAATGTTTAACTGTTATAAAACAAAAATGATTTGATGAATCTTGAAAATTCTTATTGATTTAAAATCTTGATCGATAGATGAAACGAATAAGCGTTCATTGGTAAAAAATATACCGTATTATTCGCAAGAAATAAGCAATCAGATATTAAAAAAAAATATACTCTATAAAAAGCTACCCTGTTGAAAATTATCAGAAGGAATAATGCTGTTATGGTCAACTTATTGTTGTCACGAAAAATCGATATTTTATACAAAATGATGTCTTTCTCAAACATAGAAAAATAAAACGTCTAAAAAATTCTACAGAATAATCTTTTCCATTATCCTAATTAACTGAATTTTTTCAAAAACTTTTATCATATATTTCAGAGAAACTACCGTTTAAACAAGAAATGACGTTTCCGTGAATAACAAAAGAAAGGAAACACGCAATCTGAAATTTTTGGCGGTACAAGATAGGTAATTTCATGCTCGTTCGAATGCATTATCACTGGATCAATGATATTATTTCTAACATATCAAAGAACCCGAAAAATTAAAATCCAAAAATCGAAAAACTGATAAGAATTAAAAACTGATCGAAAAAACTACGAAAATTATTATTATGCCCCCTTCCTTAAAAAAATGATCCTTTGAACATTACATTTTACTGTGGATTACTCGAGATATGGATGGATACATACATACAGAAATACACACATCCATAAGGACATTTTCTAAAAATAGTGTATTTTGATTCCTTATATCTCAAAACATGTTTCTATCATGTTTTTAACAAAACTTCTTTTTTTTACTATCACAAAGCTTCCACTTTGAGGGAGCAAGAACAAAAGAAACAAAAGTTAGGATTAAATATGTCAATGGTCTTTCATTCAAATCCCTTAGTGGATTTTAATTGATATATTTTAATTCCATTAGTTTTTAGTATTTATAATAAACTTAAATAGATGATTTTTTTCTCAATCATGGACATATAAAATTTATCAAAAATTTGGCAGGATAGTCTTCTGCATTGTCCTAATTACCTGAATTTTTTTCAAAAACGCACGCACGCACACACACACACACATTAATACGGACATTTTCTAAAAATAGTGTATTTTGATTCCTTATATCTCAAAACATGTTTCTATCATGTTTTTAACAAAACTGTTTTTTACTATCACAAAGCTTCCTCTTTGAGGAAGCAAAAACAAAACAACAAAAGAAACAAAAGTTAGGACTAAATAAAGTTTATGGGTACTTTATTCTGGTCTTTGATATTTTCAGTTGTTTGTATTGTTTTGGTAGACGGGATCAACTTGTCTTTTAACAATTTAAGTTTTTGGTAATAGTGAAAATCCCTGGTCTCGGGTTCGTGTATTCGAGCAGTGAGTTTCTTTAACTGGTACCTTCTACAAGCACGGCTTCTCCTTGGCATACGTAAAAAGTATAGGTAGGTTGACAGAGATATGTCAGTGACAAAAGTACTGCACCAATGAGATTTAAGGATCACGTCGAGTAACAAGAGTGATGCACATTGGGTAACTTAGGAAGGATTGATAGATTTTATAATATACCATCGCAAAACTCATGTATAATAGAAATTATATTGATCCTTGTTTTAACAGTCCTTGTATTTAAAATAAAAATTTTAATATAAAGTCCTGTTACGTGTACTGTTACTTATAAGTCTTGTTTGGTTCACTCAGGTCAAGCCAATTTATAGTCTCGAAAAGTTAAATATATTTCTAATAGAATCCGTTTGTAGTTATTTAAAACAAAGGGGGTACTAGTATCGATTACTTTAGTTGACCCGTTTCGTCCGGGAGTGCCTTAAATTTTACTTGATTTTCACCGTGTTCAAAAACAAGTACGTCATTAGTTTTTTTAAATTTTTATGTAATTTTCCAATATAGCGGATTAATTAACAAAGAATTGCAAACTTTAAAATTTTTGTTTTCATATACCTTTGTTAAAGTATTGAATTTATGGACGATTCTCATGAAACTTAGGATCGGCTGGCATACAGGCCTCTACTTTAAAGTTCAATTGGTTTTATCATGACATTCAATATGGCTGACATAGGGGAGAACGGGGTAATGCCGGTCACTGGCTAATTCCGGTCACCCTTATTTTCAATAATCTAAACATTTTTAGGTAATAATTCGAATAGTTTATTAAACGCAACATAAAATGCAATTAATTTAATGTTCAAACAACTTCTATTCAGTTTTATTAAGGAATTATATACAATCAAAGTGTAGGCCTACATTTCTTATAAAAAATCTGGTCTATAAAATAAGCTTTTATGTATATTATTTATTGCTTTATGCAGTTATTTTTTGCATCTTTATTAATTTGAACAATCTAAGAATACGAAATAGAGAAGAAAAAAGAGTATAAACCTATTACTTTTTTGTCATTTCAATTTAAATTACTAAGCAGAATGGGGGTGGATTCCGGTCACAATGTTATTTATATGACGCTCCCGAAAGTGAGGCTAAGAAAACGTTTCGCTGTGCTCTCAGGTAGGGTAACTTTGCTTAAGTGTTTTTGATTGAACAGTGGTTATGTTATTATATGTTTCACTATGTAAGTGCGAATAATAATGCGACGGATCATATGAAAGTTCATATAATTGATTTAAAGAAATTTTTCACCTATAAAAGTAACTTTCTAATAGTGATCGAAATTGTACCAAGGCTGACCGGTATTATCCTTTGATGTGAAGTAAATTCGGTCAAAATGCTTTTTTTATTTCGAATTATAGCTTCGATATCTTACATTTTTATATTAAACCAATAATAAATATTTATAGTCAATGGTTTGAACTAACATAATAATTATTTAAAGTTCAAAGAAACAATTTGAAAGTGGAAATAACAAGCACGTTTGCTTAGGTGACCGGCAATACCCCATCCTCCCCTAAAATAGAGATTTTATTTAAAAAAATTTTCAATTTTCTTGATTTTTCTGAATGATTGATGTGTACTTTAAGATTTGATAGTTGCTTATTACTTTTTTTCATAAATTACCATTAACGATATAGTAATTATCAATAATATTGCATAAAACGCATTCATAATCTCAAAAATTTCAAGATATTCATATATTTTAACTGTTTTTTATGATAATAACGTTCCCAAGCTGTATTTTTTTGTTTTTTTTTTCATGTCCTGATAATATTTATGACATTTTTGTTCATCAATTAGTTATTATTGCTAACATATTATTTGTTTAAACAAATTAATTAACATATTATTACAAAATTTTTATTATGGTCGATATAAAAAATTTTAATTTGAACTTTGTTAAATTGTTACTAATTGTAAATGTATACTTTTTTAGTTTCATCTGATTTTTTACATGCATTTTATATGCGTTTCCAACTCTCATCAACGAAGAGGTCGACAATTTTTACAGAGTTATTTTATCGTTTTGTTTTTATTTTTAACAGTTTTAATTTTTTTTTTGTTTTTTAAATTTTTTTTTTTAATTTTAAAAAATATTTAAAGTTTTTAAGTTTTCTATGATTTATGCAATTCATTATACAGTTATACAATTCACACAGTAGTACTTGTCACATTTAGTGCAGAAATTTGTAATCCTTAGATGGCAACCATCTTTTGTGCAACGTTGCCTTGATTTTGTAATGGATTTGTGAGCAGATTAATTGCCCAATTTACTGCGGTAATGTTTACCAACTTGCATGCATAAATCTTTAGTGCTGAGTTCTTTGCCTTTGCTACAACACATATTCCATAGCACAGTGACATTTGTAATTGCAGTTTGGATCATTCTCATATAAGCTACCCATGTCCATTTTTTACATCTAATGCAGGGTATGACTCTGTTACATCTAAAATCGTGCGTGTCTATACCTCCCATAAACTGATTGTATAAAGATACTAGGTGAGGAAAAGGGTATTCAACTTTTTGGTGTTCATCCTTATTGTATCGTTGCATAGGACTTAGTGGAGTAACGCCAGTAGCCGTAGATAATAGTGATACTTGTTTGGAAGCCATTATAGTCACAAAGTTAATTCCACTGTTTACTTCAAGAGTAGCTTCAAACTGTCTTCTAGTAGATTTTTTATGCAGAATGTGACTTTATTTATTCTATCTTTACGAACGACTAAATGGAAACTCTTAAAGTAGTTGTCAAAGTAAAGATGATATAAAGATAGTTTTGTTTGCGGAGTTTTTAATAAAAGAGAATTAACCATTTGCAAGACAACTCTTTGAACCTAACGGTATATTTTGTACGTGTTGATTGAATGTACTACTGTTTTTTCGACAATAAATATCAAAGTCGAGTAAAAACCCAAACACTGTACAAATTGCCCAAAACGTTATTCCAAATTGTATCGGTTTTGAGCGTATACATTATTTCAAAATAGTTATTCCAAAAAACTTGATCATCATTTCATCAATGAATAATGCTGTCGAAAAAAATTGGAATTGTTAACAATTTTTTCTTATGATATTTATCATTTGCGGTACTCTCCAAGCTCTGTCAGAATCATTTTTTCAGAAAGTTTTGCGTATTTAATCTTCGATTTTATTTTAAGAAATTTATCATGAAACATAGCTTTTACAACACCTTCACATCTTAAATCTTCATCTTTAGACCGATAATCCTTTTGGCTAGTTTTAATGTTAAAATAAGTTAGCACCAAATTCCAATAAAAATTTCTAAATCATTCATAGTTAAATTGTAACCATTTTCACAAGTTTCTTTGACAATATGTTGGTTTAATTCTTTTCTAAAAAAATGTTCTAATAGCTCAATAGGTATTTTGTTTTGTAATTCTTTTTTTACTTTATCAGATAAAAGTATGATTATTTACATCGCCTGTACAAATGTATTGATCTTTCTCCAATTTGTATTCATAATCAGGTTCTAACTTTTTTGTGTAGGAATATAATTTTGCATAATTTTCAGATAAGAATAATTACGAATATCTTCTTCACTCTGGTGAAGAAAGTTTCCTCAGTATCATTATCTTCTTCATCCGAACCTCCCGAATCATCAGCATTAGGTAAAACAACAACTTCATCGCGATCGTCGAAGCTAGTTTTTTCATATTCATACTCAACATTTTTAGATCGTTTACTGTAAGAATCATCAGTATCAATAGACTTTCGTTTCGCTATATTTTCTTCAAATTAAAAGTTTCGTATAATATAACTTTTGTATTAGTTAGAACTGAAAAATTTGAGTCAAAATTAAGTATCTATAACTATGTTTATGGACAAAATAATTGAAGACAAGTTTAAAAGAAAGCATAAGTTAATATGTATGTTTACAATTTTTTTTTTATTTTTGATATATTTTGATTAATACCAATAAAAAAAATGTTGAAGAATATATCGGATAATTACCGATTTTTTCAATTTTATAACCAATTTATACCGTTAAAATTTTTTAATAACGATGACAAGTACTTTTTAACTTTGTTCTTCGAAAATTTTCGCATCGGTTAGTAAGAAAATTCGTCATCACATTTTTGAGGTTAGGAATGAGAAGGTATATCCTTTATCCATTAGCCTGTCACTCAAACGTGATCTTTAACACATATCGTGAGGACGGTCCACACTAAATTTAGACTGTCGAGTGTTGTGAAAGAGTAAGCCTCCTTATATGCTCGAGACCTCGCTGTTCTGTTATAGGGAAGCGCGCCGCGTGTGTCTTGCCGCCTAGCGGCAAGAAGCTGTAAGTTGTGTTCACGGCGAGCTGTAGCGAGTTACATGAAGTGTGCATGTGTGCAACTAAGTCAGAGTTGTCAGTGAAGGAAATATCTGGTCTTATGTAAATCGCGGCTACATAGATCAGAGGCATGGTGTCCTGCTGCACCCTATACATTAAATACTTTGGGATATCCGGTTTTCGTGCAGTCTGCGTTGGTCACCAATAGAGTAATGTCGCTTTATAATTATTGTGGATATACAGAGCCACACCACCTCCTTGTCTATTCCTATCTTGCATCAAGACCGAATACCCATTGATCTGAGCGAACACGTCGTCGACCTCATGCCCGAAGCGCGACTCAGCCACGCCGAAAAGGTGATAGAAGGAGCGAGCAGTCGAAAGGAATTGATGGAACACCCCTAATCGCTTTTAAAGCAAGGTTGAATTCAGGAAGCCCGTCCATTTTGTAATACATGTGAAAAGGAGTCAAATAACCGTCGAAAAAAAAGAATTTCGTTGATCATGGCACCTAGAGTCGTGTGAGGAACAAAGTTCCTTTAATAAATATGGTACTAAAAAAATAGTAATTTATTTTGACGTATAGGATCAATATTAATAACAATTGAAAGCATAAAAATTTTCAGAATGATTGCTTTTAAACATCAAAATTTTTCTGGACTGATAAAAAGAAATCTTTTTTTGGTTTAACCCATTAAGCCCTGAATGGACGTTCTTTTTAGACGTTTTTAGGCGACTCTATTTGTTACGAAATCTGATGTCCAAAAATTCCAAAATAATATTTTGTAACGTAAAATTATCTGAAATTACGAAATATGCAATCAGAATTTCAAGATGCTGCAAACTAAAAAAGTTATATTGATTTATATAACAAAAATACGCAATTTTCGTAGGAAAAAATTTTTCTTTGAATATTTTTGTATTGAAATTGTAAAAAGATATCCCTACATAGTGAAATTTTTTCGTCCATGGATCCTTAACTTCAAAATGTATAGGTTGGTTTTTTGAAGTTCCAGATAGCGACATCTAATATGGCGACTGAACGCCGAAAATGTTATACTATTTCTGAAAATTTGGATTAAAACAATATTTTCAAATGAATTTTCATACAAATTGGTATATAGGGATTTTTCGGGTGTGCTGACTACGAATCCGTAATCGGATTTTCCAAATTCAAGATGGCGGATTCAAGATGGCTGCCAAAAATTATGAAAATTTTCCAATTTTCATAAAAATTCATGTATAAGGATTTTGTAACAAATAGAGTCGCCTAAAAAAGTCTTGAAAAATTGTCCATTCAGGGCTTAATGGCTTAACCCAGGCCTACCCCCTTAATCAGGAACCGTCCACTCCTATGCCAAATAGTGTACTTAAGGTACCGAATTTTTGCCAAAAAATCAATTTTTTTTATTTTTATAAAACATTTTTATCCCTTTTTTTTACGAAGAAAATGGTTTTATGTCCTGATTATCCTTTTTTAAATTTATTTGACGCTTTATATATTTTTTTCTATTTATCAAATTTTAACGTTTTCTCACATTTTTATTGATATTATTGATTACTGATGTAAATTTGTTATCTGCAACGTATTTATATTTTTCATAAATACGAGATTGATAAAATTACTTGAAATTTAATCAATTATGTAGTAAGTTACTTTGAAATAAAATATAAAATGAATAAAATACAATCAAATTACAATGTATACACGAATAAAACAAATCATTTCTTGTAAAACTACAAAAAGCGTTAATTATTAATTTTGTTACAGTATCCGATTATAATACGGATTATAGTATACTATCTTATATATAAGATGGTATACTATATACATATATAACTATGATATATGGGTCATTCTGATACTTTTCGAACAAATCTTGCGCACTCATGTCAGGGATTTTGCCGGTGATTTTTACTATGAAAGTATTCACCAAAGTAAGCTCTCGAACAATCTTTTAGCACCTGAGGTCTTCTGTGCGATACTGTATTATGTTCTAAATTTTCAAAAGTGACCAAAAGACGGCTATTTTAAAATTCTCGTGGGAGCTCTCATTAATATCAATTTGAACGTATCAAAAACATAACTTTTCTTTTTTACGAACTTTAAGAAAAAAATATATTAGACCCCTTTGTAAGTTCAATGGGGCACCGCTATAGAGCTAAATATAAATCTAATTTTTTTCAGTTTATATGTTATGTTTGGTCGCTTGTCATTTTACAAAATCGAAGCGAATTCAGGTCTTCCGAGTTTTAAATTCTTCGTTTTTAAAAAACCTTTAATACCTCTTTTGAAACGTTCAAATTGGTTTCTTATAGCTAAAGATACAGCCTCCGGAAAATAGGTAGTTTTTTGATAATCGTTCAGTTGGTGCCCCTGTAACTTTTTTCTCTGTCCCATTTGCTCTAACTTTCAGGAAACATAGTTAAAACATCTTAGAAAAGAATGCTTTTGATTTGGTGTTGAGTATTGAACTTATTAGCATAACTGTGAATTTTTTTGTCCAGCTTGCTTTTTTCACCTAAACTAAAGGTCATGCTATTGAAGTCTGACGTATATATATATATATATATATATATATATATATATATATATATATATATCATAGTTCTGGGTCTAGTGATTATAATCCCGATTCTGCGTAATTTAGAATGATGTAAATATGGAACGATTCGGAACTAAGCATTAAGCAGACGATACGTTGTGTTGTTTTCAGTATTGAGAATAACCTCTGGTTCTCTCTGATCGCTGGGCTCAAAGCGTTCAGACGTACAATGCGTGCGCACCGCATTCAACTTAAGGACCAGCGGGCAGAATCACGTTTTACAAACTCAACTCAATTCACCTCTTACTCTCAACTATCATATTTTAACCATCTTCTTCCCCTTCAGAAGTTAAAAACGAGAAGGGAAAAATTTAATAAAGAAAATTTGTGGACTTTTCAGTATTATAATCTATACACAGAGAGTGCTGACGACAAAAAGAAGTTCACCCTTGGAGAATGTGCATCACCGTCTCGAAGGATTAACCCGGTTCCCCTTCTTATCTAGAACTTCCTGTGTACTTTTCTATGAATTTTCTACGCATTCTCAACATCTTATGTGGTTCTCTGGACCAAGTGTCAATGTTGTACTATAAAATCGAGTGAACAAATTCTCTCCAAGCAATATATGTTAATCTATTGCTAGAAAGTATTCCCCGGGTTTTTATTGTAGTGACTTAACAAAAAGACAATTACCCTAGTTTTATTTTATCATAGCGTAAAATTTAAGTATTTTATAAGTGTAGTATATCCATATATACATGTCGACTTTAGTAACGGTTTTGTGTCGCTACGCCTCTATTGACATTCGATTTGCCCCGAGGTCGGCCCATGAAACATATACAACAAGTTCAACCGTTACTAGGCATTAGTGTGCTCATAGTGAATAATTCAGACAATTTGGAATATTACGCGTCCGAGTAAATTTTATTTTATTTTAAGTTCTCCGAGTATAAACTATATTGGAGATACTACACAAAGTGCTGATGATAATACGGAGTTTACCCGTGGAGAATCACGACCGTTTTGAATCCTCGCTCTTTATCATCTAGAACTTCGTGTGTTCTTCTCTTTGAATTTTTACACATACTCAACATCATATGTGGTCTTTTGGGCAAATTAGGCGATATAAAATCGAGTGGACAACTTCCCGGTTTATTGTAGTGACTTAACAAAAAAGACAATTACCATACTTTTATTTTATTCTATCGTATAGTTTAAGTATTATATAAGTGTAGCATATATATATATATATATATATATATATATATATATATATATATATATATATATATATATATATATATATATACATGTAGACTTTAGTAACGGTTTTATGTCTCAAAAAGCCCGAGTACATTATGTGTGAGATACAGCGTGGAAAACAAGAGCCTGTATTTGTCGGGGTTGTATATAGACCTACCGGCATTGCCTTTCTTAAGAATTCGAATTTTGTCGACAAGTTGAGGGAATTTTGCGATTTATATAGTCACAAAATTACAATGGGCGATTTGATTGTGGATCTGTTGACATATCGTGATGAAGCAAAGTTTGTTCGCAAGCTTGCAGCTGAACTATCTCTCCAGATCGTCCAACACGGAGCGACTCATCACACTGACACCTCACACACATGGATTGACAGTATACTAGTGGACAATAACGACACTGTAACGTATAACAACTTTGAACCGACATGGCCTAGCAAACTATACTCTTGACGTGGCCATCAATGTACAGTCACCCTCCTCATCTGATGATCCGTTCACTTATAGGGATTACAAAAATATCAAACCGGAAGTACTGCAATCGCTTTTGTTGGAATACGATTGGTCAATGTTCAATGAACATCATATCGACCACGACACAGCGTTGAACTGTCTGAACGCAAACTTTATGGATGAAATTAATAACTTAGCACCATTTAAACGAGTTAAACCTCGTAAGGGCAGTACACCCTGGATCGTTGCGGAAATTGAACAGCTTAATAAAAAACGTGACTCGACTTACAAGCGATACAAAAGGACTGGTGACGCGCGATTTCATAATGAGTTTCTGCAGTTGCGCAATGAATCCACTTCTTCTGGCAAGTAAGGGGCGAGGATGACATCTCGCAGAGTGTAGTTTGGAAAGCACTGCCAGTCATCGGGCAGCATGTTGTGTATCTGTTCAACTCTTCTCTGGCTAAGGGCGTATTCCCGGATCAGGAAGAGAGCACGAGTGGTGCCGCTGAACAAGTGTACCACTCCATCGTCAGCGTCGGATTTTCGACCGATTGCACTACTGTGTTTTCTCTCAAAGGTCTTGGAAATATCGTGCATGACCAGGTAATGGCGTATATGACCAAAGCTAAATTTTTCGACTACATGCAGTCCGGCTACAAACAGAATAATTCAACACAAACTGCTCAGGTCAGACTATCGGAAGACGCAAGGACAGGAATAGACAAAAGACTAGTAACTCTACTCCTACTATTCGACTACAGCAAGGCTTTCGACACTTCGACCAGTCATGTTTTAATCTGGATAAAATTATATATATATTAGGTAGAAACCAAGCCGTTGTAACGCACTATGACACTAAGTCATCTTGGTAGTCAACTAATCTTGGAGTGGCCCAAGGTTCAATGTTGGGACCCTTGCTGTTTGTCTTTACATAAATGACATCAAAGAGCTGTTCGTCAACTTGAATAAGCATCTTAAAAAAGACGACCCGAGACGCGTCAAGCATTTGCATTATGTTGATGACTTACAAACGTACTTGCAGATCAAACCAGAGAGCTTTGATGAAGGTGTGGAGATCCTATCCAGGGTTGCGCGAACAGTTGCTGGTTGGGCCGGAGGCGTCTCTCTCAAGCTAAATAAGACCAAGACTAAAGATATAACTTTCAGTTCTGGTAAATATATTAACTGTCTTGGGTCACAAGGTATGTCGAAAATAAACTTGCGGGACGGGATATTCGTACCTTTCTCACAAACTGTCACGAACCTGGGTGTTATACTAGATTCGAAACTCACCTGGCAACCTGAGGTTGATGTGGTTGCTAGAAAAATTAACAGAGTATTATACAATTTGAGATTTTTTACAAGATATACCACTCAGGAGTTGCGCAAACACTTAGCGATGAATCTCGTCTTTCCGCACCTTGATTACTGCTCTGTGGTTTATTTAGAGGCGTCTCTTGAACAACATATTTAGCTGCAGACTACAAAATTCATATGTGCGCTACGTATAAGGTGCTAGAAGGGATGAGCACATAACGTCTTACAGGAAGCAATTACAGTGGATAAAAATAGATACAAGATACTCGGTTTTTATAGCTACATTAATGTATAAAATTTTAAATATTAAAGAACTGGAGTATTTGGAATCACTTTTCACAAAAAACAAATCGAAGCGCCCTGTCAGAGGTGCTGTAAAAGAACTCTCTATGCCACGTATGCGCACTGAAACCGGAAAAAGATCCTTTCAAGTACACGGTGCGCATTTGTGGAATTCACTCCCTATTTCGATTCGTGCTCTACCTTCGCTGCAATCGGTTAGGGTGGAGGTCAAAAGAATACTACGCGGATCATGATTAAGTGCTTCGTCGATTAGTCTATTTATGTGATTTTATTTATTAGTTTTGTTTTGTTTATTCATTTGTTTTGTTTATTAATTTATTTTTGTTTATTAATTTATTTTTGTTTATTAATTTATTTTTGTTTATTAATTTATTTTTGTTTATTAATTTATTTTTGTTTATTAATTTATTTTTGTTTATTAATTTATTTTTGTTTATTAATTTTTTTTTGTATATTTATATATATATTTTAACTAATCGATAGGAACAATATTCAGGGTGTGCGTGTATTTATTGTATGAATGAAATTGAATGAATGACGCTATGTAAATAAAGATTTTAAATAATGATTGATAGGTGTAACATACAAGATGAATTTTACATATTTTTATGACGATATAGTGCAAATATTTTATGTAGCTGATGTATCAGTGCAATAATTCTATATTGAAATCGACACTGAGATAATTTAAGCTAAATTATATGTTTAAAATAACATGTATTTTATAACAATCTACAAATAAATATTCTCTCTCTCTCTCTCTCTCTCTCTCTCTCTCTCTCTCTCTCTCTCTCTCTCTCTCTCTCTCTCTCTCTCTCTCTCTCTCTAATTACAAAATGCAAAATACAAAATGTTCACTCAAGCGGCGATGATAACAATGCGAGAAATAAGGGGGAAAAAAAGGATAAGATACCGACTTTTTCTTATATTGTTAAATTTAAGTCGTCTAGTACACGCGACCACGTATTAAAAGTTAAGTGAGAATTCGGCGAATTGTTATTTTCCGATCTTTAGCAGGACGCTGATAATCTAATTATAAATTTATATGAAATGTTGCCTTCAGTTGTTCACAATCTTTTGTATCTAACTAAAAAGAAAGCTAAACAGTGCAAATATAACTACGTTTGGACACGTGAAGGCAATATTTATGTTCGCAAAAATGATAATTCTGATAGAATTTGCATAGTAACCGAAAATGATCTTGATAAATTATTGTGACTGCCCACACATTCTACCTCACTAGCGCAATCCTTTTGTGCAAATTAATGCAAATTCAATAAAAGATCACCTAAACGAAATCGAAATATTTCTTATTAATAAAAATATCGATATACTGTCCATATCCGAGTCCTGGCTTACGCCTAATAAAGAAGATTCTCTCTTTACCATATTGAATTTTAATCTAGTTCGCAACGATCGAGGCCTCTTAGCGACTAGTGACAAACGTACTTATATTCAAGCTGGCAGAGTCGCATGCTATATTCGGAATGGAATTTCATACAAGATACTTAGTGCTCCACAGATAAATAATTTGAATGACACCGAATACCTACTTGTTGATATTAGTTTAAAAAATAATAAGCATGTTCTTTTTGCCTCAATTTATCGCCGACCTAAAGGTAATATTCTAACGAACTTTTTTGAGTCATTTCAAAAATATGTACATCTCTACTCGAATGTTATTCTAGCTGGGGACTTGAATTCGGATTTATTAACTAACAATTTCTATGGGCTGCATTTGCATAATCTTATTTCTGAAAACTGTTTATTTCTTGTATCATCTGGCGCGATACATCATAAAGATAATTCGGATACATGGCTCGATGTTATACTTACTGACTCTTCAAGCAAGGTTCATTCGTTCGAAAAATCTGAAGCACCATTTATTAATTGCCACGATTTCATAATAATCGATTATAAATTGGATAATCCTATTAATAAGAACATTACAGTGACGTCGAGAGATTTTAGAAAATTCTCTTCAAATCTATTTTCCAACGATATATGTGCTTGTTTGGAGGATATGTGTGAGAGATTCGGTAATAATAATGATGTAAACATTTTGTTAGATGAGTTCAAATCTAAGGCCGTTGAAACACTAAATGTACATGCATCAATTACAACCCGTCATATTCATAAAAATGCTGCCCCGTGGTTAACTAAAGAAGTCAAGGATAAATGTAAATACCGAAATAGACTATATAAAGTGGCTAAACGAACGGAAAACTCATTCCTTCTCTTAGAGTATAAAACATTACGCAAACAGCTTAAAAATGAGATAACTTTAGCTAGAGATACCTATATCACTCGATCATTAGCATCCATTTCGGATAAATCTAAATGTTGGAATCTACTAAGTAAATTTGGCCTAGTGAAGAGTCAGTTATCATCACCTTTGCATATTTTTACTGCCAATGAACTTATTCGCTATTATTCCTCAGTCACATGTTGTCACCCACCTTGTTCAATTACAAAACTGCAGGAAATACTCGCGATACCGTTATGTGACAACGAGCTTAGTTTTTCTTTTAGACCAGTCGACAGAATACAAGTCCACCAAACAATGTTGTCGTTCCTTCCTAAAGCTAAAGGACGTAGCTGTGATGGACTTTCTCTTTCTTACTTCAAAGAAATGCTACTATTATTAGTCCCTTTTTTTACTGATCTATTTAATATGCCCATATCATCTTGTACATCTCTTACAGAGTGGAAAAAGTCACTCATAGTTCCTCTTAGTAAAGTTCCTTCGCCTGGCTCCCCAGCAAATACAAGACCAGTTGCTAATTTATCGCATTTTGCTAAAGTATTTGACTCTCTCATGACGCAATAGCTTACTGAGTATCTTGAAGTAAATTCACTTCCTTCTCCATACCAGTCAGGGTTTAGAAGTAATTTTAGTACGCAAACGGCACTATTGAAACTTACCGAAGATATCCGTCGTGGGATCGAGAAGGGATTGGTTACAGTCCTGCTACTTTTCGATCTCAAAAGGGCCTTTGCCTCCATTAATCACGAGTTACTTTTGAAGAAGCTTAAAGAACTTAACTTCTCTGATGAAGCTATTAGCTGGTTTCACTCGTATTTAACAGGTCGATCCCAAGCTGTGATTAATCTTGATGGTAGTTTATCTGATTTTATGGAAAACTCTTCAGGCGTACCACAGGGTTCAACTCCGGGCCCAATTATTTTTCTAATATTTATCAACATGCTAGTACTAGCCTTAGTTCATTGTAAAGATAATTGCTTACTTTTTGCGGACGATTTCCGATTTTACATACAATGTGAGCCAGCTGAATTGCCAGCTGCGATCTCTAAATTAAATGAGGATGCTGCTGCTGTAGTAAATTGGGTTAAATCGAACGGACTAATTCTTAATGTAGATAAAACGAAAGCCTTGCTTTTTGCATCCGTGCAATATCACATGCGTATTAATAAGAACAACCTTCCACCCATAGTAGTCGATGGTTCAATCATATCACTCGTAAGCATAGTGAAAAATTTGGGTGTTATTCTCTGTGAAGACCTGTCGTGGAATGCCCATATATCCCAAATTTGCTCTAGGGTTCACAATGTTCCTTATCGACTAAGATTTAGAGGTAGATGTTTATCAAGTCAGATTAAAACACAACTAGTCACTGCACTAATATTTCCTTACTTTGACTACGCTGTCTAGTATTTAGTGATCTTTCGCAATATCTTGCTGTTAAACTCCAGCGACTATGTAACACTGTCATACGATTTTTATTTAGTCTAAAACGCGATGCGACATTGAAACCGTATTATAAGCAGCTAAATTGGCTATTCCTCGCTGAGCGTCGAAAATATTTTTTAGGAGTCACTACTTATAAAATATTAACGGTGTCGAGACCGGAATATCTTCTTAAGTTTTTTCCGGAAATCAAAGATGACACACGTCGTTCTGAAAGACTGAAATCTTCAAATTTTGTAATCCCCCTAGCTACAACGAGAACTTATAGATGCACATTATCTATTCAAGCTATGGAACTATGCGATATTTTGCCTATCGCTATTAGACTTAAAAAGACTGTTGAATCGTTTAAAATGGCATTATACGAATATCTTATAGGATTAGAACACCCCTAGGTGTGAATAGAATTTAATCTAATTAATTATAATTGTTAATATTAGTTTTATACTCATGCGTTATACATTGCGAATATATTAACCGAGAGGCTGTTTTTGTTATTAGTATTAATTTGTAATAATAGCTATTTACTATATATATATATTTATACATGTTACAATCATTAAAATGTATTATATTGTTTGTTTTCCATACGGTTATGATAACCTTGGCATGAATAAATTTGTTATCAATTAATCAATCTCTCTCGATTGTCGACCAAGAAGAGAGGGGCGGCAGTAAGCCTAGAGCCGGGCAGTGCAGCTACAAGCGTCCACCGCTCCATGCGTCCACGCCGGTTAGCATAATTGTCCAGTCGAATAGTACATAAAAACAAAAGAATGTGGCGAAAATACATAATAGCTATTTTATATTATTTAGTGGTAGTATTGTATATCCAAAACATGTAAGTATATGCGTCTCACGGTTCCCGCCCCGGCTAAGGGAATTATGCGGGCTCAAAGTTAAATTAGTAGTTTTTCGCATTTAAGCTATTGATCTGAGACAAAACAAATTAAATGAGAAAGTTGTAGGTATTATAAAAACCTGCAAAATGAATGTCAAATCGTCAAGATATCTCCATTAGTTACTGAATAAACTTATTAAAAACGAATATTTTGTAAAATATTTTTAATTTTTCGATGAGTTCTACGAAATTTTTGTAATTCTACAAAATATTGCGTAATATAGATAAGAATATGTAGTAAAATTTTTAGATCGATATTGATATTACTTTTTGAACTATTTAACTTTTTCAAAAAAAGAGGATCTTCGTAATATGGCTGTAAGTATTAGAATTATAGGAATTATAGGAAATTAGAATGATAGGAAAAAAAAAGAAAAGATAGGACATTAGGTAACCTTAGGAAAGCGAAATAAAAAAATCAGCGAAGGTAATAGGTTATAAAGCGTAAGGCCGAGCTGTCTACGGTATGGAACGATGAATGTGTGGATAAAATTAAGAGTAAGGATAGGATATTTAGATATATAGATAAGGATAAGTTATGTTGGGGCCTGCGGCGGCTCAGTCGGTAGAGTGTCGGATTCCCACGCCGGTGACCCGGGTTCGAATCCTAGTCTCTGCTGATTGATACAAGCACCTCTGTAAAAATTACATGTGCTTTGTTTACAAACACACCGCAGACCCCCGTCGTCGATTAGCACCACATGGGAGCACAAACATGGCGACGTTAATTAAAAAAAAAAAAAAAAAAATGTATTTTTTTTCAGCTCGACAGCGAGCTCTAAAGAGATTTATACTCTTAAATAGTTCTTCTCAAAGATGAAATATTCATTTTATGTTCATTACTCGGACAAGAGTGGTAAAGATTCGACTTAGAAAAAAGGAAAAAAAATGTATCCGAAAAAATCCGAATATTTTTTTAATGGAATACAGTATCAAAGAATTATGTGTACCACTGAAAAGAGCATTTTTTTAAACTACATTTTCAAAAAAAGAAATAGTATTCTATGTCAACTTGTTCATGAGGAAACTTGAAATATAGTGCTTTGGAGTGTATGCGTACGCGACCGGAATAAGGCGACCAATTATTTTTAATATATCCGAGTAAAAAATCAGATAGTTATATGTAATTATATAGTTATATAGAAACAAAACCCGAATATAATTATATATAATCATATATAATCATAAATGATTTGAAAAGATAATTATATATAATTTTTTTACTTGGCTGATTATAAATGCTAGGTTAAGTACTTGCAATATTATATTTGAATTTCGCCTAATTAATAATATTAATTATTAATTATGTTTTATAAAGGTTTGTTATGACGAATACAAGATTGTGATAAAATTATACTTTGAAAAACAAACAAAGGGATTTGAACCATTTTCAAGTTTGGTAGACTTGTAGATTTCAAATCGAAAGGTACAAATCCCTTTGTTCCTACAAATATAAAGTTTCCAAAATCGTTTATTCGTAGACACGAACCCTTATGCAAGTGCAAAACATATACTTTTGAAATTGGGGCTATTCATACCATAGGTCTGATCGAATTAAATCAGTTATTTATGTACCTTGGAAAAGTTAAGTTTACAAACATGGATACTAAAGTGTGCTTGATTTGTGATCAATCAATCGTGCCAAAGGACATTAAAACAGTATACGCAAAGAGACCCGAAACTTTAGTGGCAGTCAGTAAATCGAGAAAAGATAGGAAATACTTGGTATTCAAAGAGCATGATTCCATAGTTGTTCATAAATCATACAAATGCTCGTACACTCGTGAGGCGCTGCTCCACTAAGGAAGCTGCTACGGAAGCTGCAAAATCGATCAGCGGACAAAACATACGGTCAAGTCACTTTGAGCGCTCACTTGATCGATTAAAATTAATAATGATTCCGTGACAATAAATCTTATGTTACTTTTTCAACGAATTTCATTACAAGTCAACATTTTATAATGTTTTTGAAGCTGTTCTTGAAATGCCGACTCTTAATAATTTGATTCATGTTATTGACGGAGGGTGTTTACTCCACAGAATCGTATGGAATCAAAACAATAAAGTGGTATTTTAAATTCTTACGTTGCCTATGTTCAGATAAATTATTCGCAAAACAGCTTTATTGTATTTGATGACTTCCCAAATAATGCTTCTTCATCATATGCAAAAGCAACAGAGCACTTACCGATCAACAAGTATATATTTTTCTCCAGATAAATTTTTAGCTAATGAAAGTAATAAAAGTCGATTGATCAATCTTCTTCGCGAAGAGCTCTGTAAAGCAGGATTTCAAACAAATCAGGCAGAAAAAGGTGCGGACACCCTTACTGGAAATACTGTAATTCAGTTAGCCGACAGAAATGAAAATGTAATTATCGTTGGAGAAGATATAGATTTACTCGTGATATTAAATCGATTAAGACATTCAAAAAATAATATTTAATTTCTTAACCCAGGAAAAAACAAAGTTGCTGATAGATATTACAAATAGCAACTGTTTTGTCTACAATTCTATACAAAGTTAGTTGGATTTTATCATGCTTTCACCAGATGTGAAACAACGTCTTGCTTTTATGACCAGGAAAAAAATAAACATTTAAACATAATTAGCAATGATAATAATTTACAAAATTATGCTAACGTTTTTTATGATCCAAATGCAACGCCAGAAATTTTTTTTTATTTGGTTAACTAAATTACTTGTTATTTTTACGGCTTAAAAAACGAAAAAATGACACTTAATGATTATCGCTTTTTCTTATTTCAAACATTAACTTGTAAGAAATCTTTTAAATCAGAGCTATTACCTGCAACCGAAGGTGCCATAAAATAACATGCTCTGAGGACATATTTACAAGTACAATTTTGGATAGGAATGAAAAAGAATCCCACTCAATATGGTTGGATAATAACTTCAAATGGCCTAAATCCGGCTTATACTACAGAGAAATTAATTCCAGATGTTACTTAATGTAGTCAGTTGTAAGTGTGAAAGTGGATGTAAAGCAATGAATTGTAATTGGTACACCTGACGATGATGATAATGTAGCTGTAGATCAGGTCGATCAGGTGAATTATGATGAATTAGGTGACAAAATAAAATACTCACAGATTAGCTTATGTAATAATTTTATGTATTGTAATGAATATACTTCAAAATAAATGTTTGTAAAATAAAAATAAATGTTGTAAATAATCATATATTTTATTCCCATTCCCTTAGTCTTTAAAAAACAAAATGTAAGTCATTGTAAGAAATAAACCAAAAACATTTTTTTGTGAATGCGAGGTAGCCTTATTCCGGCCCAGTCGCGTATGTCTACGCTCAAAAGCACTATTTTTCAAATTTCCTCGGGAACAAGTTGACGTAGAATAATATATAAAAAAACTCTTTTCAATGGTATACATACTTTTTCGATACTATATTCCATTAAAGAAATATTTCGACTTCGACGGTCAATTTTTTTTTCTTTCAAATAATTAAAAAAATAAAATAAATGTCGATCTAAAATTTTTACTACATATTCTTCTTTATGTAATGCATACTTTAGTCAAATGACAAAAATTTTGCTAAATGCATCGAAAAATTAAAAATATTTTTCGAAATTTTCGTTTTTTTAAGTTTACTCAGTAAGTAATGGAGACATCTTGACGATTTGACGTTCATTTTGTAGGCTTTGATAATATTTATAACTTTCTCATTTAACTCTTTTTGTCTCAGATCAATAGCTTTTGATTAAAACGCGAAAATCCACTATTTTAACTTTGACCCCACATATCACCATTAGCCGGGGCGGGAGCCGTGATACGCATATACTTACACGTTTTGGATATCAAATACTAACACTAAATAACATAAAACATCTATTATGTATTTTCGCTACACTTTCCTACAAGTCGACTGGATTATGAGTGCCAGATGGATTGCCGGGCATTAGGGGCTACCGCCTTCGTCAGCTTCATCAGCGCTCATCTCTGGCGGCAAATGTCGTTCATACGACGTGGACTACATTTTCGAGGACGACAACGCCAGCAAACCCGTATATGTACACACCACCAGTGAAGATATTAGGGTAACGATAACAAAGTTAAAAAAAAAATATAAGTAACATCTCTAACATTACTAGTAAGGTCACCTTCCTGACTGCCAGAATGGATCAGGATCTTGATATTCTGAAACTAGTATCAGCACTAATTTCAGACATTAAAGATCTTCGTGAGAGTCTATCAGTCACGGAAGGAAAATTAGCTCGCCAAAATGCCAAGCTGGAGGGTACGCGAGCAGTAATACCTTGTTATAAAATAGCAGCACGGCCATGGCTGAGATGATGCTGTCCCTCGAAGCCAAAATAATTTTCCAGAAAATATGCAAGGAAATAGTAATGTAAATAGTAATTTTATAAATAGTTGTAGTAATGCTAATCGTAAAGACGATAACAACAACGCAGCTGGTGATCGTAGTGGTTGTTTGCGATGGTAAGAGTGATTGAGCAATTCTCCGCTCGCGGAACCAGGTCTTCGGATCGGCATAAGTATCGTTCTCCTGTGAACGGAATGGGTAATGTCGAGGTAACGGCGGAAATTATTATTTCCAACATATGCGATGGGACAGATGAGCAGCATGAGTATGTAGTCCATGCCATTCTCTCCACGATACTTCCATCCATTGTGAGAGATGACATTACGTCAATACGCTTGCTTATTACGCTTATTACTCTACGTTACGCTTGCTTCTATCTGAAAGACAGGTTAATGGCGGCTCAACAGCATCGGAGTCGAAGCGTCGTGGACCACAATGGGTCGTCTGCCACTCTCGCCATATTTTAGTTGACAATATCATGCGAGCGAAGAGCAGATTTATTGCGCTCAACACCAGGCATATCAACGTGTCGTCTCTCAAGCAGGAAACGTGTAATAGCCTAATACAAAGTAAAGTATTTATTAATAAACTTTTAAATAAACAGTCTTTTTTACGGTTTAAAAATCTTATGTGGATTGCACGCGGATGAGGTTTTAAGGTTGTTCTCTAGTGAAATCGAATTAATTTGTTGTGTGCCAGGATAAAATTAAAGTTTAAAAAACAAATTATTGAGAAAACAGAGTTTATATCAAAATAGTGGCTTTATTAAATAAACTCACCATAATTTTAGAAAACTATTCATTATAAATATATTTTACATATCAATAACTCTTAGAACACATCTGACTTAACCTGCAAAACTAAAAGCAAAAAATTATTATTCATTTCATGAAAACGTAAATTAATGCATAAAAGTGAAAAAATTACTTTAAATGACAACAAGATCTTTTCGTAAAGCGTTTCATTTTAAGTGAAAAAAATTAATACCATCATAAAAATACTTTTACATGATGAGTTAATAGTTCACCTGACTTTTTGAACAAAAAAAAAGTATTTCGAATATTTTGACGTTAAATGACAATAAGATCTTTTCGTAAAGCGTTTGATTATCAGTGAAAAAAAAATTAATACCATGTACCAGTACCTGGACGTTTTGTATTAACCGTGCTTATTTATTAAATTCTAACACTAAAATTAGCACTGCTAATAAAAGGTCAATATACCCATCTCAAAGAGAATTTAATTTGATAAAACTACCGAATTGTCTATCAAATTAAATTTTTAAATAATCGATACACGTCTTGTAATCCGAGTAATTCATACAAATGTATTCTAGGCAAATCTACTAGTACCTGGCCACGCCGAAATCATATGTCCCGATACCTGGACACCGTTGTCCCAATACATAGCTACCCTAATTTCACTTATTTCTGATTTAAATTATAAACTTTTTTCAATAAAATCTTGTTTCTATGCATTAATACAATATGGTTGTTATGTATTTTGAACGTAGAAGTGTGTAAATAATTAATTTAAAGTATGTGCTACTCACGTAACCTACGCGTGTGCTCGCGGCTTAAAAACTGATGATGCCGAGATGCCAATGATCAACAGCAATTATTGTTGAATTTTCACTAATATGTTATCACAGTATTCTGGTAAACTGACGATAGTCACTATAGAGAACCTTATTACACGAAGCAAAATATGTTTTTTGCGAATATTTATTTATAATAATGTGATTCATATAGTTGGCCAGGTATCGGGCAAATACGGGTTTTCAAGTACGAGTACCTGGCTACGTATTTATTACCGTAGAAATTATTTTTTGTACACATTAGCATTTTATTTTTACTTAAAATACTAATAAATAAACTTAGAAAACTTTTAAATGCATGAGACGATTAAAAAACAATTAATAAACTCGAAGTAGGATTTCTTAACAGTTGGTCTTAAGATGGCGTGAATGTTGTCACGCGAGCACCAGTTCCATTATTAAATAGTTTTTTAAAAATATTAATGAAATAAATATTTGCCCAAAAATTTACATATATTACGCTTGATAGTTATAGAATGTGATGTCGCAAGATTATTTTGATTAGGAGCTAACTAATAATCAATAGAAACTAATATGTGAGCGTTTGGCCAGGTACCGGGACGGTAATGGGGAAGGTCTCGAAATTTTCTGAAACTTTCAGGATCATGCACGTTAAAAAATATTAATTTGAGCCAAAGTTATTAGCAATTGCAGATATCAACAAAAAAGCATGAAAAATCAACGGATTTAAAATACTTCAATTTCCACGAATATTCATGCATTTTTAGTTGATAGCTTCAATTATTAATAACTTTGGCTCAGATTAATATTTTTTAACGTTCCAGGTCATAAATTCAAGATCTTTTTGAATACTTTTAGGTACTTTCAGACAGTTTTGTTCCATGCAAAAATATGCGGAGTTATGGTCACAGTTAGAGGTACCATTTTTTTTATGAAATAATGCATATTCGGAGCAGAATATCTGATGTCCTACGAAATAAGGCTCATTCACTAAAACTACCGCTGCTATGTTTCATTTCTAGCTACCAATGAATGATCGTGAAAGTTTCAGAAAATTTCGGGACCTGCATCCGTGGTAGTCTCCTTGTTAGTCTCTGACTTCTGAGCAAAGCTTTTATCTCTTGAGATTTCAAAATGCCACAATTTCTTTCCAAAACTGCATTCACGAGAGCTACATAGATTTTTTTCTTGATACAAACACCTGTTTTGGATACTTGGGCCAGATTAGAGCGCGCAAACATTCATTTGCATTTTGCAAATTACATTATTTCCAACTGCAATACTATTCGTTAATTCGACAGTTTTTCTATTTTCAACAAAACTTTCTTTTGTATTAGATCCACCGTCCATCCTGGAGCTTGTAAAATTTTCACTTAAAATATTTTTGCAGTTTGTACAGTGTAGCATCACTTTTATACATAAAGCATTTCTCTCGAATACATTTCCACTAACTGTTTCTTCATAACACAAACCACAAGGCAGATCAAGTAATAAATTTCAGAGGAAGGATACATGTATCGAGAAGAACTCATCAATTTTATTCACTTCACAACAGTTAGTAAGTGTTTTTGAATTGCCTTTTGGGGCATTTGTTCTTGAAAGTGATGTACTTTCAGGGGAATTTGTAGAAGTTTGCAAGAGTATTTTTTCTCTTATCTTTTCAAGATGCTTTTCTTGTTTTCTGGAACAATACTTGGGTCTTGATTTACACCACTTATTGATGAATCTATGCATTTTTCCTAAATATAAACACGTATGTACAGTATTGAATAAAGATGGTCTATTTACAAAAAAATTTATTTACAATTTCTATACGTACATAGTATATGTATATACTATATATGTACGAATGTATAAATATATACGTATATGCAAAGTATATCTAAATATAGATATATAAACTCTAATACGTCATGTACCTTTTTATTTATAATTATAATTGTTTGCGGTTATTAATTTTTCTTTATTTTTCAATTTCGGGTTAGAGAGGTCCTCCTCTATGCTGCCCACTATGATGTGATGCTATATGCATCCTCGATTGCTGCCTGGGTTTCTTCTAAATCTTGTTTCTTCTTGGGGATTTCGTCGATATCCGAAAGCGAGGCTCTTCTCCGAGCAATGATCCCGAATGAGTCAATTGTGAGCCATTATCTTCTAGTTTCACCCAAGGGTCTTTTGAAATGAATCTTTTGAATCATAGAATGGTAAATTGCATGTGAAAATGTAGAAGTTTTATATAGAGGATGTGTCTCCGTACGTGTGCCGCTTTGTGCCTCAGAGATCACGCCATCTGGTGTTATTTAGTCTTAGTTTTGAAATAAAATTTGCGCGGACTGGAAATATTTAAAATGTCTGAGTTTCACTGTGAGCGCCCTAATCCACCATAACGGTGAGGATTTTTTATATTTACATATCATGAGCTGACCTAGGAGCACTTCGAATGTCAATAGAGGCTGAGCGACATAAAACCGTTACTAAAATCTAAAGTCGTCGACATGTGTATATAGATATATTACTACTTAAAATTGACGATGGGATGAAATAAAACTATAATAATTGTCTTTTTGTCAAGTCGCGACAGTAAATCCGGACGAAACTTTCAGGCGATATTTTGGCGTATATTCCTTGAAGAGAGTTTATTCGCACGATTTTATAGCACGAATTTAACTTGTTTGTCCAGAGGACCACTTTATGTAGAATCTCCAGTATAGATTATGCTCGGAGCACTTCAATGTCAATAGAATGGACCTACCTGGTCCATTAGTTTTCGATTCAGCCAATACTTTGACCCTGTATTTGTCACGAATATAAAGTATAACCCCTCCTCCATTACCATTTCTATTCTGTCGCACAAGTCAGAAACCGTCGATATAAATGGGATCATTGTCTATTTTCTTTTCCTCCAACCACGTTTCGGCCACACCGAATAGATGATAGGATTTACCGCTAAGAAGTTGACGAATTTTTTCAATGCAATGCCTAATAGAATTTGCATTAAAAAAACCCGCTCTCGTTTTCACTCCCTCGTCCGTTTCACGAGCTTTCACCGCATCTAGTCAATATTTGTCTGCTTGAATAGGCTGTTTATTGTTATCGTTATTCTTGCTATCGAAAGAGAGAGAGAGAGAGAGAGAGAGAAAGAGAGAGAGAGAGAGAGAAAGAGAGAGAGAGAGAGAGAAAGAGAGAGAGAGAGAGAGCTAAGATGCCGCCTGGCTGGTGAAACTCCGCATGATAACGTTGGGACGGGGCAGACCTGCTTGCTCACTCTACTGTGCTATGTCATCTTCTCTCTCGTGTTCGAAAGCTGTCTCTTCTATTTCAACACTCGCACTATTTCTCTCCTTACTGTCATTGACAGTAGGCTCGCGCAGTTGATGTTTAGGTTGAGCGAGCTTACTTTTGTTGCTTACTTAGATACGTTCCGTACAGAACGTCTTTCTCGTTTTTGACCAGGAAGATAGAGAGAAGTAGCATCTTAAGGTAGTACTCTCGGTACTGAACTAGTCAAAGTATGTGCACTTCTTCTTACATTAAATTTCTTATGTATTAATGAGGTGAACTTTGTTGTAATTATCACATAAATAAACTAATACCAAATTACAACTATGCAATGAAATCAAACAAACGTATTCATCCTATTTATTTAAAAAAATTTAATACAGATGCGGATTTGACTCTGTTTTTGAGGTTAGATGCACCATTTTTCTGTTGAATTAATTTATTTTTAAACTTACAGGTATCTAATCATAGGTTTCCAAAGTGATAAATGTCCGTTAAACATTTATCTCTTCCTACAAAAATTTTCCACAAAAACTCAACGGTCACTACCGTAATATACGTAAATTTTTGTAACTTCCCATAAGACTCCGTGTTAAACGCGTGATAATGAAAATGCTAATAATTTTTCTCTCACGTACTCTGGCTTCACGAAAATTTATCTGAGCCACATTTTGACTAATATGTTGCAAGTATGTTGAGTTTTATCAAAATCTGAACGGTAATTCTGTAACCGAGAGTACTACCTTAAGGCATTTTGCATTATACATGCGGGCACATTTATGACAAGGTCCGAGAGTCGCGGTAAATCTTGTAGTGCGATGACAGCTAGCACAGCAATTCTCCACGCTCTTCATTTTGTGAGATGCCATCTAACGGCCAAAACTAGAAAAATCAGCCGTGCACCGATTCCTGACACCTGCGTATTGTGCGAAAACAGAGCCAGAGAATGATGATGCGAAACTAACGTCGAAGCCGAACAAGGATAAAAATTTAGGAAAGACTGCGCAAGTACAGCATTCCCCATCTGGATAACAATGAAGATGCTGGCTTGTATGTAGGCGCGTGCAAGAAATCTGAAACAATATACCCGGAGGCACCACGACAGCAGAAAACTCGTTCTGAAATACGAGCGATAACAAGTGCGTGCGTTCTACTTACACAGCGGCTATGTGCTTTATATATATGGTTAACAGCGCTCTTTTCTAATATATATTTATCTAATTAATTTATCGTTTACTTTTTGATTTTGACCGTTGTATAAAATATTATAATAATACAGCTGCCGCTATGGTTAACAGCGCTCTTTTCTAATATATATTTATCCAATTAATTTATCGTTGATTTTTTTATTTTGATCGTTGTATAAAATATCATAATAAAATAGCTGCCGCTATGGTTAACAGCTTTTTTTTTTAATTTACTTAAAAAAAATGATAGCGCTTTTGATAAAAATCATGAAAACTTAAAGTATTTCGTGAAATACAATATTTTTAGTATAAACATTAGTAGTTAGGTTTCTTTTTTTATTTTTCTTTTGTTTATTCTGTATCACTGCAGCTTCACTTAGAAATTTTTTTAGAAATTTCTTATGTTTTGCTCGAGATAAAGCTACATACAATTGACCATGACTAAATACTGGCGATGAAAGATAAAACCCAACTTTTGTAAATGATTGTCCCTGAGCTTTATTTATCGTCATCGCGTGTGCAAGTCTGCAAGGAAACTGTCTTCTTGTCATGTTGAATGGTATTTCTTGCTCAGATGGTGATAAATTTATTCTTGGTAATATTGCTGTCAAACCCGTTTTACAACCAGTAATTACTTCAGCTAAAGTAGTATAGTCTTTCATTTCTTTTACAATTAATCTTGTAGCATTGCAAAGACCTTTGTTCAAATTTATATTTCTTAATAACATTACAATAGCTCCTTTTTTTAATCGAAGTTCGTGCGGTGGTAATCCGTTACGTGCTAGTGAGTTTAAAAATTCTGTAGGTAAAATAGTATCCAATTTTTCATTATCGAAATTTTCTGCTGAATCATAACTATAATATACTCGTTCTAGTTAATTAATTCTTGATAATATATTATTATTCATTTCTAAAACGTCAGAGCTTTTTGGAGCTAATATAACTTTTTCACAATATTCATGATTATTTGTATCGATTTGGATACCATAAATTTCATCGATTATATTTCCTTTCGATAACATTTCTATTGGTATGTCTGTCGCTTCATTTTCGATTTCAAATTTATCTGTAAACTTTTCACCATCGATGTTTAAAAGCCACTTTTTAAATTCTGGATCTGTGTCTGCTACGCGTTTGTTTTCTTTCAATGGCATGACTTTAAATTTGTACCACAAATGACTATTTTTAATACAGTTTTCAATTATTTGCGTTCTATTACCATACCTAACAACTGGTAAAGTTTGTCGAAAGTTGCCAGATACAATAATAATTTTCTCTCCAAAAATAATGTTATTATCGCATACATCTTGAAACATACGATTCACTGCTTCGAAAGCATGTTTAGAAGTCATTGTTATTTCGTCCCAAATTATAACTTCAACAGCCTTCATTATTTGACCAGTATTACTATTTGGAGTTATATTACATGTACTTTGTTCGTTGACATTTAATGGAATTTAAAAGTTGTATGTACGGTCTTCCCATCTTCTAACAAATTAGCTACTATTCCTGTCCAAGCAACTGTTAAATAACGAATTTTATTCAGTTTAAAATAATAAATCAGAGTATTAAGTAAATAGGTTTTTCTAGTTTCACCTGTACCATCTATAAATATACAGTTATCATTCAACTTTTTACTTAAAGAATTTATTACTGTGTTAAAAATAATTCTTTGTTCGTCCGTGAAAGTTGAAATTTTTTTATTCAATAAATCAGTTTTATTAAAAGAGAAGCTACAATTATTATCACTATTTAAGGAAGATTCATTATCATAATTAAATGTATATGTGGTGCCTAGTTCTGGTAAGTTAAAATCTTTTATAGAAAAGCCGTGTGAAAGCAAAATATCATTAATAATTTTCAATGCAAATTGTATGCCTTTTTGTTCATCCATCGTCGATGCATAAAACTGTGTTTTATAACGATGAAATAACTCTCTTGCATTTATTGGATTATGAAAAACAAATATGTAACCAAACAATTTGCACATATATCGTGGAAATTTATACTCAGATGATTCTTTTAAACATTTATCCCATTCTTCATCTGTTACTATTAAATTTTTTGATTTGACGACATCATAATAACTTGAATATACAATATTATTATGAGTCTTTAAATATTCAAATGAAGTAGCTCCTTTAACGTGTAATAATAATAATCTTAAAAAGAAACGTTCCTTCTATTTAGGATTTACTAAATACATTCTACTTAAAATACTTTTTTTTTTCGTTTGTTCCACTTTCTTGTTTTATTATCAAATGTATAATGCATATGTATTTCTGAATACAAATATTGATGAGCTTCTTTATCTATTTTATTCAATTGAAACCATGCAGTTAGTGGTGTTTCTACATTTCAACTCATTATATCATATTCATAGCCTTTTTTAAAATAAACCCGTGTTCATCTTCATCGTCTACTGGTAATCTGAAAATTGTATGTGATAATTAGCTCATTTTATATTCCAATAATCGATGCATTGCTTCAGGAGGGCAAACATAACTTGTATTGGTATACTGTTTGATTTCGTCATATTGTATTCCAACATCATTAGATATATTTTCACTCTCGTCATCATTTATTTCCTTTTTTTTAATTTAATTTCAATAAATGCGCAGTCATGTCTTTTATAACAGTATTTGAACAAATACTTCACGCATAATACTGATGAACACACTTCAACATTTATATAACTATTGTATTTTAATAATAAATATGGATTATAAGGAACAACAAATCTATTATCTGACCATTTTTTTTAAGTAAAATATATTTTTTTTATCGTTTCTTCTTTTATATGAAGGATAACCTGTTGCCATTATAGTATTTTCATTAAAACTTTGTGGAAAATTTTAGTGCATTTCTGTTTGTTCAAATCCATACAAGGTGAATTAATGTTTTGTTCGCAACAAGGACGATGAATCATGAATTGTTTAACAATTTCGTATAATCTAGGATTTTTTGATTTATCAGGAATTTCTGCAGAAATCAGGTCGCCTATATGATTAATACGAGTATTATATAATTTATCTTCTCTATCTAGAAAAATCAACATGTGAATATGTGGTAAACCTCTTTTTTGAAATTCAATAACATACGTGTATGCACCGCATTTTCCAAAAAATTGTCTTTTAACTATGTCTTCCTTTAGATCTGCTATTTTTTTGTTAAATACTTTTACAACAATATCTGGTCTATCAATAGATAGCTCATAATTTTTAATATTTTTAACAATTTCTTTCCAATTTGGATTACAAGTCATAGTAAGAAATAAATTTGGTTTACCGTACGTTTGAACAAGTACCATTGCGTCAATAAAGTTTTGGTGCAATGCTCGAGGACTTCCTATAAAACTTGATGGTAAAATAAACATTTTACCGATATTATGATTTTTATCATCATTGAATTTTTTGTTGCTTAAATAATCCATTAGTTCTTTATATAATTCTGTCCTCAAAGTATTTTGATTTTGCCGTATATAATATAATCTTGAACTTTCTACTTTCACCCAAGGATCAACGATATACTGTTGAGATAATTTACCTAAATTTAGAAAAGGGCTAAAATCATGCCTTATACTCAGATTGTAACTGTAAAATTGTAGTGCAGATATATTATTTTTTTGTCTTTTGATTTCATATTAGGCATTCAATCCAACAACACCTCTAGTATATATTAATGGATACGTCATTGGGTCAACATGCTGACTTATAGAGGGAATTTTTATTGGGCCATCTAATTTTGAATATATACAAAAAATCTCGTTCTATTGGTGGTTCACCATCATTTGCTACAAATATTACATCAACTTCGTTACCTTTAGCATTGTTATAACGATTTTTATCAAAATCTGTCTTTCTTTTTATTAACATTTTTACTTCATTAAGATTTTGATTATTTTTATCTACAATTTTGTTTACTTCTAATTCAACATCCTGCATCATTTTATATGCTTCAGCATACGGATTATTTTTTCTTATAAAATCATCTAAATCTTTTAGAATTTCAGGTAAATATTGAAAATAATTTTCCAATCTACATTTGTTTGCTTCTACATTGTCAATAATATACAATTGACCATACTTTCTCGATTTATTTTCTGGATGTAATACATAAGCATTGTGATATATTTGTCCGCATATTCGTATAACCAGTGGTCCTTGTCCAAATATTTTGTCAAAAGTAGCACCAAAACTGGCAAATGCAATCGCGTTATTATATGATCTAATACACTTTCTGAATTGAGGATTTGTGATAATTAAATTTTTTATTTCTTCTGGATAATCCTTTTCTTTAGGTAAAAACACTTTACCTTAATGGCAACAGTTTGAAAATCTTTTATCCCTGGACAGTTCAAAATAGAAATGCTTTGCTTCACAAAATTCACATTGCATTTTTAAATCACTAACATTGTTTTCTTCAATTAAATCTTCATCAATATCTGAATTTGCTATAAAAGTACACTTATAACTACTACTTTGTTTAGAAGCAATTATCTTTTTATCTTCATTAAGAGATTTGTGTGTCTCGTAATATTTGTTATTGTTTTTTTTACAATTATTTATTTGTCATTTTCTTTTAATGAAATGATGCTTATAAGATCCCTTTTTTTCAAAATATTTTCTTTATGCTTATCATAATATCGTTTGTTTCTAAGTTTCTTTAATTCCTTGCATTCATCAATTTCCTCATCATTTTTCCGTTTTCGCACATTCTTATATTTAGAACTTTGGAAAATTTTAGACTGTAAAAGTATTGTATTTGTTTCGTCTCTTTCATGAATTTCTTCCATTGAAATATCATTAGGAAGAAAATAGGAATTGTTAATTTCTTCCATATTTATATCCGTACTATATTCAATAATATCATGCTCTTGTAAAATTAATTATTGATTTTCAATTTCTTTATTTCTTTTACCAAACGATTCCAATAATAATCTTTGTTCATTTGACAGTTCCTCTAATTTTTTAGATTCAAGATATTCAAAATCAATTTCATTAAAATTTAAATTCAATACTTGAAAGTTTTTGAAATGTATAACGTTACGAATTGATAGAATAGTATTTAACGTTAAGTTTATATTTTTATAATAATTAATTGATAAAGGAAACATTTGTAAAGATCGGGTATTACAAATTTCTAATAAGTGTTTATCATTTTTTTAATATCAAATTGTAAACCACATGGACAAACATTAAAGATGATAGAAGTAGCAAATGCAATAGAAAAAACTCCACAATCATAAACATTTTGTTGAAACTGAATATCAACAAAAATAATTTTTATATCTTAATTATAGGGAAATAGTCTATTAATGTAAATTTTAAAATCGATTGTCAAGAACTTTTGATTTAAACTATCATAAATATAAATTATACGAGAATAGTACCCTATACAAATCTAATGTCCATGTTTATTGTGTCCCGAAAAAAGGATTTGTATATACTCGGAATCAATAGGAACAGGACGAATGTTATGCGGTTTTTGTATAAGTAGTGATGCTTGCGTAGAAATGATGTTTGATTTTCAATTATTTGATTAAATTTAAATATATGAGTATACTCCCATCATCTGAATATTCATTTATACCATATAGTATCAGATTTTCTGATTCTGTTAACATTTAAAAATATTAAAATATCACGAATCTATAAAAACTACTTATAAATAAGCAACGGTATAATTATTATTTGTAACCCTAAAAAAATAATATGTATTTATTAAAAAAATTAATGTTCATCGTCGCTATCATAAGAATTATACAATATATCCAATATACAATATACAATATAAACTCAAATTCATTAATACATGATTCTATGTAATTACAAAAACAAATTCAGTAGGTGTGCAAACATCTCACTTATATATTAAATTTTTAAAATAACACGAAATTGTCAACCATTAGATAAAAAAAACTAAAATATTATTATTTAAAATCAAATTAAACTTAATAATAATAAATATTACTATTTGCTAGGAATGTGATGTACACGATTTCGCTATCAGATTTTCAAAATTCAAAATGACGGATCCAATATGGCTGTCGGAAGTAAAAAAAAGCTTAGATTTTGCAGAGGTCTTCTATCAGGAAGCTTAGTGTTTTCGTTCGTTAGCTATTACGTATGAACCTTATTTAACTCCTACGTGGAGGTGGAAGAGAAAGCGTCTCTTTTATATTTTTACCTGTGATCTATATTACTGTCTCATAACATTTGATGGAAGTGATTTGAAAAATTAAATGATGAGATGAATGGAAAAGAGTAAACAAAATGAATGGAATTAAATGAAAAAAATCAAAAAACCCAAATAAATTTTAAATAAAATAAAACAAAAAAAATATAAAAGAGACTCTTTCTCGTCCAGCTCCACGTGGGAGTTAGATAACGTTCATACGTAATGGATAACGAACGAAAACACTAAGCTTCCTGATAGAAGACTTCTGCAAAATCTAAGCTATTTTTTTTACTTCCGACAGCCATATTGGATCCGTCATTTTGAATTTTGAAAATCTGATAGCGAAATCGTGACCAGCGACCTTGAAAACCCAATCCTGTCTACCAATTTTCAGCAAAATCCAAGCTTTTTCCGAACTTTTGACCGCCATATTGGATCCGCTATTTTGAATTTGAAAAATCTGATGGCGAAACCATGATCAACGACCTCGAAAACCCTTGCATACCAATTTTCAGTAAAATCTAAGGTTTTTCAAACTTTTGACTGCCATATTGAATCCGCCATTTTGAATTTTGAAAATCTGATGGCGAAGTTTTGATCATCGATCTCGAAAACTCTCGTATATCACTTTTTGTGAAAATTCAACAACTAGTAATGTACGTTATATCAATGGTTCACATATTTTTATCATTCTATGTTCTTTCCGTGAATATAATGCCATTTTGGAGAGGTTAGGATAATTTGGAACCGAAAAATAAAAATTCGCTCATCAAATTAAACTATTTTGTGCACTTTTGGTTGAAATCCGGAATCATGTCTGTTACTTTTTCAACGCGAAAAAAAATCATGAAAAAAAAATCTAAAATATTTCTAAAATTAATAAATATGTTATAATATATTTTAAATCAACATATATTACTGAAGCAACAAATAATTTACAGTAATATAATCGTACCAACAAAATCATCTTTATTATAGTTTGATAAGTTGTTGAAATTCATGAAGTTGTATACATTTTTTGTAATGTATTATCATCGCTTTCTTCGCTTATAATAGTATTCATATTGAAGCACATTTCGTTGTTATTTTTATAAAAATTGAATTTTGTATTTGGTACATTTATATCAAACTGTGAAATTTCGTAAACTTTTCCAGACTAAAAAAATAAAAAATTTATTTACCTTATTATGTAAAAGATATTTGACAATATATGTGTGTGTACATGTGTCTATATATATATATATATATATATATATATATATATATATATATATATATATATATATATATATATATATATATATATATATATATTTGTATATCAAATTATATTTATATATATACACTTTTGTCTCCAAAATACCTTTATGATGAAAAGTTTAAATTTACACACACATCTATTCAGACATTTTTCAAACACTCTATATTACTATTAAGACCTTCAAATTTACTATATCAATATTTTACTTTATCGTAAAATGTTGATGCAATTTCGTTAAATGCAGTTGCTCGAAATTGTCCAACTTCATCAATGAAATCAACTATGTAAAACATACCGTTTTTATAATTCGTCAATGGATATTTATGTGTAACTCGGGCACGTAATACACATCTAGAATAATTTTCAAAACAAAATGATGATATATACAAACTCGCGTACATTTAATGTACACACACACCCATATATATATATATATATATATATATATATATATATATATATATATATATATATATATATATATATATATATACATATGGGGCGAATCACGTCAACTCTCCTAGCGCAGCGCGCGAGTGCTTAATACTGTTGTTTTCAACTCGCGTTTGCGGTATGAAAAAAAATATATAAAAAATATCCAATAAACTATTTCGATGTATTTTTTCCTCAGCTTTCCAATAGTGTGGTCAGATTTTCCAAAATTTTCCATTTTCCTTAAAAAAAAACACAAAACGTGTTATATCTCGAAAAGTCTATTTTTAATATTTTTTTAAATACTTTTAATCGAAAGCTGAGGTTTTTTTACATAAGAAAAGTTCTTTTGCACAGAGTGCCCGATTATATTTCCGTGAGTAATAGAACGCCGAAAAGTAGAAGTACCGCGCGCGACTTGGCGCGGCGCGGCCGCCGTCACCGCCACATCATGCTTACTTGTAAAACTAGTTCTTTTTTCAGTCGGTAGGTGCCCTGGTAGAAAATTATCTAGTTTTATCGAGGCCCTCGATTATTCCCATGGCAAACTAGATAGATCTACATAGTTCTAGATTAATTTTCGACCAGGGTGGCTTAAACATAAAAAACTTTAATCTATAAATGAATTGTCTCAAGAAATTCATATATACGACGATGTTTTTTTTTAAATTTAGATTTTTTTATGATTAAATCATAAATCTATTGGTTACGTATTTCTCCGGTTTATTGTAACAACTACAATAGGTTCAACCTGGAAAATGAAATGCATAAATCCTTTCTCTCGAGAGAATCACCCTACGTCTAAAGATCTGTTTGACTTTCTTTCAACTTTTAGAAGTATATTTCCGTTTGTACCCGAAGAAGCGAAAATATGTGGTACATGTCGTAGGCAAATTTACAAACGTAAAGCAGATTTACCTATTTCGGATACAAAAAAAGCTAACATAAATTGTTATGATGAATATCATAAACCTGGCATAACGGTTCTCGAACAAATTAAAAGAAAATTTTCTAATACTATATCGAAGCAAGATAGAATTCAGCTACTCACTCTTGCTCCCGATTTTTGGTCTCGTAATGATTTAATCAGAGAGTTTGGTTGTACTGAATGGGAAGCTCGAGAAGCAAAAGAGTTAGTAGCTGAAAAAGGAGTTTTCTCAGTTTCTGAAAAAAAAACGCGGCAAAGTACTTTCGGTGGAAACTACAAATTTAGTTAAAAGTTTTTATGAAAAGGATGACATAAGTCGAATTATGCCAGGCTTGAAAGATTGCATATCCGTAAAGCAGGACAACGGCAAAAGAGAACACGTTCAGAAAAGATTACTTCTTGGCAATTTGAACGAAATCTATTATTTATTTCAAAAAGAATACGAACACGTTAAAATTGGGTTAACAAAATTCATACAATTGAGACCAGTACACTGTGTTTTAGCTGGAAGCAGTGGTACACACAATGTATGTGTATGTGTACATCATGAAAACGTTAAGCTCATGCTAGAAGCTGCTGAACTAGAGTGCTTAACGAAAAATACTAAACTATATCTTACAAATTATCATGACTGTATTCAGGCAATCGTTTGTAAAAATGCACGTGATGAGTGTTTCTTGGGTGACTGTCTAAATTGTCCTAATACGCCTGCATTACGAGAACATTTGCTTGAATGTTTTGATAAAAATAATGTTTTTGAAATTCAATTTGAATCGTGGTTTCAAACAGATTGGTGTATGATAGCTTCAAAAAGTGAGAACGTTTATGACTTTCTCAACACACTGGGCGACAAATTAATGAAATTGAAGACTCATGATTTTTTTGCTAAGAAACAGTCACAGTATGTGAATAAGTAGAAAGAAAATCTTCAAGAAGGGGAGTTTATTGTCTGTTTTGATTTTTCGGAAAACTATGCATTTGTAGTACAGAATTCTACGCAATCTTTCCATTGGAATAATAACCAGGCAACTATTTTTATAGTTGTAATTTATTACAAAGAAAATAGTGATCTTAAACATGTAAGCATTGCTGTAATTTCTGATAATCTAAACCATGATACTGTTGCGGTTTATGAATATCAAAAAATTGTCATACTTTATCTGAAATCTAATTTCGTAGTTAAAAAAATTTATTATTTAACGGATGGAGCAAGTCAACATTTTAAAACTAAGAATAATATGCAAAATCTTCTGTTTCATGAAAAAGATTTCGAAATCTCAGCGGAATGGCACTTTTATGCTACCGCGTACGGCAAAGGTGCATGTGATGGTATAGGTGCGAACTTAAAAAGAGGTGCAAAACGTGCTAGTCTACAACTTTCATCCAAAAATAGAATTTTAACAGCAAAAAGTCTTTACGAATGGGCTAAAAATTATTGCAAAGAAACCAAAGTATTTTATAGCAATAAAGATGATTATGATTAGATAATGCTAAATCTATACCAGGGACTTTACAGTATCATGCTTTTATTCCATTGAATCAAAACACATTCAAACTACAGAAAACGTCTTTAGGTTCTAAATATGAAATCTTTCCAAAGAAAGACACTAAGAAAAAAGAAAATAATGTATCCAAACCCGCAACAAAGACAAAGAAAGCCACGAAGCTAAAGACTTTGAAAGCCCCTTTGAAAGCCAAAGTAACAAAAAAACGATTAATAAAAACAAAAAAATAACTAAATTTAACTAACAGGTTTAAAAGAAATTATAAGGTAGCAAAATATGAAAAGGAGGACCGAATCCAGCGGCCACCGTCGAGCGCGAAGTCACGCGTCTTGCCGCTGCGCGCGGTACTTCAACTTTTCGGCGTTCTATTACTCACTGAAATATAATCGGGCACTCTGGGCAAAAGAACTTTTTTTATGTAAAAAAACCTCAGCTTTCGATTAAAAGTATTAAATAAATATTAAAAATAGACTTTTCGAGATATAACACGTTTTGTGTTTTTTTTTAAGGAAAATGGAAAATTTTGGAAAATCTGACCACACCATTCGAAAGCTGAGGAAAAAATACATCGAAATAGTTTATTGGATATTTTTTATATATTTTTTTTCATACCGCAAACGCGAGTTGAAAACAACAGTATTAAGCGCTCGCGCGTCACGCTAGGAGAGTTGACGTGATTCGCCCCATATACATTAAATGTACGCGAGTTTGTATATATAATCATTTTGTTTTGAAAATTATTCTAGATATGTATTATGTGTCCGAGTGACACATAAATATCCATTGACGAATTATAAAAACGGTATGTTTTTCATAGTTGATTTCTTTGATGAAGATGGATAATTTCGAGTACTGCATTTAACGAAATTGCATCAACTTTTTACGATAAAATTATAGTTAGTTTTATTTATATATATATACATTATACATTATATATATACATTATATATATATATGTATATATATATATATATATATATATATATATATGTATAGAAACAGAAATTGAACTATTTGGTCCTATTTTAAGGCCTAATTTCTGCATAAGCTTCATGATGCTTGACAGGCCATCGTTGTAAATGCCTGCGGCAATATGTACTGCAGTGTCAAGAACGTCCTTGCCACTGGAGACTGATTTCGGAGCCATACACCACACGATTGAGTTGAAACTCTCGTTGCTGTTTTGTGTATATCCGCCGAGGCCACGAGTCAGCAGATCGTCGCTGCTCAATTCAGCATAAACAGGAGAAATTGCTTCAAATACCTCTTGCGACATTGCTGGCTTGTGTTTATAATTCAAATCTCCAGTGGCCTGGACCCTCTGCCACGAGCACCATGAATCTTCGCCGCGCGGGCATCTCTCGTGCTTCGATTTGTCGTCCGTTGATAATTTATGGTCTAGCGTTGCGTAGATTTCATTGCGCATATTTTTTATAGAATCATAATTTTTACGTATTGCTAGACCATAATAAATTGACAATTCGTAGATTAATTTACCAGTGAGCTTGCCCATTATATATATATATATATATATATATATATATATATATATATATATATATATATATATATATATAATATTCGTTTACCTTGAAATTTTGTCGTACAAACTTTTAAATGTTACAACATTACTTGATTTTAAAACTTTGCTTTTTGAACTTTTTTCATTGTCACTCTTGCGTTTCATGATGAAAAATTATACTTAAGAACTTCATATACGTCTTACGGAAACTTACGGCAATACGTCTTACCCGCAACAACTGCCAAACAGAAATGATGAGAATCAAAAACAACGATATGTTAACAACTTTGAAGATTAACGAAATTCTAAGAAATTATGATGGAAAGCTTTAATGTTGTCAATTTGAATTCAAAGTACGTTAATAGAAAATTAAATGTATCAATACATCTGTTACTTGGAATTGTAGAAAGTTCATATGTTTAATATTTCTTTGAAATTTCTATTCCTATACATTTATGTTTACGATTAAACAGAATTATACTAGAATCTATTCAGAAGAGCAATAATAGAAGAGTTTCAATACTTTACAAGAAACAGCAGCTAAACCATCATGAGTAATAGTACAGGTAATATTTATTTATTATTTAAAAAATAAATTTATTTGTTTTGTTCAATCCTATATTTTTATTTTTGTTTACTATAAATTTTACAATATTCTACTACATTATTATAATAAAAGTTTCTCAGACCTATGGCAAACCGTTAGAAAAATACTAATATTACACATCAGTGCAAAGTGTTACATTTCAATATAAAAATGATCAAAATTATGACTTTATTTGAATTTAATATGGAAAAATGAAAAATATGTATTTCATTCGTTTCTATATAAGCTTTATATATATATACAACTAAAAAAACATAATACTATTTCAGAAGCAAGTTCCATTAGTTCAAGAAACAATTATGGATCAAATTTATCATTATCACTCAATAATGAAGATGCTGCCAAGGAAAAATCTAAAGGTAATAAAAACAGTAATAATAACATAATAGATCTAATCTCTCTGGCCTAAATTAATTTAGATTGTAACTAACTTCTTAGATTCAACAAATTCTTAATTAACAACATACATTTCTTTCTGATATACATTTCTTAACATTAACAAAATTAAATTGAATATATAACTGATATTGCACAATTGATAAACTTTTTTTAATAATAATAATTTTAAGGGGTTGGGTTAAGGGTTTAGTTTTAAGGGGTAAACACCACTCTAGCGGCCCGAAAAAATGCCTAATTTGTACGATCTTTTACAACAGTAGGAAAGAAAGGATCAAATTTCTTTTTTGATGGTTTACTATACATATATTGAGGTACAAAAATATATTTTTTTTAACATTTAAATACAAAATGGCGGCTATACAGCGAATCTCGTGAGAAGCCTTTAACTCAAACCTCCAAACGGGAGAACACTTTTCTCGGAAAGTATGAGACCTGGAAGAAAAAACCAAAGAAATTCTTAATCTAGATAACGTTAACTTTGGAAGTACGTAGGGTTTTTTTTATTTCAATTTTTGTAGAAATGGCGTAGATTTCATTGCGCATATTTTTTATAGAATCATAATTTTTACGTATTGCTAGACCATAATAAATTGACAATTCGTAGATTAATTTACCAGTGAGCTTGCCCATTCCTCCGAAACCTTTAGTTTTCTTTTTTAAATTTCGAAGGCGAGTACCGATCCGTTTCTGCACGTGGTCGATGCACTATTACTTCGTTACTGACAAATTTTCATAAGGCAGCGAGTCTACGATACCTTTAAAAGTTTTTGAATCACCGTCCCCGACGTAATTGGCATACTTAAGTTGGTGTAAATATTCTGAGCACTGCAACATCTCAATAATGGCATCCACTTCTATTTTTCCCGCCGAGCCGTCATGGTTCGATTGGCATTCGTTTTCATGGGTTTCGAGCCATTCCTTGTACTCATCCGTGTCACTTTTCTTTTCCCAAAATTCGCATGCCTTACAATATTTAGATTTTACTAAAATGTCGACCACTTTGCCAGTACACCATCCAATAAGTGATACAAATCCGAAAAGGGACGTGAAGCCGAGTTTGCGCCACGAACCATCGCCAGATACAGTAATACCACTTGTGTTTCCTTTTTCATCACTTTTTTTCTTCTTTTTCTTAGCTGCATTTTTCATACTCTGCTCACAAACCTCCTTTGCATTGACATCAATCTTCTGCACAACTTTATCGTAAAATGATTGAAAAATTGGCTGCAGGAGCTCCATGAACGAGCAAAATTTTATTATTCCATTCAATCCTATTCCCAGTAGTCGCATAGCAAGAATCATTCTACGATTAATGTCGTATGCTTTTTCAATGAATGGCGAAGAAGGGATAGAAATGTTGTCACGGTTTTGGCATGAAATAACAATTTTGAAACCTAAGCCACGCTTTCCACACTCGGTGAATGTCACATCTGACTTGCACTTTTTGCACACAACAGCTTGCGATATAGCGGTAAATACGGTTAAAAAAATCAGAATTCGATAAGCAAGGCCATCATCTACTTCAAAGTGATCAGGATCGATGGTAGATAATTTTCGAGCCGATGTGCCAACCGCCTCGACGCTTGGCTTCTCTATTTCATAACGGTTACTTGGCCGCCGCTTTGAAATTTTTGGTCTCTTCAAATTTCTCTTTTTCCCCTTTGTCGATTTCTTGCCATCATACACTGGTCTTTCACTACTCATATTGTTTATAATTTTCACACTGTTCACTTAAAATCAACTAAATTTGTAATATATAAATATATAAAAACTAATATCAGCAGAAATACAAATCGAAGCGTACAAATTAGCGCACCCTGCAGGATGCCTGAGGAACCTCAAGGACCTTTGGCTCTGTAAGTAACAAGGTCTCCTATTATTCCGATAGATGAAATAAATACAAAAGCGATGAATCAGAACGCGCCGCGCGCTCTCATTTAGCGTGCTCAGTGAGCGGTCCGAGGCGCTGCCGCAAAATCGATATTTGAACCTTTTAAAAATTATTTGACACTATAGGACCAATTGTATATTATTTTTATGACCATAAAGTATTGTATAAACTGAAAAAAAAAATCGATTTTTTTTAAATCCTGGAGTGGTGTTACCCCTAAATGCCAGAAGCAAAATAACATCAAATCCTAAAAAACATTATTTACAGATACCAAAATTAAAAAGAGTTATAATCATCAACAACATCGCAACGTTCAAAGTAGAAATTTTAAGGAAAACAAAGCACGTACATTTTGGAACCAAAATAAACAATATCAAAATAGTAAGTTAATAAATAATGTTTTTTACTATTATAATATAAAAATAATAAAATGCATTGTGTTTTAATTTTTATTTTTTTTATTCTTTTATTTAAAAGTTGAGTAACTTTTTAATAATTTGATAAAAATTTTATTTCACAATTTTTGTAATTAAAATTATAAAATGGCAAAATCTTTGATAAACAAAATAAAAATTTATTTGTTGACAACCTCCTGCCGATTATTATAACTATTAAATTGTTAAATTCATCACAATGTAAATTAAACTAGTATCTTATTGAAATCTTTGCTATGCTGATATCCTCAATACACCAAACGAAAAATATTTTTATATCTTCCTTAAGGGTAATTAATTTATAGTTTCGTCCCAATTATAAATACGTAGTTTGATTTTAAAGAAATTTACAATTTTAACCTTCCATTATTAACATTAAAATTTTAATCTTTTGTATTAGGTATGTGTATTTTTTAAAATAAATCCTCTAATATTAATAAAACACTATGCATAGTGCAATTCACGTTTTATCATGCTATCAAAAGTAATGGTTGATCAAACGTTTACTTTTTAAATTTTAAGATTCAGCCAAGTGGTTTGCTATAGACTATAAGCTCACCTAATCTCAAAATCTTATAATATTGTCAGATATAAATTATTATCGATATAAGAAATAAAACAATATATTGTTTAATTTAATCAATCATTCTAGCAAATCTATAAATCAATCAAACTTTTGGCATTTAAAATAAAAAATACCACGTGGTGAATTTATTTTTATAAAATTTTATTTACGACATCCTCTTAAAAATATTTTATTAAATTGAAAATGATTTTAAAAAATTATAGTAGTAATAATTTTGGAAGCTAATTCAAAATTTTTTTTTCTTACTATTAAAAAGATTGTTAATAAATACTTTTAAAAATATACTAATAATCATATTTATAAGTAATTATTAATTTGCAGGTCTAAAATATTATGGACATTACCATCATAATCATAGCCATCATCAAAACAAAAAAAATGACATCAATAAAATAATAAATACTGTAAGTAATACTTCAAGAACAATATAATAACAATTATCGAATAAGATATTGTAATAGTACATTTCGATCCAGGTGTGGATGGTGATTATTTACCTTATGTGACGTTTTTCACACAAGCTAAGTCAGTCAGAAAACTCACATAAGGTAAAAATCAACTATCGTACCAGTATCAAACCGTATTTTATACTACGAGAGCCAAAAACTTAATTTATGTAATTTTTAAGTTAGAGTGCTATAATGGAAATAGAGTATGGACATTTTGTTCATTTATACTAAATTGATTTGTTTTTCGTCAATTTTCAGATAAACAGAGAGGAGTCAAAGCTGGTAGAAAGCACAGAAGAGGTCGTTTTAATGAATAAAAAAGAATCCAAAAAAATTTAGAATTTTTAATGACAGCAATGATTATCGCTGCTAAAAGTGTTTAATAAATTCATATATTGTATGCATATACATCAAGTTTTAATAATTTTCTTTTTCCTTTTATTGATACTAAATACCCTGATAGAAATCGATTTAATTTAATAAACAATAAATATCTAAGCAAAATAGCACTTACGAAACATCACTCAAAAGAAAATGTACCGAGCGTGCGTGAGCGAGCGAGGTATACTCAGCTAGTCTATATTAGTCACGATATTAACCCACTTAATTATTTTGATTAACAGAAGAAAATTAAAAGTTGATAAAAAATAATTTAAATAATAATAATCTTGAAATTCACAACATAAAATAAATTTATTGATATAATAAGCATTAATAGTATATTCAGTAGTACATACTAATACTGAATCTTAATATTAATGTCCGATCACTCAATTGCATTTATATTACTTTTAATTATCATTTAATTATAAATTATTAATAACAATTGAAAAATTATAAGAATTGTAAGAATAAAAAGGTGGTTAACACGCTTGAATTCGCGGAGCGAGCGGGAAGCGCGCCGGCGGCGAATCAGGAAAAGAGAGGGGCGATCAAAGAGAGAGAGAGACAGAGAGAGAGTGAGAGAAAGAGAGAGAGTGAGAGATAGAGAGAGAGAGAGAGAGAAAAAGAGAGAGGCGATTAAAAGAGAGCGAGAGGGAGAGAGAGAGAGAGAGAAAGAGAGAAGGAAGATGGGAGCGAGAGAGAAGGGTGCATGAATCGTATAAATAGACAAGTGTGCGGTCTGTTCGCTCTCAGATCTCCTCGAGCTCTTCGGTGACGGTGGACTACCTAGGCCACCGATCGCTTGAGTAAATATGGAAGCGCAGCTGATTTTGCGCGTGCAGCTGGAGCCGTCCCACTGAGGCTATCACGCAACCTTTCTCTCTAGTAACCATTTCCCTTGTCTCTTTCCCATTAAAAAACTGATAATGTCATTTTCTCAAATAAAATTATAATACTAAAACTCATATCCATCTATGCTTCTTTTCTTACTCCACTTCGCCTCTATGCCCGACTCGTATGCACCGGACCTCCCTCGGCACCGATCCAGGGGGAGTTAAAGTGCGACATTGAGTCAACTCAGGGAGGCTTCATTTTACGAGGCCAGCGCACCTGCTGGAATGTACAGTCTCTAGATTTTTTAGATTACTCACCCGGAAGAGCGCCAGCGCGCGCTCTGACCAGGTTGATCAAAATTAAGCAAAAAGTAAACATTCTCGGATTTACGGAGCTCCTAACAAGGTAGTTCCAGGAACGTGAGTCTTACAGGGTTTTTGTAGGGCGATTTTGTATAAGGATTTTTTCCCTTCAGTCGGCACGCGAAGCGTGTATCATTATTTTTCCACTCACTTTAAAGAAGGCGGTCAAGTCTGTCACAACCTATATAAATTATATAACCGTATCCTATCCTGCAAGCGATCCGAAAATGGCGCGCTTGACCCTCGCGCGGAGTCGTTCTCTCGGAACACGTGGAACGACTACTGCTGCCACAACAGAGTTCCCCTCTCAATCGCTGCACGCTGTCTATGCTTGTGGCTGCTAGCCTAGCCTAGCCGAATGCTCTAAAATGCTTTAACCCGCTATAAAAGTGACTCCAGTTTATTGTTTTTTTTTTTTTTTTTTTTTATTATTATAAAAAGTGAACAAAAAGTATCAAAACTATGTATCAGCCATTTGCTAACGGTCTCAAGAACAACTATTTCAAGCTTTTATTACCAAAAATTCAATTGGGAACTGATAAACTCATAATCAAGTTGGAGCCTTTTTTCCTGAATAATTTATTAAGACTCAGACAAGTACCTCTCTATATTTTACAACTTTTAGTATATTCCTGCTAATAATTAAGAACATTTACTTTGTGGTAAAATTGTTTTTATATTTATGTTCTAGGCTAACCTGCTAATCTGGATTCCAGCCCAGACTCACACCAAAGAAAACTACGCCCAACTTTTATACAAGATATAGTATATAACTTCATATTAATATATCATATTCAAAACAGGTTTTTACTAAATCATACATTCAATTAACAGAATAGTCATATGACGCGGGAGACAATTAACGTGGTACAAGGACTGTTTCAGCCTTTGATTTACATAATAATGTGTTTTTGAAAGGCCTCATTAATTTGATGAGGGATATCAGGATTCATAAAATAAAAAAAATCCATTGCGTGTTGTCTTTTGAATCAAGATGGATTGATTTTATGGGCAAATCCTAATGCCAATGGCTTTTTAACATCATTCATGGAGGGTATATATATATATGGGAGAATCCGCGTCAAGCGGATCAGAGCTACGACCAAAATTTGAAGCAACCAAAAAAATCGTCCAAGGGCTCATTTTAATGCTTAGAGCATTTACTTTCAAATGCCGAGTGCGCCTTTGAAAAATCCAATATGGCGGCCGGGAGCCGGAGAATAATCGAGTGTTCAGAAGAAAAAGCTTGTAAAAATAAAAATTCGCAACCGATCGGGTCGTTTTTTTTACTCAAATGGTAGTTGATCGACGCCCCTAAAAAGCTGGTGTGGTAGGTTGATAAAATCCAACATGGCGGATCCAATGTGGTGGCCGAATTTTTGAAAATCAAACGAATTGCACCGAATTTTGTATGCGGGGATTTTGGGGTCACTAATCGCGAATCCGAGATCGGATTTGCAAAATTCAAGATGGCGGATCCATTACATTGGCGAATACTCAATAACGATCCTTTTTAGGATAGCTTTTGAGTTTTTTTTTCAGGTGGGAGCTAAATATCGCATCGGTGGTACATTTCCAGCAGTCCTTTTCAGGATAGCTGCGGAATTCTTCATCTTCTGTATCTGGGCCCTTTATTTCCAAGGACGACAGTCCTTTTCAGGATAGTCGTTTGTCTGGGATATTGGGTGCTCTTATTACATTGGCGAATACTCAATAATGATCCTTAGGATAGTTGCTAAAATTTTTTTTCTAATTAAAATTTTTTTTTAATTTTCTTTATCTTTTACGATACACTCTTATAACATCGGCGTATAGTCAACAACGACCCTTTTCTAAAAAATGGCTGATAAAATTGCAATCAAGAGAAAACTCGATTCAAAGTTGCATTCAAAAAGGTGTGCTAATCCAGTGAACGTAGATAGTCATGTCGGCAAAGATTTAAGGAATATTTCCAGAAGTTTATTGAAAGTTTTTCCGAACTTACATGAAAATTTCAAAATATTCCAAAAGTGTAGGAAATCAGCCTACGAGTCTCAGAAAAATGAATCTCATGGTAGTAATGCTACTGATTCTAATTATTTGGATGATGTGCCTGAAAACGAGTCTCTTGATAGTAGTGTTATTGATTCTGAAGTCGAACATGAATCACCCACCAAGAAAGCTCGAATATGTAGAGAGGAAGCTCTTAAAGAACATCTTAATCGATTAAAGGAAGAATTCAATAGTTTACCTGAGAATAGTCCTATGCGAAAAACCATACTTACAATCGCACCAGAGTGTTGGACTGCATTTACTTCTTTATGATCTTAAGGTGTTACATGGAATGTTTAAGGAAAATTGGCCAGGGTCTAATATTGGATGAACTAAATTCGCTGAGCTGCGGTCTAAGTGGTGCGTTATTGCTGGAAGTTCAGGAATGCATAGCGTCTGTGTTTACACGATATATCAGAATGTAAAAACAATGATCGATGCTATAAACTTGAAGACGCTAACAAACGGTTCGGAAATTGAATTAAATGACTATAAAGATTGCATATATTACATATTATGTAGGAAGAGTATTACTGATTGCTTTTTGCTGAACTGTCCAAAATGTCCTAAAATGAAAGAATTTTATGAACTTGTTACTGGATTACTGGAAAAAATTAAAATAGAACAGGTAATATTCAGTACGTGGGAATCTACAGATCGATGCACTCTTGTACAACAATGTCTTTCCACAGACGATTTTGTTGAAGAATTGTGTAATCGTTTAAAATTGCTTATCCCTTATAATTTCATAGCAAAAGCTCAATCTGATTTTTTATCCAATAAGAAAGAAAATTTACGTTAAGATGAAGTTATTATTTAGTGATTTTTCAGAAAATTTTGCTTATGTAATACAGGATGCAGCACAGACATTCCACTACAATAACGACCAGTGTACAGTATTTCTTGTAGTATTTTACTATCGCTCTAAAAATTAAATAAAACATCACACCATAATATTTCTCTCAAATTGATGCAAGAAAAGGTCATACCAGTTATAAAACAATTATGTCCAAAAGTAAAGAAAATTTATTACATCCGATGGAGCTAAACAACATTTCAAGAATAGGATTCAAATGAACTTTTTGATGCATCATAAGCGCGATTTTGGTATAGACACTGAATGGAACTGCAATGCTACTGCGCATAGCAAATGTTCATGTAATGGGGCTCGAGCATGTCTGAAATCTGCAGCGACTCGTTATAGCTTACAAGCTCATCCAAATGATGCTATTTTAAATTCAGTTTCACTATTCAATTGGACAAAGAAAAAATTCCAAAATATACAAATTTTACAAAAGTTTAATAGACTATTTCCTAACCCACCTGCTGTGCCTAAAATTCAAAACAGTCATGCATTTATTCCCTGTGCTGGAAATAAACTTAAAATTAAGAGGTTCTCTAATGCAAAAGATGCTAGTTTTATGCAATATTAATTACTTAATAGGTAATAATAAAAAACACTTCTCATACAAATAATCATTACTGCACATATGCTTCAGCGATTTGCTAAAATTTCAATACTATTGAGTAATAACTGATTAAATTTTGAGCAATGAAGGAGCCGTGACCTTCAGTCTATCAAAATTTTTAAATTCTTATCACAGATTTATAATCAGCGTACGAAAAAACCTCCTTACATAAAATTTGGTGTGAATCAGTTAATTTTCGAAAACATCTTAGATCCGCCATATTAAATTTGAGAATTTTGGAAACTTAACCTCAGATTCGTAATCGGTTGATTTTCAAAAATTCGGCCACCATATTCGATTCTTTACCGCCATGTTGGATGTTGTCAACCTACCACACCAGCTTCTTAGGGGCATCCATCAGCTACAATTTGAGCCAAAATCGACCCGATTGGTTGCAAATTTTTATTTTTACAAGCTTTGGTAGAACTTGATGAAATAAATGAATTTGGACGAGTTTCTAGTGAAGAAACTTTTTTCCCGCATCTAAAAAAATTTGCTTTTCTCCCGCAAATGCGGGAAAAATAGTGATTTTCGGGGAAAAAGGGGATATTTTGGTCTCGATTTTCAGGAAAAGGGTGGCTATTTTCGTTCAGATGGGCATAAATATCTTTTCTTCCCGTGTTATTCACCGTACCTTTTTCAACTAAGGCAGGATAGGGCCTTTTAATGCATTAAAGTTGGGTAGGTGATCGTGGATTTCGAGTCGTGCACAACGTAATAGAAACGCATTAACAGCGGGGAAAAAAGTTATTTTTCCCCTCTAAATGCACATTTTTTCACACTTTTTACAAACACCCTCGAAATGCACGATTTTCTACGTTACTTTTAGGCATGGAAAAGTAACGTAGAAAGGCCCATTTCATACCTTCGTTGGGAACAGTATTTTTATCAATAAAAATTAAAGATTTGTTAAAAATTGTTGTCACTTAACAATTGGTCATGGATGATAAGTGATGGACGATTGGTGATGAATTGTGGATGGTGGATGATGGATGGTAATGATAGACGATGGGGGATTGTGGATGATGGATGATGTATGATGGGTGATTGGTGGTAGATGATAGATGATGGCTGATGGATGATGGATGATGGATGATGGTTGATGGGTGATAGATGGTGGATGGTAGATAATTGGCGATGGGTAACGGGTGATGGATGGTGGATGACGGGTAATAAGTGATGAATAATGGGTGATAAATTGTGGATGATGGATGATGGATGATGGGTGATGGATTGTAGATGATGAATAATGAGTTATGATGGATGATGAGTGATGGATGATTGACGTTGGATGGCGGATGATAAGTGATGGATGATGGGCGCTGGATGAGGGATAATAAGTGATGGGTGATGGATGACGGATGGTGGGTGATGGATTGTGGATAATGGATGATTGATGATGTGTGATGGGTGATTGATGATGGATGGTGGATGGTGGATGATGGATGATGGATTGTGTTTGGTAAGTGATGTATTATGGGAGATGGATGGTGGATGATAGATGGTGGATGACGGATGATAAGTGATGGGTGATGGGTGATGGATTGTGGATGATGGATGGTGGATGATGGATGATAGATGGTTGATGGTGGATGATAGGTGGCGGATGATGGGTGATGATGCATTATTGATGGCGGGTTTCGGATGGTTGATGATGAATGATGGGTGATGGGTTTTTGATGATGAGTGATGGGTGATGGATGGATGGTGGATGATGGGCAGAGCTGTTCATCTTTGTGAATTTGTGACCGTGATTGATGATCAATTCATATGAATCATGGAAATGAATCATGATTCATCTTCTTCGATTCATGAATCTGATGAATTGAATTATGATTTAATTTCTTTCTTTTATGAATCGGGCAAAATGAATCTTGAAGCGGGCTAATAAAGGCTGGATCGGGCGAATAAAGTTTTCCGTTAATTTGGCCAATCTGTTCGGTAGAAATGACTGTGGAACAGACCATTGTCGCGTGGAGGAATCAAGTGAGGAGCCATCAGAGCATCCAGCGCGCCGCCGAACTGCCGCCCCTCATGCGCGACGCGCGAGTTCACCCTCCACCACTGCCACGTCGTGCCGTTACGGGAGAGAGAAGGTAGTTCGGCGGTGCGCTGGATGCTCTGCTGATTGCTAATTTGGCTGCTACGCGCGACATCGCTCTGTCCCAGGATCATTTATACCGAACTGCATGGTCAAAATGATCGGAAAAAATTCACCTTTTAGAGTATATAGTCTACAACTATCATTCCAAGTTTCAAGTAAAAATGTTAATTAGACCACCTGTAATAGCTGTGAAGAAAAATTATTATCTCAGCTCCTGTTGGTGCGAACATAACTTTTTTTTAAATTCATACTTTTTTATTCTATATTTACGAATGAATTTAAGATAAGATGATAACATATAACTAAGAAAATCTTAAAATTGTTCATTAAGTGTAATAATTCGAAATAGTTATTCAAAATAAGTTATTCAAACTCATTTTGAGTGTGAACTCAAATTTTAACTCAATTAAATGTTATTCCTTACAAATTGGATTGAAAATGAAAACATAAAAAATATATCGATTAACTAAAAAATGTTCTACAGTCTTCTCTTATTTTGAAACTATTAAACAAATTTTTTTCCAATATATTGGAGTAAAAGTATATTTTTGTGATAAAAACAGGGATTTTTACAAATGTTCTTTCCGCACACCTATTAGACAAAATCTATTTTATTCACGACTTATCGATAATAGCCACTTTATTGACCTGCAAAGTAGGACTATAGTAGCCTTCTATTCCCTCATATATTTCACTTCCGCATTTGCGGGAATAAAATACTTTACTCCTGTAAATGCGGGAATAAAGTTATTTATTCCCGCAAGTGCGTGAGTAAAGTTACTTTATTTCCGCTAATGCGTTTAGTTTGTATTAACAATGGATGAGTGGGTCCCACTTCTCAAGTCAACAAAGTGTCTACACAGTTAAGTCGTGAATAACGTTCTATATGCAACACTAGAGTAAAGTCGATCATTCCCTCAGGTGATTAATGCCTTTAGTGACTTCAGTCCCTTGTTGCATAATGTACTATTAAATAATTCAAGAAAGTTTTTAACTATTAATGAATATAAGTTAATATTTTTTACTATGTTTAAACTCAATTTATGGTCTGAAATAGATAAAAGATTTTTTGAACCTATGCAAAAGTATAGGATAGATTATGCAAAAATATTTACATTGTGTAAAAACTTCAAAAGTTTTTACATATCAAGTTACATTTCTTTCAATTGTCAATTATAAATGTTGTAACAGTATAATTGCTGATTAAATTTTAGTTATGAATATAATGTATACTGCTATTAAAAATAAACTTTTTTTGTATTTATGTAACAAAAAAATTTTCTTTTGGTGCTTCAAGACATGTATTTAATATACCATTATTTACTTTTATTAATAAACTTTTTTTTTCATATTAAAAAAAAATTTTGAATATGCACATGATTTTATGCCTTCTACTGTGGCCATACCCCTTAATTACAAAAATTTCATAAAAATTAAAGAGCGATATAAAACAAAACCGAATTGATGACTCTTATTCTTGTTTTTATTTGAAAATTTATCAAAAAATAAAATTCATTGGCACTTAGCTTCCTCAAACTAAATAAATTGTTCCAATATAAATTTCTTTATTCTAATACATTTTTTTAAATTGCTCCATTTCTTTTTTATTAATATCTAAACAAAGGTGCGTTTTTTATCATTGATTGTTGACAAAAGATAAATTTCAAAAAATGATAAGCATATTATCAAACATTTCATTATCGAGTTCAAAATACCGTAAATAGAAAAATCGCTATAAAAGAAAAACGAACCAAGGAATCTTTTTTTTCTAATTTCGTATGTTTATCAAAAAAACAGGTAAAAAGTCGTTTGTTTAATAAATAAATAATTATCTTTCAATTCAATTATATAAATATATGGAATATTCTGCATAACTTTTAACTGTTAATAAACGGTGACCAAATTAAAAAAAAATCAATAAAATGACAAATCATTATGAAACAGAAACTAGCCGATGAATAAAAAAAAAATATTTCTTTTCATCAAAATGCAGAAAAAATGATCGTTTTGTAAAAAATTACCGCATAACACCTGTCACGTACGCAAGCGAGCGTCCGTGATGCTGAACGCATGTGTCCTGTGTCCAGCGGATAGCGCGCTGCGATGTTGACGCTGTGCGATCTTTTTCGTGCACCGACTTTGCGGCGCACTGCGAGCGCACCTCTCGCCAGTTTGGCCTGAGCTGTGGACCAACACACACCTCTCTCTAATGCAGCAATAAACGAATTGTCTCGAACTCCTCGCCTTGTGCTTTCTTTTTCCACCACTCCAACCACCGAAGAACCACGGAGCTTAACTGCTCCGTGTAAATAACGCGAACTACGATCCCTACAAATAAAATTTAATTTTGAGAATTACATTGTGGATTTCCTTCGGCTTTCGAGCATTTGTATTATGTCTCTACCTAAAATACTCCAGGTAAAAATTCGAGAAACTCAATATAAATTAAATAAGATATAATAAATTACTTGATTTTCTTTCGCGATACCACGAACGTATCGATGCACGAAAGCCGAAGGGAATTGCAGGTATAATTTTATTACGCCTAGTCTATTGCCTATGCAAAAAATTATAAATGTCAATTATCCCTAAATATCTCACTGAGTTCATTTCATTTTGGACTAAAATGTAAAATGAAACTCAACATGTGATATCAATCTTAAGTTTTGAAGTTACCTTATTGATGGATTGGTAGCGCGCGGAGAGATATGGCAAACATAATAGAGATAAACGTATAAAGATGTACTTATCAGCTATTCAAAGAAAAAACCGAGAGTCTACAAACAACTTTTAAACAATTTTTAATATTGCATTTTCAAAGTCAAGCACTAGAATATCCAATGGACTCTTTTTAACACTTTCAAACACGCCAAATCCTTAAAGTGTAAATACCAAAATATCAAATATATTCTTTTAGCATTTTCAAACAATGCAAATATAAAAATCTCAAGCTATTCAAAATTACTAATTATCTTTCAAATTTCAATACTACAATGTTATTTAGAAGTATAAATACTAAAATATGTAACACACTCTTTCAACATTTTCAAACAATGCGAGTCTACAAATTTAAAACTATCAAATTAGTAAATATCCTTCAAATTTAAAGTATTACAGTTTTAAAGTGTAAATATGAAAATGTTTAAGGGGACATTCCAATGTGACGGGTTGGAAAAATCGAGTTAGTAAATATTTTTCAAATTTCAATACTACAATGTTTTTTGAAAGTATAAATACTAAAATATCTAACACACTTTTTCAACATTCTGAAATAATGCGAATCTAAAAAATTTCAAACTATCAAATTAGTAAACATCTATAAAACTTCAAATCATAGAATTGTTAAAGTGTAAACAATAAAATATTTATTATACTCTTTCAATATTTTCAAGCTATACAAGTACAAAAATAATTTAGATAAAATTTGTTATAACGGGGGCAATACGTGTATGTAATTTTCCCGGGGGTCCCGATATTTCACCAGATCTCAGAAAGTTACAGGTGCAGTGATACCGGCTTAACCAGCTTTCACTCCCACGGAAACATATGAGCTGGCGAGATTAAGGCCGGTGGGAATAGTGCTCCACGGTTATGCTATGTATCCATAGAGGAACTCGGATTCGTGCCAAGAAGTGCAGTTACGATAAGCTACGAGACAGTGCCCAGGAATGCGCTAACACAAGAGTCTCCCCTGCTCCCCATCAAGGCGATATTTTTAACCTTTAAAAAAACCTAAAAAACTAAAGCCCAAAAAACGAAAAAATCGATAAAAAAACAAAAAAAAGCATCGAAAAATAAAATATTTTATTAGTCAGCCCCTCTTTGTACGCCAAAACCAAAAAAAATGAGCCCTGATACAGTAATAAGTCGCACGCACGCACGCACGCATGCACCCTAGCACACGCACATGCACATGCACACGCTCACGCATACGCATACGCACACGCACACACATACAAACATACACACAACCATACAGACATTTTCTAAAAATAGTGTATTTTGATTGTCAATGGTCCAAAACATGTTTCTAACATGTTTTTAAGAAAACTTTTTTTTATTATTACAAAGCTTCCTCTAGGAGGAAGCTAAATAATATCATCCGTGAATTTATTGAAAAATAACTTTGTAGTTAGCAGACCCCAAACCTGTAAAAGTTACAATCGCTTTAAATCAGAATTCCGATATTTTTCTATGTAGATAAGTGACTATTCAATTCCGTGACTTTTTTATATTTTTTATTTAAAACAAAATCTAATTTTTTAGCAGAGCTGTGGATTTTAAGCACATAGATAGTGAAGTGTGTGGATTATGGGATGCATATATAGTGGAGTGAATGGCAGCACGGTCAGTGTGCGTATATATAAGAAGAAAATAATTAATGTGTTTCTCTTCATACTCTCACACTTCCTCACATTATATTTTCTCTCTTTTTCACTTTCGCACTTCGTTCCTCTATCATTTACGCACGCTGCTACTCAATCATATACGCATTGACTCACTCACCCAATCATTCATATACGCAATCACTTGCTAGTTTCCTCGCATCCTAACTTTTGCACTCATTCAATCATACACTTACACACGCCCTCATTCTTGCATTCACGTACTCACTTGCTCACTCGCCCACTAACGCATGCACTTAATCATGTACAATCTTATACACTTACATGCTCACTCACTCACTTAATGACTTACCCACTCATGCATGCACGAACTCACTCTCATATTCAGTCACTTCCTCGGATAATTACTCACTAAATCACGCATTCCTTCACTGACATACTTACGCATGCAATCTCTCACTTACTTATTGACTTGTTTACTTATTCAAACACTTATTTACTCAACTGCTCACGCATGCACTTAAGCACGTGAGTTCTCTCGCTCTCGCACAATCACTTAATCGCATACTTACACATTCGCTGACGTTCTTACACGGAAAAAAGTAACTGGTTGCATTAACCAAGGAAAAATGGTTAAAAAAGGGGCGAACGGAATCGTCGCGTTTACCAAGTCACTTGGTGAAAAATGGTAAATCTTTGGCGTAACCATTTTATTGGTCATTGGAACGACTTCGATGCATAATTACGAGAACGATTTTCTTTCGTCATATTAACAAAATCATTGGTTATAATAATGATTGAAAAATAGTCGCAACAAGCAAATGATTAATACGATTTTTCATTCGTTACACTTATCAATATGTCGTATACTAAGTTTACTTTTTGTTAACTCCTTCGTAAAATATCCCGTAGAATACGAATTTGTTATGGCAAAAGTCCTTAAAATTTGTGGGGAAAAAGTTATACACAAAATCAAATTGAAAAATGACGTTCTTTTGAATTTTCTTAAAATAACTTAGCCGGAGGAAGTCGCAGAGAAAAATATTTTATCCAAAAGTTGTTCCGAATTAAATTCTCTAAAGAAAGTGCTACATAGTGATACATGGTTGGTGAAATAGTTTAACCGCCAATCAACTTGACAGGTTCTTCTCTATATTTATGTGGATAATTGACCAAAATATATGTAATTCTGGGAAACAAATCCTTTTATATACTATAAAAAGTACCCGTGACCCGACTATCGTCGGTACATTGTTTCTAGTTGTGCAAGTTTTAGGCACCTACCTTTTCGCTATGGTCCAGAACAGAGGGTTGGGTGCAATATAACTGCAAAGTTCTTTCATACAGTTTAAGTGTTTTATTATTATATGCAACAAGAAAAAAATCTATCTTTTTCAAATTTGACCATTTTTTGGCAAGGTTAAAAAATTTTTTCATCTTCAAATTTGCAAAAAATATTCTAGTTTTGGAATTTTTAAACTTTTTGAAATCTTAATTTCACAGGTCAAAAGTTCTTGAAAAAACCTTTAATTTAAGCCCTAGAAGGCTTTTGTACGATTAATAGTTCCTGATATATATATATATATATATATATATATATATATATATATATATATATATATATATATATATATATATATATATATATAATTTTTATTTCAGCCTTTAAGGCCCAGAAATGGACTTGGTTTACACATAAGTTCTTAACCTCACTCATTCTTCCATTCATCTTATAACATATTATTATTGGTAATCTATCCGTTGTGTTTGAAGCTCTCAATCTCACTAAGGTGTCACGAATCAGACTTATTTATTTATTTATTTTTTTTTTTATCACATTTTATATAACCTTCTCATTTCGCATTTTTAATTTCTATCGTCATATAGCTTATAACCCTGCCTAACTTCACCGTGATACACATTTCTCTCTTGCCTTTTTACATTGTTTTACCTTTTACTTTACATTTTTTACATTTTTACATTTTTCTTTACATTTTTTACACGTTTTACATTTTTACACTTTTTCTTTTTTACATTTTTACAACATATTTTTACACTCTTCTTTCGGTTTGCAACATAATATCACTTACATAAATAAATTACATTACATAGGTTTTACAAGTCTTGAACAGTTTTTCACATAACTTATTTTTTTTTTTTTTTTTTATTTAACGTCGCCATGTTTGTGCTTCTATGTGGTCCTAATCGACGACGGGGGTCTGCAGTGTGTTTGTAAACAAAGCACATGTAATTTTTACAGTGGTGCTTGTATCAATCGGCAGAGACTAGGATTCGAACCCGGGTCACCGGCATGGGAATCCGACACTCTACCGACTGAGCCGCCACAGGCCCCAACATAACTTATCCTTATCTATATATCTAAATATCCTATCCTTACTCTTAATTTTATCCACACATTCATCGTTCCATACCGTAGACAGCTCGGCCTTACGCTTTATACCCTATTACCTTCGCTGATTTTTTTATTTCGCTTTCCTAAGGTTACCTAATGTCCTATCTTTTCTTTTTTTTTTTTCCTATCATTCCTCTCTATTTTTTAAGCTCTTTCCAAAGATTCTTAAAAGTATCAATCACAGTATTCTCACCTTTCTCGTTATAAATATCTTTAAATTCGAAGTTTACCTTTTCTAACAATTTTTTCATTATTTCTCTCGTTTGTTCGCATGTTTTTACAAAATGTTCTAGTGTTTCCCTATCTTTCTTACACAATCTACATAATTTTTCTTCCTCTCTAAGCCAGTATTTATTTCCGTTTTCAAAATTTCCGCATCTAATTTTCGCAATTATTTCAATATCTCCTTTTTTCCCGTTCTTTTTTAAATATTCAGGTAACCCTACCACGCTTATCCTTTTATAATTTCTATTGTATTTTGCTTCTCTTATCTTCATGTCTATCGTTTGCCTCTCTATGTCCCTATCCCTTCTTTCAGTTTCCTCGTGTACATTCCGGTTCCTGTCTATCATATTTTGTACTTCCGTCTCACTTAACCCTACGCTATTGTAATACTGTTTCCTCTCTATATTATACATACTGTTTAGCTTATCCGACGTTTTTTCTATCAATTTTTCTTTCCAACACATTTTTATAAGCCTATCTTCCCTTAATTTAGTTATCTTTTCTTCTAATTTAACTGCCCTACCCGCCAATTCAATTTTCATTTTTCCTATGCACGCTCCTCCATATATAATGTATCTTGGTGTACAAAATTCCAGTTTTAGACCCACCTAAAATAATCCATCTGAATTTTTTCTAACTCCTTCCTTTCTTCCCAGCCCCAAATCTCACATCCGTAGGTCATTACACTTTTAACCAGGTAGTTAAATAACATTGCCTTCTTTTAAAATCGTTCCTGCATTTGTGTTCCCCTAAACCCCAAGTCGTTTTAGCTGCTACAATACCTTTTTTTGCTAATTATGATATATGATCTTTATAGTTTCCCTCCCTGTTAAATGTAAATCCTAAATATTTAAATGACTGCGTTTCCTATATCTCCTTCCCTCCCCATGTCCATCTTTCTTTTTTGCTGTTTCTTCCTCTATTGAAAACTAACACTTTTGTTTTTTCCCCACTAAAAATCAATTTTCTGCTTTTCAAAAATTTTCTTAAAATTCCCATCATATCAATCAGTGCTTCCCTGTTTTCCGCGAGAAGAACTATGTCATCCGCATAGGCCAGAGTCCACAGCCTCACGTTTCCTATTTTGATACCTCCCAAATTTCTTTCTTTGAACATCTTTTCCATTCTTGCTATATAAATACAGAAAAGAATCGGACTCAGTACACGCCCTTGTTTTAGCCCCTTAATCGTCCAAAATTCCTCTGATAGGCTTTCTTCTATTCTTACCCTTACTTTTGTTTCCTCATAAATTTCTTTTATCCTTTCTATTATATATTTACTAATTCCCATCCTTTTCATAATCTCCCATAAAATATCCCTATCTACCGTATCGAATGCAGCCTTTAAATCTACAAACATGGTATATAATCTATGGCCCTTACCCTTTGTTCTTTGTATTAAATGATTCAATATATAGATGTTGTCCATAGTAGACCTCCCTTTCCTAAAACCTGCCTGCCCGTCAGGTAAAATCCCTTTTCCTTCTATTTCACTAACTAACCTCCTCCTAATTACTTCCGTGTATAGTTTGTACGCCGTTGACATAAGAGTAATTCCTCTGTAGTTTCTAGTTTCGTCCGGATTCCCTTTCTTGAATAACGGTACGATCAATCCCATTTTCCATTCTTCCGTTAATCCTTGTCCATCCCATACCTTGCCTATAATGCATATCAGTTTGTTAACAAGTCCTTGTCCTGCGTAAATCCATACTTCGTTAGGGATCCCATCCGCTCCTGGTGCTATCCTCTTCTTCAGAAAACTCCAAGCCTCTTTTATTTCCCTTGCTGATATTTTCTCTTTTTCTTTTTCCTCTTCTTCTTCACATTTTTGCCTGCTTTTTCCTAATTTTCTATTTTCTGATCCTTCTAGTAGCGAGACAAAATGTTCTTTCCATGCTTTTTCTTCTACCTTGCTCTCTACTTTAACTCTTTTTTTCCTTGATCTATTTAGAAACGACCATACTTCGTTTTCGTTTTTAATCAGTCTCAGTTGCTCCTCTTCAAAATCGTTCCACTCTTTATCTTTAATTTTACATAGTTCCCTCCACTCTCTTCTTTCTTCTTGGTACGAGGGTAGTTCAATAAGTCTTTAGAATGACCAACAGATGGCGCGCGAATCGCTCCAAATCATCTGTTTTCAGTCAGCACCACTCCCGACTAGATATATGGTGCAGTCACAGTCCACATCTTCTGAGTTTACGTGTTTTTATAACCAATTGAAAAAAAAAATTGCTTGTTAAGAAAAATGGAAAAAAACGAGTTCAGAGCGGTAATTAAACATTTTCATTTAAAGGGTTTAACTCCATATGAGATAAAAAATGAATTGGACTCAGTTCATGGCACATCTGCCCCTGCCTTAGCAACGGTTTATAACTGGGTAAATGAATTTAAGCGTGGTCGTACATCAATAAGTGACGAACCACGTTCAGGAAGGCCCGTAGAAGCAACTACTCCCGAAATCATCAATAAAATCCACGATATGGTGTTGAAGGATAGAAGATTAAAAGTGCGTGAGTTAGCTGAGGCCACAAGGATATCTATAGGTGCAGTTGTTTCAATTCTACATGAAAAATTAGGCATGAAAAAGCTATCGGCAAGATGGGTGCCGCGTTTGGTCTCAGCTGAGAATAAACGCAATAGAGTGGTCGCCTCTGAGGCTCTTTTGGCTCGCATAAGTCGGAATCCTGAGGAATTTTTTCGTCGATTTGTGACTGTGGATGAAACATGGATACACCACTACACTCCTGAGACAAAGGAACAATCCAAACAGTGGATTTCCACAGGCGAACCAGCTCCAAAGAAGGCAAAGACCGTAAAGTCAGCTGGTAAGGTTATGGCTACAGTTTTTTGGGATGTACGTGGAATTATACTTATTGACTACTTGGAAAAGGGTAAAACAATTACTGGTGAGTATTATGCATCATTATTAGAGCAGCTGAAAGAAGAAATTAAAAAAAAACGACCACATTTGGCGAGAAAAAAAATTCTCTTTCATCACGACAACGCCCGAGTTCACACATGCTTCGTTTCGATGGCTAAAATTGAAGAACTAAAATTCGAATTGGTCGAACACCCACCGTATTCACCAGATTTAGCCCCCAGTGACTTTTTCTTATTTCCAAACTTGAAAAAATGGCTCGGTGGACAGAGATTTACGGACAACGAAGACGTCATTGCCTCTGTAAGTGCTTATTTTGAGGAACTTCCGAAAACGCACTTTTCTGAAGGATTAAAAAAACTTAAAAAGCGATTGACCAAGTGTATAGAGCTCCAAGGAGATTATGTTGAAAAATAAAAAAAAATTTACCCAAAAAAAATTGTTTTTATACTTTATTCTAAAGACTTATTGAACTACCCTCGTACTTACTTCTACAATCTTCACCTCCTTTCCATTTTATATATGATATTTTTGCTTTCCTTTTCTGTTTTGTACAGCTACGGCCCCACCATCTCTTGATTCCCAGTGTACACTTTCTTACTTTAATGTCTTTTCTGGTCACTGCTTCTTCAATTATTTGTTTCGTATCCTCCCATCTTTTTTCTGTTGAGTCCTCTTCCTTCTCTAATGTCTCTAGATCTTAAGTTTTACTTTTAAAGATTTCAATTGCCTCCTCGCTCCAAACATACACTCGTTTCAGTTTTGCTTCCTCTGATTAGCCTATCTTCTCCTTTTCTAACCTATCCCATGATTCTTCTAAAACTACACTGATTGGTGTATGATCTGATTCTATCCTTTCTTCTATTTGAAATTTTATCACTTTCTTCCTAGCATTTTCGTTAACTAACAAATAATCTATTACCGTACTTCCCCTTGCTCCTATATATGTAAATTCCCCCATTTCATCCCCTGCAAAGTTTCCATTCAATATCGACCATCCGTCCCTCCCACAAAAGTTAATCATTTTACTACTATCGTTGTTTACTATTTTATCCTTACTTTCCCTCCTTTCCTGCTCTAGTATATTCCCCTGTGTACCTATTAGGCTTCCTTCCTTCCCTATTCTTATATTAAAATCTCCTCCTATAATTACCTCACTTTCAAGTTCCTCGCTTTCTTTTCCCAGATCTCATAATATTTTTCGATGTTCCCTGAGTTGTATACAGACCAAATTACTATTTTTTTATTTCCGTCACTTATCTTTGTTTTTATTAGACCTTCCAGTATTTCCACAGTTTCTTCTCTATTTTCCTCTACCCATCCTTTTTTTATCCCTATTATGAATCCCCCTTTAGCCCTACCTTTTTTAAATGTTTTTCTCGCTGGTATTATTCTCCATACAAAATTTTTCGACAGTTTTTTTCCCAGACTTTCGGCATCTTTTTCCTCCACCCACGTTTCTGACAAACTTACAAAATCACCCTTTTCTAAAAATTCCCATACCTCTTTATCTTTATTCCACACTCCTGCTATATTTCAAAAAATGAGTTTCTTTTTTTCCACGTCCCATAATTTTATATTGTTCTCACTTTTTTCCTCTACTATCTCTACACTCCTCCATTTCTGGCTTACTCTAAATCCTTACCTTGTATTGTTTCTCTCTCATTTGATCGGCTCCTACATGACCTATTCCTAGCAGTACCTCCTTTTTCTTTCTCCATTTCCTCTTCAATCTCCTCCCTTTCTTCCCATTTTCTCCATTCGTTTTTATAGAAAACTCTACCTGTCCCCGATTTTACCATCCAACCTTCGCCCCTCCTTTCTTTAACCCATCTATGAATTTCCTCTTGCTTTTTCCTGTCGTCTACGTTGAGATCGTTTTCAATAAAAACCCTTGTACCTCTCAATTAATTTTTTTTTTCATAATCTCACTTTTATCCTGTTCTCTCACTTTAGCTACTATAACCGGTCCGCTCTTCCTTGCATATTCTACGATCGCGCTAACCTCTAGTTTCATTTCTAACCAATTTTCCACCCACTCCTTCAGATTACCTCCCTCTACTTCTACTCCCCTTATAACAATATTATTCTTCCTCTCTAGCCTATCCTGTTCGTATACTATCCTTTTCATTTTTAAAACCTCTCTATCCGAAAGTGACATGCCACTTCTACCGCTTACGCCCTATCTTCCGCTCCTCAGACTCCACATTGAACCTGTGGCGCCACCTCCCGCCGCATCCACGAGGCTTATTCCGCTTTGCGTCGATTTTATCGACTGTAACTCTTCCCATTCTCTTTCTCTCTCTTCCCTATCTCGAATTTTCTTTTCCAACCTGTCCATGCACTCGCTTAATTCTTTCGTTACCGCGTTTAAATCTAACTTTATCTTTTCTATTTCTATCCTTTCCTGCCTAATTTTTCTTACCTCTTCTAGTATCATATTCTTGAATTCCTCGTCTTTTTGCCTGTCCGTCTTATCCTTTTCCCTCTTTCCCTCTTTGTCCGACTCCTTGAAGATGGCCGTCCTCGTCACTTTTTCGTCCTGCGTAGTTTGACCCTTGGCTGCTGTGGCTGCTCCTGCCCTAGTCTCTCTCCCGTTCTCCGATTTCCCGGACGAGTTTTTCTTGTCCTTTTCTGGCGGCGCCATGCTCTCTTCTCTTTGTTCGCACGCGCTCGCTGTCAACCTAACCTCCAAATTTACCACGCTTTTTCTTTCTCCGCTAACGCTAAATCTACTTACAATTTTCTCCAACCTATTTATCCCACGCTATCCTTACTTATTTCCCTACTAATATTTCCCGACTATTTCGCACAAAATTACCAAAAAACTCTTAAAAAACACAAAATCTTGGCCGAGCTGCCGTGCACACATCCACTCACTCAGACGCCCTGTAACCAAGTCCCTAATAGTTCCTGATATAATATGCTTCAAATTTGACAGCTATTTACGGTAGAAGTATTGGCTCTGTCGGCTCGATACCAAAACGTACGTTAAATTTATTTCGAGTAGAATTTATATGTTTTTTTGCATAATTTTTGGTCTACATGATAACTCTTTAAAAAAGTCCACAAAAGTAAAGAGTATACAGGCAACACAGCGGCGGGACGGCGATACACGCGGATTTTATTGCCTCGGCGACTCTAAAGTCACGCTCGGACTTTACAACTTTGAAGCTTATTATTTCAGGAACTAGTAATCATACAAAAGCCTTTCAGGGCTTAAATTAAAGGTTTTTTCAAGAACTTTCGATGTGTGAAATTAAAATTTCAAGAAGTCTAAAAATTCCCAAAATCGGGCCACTTTTTGCAAATTTCAAAATGAAAGAAATTTTTAAACCTGCCAAGGAATGGTCAAATTTGAAAAAGAATCGATTTTTTCTCGTTGCATATAATAATTAGACACTTAGACTATATATAAAAACTTTTAAATAATGTACCGACAGTAATCGGGTCACGGGTACTTTCTCTAGTATATAAAAGGATTTGTTTCCTAGAGTTACATATATTTTGGTCAATTATCCACATAAATATAGAGAAAAACCTTCTTTTTACCTTTCAAGTTGAGTTGCGGTTAAGCTATTTCACAAACCATATATCTCCATGTAGCACTTTTTTAGAGAATTTAATACGGAACAACTTTTGTATTAAATATGTTTCACTGCGAATAATAATATAAGAACGTCATTTTTTAATTTTAATTTGCTTATAACTTTTTTTCCACAAATTTTGAGGACTGTTTCCATAACAAATTCGTATTCTATGGAAAAAGTAGACTTGATATACGACTTTTCCAAAAGCCCCTGTTCCCGGGCTCTACCGACTGGACCAGTACGGAATAGATATTTTTTTTCCCACACCTGCACAGAAATTGCCACTTTTCCTCCCGAACGCCTGGAGAGAAATGTGTATTTTCGATGCTGGTGCGAGGAAAAATAGTATACGCAATATGAGATGTAAAATGGCGACCCCGTAGCACGTGTAAATTGCCAATTTACATGTGCTACGGACTCGTCAATTCTTTACCTCCCTAGATGCGTAATATACAATTTTTACCTTTGTTGTAAAATGTACTATTATCGATAAAATAATCAGACTTTATGTTTATAATTGTGATTTTTCTTTCAGGCTGGGACAAACCTATAATCAACATGGAGACGCGGAGTAATAATAAAATAATAATAAATAGTAATAATAACCCGGTAAGAAAATAATAATTCTTTGTGATTACTTTAAAAGTGTAAATTTTCCTAATGTTTACTTTGTAATGATAATTAGATATTTCGACTTTTCCTTGTGTAAAGACACTGTTAAATGTATTTTTAAATTTATAATGCTAATGCAACGGATGAAACGAAAAAGTAGTGTGTAAGCAAAGTCTAAATATCTAGTTATCATTAAAATGTACAAATTAAGAAAATTTAAAATACTTTTAAAGTAATCACAAAGAATTTATTATTTTTTTTAAATGCACATTTTAATTTTAAATAGAAGTCTTTGTCATTACTTTAAAAGTTTTTCGGTACGGGAAATTGAAGAATTCACAAAGAATATTTTTTGTCGAAACTTTGCTTATCGAGAAAAGATTGACTTTTAAATGATAAATGTTTATTGTCTTTGAAGGTTGTAACAGAGCAACGGTGCGACCAGTTTTGAAGAAAGAGCTGATAATGCGACCGTATCACGCGCAAAATCACCAGCCGCTTTTAGCCGATGATGCGCCGAAACGTCTACGCTTCTCGCGATGGATGACACTCCAAATGCTGGCGGATAACGATTTTACAGCAAGGATTTTATTTACTGATGAGGCTACATTCTCAAATAAGGGTACTGTAAATCGTCATAAAATTAATGTGTGGGTAAGGGTTGTGGGTGACCGTGTCATAGGTTCTCACTTTTATGAGGGCAACTTGAATGGGTAGAAGTTCGGAAATTTCCTACGAAATGAATTTGAAATTATAATGCCTGAAGAGGCTCGAGATCGTATATGGATGATACAGGACGGAGCTCGTGTCCATACAACTGTAGCAAATATAAGAATTTTAAGGCGCTTATTCCGTCGGCGTATTATTTCTTTGAAGACGGAGCATCTGTGGCACCACACTCACCAGACCTAACGATAATGGATCTTTTCGTCTGGCCTTATGTAAAAGAGCGGGTGTACGCTGCTGCGCCAGCTACGCGTGAGGCGATGCGCAATGACATAAGGCGAGTTTTGTATACCATTACTCCGGTAATGGTAGTCATCGCACGTCGATGGTTCAGTGACAGGATCGACAAATGCATTGAATGCGACTATAAGCAACAACACATAGAAAATTACGTCCGCTATCAGTGAAAACGTCTGTTTGGCCTCACGAGACTCGAGATTTTTCTTGGTCTTGTCTTGAAAATCAAGACAATACCAATATAATACTACGAAATTATTTTCAAGACAAGACCAAGACTAAAGGCCCAAGACGCGTGGTCTTGTCAAGAATTTTGATATATATAATACACCACAAATTTTTTGAAAATAGTGATTGTTATTAATTATTAACAGGGCTCAGTAATTTTTTAATAAACTAAAATGTTAAGTTGAAATTTAATTGGGAATGAAATTAGTTTAAGTTAAGTTAAAAGTCTCGCAGCCCGGTCGAAGAAAATCCTATCTCGCAGCCCGGTTGAAGTAGGTACTATCTCGAAAATCGCGTAAAGGAGTGCTGCTTTAATTATTTATTTCTTTTGTTTAATTTTGTAATTGGCACAAATAAAAAATTGAAAAATGCATGCTTTGCAAAAAAAGAAATTCTCTATTTTTTATTGTTGCCCGTTATAAAATTAAATAGGAGAAATAAATAATTAAAGCATCCTTTCTTTACGGGATTCTCGAGCGAGTACATTCTTCAACCGGGTTACGAGATAGGATATTTAATAGTTTATTTTACTTAGTTTATTTAAATAGTAAATTTACCATAAACTTAAACGTAAAACCACTCATGGAAAGCTTCGTGACAACTATGGAGCATAGTTGTACGAGGTCTGTCCCAAAAGTATCCGACCTACGTTCATATCTTCGCGCGGAGACACTCAGGCGACCTCTGGAGGGTACGAACGTCACCAGCAACTCCTAACCTTCTCGTCAGTAGCCTGAGATACCGATGAAACGCCTTAGTTCCCGAGCAGCGTGTATTTGTTTACAACGACTTTTTTGCGTTCGTCGCAATTTGCTTATTGCTAAAAATGGCAGAACGAACCGAACAGCGAATTTGCATAACATTTTGCATTAATCTCGGTAAAAGTTGTGCGGAAACTATTGCGGAAATGTTGCAAAAGGCCTTTAAAGATGAGTGTATGGGCAAAACACAAATAATAGAGTGGTATAGGCGGTTCAAAAGTGGCCGCACATCTGTTGACAGTGATCCTCGTTCTGGTCGACCTTCGACGGGAACATCGTCGGATAATGTCGAGCGTGTGCGTGTCGCAGTTGAACAAGATCGTCGTTTGACTGTGAGAGAACTGGAAGATGAACTTGCAATACCAAAAAGTACTGTTTGGCGAATTTTAACCGAGAATTTGGGAAACCGGTGACTGGCTTCTTCATCACGACAATGCTCCTGCGCAAGCATCAAACCTTGTGCAGCAGTATTTATTGAAACACAGTGTTGCGCAGCTCCGCCAGCCTCCATACAGTACTGATATAGCTCCCTGCGACTTTTGGCTGTTTCCTCGATTGAAAATGCCGCTTAAAGGACATCGATTCGACAATAAACCGACTGTTGAAACTAATGTAACGAATGCACTAAAGGCGATTCCGAAGTCTGATTTTCAAGAGTGCTTTAATAAGTGGAAACATCTATATGAGCGTCTTGTTCAATCAAATGGGGACTACTTTGAAGGATGCCACCCCCCGGGTGACGAAGAATAAATCAAGCGCCGAGAAATCGAGGTAGGTCGGATACTTTTGGGACAGACCTCGTATACTATAATGGCACCTCTAAAAAAACAAATTTACGTGTTTTTAAAATACTTGATAATAACAAATATTATAAAAGAAAAATTTTAACAAAACCGTTAAGCAAAACTTGCTGTAGATGGTAGAAACACACATACTAGAATTGGCCCTGGAGGCCGGTAGTACGTACCGACCACGCGAAATCGCAAGCTGTTACATGGTCGCGAGTTCAGAGACAACTAAGTGCAGAATAAAACTCGCCGAATCCCACGCAGTCTTCAAAATTATACTTTGGAGAGAGGTGTATGGCTCCCAGCTTGCAGAGCGAACGCTCGCAGATCACAGAGCAACATAACACATAAGGAGGTGGCGGAAATCGGAGCAGCAAGGCGAACGGGGAATCCCCGAACGCCCGTCATCCAACAAGCAAAACGCACACCTCCATGCATATCTGCACTCCAATACCAATTAGTAATCGCTTTTTTGTTATCTGATCTAATAATTTCAATATCTAAAAATTAATTTTATTATCTTTTTCAGTTTCTAATGTAAACAGCCGACAGCCTCAGGTCGGTATATAAATTTGTTATCACACCACCCTTTCTTAAAAAATCGCGATAATATATAAGTTGGTTGACAAGTGCATTAAGCTGTCAGACACCAGTTTCCATAAGGACAATCTTAAAATTGCAAAATCATATCTTTTACACAATAATTTCCCTCTTAAGTTTATTAATAAATACGTTAATAAAAAAATATTGCACCTAATTAGCAACATTAATAATAACAATTCTAATTTTAACAATGCCAACAAACGGTTATTAATGAGAAAACCGAAAATGGTCCTTCCTTTTGTTAAAAATATTACATTTAAAATCAATAAAAAAAACTTAAGAAATATAATGTAATACCGATTAATAGAACAATACATAAATTCAATCATAGGATTAGACTAGGTAAAGATAGACTCGATACTTTAGATAATCCCAATGTTGTATACAAATTTGATTGCAAACAGTGCCCAGCGACGTACATTGGTATGACTAAACGTTAATAAGCCCTCGTCAGCACTAGTGAAACATACCAATAAAAATAAACACGTAATCAATCTTAGTAAAATTTTTACTTTTATAAAATTTGTTATTATCAAGTATTTTAAAAGCACGTAAATTGGTTTTTCTAGAGGTGCCATTATAGTATACAACTATGCTCCATAGTTGTCACGACGCTTTCCATGAGTTGTTTTACGTTTAAGTTTCTGGTAAATTTAATTCCATGTTATTGTTTTTTTTTATGTTCCGTATTTTGTTTATAGAGTTTGTGGCATAATTTGTTATTTAATTTAGTTACTTATAGGTTTATTTATTTTTGTGTAGCCATGATGAGGAGAGTATTTCGAAAAAACTCCCGAAACATCGCAAACTTTTAATCTAATAAAAGATGGATTGTTCTGAGCGATCAATGGAGTCATTTAATATATATATATATATATATATATATATATATATATATATATATATATATATATATATATATATATATATATATATATATATATATATATATATATATATATATATATATATATATATATTTATTTATTCACCTCGGAACGATAGATTCACGCCTATAATAAAATATTTACTTTATTCAAGTAAATAAATGTGTAAGTAATATGAAATGAAATGTTCTCTGCTAATAAGATGGTTTATTTTTCTTTATTATTTTTATTGTATAATTTTAACTAACTTGGCGCACTACACGTGCATTTTTTTAATATCGATGTTTTCAACGACAATAGTTCAAAAACTTTTGCATAAAAAAATAATTTGCAGATTCTTTGGTAACCCCGACCCCCAACAGTCAATGAACTTTTTCAACATCTCAACATTGACTCTTGATAGCGACGTTTAAAAAAAAGCGAACACACGGTCACTTGAAAGTAAAAAAATTAGTTTATTATTTTAAACGTGCACGAAATCAAAATGCCGCTTGATGCTAAATTAGATTGTGCTTATTTTACGAAGAATCGTAATCGTCTTCTAAAACTTATTCAGTTTTTAAATGAGATTTCGTAAGTGACTGACGAAAATATAGCATTGAGATCAATACAGGTAAAAGTAACGAGAAAAGGACTTGGACTTCGTGATTCTTATTCCGTCTCTGCAATGGCCCGCCTTTCACTGTTTGTATCAAGGTTTGTCGGAGTTGAGCATTTTCGCATGGTATCTCTGGAAATGATAGCCGGCCACAGAGCTTTAGCTTTGTACATCATTCAGTGAGTACATATACATTAGTACATTTGTTATGAATAAAAGACGTACCCATTGAACAATGGGTCACAAAGGCATGCGCGTCGCCTTTATCTCATAAAACGCGCGCTGTTAAACTCACTGACGATCGAGTGCCAATAGTGAGTCAAATGATAAAAATATAAATTTACAAATTCTCTTATGCTCTTTATGATAGAAGAAATGTATAAAAAAAATTCTTGGAAAATTTTAGAAATTTTTAGAAATTTTGGAAAATTTTGGAAAATATTGGAAATTTTGGAAATTTTGGAAATTTTGGAAAATTTTGGATATTTGGAAAATTTTGGAAAATTTTGGAAAATTTTGATAATATTGGAAAATTTTGGAAATTTTGGAAAATTTTGGAAAATTTTGGAAAATTTTGGAAAATTTTGGAAATATTGGAAAATTTTGGAAATATTGGGAAATTTTGGGAAATTTTGGGAAATTTTGGAAATTTTGGGAAATTTTGGAAAATTTTGGGAAATTTTGGAAAATTTTGGAAATATTGGGAAATTTTGGAAAATTTTGGAAATTTTGGAAATATTGGGAAATTTTGGAAATATTGGAAAATTTTGGAAATTGTGGAAATATTGGAAAATTTTGGAAATTTTGGAAAATTTTGGAAAATTTTGGAAATTTTGAAAAATTTTGGAAATTTTGGAAAATTTTGGAAATTTTGGAAAATTATGGAAATTTTGGAAAATTATGGAAATTTTGGAAAATTTTGGAAAATTGGAAATTTTGGAAATTTTGGAAAATTTTTAGAAAAAATTTACTTTTACCCTGCTAATTTTACTTTTGCCCCGGTAATTTTACTTTTGCCCCGCTAATTTTACTTTTGCCCCGCTAATTTTACTTTTGCCCTGCTAATTTTACTTTTGTCCCGCTAATTTTACTTTTGCCCCGCTAATTTTACTTTTGCCCCGCTAATTTTACTTTTGCCCCGCTAATTTTACTTTCGCCCCGCAAAACTAGATTTCGGGAAAAATATGCTACTTTTGTCCCGCTTATCAGGGGCAAAACGTGGGCTTTCTAGTGGGGTGTGGAATAAAACATAATATTCTCATAGTTCTACTATGTATTTTCTTTTGCCACACTGTTTCTGAGAAAAATAAAAATAAGTACTAATTTACTTCATAAAAGGCAAATAAACTAAGAAATTAATACTTAAAAAGTTAAAAAATTAAATATTTTATAGTATAATGAGCCCTCTCCTATCAGCACTATTATGTGCATCGATTATGCAGCTGCAAAGCTAACTTGGGTCAACATTTGAAAATCTCCCTTGAGTTTTGTTGATGCCAACAAAAAAGCATGGCTGACAAAAGCGGGACTTGTTTCCTCACAGAGGAAGCTTTGTAAAAGTAAAAAAAAAGTTTTGCTAAAAATATGTTAGAAATATGTTTTGAAACTTAAGAAATCAAAATACACTATTTTTAGAAAATGTCTGTATGGATGTGTGTGTGTTTGTGCGTGCGTGCGTGCGTGCGTGCGTGCATGCCTGTGTATGTGTGGATGTTTACCAGCATAACTTTGCATACATGCGGTGAAACTTAATGTTTCAGGGCTCATTATTTTTATTTTTCTTAAAGGAAGGCGGCACAATATTTTTTTTTGTTTTTTTAGCGGTTTTTTGATTTTTGAGTTTTAGTTTTTCGGGTTTTTTAATAACTTATAAATAACATCATCCATCCAATGAAGGTGCATTTGAAAGAGCATAAAATTACCTATCTTTTATATTTACCTTATATATCTTATATATTTCCCTTGTATTTTTATACACGAAAACGTTATTATTTTCAAACGGTTATATCTGTGAAATATAAGTTGGAAAATTTTTGAAAAAATTGAGTTGATACGGAATATTTAGAATAATATCCTGTAAAATTTTTAAAGCTTCATATTTTTCTTTTTTCGAGAAAAAAACAATTTTGTTTAAAAAAAACGCCTTTTTTCCTGACACGATAACTTAAGTAAATCGACAGCATTTTACCTGAAACTTTACAAAAAAATAGTTTTTTATTATCTCATGACCTGTATGTTTTTTCAGATCATGAGATCTGTTACTTTCTGAGATATTAAGGTTATGTTTTTTCAATTTTTTTTATCGCTTATATCTCAAGAACGGCGTTATCATTTTTTATCATAGAGGGCTAATTTTTTTCCTTTTTAAATGAAGACTCAAAATTGCAAAGAAATTTCAAGATTCATGGACTTTTTTTTTGTTTTATAGTGATTATTATATTTTTGGATTTTTAGTTTTTTGGATTTTTTGGAATGTTAGAAATTTTATGATCAATTTAGTGTAAATGCATTTAAAAAAAGTATAAAAAAACCTATCTTCTACAACTGTAAAATTTAGTTTAAAAACTTTAAAAACGTTAAATGTTAAGAAAATAGTAATATTTTATTTATTAATTTATATAGTAAGTATTGGCGAGTGAAGCGAGCAGGAGGATTTCTGTTGATTGATATTTTGAAATATTGATTGAAAAAGGATTTTAAGATAAATAAAATAATGTATATCAATATTTTTTGTTTTATTTTTTATAAATATAGGTAAAAATCATACGTATGAACGATATAATTTTTTTTTTTTTTATATTATTTAACGTCGCCATGTTTGTGCTTCCATGTGGTGCTAATCGGCGACGGGGGTCTGCGGTGTGTTTGTAAACAAAGCACATGTAATTTTTACAGAGGTGCTTGTATCAATCGGCAGAGACTAGGATTCGAACCCGGGTCACCGGCGTGGGAATCCGACACTCTACCGACTGAGCCGCCGCAGGCCCCCGAACGATATAATTATGTAATTTTAGATGTCGTTGAATTCAAATTCAAAGTGAAAATTATTAATTCAAAAAAATAATGTTACCCAAAACTGCTTAAAACAGACTTAATTTATATATAAATGTAAATTAAAATATAAATATAAAATAAAAATAAGATTATGACTACAGCTAGTTTAATTAAATGTTCTGAATAAAACTATCAATGATAAATCAGCACACATTTTTGAGAACCGAATTTAAAAGAGATAAAGCAATTTAAAATATATTTATTAGGACAAAAATTTTCATACTAGAATAATTAATTTAGTTTGAGGAAGCTAAGTGCCAATGAATAAGCAGCGGTTTTTGCTCTGTGATATCCGATCCGTCCTAAAAACATAATTAATGTTATATTCACTATCTAGCCTACTCGTATCTTTAATAAATAGTCTCTTTTAACATAGCCCCATTATTGTTTACTGGATTATTCCGAGAAATATGAATAATTTTTAACATAGAAAAGCATGCAAAATATAAATTTATCGATGAAACAAGATACATAAATCCGTTATACAAAAACTCACTCTCATTCTGTCTCTTTCTTTCGCGCGTTCTCTCTTTCTCTCTCACTCTCTCTTTCTCACTCTGTCATTTGATAAGGCTTCATATTCATTATTTTATTGTAGTAGAAAAAGTCACCTGTTTTCTTAGCTTATTAACAGGAAGTGCAATATAATGTTTTAATCTGGTCTATTAAAAAGAATGCTTTTATATAACATATGCACGATTTTCGTGCTTTATCCTGCTTATCAAGCGGACCAGTTGTTGCCGTTTTCCGACCGGCGTCAAAAGAGTTCGTTACCGCCCGCTCAAGCGGGCGATAATTTTATATTGTCTACAGAGGGCGGGAAGTAGGCCTTTTTTGACCGATTGTGGTTCGCATCGCGAGCCGGGGACGAGTACTGACAATACACGAGGTGAAAAAGGCCCTCTTGCTCTTGGTGCATACCATATTTTTTGTAATGCATATATGGGTGATTGTCAAAAAAATGGACTTTTAGGTGTCTCGTGCCTTTAAATGTACTTTAAATCATAGAACATTGATATAAAGTTCTTAAAACGTTATAATGCATAATATAGAAGATGCTCCTTTTGTTTTGAAAGTTTAAATATTCTGTTACTTTGAGTAAATCTCGTTTTATTGTCCAATTTGTCATTTTCGTGACATGTTGAATTAGTAGATTTATCAACGATTAACGAAATATTTTGATTTTTGCAACCACGGGAGTATCTTCTATATTACTAATTTTATCCCTCTAAAAGTTTTTAGGCCTTGATATATGTTCTAAAGAGCATTAAACTTTCAATATACGTCACAAATTTTTACTATATTAAAAATTGCCATTTCCCTGTCATGTGTATTACGACTTAATGCTCGTTAGGACACGTTACAGGGCAAAATAAAGGTTTAGGGTGATAAAAGTGATTCCATAGAAGATATAACAATCGTTACAAAAATAAAGATATATTGTTAATTGTTGATAAATCCACTTATCAGACATCCCACGAAAATGACAATTAACTTAAACAAGTCACGAAAATGACATATTGGACAGTTAAACATGATTTATTCAGAGTAACAGAATATTTAGATTTTCAAAATAAAAGGAGTAAAGTAAAGTCCACTTTTTAACCATATGGATTTTTGCGTTTTTTAGGCCTGTAAAGCAGTACTGATGTGATCGTTTTTTGATGCAGCAGCAACATAGTTATCTCGCTTCGCTCGGGCGATAAAACTCACACTCGTGCGGAAATCGTCTTCCCGCACTAGTATCGAAATATACTATTACCGCCCGCTCGAGCTGGCGATAAAGACTCTTGCGCCCACTACAGTGTGTGCGTGCGTGTGTATGTGTGTCTATGTTTAAATCAATGTATGTGTAGGTATACATATTTTCATTTCTTAACAGAATAAGATAGCAGTTGAACCGTCTCGAAAAACAGCCATATTTGGTTCCGCTCGATAGAGACGAGAAACCGCGAAAATCAATACCTGTATCACAAAAAATATGGTGCGCAACATAAGCGGAAGGCTTTTTCTGCCCTTGTGTATTTGCAGTGCTCGTGAGCATATCGAAGATTATTTCGATAAATATATTTTAATGCTGAAAGTGACCATCTAAAAGCAAAGGTGTTTACTCGCCTCAACTTTTCGGCCTGTGAGTTCTGACATGAAACGCACCTTACATAAAAAAACCGTTGATTACAATAATAATAAAATATTATTTATTTGATAATAATAAACATATATAAATTGTAAACCATCACTTTGTATTTTAACTTATATTTTAATTTTAATTATAATTTAAAAAATATTTTGTTCAGTATGGCATGGGGTTAAATAATAGACGTTTCTTTAATATGATTTTCGAAAAATATTCAAATTTACCTCGTATCACTGTTCTTTTTATACTCTTTATTAGAATGATTGCGATTGTTTTTGCTGTCCATTTTGAATTAACTGACACTTAATTATTAAGTAGCCTGTTAATTATTAATTCAGATCGAGCATTTGCAAGCACAATTTCAAATGGAATGAAAATATGATTTCACTCGATGTTTTAACTGCTACTGTACAGAAATCCGAGGTTTACGTATGGGTGGTAGGGGGATATAAGGTAGTTACTATCTGTAGTTAACTACCACATATCGATATAAGCGCATATAATCGAATAACATTTAGGTTCTCGTACATGTACGCATTAAATTTCAATGCGAGTCGCTATAGTGGACGGTAAAATACTTTTATCAATATGTGAATGGAATTGGTCATTTTCCACGCATGTAAGGCGTTTATTAATATGATTTATTTTGTAACATTTATAAATAAAAAAATTCTTTTTATAATAATAATAAAGATACTAATTTAATACTGAGCCAATATACAAACTAAAAATGAAAAATAAATATTTATCAATCGAAATATAGATGTATTAATACATGCATCTCAAAAATAAGTTTGAAGCCACTTAGATTTGATATTTAATCTTCAAAAGCCGAAATACACTTAAGAAAGGTGATAGCCATATTCAGATTAAATTAATGAATCGAGATAGTTTAAAGTCACGAATCCAATTTTTCGCGCGCAAACTGCTGTTTTACACAATTTGAAATGGTTATCTGTTTATAAAACCAAATTATATTGATTAATATAAGTTCAAAATGCACAAATAACTTTCTGATATGCTTATGTTTAATGTACTTGAAATTCAGAGCGTTGTTACTGAAGCTGATTGAATTTGACATTTTGGAGATAGCCTCACCTTAATGCGAGCGTGATTTTCTTTCAATTTATGTATTTTAAAAATATTCTTAAGTTAATTTTAAGAAAAAAACGTGGATTAAGAATTTTTCAAAAAGTAGTTACTTATAAAATCAAAAATAATTTTTTTCGGTGGTTTGTATTAAACATATATAAAAGGTTGGCATCAGTTCTTAAATTGCGCGTGATTTACTTTCGATTTGAAGAATGTATCCATTTCTTGAATAGCTCTTTTAGCAAATCGAAATTATTGGATTAGCACTGCGTACTAAAATATATAAAATATACGTAAATATTAACAAAATACACGTCAGTTTCATTCAAACTATGTTTGTTAAGGTGGATCTTTCATGAGAATCGACTTTAAAAATAAAAATGTATACAATGATTTGTTTACGTGATACAATATCAGAAACGTTATAGTATAAAACAAGGGTACTTTGTGTGATAAAAAATATTTTTTCATAAAAATTTTGGTATTGCAAAATCAGGTCGTGCGTAAAATAGAAATAATTTGAGAAATGATCTGAATATTTTCTATTTGTTATCCGATTTTAATTTGGAAACTCTCATTTCATTCCTTGAAAGATTTCAGGGAGACTTGCCCATATAAAAATTTAAAAACATCGAAAGACCTGCAAGGTCAATTGTTTGTAAGTTCATGTACATGTTTTCGTAAGTATGTGCGTGCACAAGTGTAAGTTATAGGCTGTAACTTTTCAGGGGTTTCGATGTTTTTCAATGTTCATATGGGCAGGTTCCCCTGAAATATTTGAAGGAACAAAATGAGACCTTCCAAATTAACACCGAATAAAAAATAAAAAGGATTTGGATCATTTGTAAAATTATTATCTAATTTACTCAATATGTAATTTTGCTATAACGAAATTTTCACGAGAAAAATTATATTTATCACTTAAAGAGGGTCTCTCGCTTGATATAGAGCATAAAACAAAAAATTATATGAGAGTTTATAAAGGTCCTACGATGAAACTAGTGTAATGTACTTAATAATAGTCCATAACTACAAGAAAATATTGCTTAGCTTACAGCACTTTGATTTAGGATTTAGAGTTCAGGGATAATGCATTATTATTCTATTATTGAAAAACATCTTCTAACTGCCTTAGCAGAATACTATCTCAAAGGGAAACCTGATCAATCGATTTATACAATCTTATAACGGTAGTTCGCATTAAATAATTTTATGCTAAAATTTATTTGTGATTTCAGGCTTCTGAATAGCCTTAAGGTAGTTACATCATAAGAATTGACTTGAAAAATAAAAATGTTTACAATAATTTGTTTATGTTTCAGAATATCAGAAACGTTATAGTATATAACAAGGTTACTTTAAGGAGGGTCTTTCACTAGATATAAGGTATAAAAAAATTATATGAGAGTTTATAAAGGTCCTATGATAAAACTAATGAAAAGTACTTAATAACACAGGCCGACAAAATTTTCCTGAACCAATAACCCAGAGACCAGACCATACTTTTCCGAAGGTTTTTGGCACACTGAATCCAAATCCGGCCTCAGAATTGCTCTATCACCTCAGGTTTTCGAGATATCCTAACCTAAAAGTGCAAAAATCACCGTTTTTGGCTGTTTTTGAGGTTATGTTATGCCGCTAACTGATTTTTTAATACAAAACGATCAGCGGCATCTGAAAGTACTAGTCTTGCCCTTCAAAATTCATTTTTGCTTGTTTCGATTCGACTTTTCCTTCTCGAGATATATCGCTTTCAATCTGTAATGTATCAGTGTTTCTTATCTACTAGACATCCTATCCCATAGTTCCGTTTATACTCGGATAAACAAACTCTTCCTGATATTGCTGTCAAACCGCTTGCAAATGCATACCTGGTAGTTTTTGGGGTCACTGATCACAAATCTGGAGTCAGAATCTCCGAATTCAAAATGGCGGATCCAATATGGCGGCTATGATTACCACGATCCGTAGTAAGTCACAAAAAATCCCGGAAAAGCTCTGGAGATCGGTTACTCGGGGGTTTTCAGGGTCGCTGATCTCAAATCTGGAGTCAGACTTTCCGAATTCAAAATGCCGGATCCAAAATGGCGGTTATGATTACCACGATCCATAGTAAGTCACCAAAAACACTGGAAAAGCTCTGGAGATCGGTTACGCGCGGGTTTTCGGGGTCGCTGATCTCAAATCTGGAGTCAGAATTTCCAAATTCAAAATGGAGGATCAAATATCGCGACTATCGTTGCCAAGGGCCATAGTAAGTCACCAAAAACACTGGAAAAGCTCTGGAGATCGGTTACGCGGGGGTTTTCGGGGTCGCTGATCTCAAATCTGGAGTCAGAATTTCCAAATTCAAAATGGAGGATCAAATATCGCGACTATCGTTGCCAAGGGCCATAGCCATAGTTGACCAAAATCTTGGAAATGGTCTTTTAAGTCGTCACTTGGAAGTTTCCCGATTCTCCGAGCTCGAATCTGCAGTCAAATATTCCAAGTACAGAATACCTACTGACCCACCCAATATGTTACAAAATGACGGATGTAATATAGCAGCTAGTCTTACATAAAGAACCTCACTTTGACTTCTTATGAAAACGTTGTCGTTGCTCCTGAAACGATCGTTTATATGACTTGCGCCTATAGACAGTCGATACGTTATGTCTATGCAGAGACCAGCAGTAGTCCGCCATCATCCGCTCATCCCACCTACCTTGAAAATGCCGCTCCTTTTGTTTGAAATCCTGATGAAAGCGTTCACCCATTTCTTCGCTGAATGCGCCATTATTCTCAGGAAAGTAGTCTAAATGAGAAAACAAAAAGTGCAATTTCATACTCATCAGGCACCCTAATTTTTGGAAATTTGTTAGCATCGTAGATACAATAGATTTGTACTTTGGATCTCGATAGTTTCCTAAAAAATTGTCTGTGACACTTTTGAAGCTCATCCAAGCATCTTTTTGTACGGGTGTCATGGTTTTTACAAAATCATCGTCTTTCATAAGTTTTCTAATATCAGGCCCAACAAATATGCCTTCTTTAAGTTTAGCATCCGACAAATGCTTAAACTTGGATGCAATGTACTGGAAACATTCGCCTTCTTTGTCTAAAGCTTTAGTAAATTGCTTCATAAAGCCAAGCTTGAGATGCAATGGAGGCAATAGGATTCGACGGGTGTCGACAAGACTCTCATGAATGACATTGTGTTCACCAACCTTCATCTGGATTCTTTGTGGCCAATTTTTCTTTACCCAGTGCTCCTGTCGGGAACGACTGTTCCAAAGGCAGAGAAAACACGGATGTCTCGTGTTTCCCGACTGCAAACCTACTAAAATATTTATCATTTTGAAGTCACCACAAATCAACCATTTGTGCTCATTATAATAATTGACTTTTTCAAGAAGAAATTGAAAGCTTTCGTACGATTCTTTCAATACGGTGGAATGGCCAATGGGAATTGCCGCATATTGATTTCCATTATGAAGCAGTACTGCTTTAAGACTATCTGTTTAAGAATCTATAAAGAGTCGCCAGTTCTCCGGCTTATAAACTTCTTCTATCTCATATAAACTAATCAAACCTTTAATATCGTTGCAATATACAAGGGAATTCTCTTTAGTAAAATACTTCACGAACTTATTATCTCTTTTCCTGTAGACGGAAATTTTTGTCCCAGGGGATAGAAGATTTCTTTCTTTGAGTCTGGAAGCGCATAGCTCTGCCAAATCTTTACTCAAATTCAATTCCCGCACAAAATCATCCAGAGCATTTTGATCAAAAAGTTGCGGTTTTCCGTCGTCAAAAGAAAATTCATCGTCACTGCTTTCGGCCTCGTCACTTTCAATCGTTTGCCTTTCTTGCTCCGCTTGTGGCTGAGGAACAGTATTTGTATTCCGTTCTATTTTTCCAATTTTTGGTGGTATTACACTAAGCACCTTAGGATACACAAGCAAATGTTTATTTGTATGGTTTCTACCAGTTATATCACATCCACAAAAGTAGCAGTCATCATCATGATTTCTAGGTTCACGCCACACTACTGTTTCAATTACAACATCCTTTTTTATACTATTCCAGTTTTTCAAAGTTCGGCGACAATCTTCACAAATAGAATTAGGAACCCAGGGTTTACTTAGATTTCTCATAGGCGTTTGATAACATTCTTCGAACTGTGCTCTTATTGTATCACTGATGTTTCTACGGTAAGTTTCTGCCTCAAACTTTCCGCAAACATTGCAAAATTTATTAACTTTATTTGCGCACGGGATTCTCGACAGTGTAGATGACTAATCCGTTAGCCTGTCGCTCAAACACGATCTCTAACACGGAAAGTCTTATGTTTCTTGAAAGCACTGAGTGATCTACACTGGATGTACATCAGATCCATACATGCACACTACGACGTTAATGTATCTAATACCGTATTGATTTATTTATGGGTTGATGACTAATCCGTTAGCCTGTCGCTCAAACGCGATCTCTAACACGGAAAGTCTTGTTTTTCTTGAAAGCACTGGCTGATCTACACTGGATGTACATCAGATTCATACATGCACACTACGACGTTAATGTATCTAATACCGTATTGATTTATTTATGGATTGATGACTAATCCGTTAGCCTGTCGCTCAAACGCGATCTCTAACACGGAAAGTCTTGTTTTTCTTGAAAGCACTGGCTGATCTACACTGGATGTACATCAGATTCCTACATGCACACTACGACGTTAATGTATCTAATACCGTATTGATTTATTTATGGGTTGATGACTAATCCGTTAGCCTGTCGCTCAAACGCGATCTCTAACACGGAAAGTCTTGTTTTTCTTGAAAGCACTGGCTGATCTACACTGGATGTACATCAGATTCATACATGCACACTACGACGTTAATGTATCTAATACCGTATTAATTTATTTATGGGTTGATGACTAATCCGGTAGCCTGTCGCTCAAACGCGATCTCTAACACGGAAAGTCTTGTTTTTCTTGAAAGCACTGGCTGATCTACACTGGCTGTACATCAGATTCATACATGCACACTACGACGATCATGTATCTAATACCGTATTGATTCAAATTTCAAACAAAAGGAGCGGCATTTTCAAGGTAGGTGGGATGAGCGGATGATGGCGGACTATTGCTGGTCTCTGCATAGACATAACGTATCGACTGTCTATAGGCGCAAGTCATATAAACGATCGTTTCAGGAGCAGCGACAACGTTTTCATAAGAAGTCAAAGTGAGGTTCTTTATGTAAGACTAGCTGCTATATTACATCCGTCATTTTGTAACATATTGGGTGGGTCAGTAGGTATTCTGTACTTGGAATATTTGACTGCAGATTCGAGCTCGGAGAATCGGGAAACTTCCAAGTGACGACTTAAAAGACCATTTCCAAAATTTTGGTCAACTATGGCTATTGCCCTTGGCAACGATAGTCGCGATATTTGATCCTCCATTTTGAATTTGGAAATTCTGACTCCAGATTTGAGATCAGCGACCCCGAAAACCCCCGCGTAACCGATCTCCAGAGCTTTTTCAGTGTTTTTGGTGACTTACTATGGATCGTGGTAATCATAACCGCCATTTTGGATCCGGCATTTTGAATTCGGAAATTCTGACTCCAGATTTGAGATCAGTGACCCCGAAAACCCCCGAGTAACCGATCTCCAGAGCTTTTCCGGGATTTTTTGTGACTTACTACGGATCGTGGTAATCATAGCCGCCATATTGGATCCGCCATTTTGAATTCGGAGATTCTAACTCCAGATTTGTGATCAGTGACCCCAAAAACTACCTGGTATGCATTTGCAAGCGGTTTGACAGCAATATCAGGAAGAGTTTGTTTATCCGAGTATAAACGGGGCTATGGGATAGGATGTCTAGTAGATAAGAAACACTGATACATTACAGATTGAAATCGATATATCTCGAGAAGGAAAAGTCGAATCGAAACAAGTGAAAATGAATTTTGAAGGGCAAGACTAGTATTTTCAGATGCCGCTGGTCGTTTTGTATTAAAAAATCAGTTGGCAGCATAACATAACCTCAAAAACAGCCAAAAACGGTGATTTTTGCACTTTTAGGTTAGGATATCTCGAAAACCTGAGGTGATAGAGCAATTCTGAGGCCGGATTTGGATTCAGCGTGCCAAAAACCTTCGGAAAAGTATGGTCTGGTCTCTGGGTTAAAAATCTTGTCGGCCTGTGTAATAGTCCATAACTACATGAAGAAAAGAATTATTCCAAAAAATCGTGACGTCATAAGTGTAAATATTGTCAATTTCGAAAATATTTGGGTATTTAGTTTTTCGTTAAACATTTCTCTACAAAGTTAACGCAAGAAATTTATAAAATAATATATCTGTAATAAGAGAAAGCTAATTATTTATAAGTAAACGTTTAAAATTGTATAAACAATTGGCTTTCTTTAATCACAGATATATTATTTTATAAATTTCTTGCGTTAACTTTGTAGTGAAATGTTTAAGGAAAAAGTAAACACTCAAACATAAAATTTGTTAAGAAATAAAAAAGAATAGGATTTAACTAAATATTTTTGAAATGGAGAATATTTTTACTTGTGACGTCACGATATTTTTCGAATAATTTTTCATAAATTAAAATTTTATTAGTATTATCATAGGACCTTTATAAACTCTAATATAATTTTTTTATACCCCGTATCTAGTGAAGGACCCTCCTTAAAGTACCTTTGTTTTATACTATAACGTTTCTGATATTCCGAATCATAAAAAAATTATTGTATACATTTTTATTTTTCAAGTCAATTCTCATCATATTACTACCTTAAGGCTATTCACAAGCCTGAAATCACAAATAAATTTTAGCATTAAGTTATTTAATGCGAACTACCATTATAAGATTCTATAAATCGATTGATCAGGTCTTCTCTTCGAGAAAGTGTTCTGCTAAGGCAGTTAGAAGAGGTTTTTTAACAATAGAATAATAATACCTTATTCCTGAACTCTAAATTCTAAATCAAACTGCTGTAAACTAAGCAATTTTTAATAAAATAATACATTTTAAAATATTTGAGAAATCCGAAATCCAATTAAAAGTAAACCCAAACTGAGCAATTTGTAATAAAAAATTTAATAATATAATAATAAACCCTGAACCCTAAATACTAACTGATCTAAGCTAACTATTCGAAACCCAACTAACACTAACCCAAACTGAATAATTTTCTATAAAAAATGTAATGATTCAATAATAAACTCTAAACCCTGAATTTAAAATTTTCAAACATTAGTATTCCTGTTCGCCAAACTTTCGATAACTTGTGTATAAGATGTAAAATAATCACGGCGTCTCCACTTTCCGATCGGAAAACAGAAGCGCCGCTGCATGACGCGTTATCATACCTCCACGTCTCCACTATCCGAGTGTAACGGTACTATGGAAATCCGTTACTATGGATATACATGTACGAGGGTAGTTCAATAAGTCTTTAGAATGACCAACAGATGGCGCGCGAATCGCTCCAAATCATCTGTTTTCAGTCAGCACCACTCCCGACTAGATATATGGTGCAGTCACAGTCCACATCTTCTGAGTTTACGTGTTTTTATAACCAATTGAAAAAAAAAAATTGCTTGTTAAGAAAAATGGAAAAAAACGAGTTCAGAGCGGTAATTAAACATTTTCATTTAAAGGGTTTAACTCCATATGAGATAAAAAATGAATTGGATTCAGTTCATGGCACATCTGCCCCTGCCTCAGCAACGGTTTATAACTGGGTAAATGAATTTAAGCGTGGTCGTACATCAATAAGTGACGAACCACGTTCAGGAAGGCCCGTAGAAGCAACTACTCCCGAAATCATCAATAAAATCCACGATATGGTGTTGAAGGATAGAAGATTAAAAGTGCGTGAGTTAGCTGAGGCCACAAGGATATCTATAGGTGCAGTTGTTTCAATTCTACATGAAAAATTAGGCATGAAAAAGCTATCGGCAAGATGGGTGCCGCGTTTGCTCTCAGCTGTGAATAAACGCAATAGAGTGGTCGCCTCTGAGGCTCTTTTGGCGCGCATAAGTCGGAATCCTGAGGAATTTTTTCGTCGATTTGTGACTGTGGATGAAACATGGATACACCACTACACTCCTGAGACAAAGGAACAATCCAAACAGTGGATTTCCACAGGCGAACCAGCTCCAAAGAAGGCAAAGACCGTAAAGTCAGCTGGTAAGGTTATGGCTACGGTTTTTTGGGATGCACGTGGAATTATACTTATTGACTACTTGGAAAAGGGTAAAACAATTACTGGTGAGTATTATGCATCATTATTAGAGCAGCTGAAAGAAGAAATTAAAAAAAAACGACCACATTTGGCGAGAAAAAAAATTCTCTTTCATCACGACAACGCCCGAGTTCACACATGCTTCGTTTCAATGGCTAAAATTGAAGAACTAAAATTCGAATTGGTCGAACACCCACCGTATTCACCAGATTTAGCCCCCAGTGACTTTTTCTTATTTCCAAACTTGAAAAAATGGCTCGGTGGACAGAGATTTACGGACAACGAAGACGTCATTGCCTCTGTAAGTGCTTATTTTGAGGAACTTCCGAAAACGCACTTTTCTGAAGGATTAAAAAAACTTAAAAAGCGATTGACCAAGTGTATAGAGCTCCAAGGAGATTATGATGAAAAACAAAAAAAAATTTACCTAAAAAAAATTGTTTTTATGCTTTATTCTAAATACTTATTGAACTACCCTCGTATTTCAAATGGTAGAACATTTGAGACCTCCTGGTTATGGGAGAGCTGAGACGCAGAGCTTCGATAACTAGTCATGCAGCGGCACTCACTTTGCCAAACAGTATGCATAGAAACAATCAAAAACGCTTCAACATTTCTGTCAGTGTAATTGAAAATACAAACTAAATCGGTTATACAAACTAAAAATCGACCATGGATAACTACAACGATAATATAAGTAAGTAAACTATGAAGTATAATTATTATAAATTTAGTATTATTATTATTATTATTAGTATTATTGTTATTAAGAATAATTATTAAAATTTTTATAGGAAAGATACGTAGAGGCGCATTGAAAATCGCAATAGTGGACCGGCACGCCGCGGCGTGCGATCGGCGTCTGCCGGAAAATGTGCATGGAAATGCAGGTGATATGTATATTATTTTATTGATTATTATTTATTAATGTATTATTTATTAATTTTTGTGAGTGATTGTATTTGAGCGTATGTGTGTGCATGCGTGCATATGTGTGTGAATGTCTCTCTCTCTCTCTCACGCTTCTCTTTCCCCGTCTCCTCCTCCTCTCTCTCTCTCTCTCTCTCTCTCACGCTCCTCTTTTTCCCTCTCTCTCTCTCTCTCTCCCCCTCTCCCTCCCCCCCTCTCTCTCTCTCTCTCTCTCTCTCTCTCTCTCTCTCTCTCTCTCTCTCTCTCTCTCTCTCTCTCTCTCTCTCTCTCTCTCTCGGTTTAAAAGGACCCGCGATGGGCGATTTTATAGTGAGTTCGTAGAATTACGCAATAAATCTTTATTGAGAACCGAGCAAGCTCGTATATCGCATTATCAAGGAAAGCTGCTGGGTAAACAGCAGAGTGATGTCTGGAAAGAACTGCGCAATTTAGGACTCCTACTCAAATCCGGAGAAGGATTGCACGGGTTCACGGCGGAGGAACTTAATACCCATTTTACGGGAGTTTCAATCTCAACAGAGGAGGATCCTGTCTTAATTGAAAACTTAGTAACATCTGCCAGTGACGAGGGATTTAAATTCAAACCCATCGGGCTTGCAGATGTTATACTTACGGTTGCGCACTTCTCTTCGGAAGCGAGGGAGTGAGGATGACACTCATATAGTGTGGTGGCAAAGTCATTGCCGGTCATTGGGCAACACGTGGTGAACTTATTCAATTCTTCTCTGGAGAAGGGCGTATTCCCGGACCTATGGAAGAAATCACGAGTAGTGCCGCTGGGCAAGTGTAAAATACTGTAATATCGTCGGCGTCGGACATTCGTCATATTACACTGCTGTTCTTTCTTTCTAAGGTTCTAGAAAAAGTCGCTCATGATCAGATTCTAGAGTACATGACCGTAACCAAACAACTTGACCCTATGTAGTCCGGCTACAAGAAGATCAACTCGACACAGACTGCTTTACTTAAACTGACGGAAGATGTAAGGACGGGAATTGACAAGAGACTTGTGACTTTACTGTTACTGTTTGACTACAGCAAGGCTTTTAACACAATCTCGCCAGCTAAGCTCTTAGCAAAGCTGCGGGCTCTGGGGTTCTCAAGACATGCATTATTTGGATTAAATCATACATTTTGGGTAGAAAACAAGCCGTTATTGAGCGCTAATACACTAAGTCACCTAGGTTGTCAACAAATCTTGGAGTGCCCCAGGGATCCGTGTTAGGGCCCTTGCTTTTCTGTCTTTACATCAATGACATAGAAGAACTGTTTGACGAGCTTAATAAAGAATTCAGAAAGGATGACCCGAGAAGCGTGAGACATATACTATACGCAGCCGACCTTCAGATCTACATACAGATACACGATGATAACATCGACGAGGGAGCGACGATCTTGGGCCGTGCTGCGCAAGCGGATGCTAATTGGGCAGACGGCGCATTACTCAGACTGAATAAGACTAAGACTAAAGCTATTATTTTCGGCTCCTGTAAATATATAAACAGTCTGGAATCACAAGGTATACCGGAAATCAGTCTGGGGGATGGCGTCTTCGTCCCTCTTTCGCTGACCGTTACAAGCCTGGGTGTTAGACTCGATTCTAAACTCACGTGGAAGCAACACGTGGACATGGTCGCAAAAAAGGTTAATAGAGTATTATACAATTTGAGATTTTTTAGAAAGTATACCACTCAGGATTTTCTCAAGCACTTAGCAATGGCCCTCATTTTCCCATATCTTGACTACTGCTCTCTGGTGCATCTAGATGCTTAACTCGAGCTTCGTAGCTTCTGCAAAGACTGAAAAACTCGTGTGTGCGATACGGTTTAGGTCCTAGGCGGGACGAGCACATCACCCCTTAGAGAGAGCAGTTAGAGTGGACTCGGGTTGACTCTCAAAGAACCGTTTTTATGGCGATTACAATTTATAAGATTCTTCGGACAAAAGAGCCAGTCTATCTCGAGCCGCTTATCAAAAAGAACGAATCAAACCGCCTTGTAAGCAGTGAGGTTAAAGAATTCTTTATTCCGCAGATGCGTACTGGAACCGGGCTAAGATCTTTTCAAGTACAAGGTGCGCATTTGTGGAACTCACTCCCTTTTCGGATACGCACTCTACCATCATTAATTTGCCTTCAAGGTGGCGGTCAAGAAATGCTGTGCATTCTTGGATTAATTGTTATCGTCGATTGATTATATCTGTTTAACTCTTAGCTGCCACAATTTTGACGTCAGCCGTAGCTGCCACACTGGGACATTTTGACCCCAGCCACATATTCATCTATTTTGAGTAAACTAATTCGTTTTTTGCAATGAAGAAAATTACATTTCGTCTTTAACTATTGTTTTGTAAGATAGTATATGTGGCTTGCAAACATTTTTCAATTTAATATGTTAAAAAAAATATAATTTGCAAAAAATTTCGAAAAATGACGTGTTCTACGTTTAAGGCCTTGCCGCGAACGACTCCAGTGTGGCAGCTAAGGGTTAAGTCTTCGTTTTTTGTTTTAATTTATTGTTGTATTGTAAAATTCTAATTTATTTAATTTATTGGTATATTTGCTTATTTTTTATTTATTTTTCTTTTTTATTATATACTTATTAATTGTCAAAAACAATTTTAAAAAGTATGCATGTATGAAAATAATTAATTAGGTATTATACCACCACGAGGTTACAGATGGACAAACAATCAAGCCGAAAAAGCTGTGCATTGGCTCTTCTGGATGGAGAAATGCGTTCTGGGTCATTTTATGGACCATGCTGGACGATGTCGCGAAAAAAGGCTACCAGAAGGTATTGTCCTAGGTGGATTCAGTCAACCACGAGATGGTGAAAATTACAGAGGGATAGTGCTTCAATTTCATGGTTGTTTTTGGCATGGTTATCCTCGTTGCTATAGAATAAACAGAGATAAAACTTTGACAAACGGTGATTCAATGGATAATAGATACGAGAGAACACTAACCATCAGTAGCAAGATAAGTTCCAATAATTACGTATTGAATGAGAAATTGGAGTGCGACTTTAACAATGAGCTCTCACAAATCGAGGAACTTCAACATTTTGCTGGAGAAAATACGGCTGACGTAAAGCGAAAGCCATTAGATCCGCGAGACACATTTTTTGGTGGTCGTACAGGTAACACCGTCAAAATATTTGATTGCGTAGGTCAAGAGAAAATCAAGTATGTTGATGTATATTCGTTGTATTTGCTCGCATGTGACGTGCTTCCACCACGAAATTTGTATCATCCTGCGTTACCGGTAAAGATGCACGGTAAACTGATATTTCTGCTCTGTTGCAATTGCTGCGAGCACATGATACAAAAGATTGTCCGCATGAAGACGTAAATGAACGCGTGGGAGTTAAAGAGATGATTGGTTACGGCAGTGGGGATATGGAATCGCATTAACGAACGCGGAGTCACCAATAAGGTGATTCGGCGTTACGTGGCGCGGCGCTGGACCGCGCCGCGGTAAACGAACTCGCTAGTGGCACTAGCGTCGTTACGTTGAGGCGAGCTCCACCATAGCGTTCACGGACTCGTAAGAGGCCGAGCGCGGTCGCGAGATCCTCGGTAGCGTGGGATCCTCGGTAGATTATGAAGAGGAGATTTTATCCGTTGAATCATGTGGGTGTGTCAGTACGAATCATGGATGCGACCTAGAAATATCCGTTTACGTCAATGTTGTCGAACGTAAATCGTTTATTATTTAGAGTGGCAGACGAATTACAGAGATTTCGGCAAAAACGTTGAAATTCGCGAAGATTTACCACAGAGCACCGACTACACTGGTGATTCAAGACCAAAATTTGTTATTATAGACGATTTGATGTGTGAATCGTCCTCTGGAGGTGCAATCGTCGATATATTTTCAAAAGCTAGCCATCTTCATAACCTATCTGTGCTGTTCATCATCCAAAATATCTTTCATCAAGGAAACGGACAGCGTGATATCTCCTTGAATGCTCTATACGTGGTAGTATTTAGAAATTTGCGCGACAGGTCTCATATACGACATCTCTCTCGTCAAGTGTGTCCTGCAAATCCAAAATTTTTGCAAGATGCTTCAGGAAGTGGATGCCACCGCAAAAACTTTTGGTTATCTCTTGCTGGACTTGAAGCAAGATACACCCGATAATTGTCGATTTCGCACTTGTATTTTTCCTGACGATGAATTACACTACGTTTACGTGCCGCGAAAAAACATAAATGGTAGCTATACTTTGAACCAGGTACCAGTCACGTCGTTGTGATAGCTCCAAAAACTCGACATCCTTTTGCCAACAAAGAAACCACCATTCTACGAGCATTGTATCATCTCAATGAGAATCATCGCAAGGCTATTTTGAAAAGAGCGGATACGAAATTAGTTCGTCATATTTGTGAGTCTGCTCTGAATGTGTTAATCGGTAACGTACCACTCGAGAAACGGCACAAGTCTCGTCTACGTAAACATGCAATAATTCTACGAAAATTGGTAGCACCTAGTCTATGAGTGTTGAGAAAGAAAAAAATCATCGTACAGCGAAGAGGTTTCTTACGTGTTCTACTAACACCACTCCTAGGTACCGTTTTCGCTACTCTAGTAAGTGAATAAACAAAAAAATGAAGCACACTAGAAAAATGGTTCTCCTACCACAGGAGAGCGTGGTACGTCTACAGAGCACGCTCACAAATGGTTCCCTAAAGTCTGTGTAAACACCTGGTACAGTGTTAAGCAGACTCGATGCAGAGATGAACGAAATACTAAACACGCCGATTTGTAAGGATGAGCGAGAAAAGTGGTCATTGTATTGCCAAGTCTTGCAACGTTATTTTCACTTTAAGGACGTTGATAGTGCAGAAAAGAAAAAGAAAATGCACTATGATGCTAATGTCGCCGCTCCGGTTAATCAAGAACAGAATGAAGAAGAGGCATAGCAGGTAGATGAGGAGGAGGAGGCGCTAGAGGACCAGATCAATACCGATATCCTGCAGAGTGTTCCTCAACAGTACCGAAATAAGGCAGGTCAACTACTGCGTCGTTTCCGTATCAGTGGTAACATTGTTTGGGAGCCAATGGATCTGTAACGATAGGCAGTGTGCGGATACGTGGTGGTAACATAGTTGACCTATTGAACGACGCTATGAGAGAGAGACGAGTAACCCCACCACCGGGACATCTCCAGTTTGCTGTTGCACTCCGTGAATCATTCATTCCTTGAGAGTTTATCAGCAACAAAAGAGTTTGGTGCAGTATTTTTCAATCGTCGTCAAGTGGATCGTCGACATAGGAAAATGTTCACGCTCTTGCACCACGCCCCCACTGTGTGAACGATCTCGATAGTAGAGGTGGTAATGTTGACGGTGGTGGCAGTGGTCGTGGTAAATACTCATCTGCTTACAGCAGCATCAGTAACAACAGGGACGTCCCAGGTGAAGAAGCTTGCGCTTTACCATTCAAAAGAAGAAAAAAAGATTTAAGAAAAAAAGGCGCCTGGCTCAGAGAAGAAAAAGAAGAAGAAAGTTCCGGCATTGAATATTAAGTATAGCCTCGATTGAGCGGGGAGTTCAAGAGAAAGAAAAAGAAAAAAACAGTGCTTTCGACACCTTGATTGATTTACTACCGTTTGAGTTGCATGTGCCTGGTTACAGATTTTGTGGATCAGGTACTAAATTAGCTGAACGCATCGAGCGCGGCGACGTTGGAATTAATCCTTTGGATGAAGCCTGTCGTCAATACGATATCACTTATGCTGACAAAAAAGGTAATTGTCGTCAAGCCGATCGAGTTTTAGCAGATTACGCTTTCTCTCGTATGCTTATAGAGCATACGGAAGCTGGTGAAAGAACGTTGGCTTTAATGATAGCTTGTTGCCTGGTTAGTAAAATAACATTTGAAAAAAGAATTCTCGCATCAAGAGGACTATAAAGAGAAAACCAAAGCAAGCAAAGCCGAAATCAAAGTCGAATGATAAAAAAACAAAGAAAAAGAAAGTGAATAAAAAGGTTGATAATTAATAAAACTTTTGAGAATCTTTACTACAAGCTTCCGCAATCTCCAGCGTACACTGGTGCTGATAAACTTTTTCAAGCTACGCACAAAAACATGGTCGACAAAGTGTTATCGAATGGCTTCGTCAACACAAGCTATAAAAGACAATGGATTTGGTCATAGATATTCAGTGCTTTAAAGATATTAAATATACCACTTAACCGAAGGAAGTTGTATTGGTTGCTTTAAACGGTGATTTTAGTACTCATTGGTTAGTGGCGCCAACAACGCCTATACACAATTTAAGTGAAAATATTCGAAAACAAAATGACTGGTTAACAGAAAACTATCATGTTTTTGACTATTTTGAAGGTGAAGTGTCTTTGAAAGTGCTTTATAAGACTCTGTAAGATATTACCAAGAATTTTCGAAAAATATACGTAAGAGGAAACGAGAAGTGGTTAATATTGCACAATATTATAGCTCGAGAAATTATTAATTTGGAGTACGATTTAGATTGCCCGAGATTAAATAATTTATCGGCCGATACGTACTGCATTCATCACGCTGTAAAACATTTCTGCAAAAATATCGTTGCGCATTAAATACCGTGTATCGTTTAAAATCTTGGTTGTGTACGCTAAATTATGAAAATTGTAAAAACTTTGTTGAATTTTGTAATGGACAGTCTGCAAATCTTGAAGAAGCTTTCGGGAATCCAGTCGTTACTGTAGGCGTGTTACCAGCAGATCAAGTACCTCAGCGGTGGATGAAACCGACAGCGTTTGTAATAAACACTGATAGTCACGAGAGACTGGTATGCACTGGATCGCTATATACCTTGATAAATCTTGGAATGCTTTGTATTTTGATAGTTTTGGATTACCACCGTTTATACCGAATAATGTAAATCGATTACGCAAAATTGTAAATAATTACGTTGGAATGCAATACAGCTACAGATTGAATCGTCCGACGTATGTGACCAGTTTTGTATAATGTTCTTGTAATACGTGAGCGCTGGTTTAGATTTCCAGAAGTTTCTAGATAATTTTTCTACCGACTTGAAGAAAAATTATATCATATCCAGACGTTTTGTAAACTATAAGAACGCTGAGAGAAATTTCATTGGCAAAGGTGGTGGCATTGTCGGAAGTTTACAAAACTGTAGCTCTAAAATGTCATTATTGTAACCCGATACCCTCTGTCTGATGCAACATTCCTTACTCTTATCGTAATGTAATGTCAAGTTTCAAGAAGTTTCTCGACACTCCTTCTGACGCAACATTTCTCAGTCTTCTCGGAATGTTAGTACTTATTATTATGTGATACCCCCTTTTACAATATTTACACTTACCACCTCCATTTATAGTTTGGAAGATATATTAAGAGCTGGCATGGTGACACTTTTACATCAGTCATTTCTGACCACTTGAAGAGAGACGACAACATGGCTGACCAATCACGAACCACTCATCATCTGCATCAGCTATTCAGCACGTTATATGGACTAAATAAGTCCTTTACCAAGAAGATTATCGTTGGCTTAGAATACGATAGTTACACGGACGAATATTACCGACCAACTGTAAGACTGTTGTCTTCGGACTTTGACGGAATAGCGTTATCAATCAGTGATTGGCAAGAGTTTAAAGGTACTTTTGTTGATATTGTCAAGTATTTTCACGGGTATGCTGATGAATTAAGGGATCAAAAGATTTACGGCATTAGTTGGATTTTAAAATTCACACATAGTCATCACGATAAAGCATCGAAATAGAGGAGGATCGGAGACCTGGAAAATTTATTGTATGTAAACGTTTTCGGCATAGTTGTATTATGATGAAAGTTACTTTTGACTGTCTTATCGAATACGTAGAAAGGTGTATTAACGCTCGCCTCGAATATTTAAATTCTATAGCGGGTAGTGTAAGTTGCGTTTCGGATCAAGTTATTGAATTTATTGTAAATAAAAGTAGTCTTACGCATGAAGCGCAATTACTAGTGTTTGCTTCTAGTATTGTTAAAGACGTTGTAAATACAGTTGACGATAATGTAATTAACTTTATAACCACCAGCGTACAAAACCCGTTCAAAGGAATTGAATAAACAAATTCCTCTATGTAAACAGGATGTATTTTATCAACTCGTATCTCTACCTATGTATAATATTATAGATGTACTAAATAATCGATTATCGTCAAATAAATAAGAAAATTTAATTTCACTTATCTTTTTTTTATCGTCCAGATTGTGTGTCCTTTTTCCTCTTGAAAACATTTATAATTATATATTTTAATGTTTAAAGTCTTTCATAAGAAAAAATATTTATTTGATACTTTCATTCAAATGTTAAAATTTAATTACATTCATGTTTTATTTAAATAATAATATTTATATAAAAGAGAAACGATTTATTTAGAATCATGCGTCACTCAGATAACATATGGTGAGTCGTTAAAGTATCAGATGTCAACCCGCTGACGCTAAGTGTCGCTCACTGGTGGCCGTCAGGGTCGTCTGAGATCATGGTCAAGTTTGTTTTGACGCGCCATTGTAGTACCATAACTACTCAAATGTCCCGGATGCTATGTATGATTTTTCAGTATTATCGATATTTTTTATTACTATCGATAATTTTACAATGGGTGTACGTGCCCGTATGCAAGATGATCATTTCGGGTGTGGTTCAGATGCCCCGGAAGCTGCGTATGATTTTTCAGTACTATTGATACTTTATACTACTATCGATATTTTTACAGTGGGTGTACGTGCACGTATGTGAGATGATCATCTCTGACGTGTTCCAGATGTCCCGAAGGCTGCGTATGATTTTTCAGTATTATTGATATTTCTTACTACTATCGATAATTTACAATGGCTGTACGTGCACGTGTGCGAGATGATAATCTCGGATGGGGTCCAGATGTCTGGGAGGCTGCGTATGATTTATCACTATTATCGATATTTTTGACTACTATTCGTAATTTTGCAGTGGGTATACGTTTACGTATGCAAGTTGATCATCTCGGGTGTGGTCGAGATGTCTCGCAGGCTGCGTATGATTTATCACTATTATCGATTTTATTTATTGCTATCGAAGATTATTTATAGTGGATACACGTGCACGTGTCCGAGATACTCATCTCGGGTGTGGTGCAGATATCCAGGATGCTGCGTATGATTTTTCTTTATTATCGATATTATTTACTGCTATTGAACATTCTTCATTATGGGTGTACGTGCACTTGTACGAGATGATCATCTCGGGTGAAGTCCAGATGTTCCGGACGCTGTGTATGATTTTTCTTTAATATTGATATTTTAACTTCAGAAATGCTGCGACCACTCGAATTAAACGTCTTGTTATCAGCTGTTAACTGAAAATATGTACAAGTCTCCATGATGTAAACTACCGGAAGTAAATTACATCAAACTATGACATAAACCATTAAAGGTGCAAGAAAAATTGCAAAAATTGAGACTGTAATAGTTTCTATATTTAGATTCTATTCGGTACAAAGGTTCAAAAGAATTTTGGGTTTTAAAAAATCATCGAAAATTAGAGTCTTGTAAACTGTTTAAAAATAGCCTGTTTTTTGTTAAAATATTACGTATATGGCTCTTCACTTACAAAATTTTTGTTTTATATTAAGCGGATGTGGTTGATTTTTCACTTTAGTGATATGGTAAGCTACTAACAATTTTTGGCTTGATTTATAATTTCAAATTTTTTTAATTTATTAACCAGAAGAAGATTTACTTAGATAGAGTTTAACAAAATGATATAAATCCCTACAGAGACAAACTAGTTACCTGTGCGCAGGTCCGGCACATAAAACTAAAGTAACAGAAAATACTTTAAATTTAACTTACTTAAAACTAACTTAAAAACTAAACTAGTATAGTATAAATTGTAAACTAAACTAGTATAGTATGAATTGAAAACTAAACTAGTATAGTATAAATTGTAAACTAAACTAGTATAGTATGAATTGAAAACTAAACTAGTATAGTATAAATTGTAAACTGAACTAGTATAGTATGAATTGAAAACTAAACTAGTATAGTATAAATTGTAAACTAAACTAGTATCCTTGTAAAATGTAGTTGACTTATCTAATAACAAAAATAGTATTTATATATACATATATTTAACATAATTGCATTTCAGATAATTCAGATATCTTTTATCCAGATTTTTAGTCTATTTTTTGAGACTTTTTATCTAGTTCTAGTGTTTTTATATCATTTGGTAATTTATTAAAAGTTGTTATTGCTTTTGTGTAACTATTTTTATTGCTGACCATTTTTTGTTTCTGGGAATCACCAAGTTTTTTTTCCTAGTGATTCTACTTGACTTAAGGAATTGACTTTTTAGATTAGGTTAATGATATTAATACTAATGTATTTCAATAGCAAATAGTTGTTCTAAGTTCAGTGGATTATCATGGATGGTGAAATTATTCTTATTAACAATTTTGAGTATTCTTTTCTGCAGATTTTGCAATAAATCAAGGTTACTTTTATAAGCACCTCCTCAAGCAATTATTCTATAATTTATCAAACTATGAGAAAAAGCATAGTATATCATTCTGATCATTTCAGTTGACATAAATTTAGCGATTTTCTAGAATATATATACTAAATATTTGGTTCTGTTTATGATGTATTGAACGTGCTTTTCCCATTTTAAGTTTAATCAAATATGATTCCTAAGTACTTGCAACTTTCGACTCTGATTAATTTTTAATTTTTAATTTTTACATATTTTTGCGTTGGAACACTATCACAATAGTTACCAATAGTCATACATACAGTCTTATCAAGGTTTAACGAGTTTATTTATAGCTAACAGGTTACCGACTAGTAACAAGTTATTGTTCATAGATTCCTGAGCTTCCTCCCACGTATCACCAGTAGATATAATTGCAGTATCATCTGCATAAGACAAAAATTCATCAGGATGGATTACCTTCAAGAGATCATTAATATATATAATAAAAAGTAGTGGACCCAAAATGGTACATTGTGATACGCCCGTATATATTTTTAAATAATCACTCTCACTGTCATTTATTTTAACCTTTTGATACCTATTATTCAGATAACTTGAAAGTAAATCCAGCATCTAATCTCTAATTCTTATACAGTATAGTTTATCCAGTAATATTTTATCATCGACAGTATCAAATGCTTTAGCCAAGTCCAAAAAAGGTATTAGTGTTGGTTTACTGTGATCCAAATTGTTGTATAATATATTGGTAATGTAGTTTAAGGCATCTTTTGTACCTATATTCTTCATGAAACCAAATTGGTGATCAAATAATATATCATTTTTTTTTAACAAAGTCATATATTTTATTATATAGTATTCTCTCGAAAATGTTAGCATCATTTGATATTAATGAAATCGGCGTATAGTTTGAAACACTAGATTTTTCTCCAGATTTGTATATAGGTACACTTTCCGCTTTTTAAGAGCATCCGGCCAAATAGCTTGCTCAATATGGTTACAGATTATTTTCAATGTTTTGGCATTAATTTTGTCAATACCTCCATTTTTAATTTCAGCATATTTGTTACATTTGTTTCCTCATGAGAAATCGTTGTATTTATAAAAGTGGAATTTTCGTTCATATTTGGCATTGTTATTCAGCTTCAGTTGTTTTAATGATCTTTTCACTTAGTTTCTGACCTATTTCGCAAAAGTAGTTATTCATAACTATAGCCATTTCAATTTTATCCGTAATCTTATCATTATCTATTTTTAAATAATTTATGGTATTGCTCGCTTTGGCTTTTTTCCCTACTTTTGTGTTTATAATTTCCCATAACTTTTTAGGATTATTTAGGTTATCTTGGACTAGATTTTAATCGTACTTCATTTTTTCGTGTAGTATGACCTTGTCTAGAATATTGGCATAATTTTTGTACTGAGTTTTTAATTGATCATTAGCATGATCCATTTTCCATAGATTATATAAAAAATTATTGGTTTCACAAGATTTTATAATAGCATCTGTGATCCAATCATTCCTATGCGTCTTTTTGTCTTTCTTTTTTTTTGTTTTTGCTAGCTCTACACATGGCTTTATTTCGTTTATTAATTGGTCTGCGGCCATGTTAAGATCTTGTATTGACATAGGCACTCCAATTTCTTGGTTTAGCAATATTTCTCAATTTGCTATAATCCAGTGTTATAGTTGAAATATTATTTTCAGTTTTTATTTTATTAAGAGCAATAAATACAGGGTAGTGGTCTGTTATATAATGTTTCTTAAAAAACTTGATTTTGAAAAAAAGGTGTCAATATAAGATCATTTACAGTTGCTAATTCGAGGTCTACTTGCACCTAAAAAAGCAGGAATCAGGAAGAAAAAAAAAATTACAAAGAAATTCTTGACTCATTTTATCTAACTGAAGTAAATCAATATTGAGATCTCCTATCACTAACTGGTTTTTGATATTTCTTTTTTTATACCTCTCGCTCGTGGTGCACACTATATTTTTAGTAATGCATGTATTGATTCTCATAAATCAAATTTAGGCCAGTTTTATTCTCATTTCTATTGGCGGATCGAGCTAGCGTTTAGTAAAATGAACAGCGGGCGTAAAATAGTGACTTTACGACCGCCTAAATTGAGCCGCGGGCATAAAGTAGTTATTTTACGCGCTTTTTTGTGCCTATAAAGCGGATAAAAAGTCGCCGTTTACCGACGGCGACAAAAAAGTTACTTTACAGCTCGACCGGGTGGGCGCAAAAGTAGCCTTCTTAAAAGATATGACTAGAAAATGGCTTCAATAATCTTTTTTTATTCTAATAACATTGATGAAATTATCTTATCTTTCTTTTACTTGAAAAACTTTATTATACAATAATATTTATCTCTATATGTACATGTGTGTGTGTGTGTGTGTGTGTGTGTGTGTGTGTGTGTGTGTGTGTGTGTGTGTGTGTGTGTGTGTGTGTGTGTGTGTGTGTGTGTGTGTGTGTGTGTGTGTGTGTGTGTGTGTGTGTGTGTGTGTGTGTGTGTGTGTGTGTGTGTGTGTGTGTGTGTGTGTGTGTGTGTGTGTGTGTGTGTGTGTGTGTGTGTGTGTGTGTGTGTGTGTGTGTGTGTGTGTGTGTGTGTGTGTGTGTGTGTGTGTGTGTGTGTGTGTGTGTGTGTGTGTGTGTGTGTGTGTGTGTGTGTGTGTGTGTGTGTGTGTGTGTGTGTGTGTGTGTGTGTGTGTGTGTGTGTGTGTGTGTGTGTGTGTGTGTGTGTGTGTGTGTGTGTGTGTGTGTGTGTGTGTGTGTGTGTGTGTGTGTGTGTGTGTGTGTGTGTGTGTGTGTGTGTGTGTGTGTGTGTGTGTGTGTGTGTGTGTGTGTGTGTGTGTGTGTGTGTGTGTGTGTGTGTGTGTGTGTGTGTGTGTGTGTGTGTGTGTGTGTGTGTGTGTGTGTGTGTGTGTGTGTGTGTGTGTGTGTGTGTGTGTGTGTGTGTGTGTGTGTGTGTGTGTGTGTGTGTGTGTGTGTGTGTGTGTGTGTGTGTGTGTGTGTGTGTGTGTGTGTGTGTGTGTGTGTGTGTGTGTGTGTGTGTGTGTGTGTGTGTGTGTGTGTGTGTGTGTGTGTGTGTGTGTGTGTGTGTGTGTGTGTGTGTGTGTGTGTGTGTGTGTGTGTGTGTGTGTGTGTGTGTGTGTGTGTGTGTGTGTGTGTGTGTGTGTGTGTGTGTGTGTGTGTGTGTGTGTGTGTGTGTGTGTGTGTGTGTGTGTGTGTGTGTGTGTGTGTGTGTGTGTGTGTGTGTGTGTGTGTGTGTGTGTGTGTGTTTAGCCTCGCTTAATATGCTAGAAAAACGCAAAAATCAATACACGCGTTACAAAAAATATGGTGTACACCAAGGGTAAAGTGGGCTGACGTCGTGTGGTTGCAGTACTCGTCTTCGGCTCGTACTGCAATCTTCACACTCGGTCTAGAAAAGCCCACTTTGCGCCCTAGGTGCACAATATACTAATTTGTGTAAAATAGGTCATATATATGTTTTCTACTCTAACAGGCCCACGTTGGCGTTCTGTCGAAAAACGGCACACTTTAGAACCGTTTATAGGTGTAAGAAAAATGCGTCATCCAGACATGTGTTACAAAAAATACGATGTTTACCACGGGCGATTGGCCCTATTTGATCCCCTTTTCGCCCTTGGTACACAATATACTATTATTTGTTCTTGCTTTTACAGTGATACACAATGTAAAACAAAATGTAACATTTTATGTACTTTATATGGTACGCGTAGCGCATAACCTATTAATTTACATAATTTGGTTTATCTTTATCAATAATAACAAATTTTGAAGGTTGGCAAAAGTATAATTATTATTGAAAATTATTATTTTCCCAGATAAAATATATTCTTTTAGTTGTGAAAAGAGATTTCCCGGAGGGCACATGAATAGGTACTCGCCCTACTTAAGAAAATGCTCAAAAATGACATTTTCCTAATTTATTTCAAATCTGTCAACCAAAAAATTTCAAATTTCATGGGTATATACTCCAAATATGTCTAGAATATGTCTAGAAATCAGTAGGAACAAGAAAATTAAAGGTGCAAATACTTTTATTTATTTATTTATTTTATGATTGTTTACTAAATGTACCCTTCGGCTTCGCCTATATGAATATTTTCGTGAATCATTAGCCTATGTTTATGTAGACATTAAAACGAATAAAGACGCATGTATACAAAATGTATTTGTACAGTGTATATGTGTAGGCATATGTACATGGGTGATTCCACGTCAAGTAAGCAAGTGAAAAATTTTAAAATTTTAAAAGAATCGTTAAAGATTTATTAATTTGGAAGTGACTCTATCGTTCGTTAGTGCAAGTAATGGAATGAGAAGACTTTATCGATATCCACGAACTATCCTTTATTATTTCAGTCAAATGCCGACGTTTCGGGAGTCTTTTTGACAAAACTCCCCTCTTCAAAGGCTACAAAATCATAAGTAAATACAACAATAATTAATAAATATTAAACACAGATACAAACAATTACTACTAATAATATCTTACACACCTATGACATATTACAAATTTATTGTCTCATTGTTCAGTCCGTTTGCACTTGCAGCGGCCCTATCATATTTCATATTTTCGCGCGCACTATGTTTCGCTCTCGCGCAAGATTTCTTACGAGAAAGGACACAAATGCGCGCTTTCTCTCACTTTCTTCCTTCCTGATTTCGGCGAAGCGAGATCAAAAGTAATTGTTCTCGCTGAGCTCGCTCTCTTCCGGCTTGACTGATGCTATGGCAAACTCGGTACGTGTCTCGCGACGTCTGTTCTCGCGACGGCGTGTTAAGTTTTCTTATACACTAACATATACATATTAAGACAACATGAATATAGTAATTTTTAAGAGCAATAAATGCTCAGTTTTATACAGTGCTATTTTACATTAAAATCAGTGTAAAACCTAATTACTTTCCTTCAGACTCCGCACCCCTTCACCCGCCACACGTGTTCCGGGCTATCGGTTTCAGTGCCCTATAGCTGCACTTTCGCTCGACGCTACCACCGCGCTCATATTAAGCAAATTTAAAGATTTTTTAAATTCTTGCGCTTTGGCCGGCTAGCCCACGAACATTTGGTCACAAAGTCAAGATGGAAACCGACGCAGTACAACCAAAAACATAATGGCACCCTTAAGAAACAATAATTGAGCATTATTATAATTATAAAAACACTATCACTAATCTCAATTAAACAATTTTTGAGACTCACTACGACGATAGACCGCACACTGTATATGTATAGCTCCGGAAGCCGACATGCGAAAAAGATCTTAAAACCGCACATGATGTCGATTGTCGGCATATCCGGGCACTGCTGCTGCCCGAATCGTCGTAGACCTAACAATCTCCCGAAAACTCCAATAAATATTATTAGAGAAGGGATGAAGCGCAGAGCAGACCACAAAGAAACATAATAGTGATTTTATGGGTAATATAACTTTAACTAGACTTTTTTTTGTTCTAGTATACGAGTGGTGCAGATTTGGGAATTTTATTGATTGACGTATTGAAAAAGGCAGAAATCGATCCAACACAAGTTTATTTTCAGAAGGTGATCGACTTATTTTCTTTAATGAATCCTGGCTGTCCTGAGAGAGAAACGTTTATACAAAACGCTCTGCGATGGAGTGTAGCCGGCTCCACTTACAAGTCAGGACACCCTGACTTTCATCAGAAACTGGCACAAGTTTATTGGCACGGTAATGATTTTAACTATTAAGTACTTTATCTAATTGAAATCTATACTTAGCTGAAATATATGCGCTTGTTTAAGTTGGTTTAATAAATAAATGTATTTTAACCTATAGTTGTTTAGACGTGATTCAGAGTGATTATTTTTGTATCAACTGTTATATGTTATGTTATGACCGGGGACTGGTAGAAGCTAATGAATGGCTGCGCCTAATTTCCTACAACCAAATTTTGTTCGCTCGGATATTGAATTTTAGGGATTTAATATAAAATGAGTTAGTTTTACTTCTAACAAACCTTGATTTTCTTTAATACTGGAGAGTCGCCAACTGACATAGTTAGGGTAGCGTTGAGGCGGAGAGACGATAGGACGGCGGTCCGCTGCGTTAAGGTACTCTCTGATTGTCGGCTTCGTCTGCCTGCCGATGTTTATGGTGGATGTATGACGAGAGAGTGAGAGAGAGAGAGAGAGAGAGAGAGAGGGCGAAGACTGATGAAATACCTCTACCCTCGGCTATTCCTTCCTCGCTCCTTCTGTTTTGAAGGCTTCTGAAGGCTGTACTTTGGCCGTATTTTCTGGTTGATGGTAAGATATGATAGTAACGACTCTAATTCGTTGTTACTAGGCACAACACTCAATACGCACTATATATATATATAAAAATACCTCAAAAACGCTCAAACAGGCATGATTATGGCTAGATAAAGGTTCGTGACGATGCATTTATTCGTTTCAAGGGTCGCGTATTTCTAATCCAAGGTCCGTTCAGCTCGTTCAGTCCAAAATTTGCCCCTAGCCTCAAAATATTTTTCAAAAACGCTCAAATAGGCATGATTACGGCCAGGTTAAGGATCGTGACCATAAATTTATACGTTTTCGAGATCGCTGATTTTAAGTCTAAGGTCCGTTTCTTTTCGAACAGATCGCTGTTCCAATCCGTTCAAATTGGTAGCTCACATAGGCAAATCATTACGACCACTACCAGCTAGGCTGTGCAGACATTTCGGGCTTGCTTCTGCAGAGAATATGATTTACAGTGGATGTAGGAAAATATCATATATTAGTAATGATACTCATAATGAAGACGTGAACCACCAATCCAACAATGATGATACTCATGATGAAATCGTGAACGACAATTTGAACAATACTTCTGTATCTAACAGTGCAAATGAAGATAGCCTAGAGAAGAATGTGCAATTAGATCTTGACGGTTCGACTTCTTCAAATGCTGAGGAAAACCTCCATGAAATCATCGAAGGTTTAAGAGAAAAATTTTCATCGTTGTCAGAGTACGATCCCGAGAGGATAGCTATTCTAACCATACTGTCATCTAAATGGTCAATAGAGAAGATTTCTTCTCTATTCAATACTACGACTTACTCCGTTAGAAAAGCTAAAGAATTAAAAGCCACGAATGGCTCTTTTTCTAGACCACCCCCAAAAATAGGTAAATCGCTGCCACAAACTACGGTTAATAGAGTGAAACAATTCTATGAATGTGATTCTAACAGCAGAATTCTCCCAGGATATAGAAATAAAAAATCTGTTGAGATTGATGGAGAAAAAGTTCTCAAACAGAAGAGACTGACATTGTTTAGCTTAAAAGAATTATATTTCAAATTCTGTGGAGAGCATCCAGATACTAGTATAGGTCTTTCAAAGTTTTGCCAATTACGACCTCAAAATTGTGTTTTACCCGGAAGTAATGGTACTCATATTGTTTGCGTATGTGTGATTCATGAGAATTACAAGCTTTTGCTCGATGCCATCAATTTATCTGACCTGATGGCAAAATCGGAATTCCCATTAAAAAACTATACCGATTGTCTTAATCTCATGGTATGTCGTAACTCAAATAGAGAATGTTTTCTTAACGAATGCAAAAACTGCCCTAATTACGATAAGCTCAGATTCCAGCTTGAATCAGGTTTGGAAAAAGCAGACGTAAAGGATATAACTTTTAGCTCTTGGCATTCGACAGATAGAACAACTATGATTACATCAAACACAACTACTGAAAATTTCCTCGAACTTCTTGGTCATCGGTTAAAATCATTAAAACCTCATGATTATATTAACAAACAACAATCAGAATATTTTAAGCAATTGAAGGGAAGCTTAAAGCCAGGAGAAATTCTTGTGCTACCATATTATTCAGAGAATTTTGATTTCGTTGTTCAAAAAGCAGCTCAAGATTTTCACTATAATAATAATCAAGCCACAGTATATACTGTAGTTTATTATTATCGAGATGAAGGTGAATTAAAACATGGAAATATAATCGTGATTTCTGAATCAAATACTCATGACTCTGCAGCGGTGTATATGTGTAATTTGATGATAATTGATTACCTAAAGAAACAACAGAAAGTTACAAAGATTATTTACTTTTCTGATGGAGCAAAACAATATTTTAAAAATCGATTTAATACCCAAAATTTATGTAATCATGAAAATGATTTTGGTATCAAAGCAGAATGGCTTTTTTGCGCGGCGGCTCACGGAAACGGCCCACATGATGGCCTTGGTGTAACTCTTAAAATAGGAGCTAGGAACGCAAACCTCCAAGCATCAGCAATCAACAGCATTTTAACAGCTAAGCAGCTTTATGAGTGGGCATGCCATTCAATAAAAAATATAAAGTTCTTTTATTATTCAAAAGTAACACATAGCAACACTCAAAGAAAATTAAAAAGACGATTTGACGAGGCTCCTTCTGTCCCACAAATTTCAAGCAATCACTGTTTTATTCCACTACGAAACAAGAGTATTATTATCAGAAAATTTTTAAGTGATAAAAAGGAAGTTGTTGTAGAGATTTAAAGTATAACCGTCCATTTCTGGCCATGAACCTGTCCATTTGAGCGTTTGTCAGGTATTTTTTGAGGTTAAAAACAAATTTTTAGCTGATGGAACTAAACGGACTTCGGATTTGAAATCAGTTACCCCAAAAACGTATAAATATATGGTCACGATTCTTCATCTGGCCGTCATCATGCCCGCTGAGCATTTTTGAAGTACTTTTTGAGGTTAGCGACAAATTTTGGGCTTGTCGGGCTAAACGGACCTTAGACTTAAAATCAGCGATCTCGAAAACGTATAAATTTATGGTCACGATCCTTAATCTGGCCGTAATCATGCCTATTTGAGCGTTTTTGAAAAATATTTTGAGGCTAGGGGCAAATTTTGGACTGAACGAGCTGAACGGACCTTGGATTTGAAATACGCGACCCTTGAAACGAACAAATGCATCGTCACGAATTTTCGTCTTTTATCTATATTTTTATGAATGATTAATCGGAAAATTTTCGGAAAACTGGTCAGAAAATCGGGTTTTTGGGACCTCCATTTTGAAAATTTTGAAAAGCGCCACATAGCTATTGATTCTACATAAAAAAACCCTAAATTTTGACCCTATACAAGTTTTTCTATATATATATATATATATTAATCAATTGTATTAAATCGAGTTCATAATTAAATTTGTAAATATGGAATGTACCGATCTTCTCTCTTCTCTCTTGTGTAAATAATCTTGAAAACTTACGGCGGTGAAAGGCCAAGATATAAGACCCCTACCTTGGATCCAAAATTCACTTTCACTGAGATAAATGTTGTCTAAAAATGCGTTGTTGGATTTCTGCAATGTGTGCTTCTTTGCAGGCTGGCATTGGTAATGTAGATCTAATTGAATTGGTTCTTATCCCCGGTGCAGGTGACAATTGACGTCCTGGACTAGGCGGTCTATCTTGAATATGCTGCATTGCTGTGTAGTTACCTCTGTCATTGGATGACGGTTGGCGGTTAGCTTTTTGAATTAATAGGCCAGTTATAGAGCCGCACAATACTCCAAGCATATGGCTGCTCCAGCCGTAGATTGAATGGATGGTATATCCATGAATAATCGTGTCTATAATATATTGTAAAAATTGGAATATGATAATTATCATTATAATTCCCGCTGAAATGAAACCAAATTTAATAAATCCATTCCATAGGTTGGAAAAATGCGAAATTGTCAGTTCTCTGATTTTGTCCTCATCAAATTAATTCTTGAACTTTTATGAAGAGGCAAAATCTCCTGTAAACTTCCGTGCGATTGTGTTAAGCAACGCTGATTTGTTAAAGTGATGCTAAAGCCACCTGTTACTGACAAATACGAGGATCCGCTTTTCTCATTTCATTTACAATTTTGAGTAAATATCTCTATGGAAAGCTGTTGTTCCAATCAAAAAGAACAACTTTCCATAGAGATATTTTCGTAAAATTGAAAAATGAATACAAAAAGTGGTTCTCCGTATTTACCAGTAACACGGGGTTTATCATCATCTTAATGGGATAAAGCAGGTGTTGATGTAACTTCTCCAGATCTTTTTGGGTATAGATTCCGCTTTTCATAAGGTCGTCTATATTTTAGTAGGTCCAAGTAGGTTTGGCAGCTGGTTGGAGAACATTGGGTGACAAAACCCCCATGAGTTTCCCCGAAATTTGTCTCCAATGGCCCTTTATCTGAAAGATATTTGGTAATAACGCGTTACATTGCGTTATTGTACGCGTTCGTGCGATGATTCTTGTTTCTCCTTTCAAAAAAACTTCTTCATCTTCACATACTACTGGAATTTCCATGTAGCATGCTGCTGTAGGTCTCAGCTTGCAGGATATGGGTTGGCAGTGGATCAGGTGAGCGACTTCACTAGCTGCAATTGCAGTGTAGCCCGGCTATTTCAAAATACGAAGAGCAAACAAATGTGGTCTCGAATGGATCAGAGGCATAGAGGCTAAGATCAGCTGTCTCTTTAACTGATAGTTTTGTAACATTAAATCGGCGTACATCGTTTAAAATTAGTTACTTATATGATTTTCCAAGTATGAGATTTTTGTATTGAAGTAGGCACTGAGGAGAATGACCTTCGGTTCTATCTCTGCCTTAAAGGCGAATGACCTCTCGGGAGTGGATTCGAGTATGAACAGCTTTGTGTGGTTCGTTTTGAGTAAACGGTATCCACACAGGATTTCGTCTCCACTAATTGTCAAACCAAATCGGATCTCCCTGGTGGTATTTCCGTAATAGGCTGGAAGGCCTTGACTGATGTTGCTTGATACACGTACATACATATCCTCGTACAGAACTGCAACGTGATCAAAGTCACAGGAATTGACTGATGCCTTATTCCAATAATAATAATAAATGTCATTGTTCACACATGTTCTTTGAGAATAAGCACATCGCGCACCATTTGGAATAATTAGTTCATTCGTCTTTACACGATTTTTAGCGATTGACAAGTTGAATAGCCAAGGGTTGGAGTTCAATATTTCATTGTGATGGGGTGCATGCCTCCACTTTCGTCAGTGATATTATGCTGATGTTTGGGGTTGTCCTACCACATTCATAATCTTGCGAGATGGCTCTGGCAAGAGTCAGCAACCTCCACATTGACTGGTGTTATGATGCTCACTAGGCGTTAGGCCGAAAAGAAAAGAATTTCCCGATTTCTGCCCTATTCCCACTTGAGAATCATCGATATTTGCTCGGATTATGACATTTGGTTAAATTCCGTTATTTTTAATAGCGACCGATAATGTTCCCAATTTGCCCGATGTTAGACGGATATTAGGCTATAGGACCCCGAGGGCCGTGGCTCCTTACCTTTCAGTTGTTATACAGATGTACCGCTGAGTCGCAGAAGTGAAAAACGCTGGCAGCTTTTTGTGGCCCGGCGATAACAAAAGACGTCGGCTCGATACGCCTGGTTCTCCCAGCAGAACACTCCCCAAAACGATCAACCAATATAGGCCCACTGGCCCTTTTATGAATGATGGAAAAAGAATATATTCGAAGTATAGCCCTGGCTATCTGCTTGGCTCTGCTTGGCTCGGCTGCACTGTTCTGCAACCCTCTCTTCTGACCTGTCACCTCACTGGCGATGTGTGTAACCCGATCTGGCTAGACTTTTCCAAATTTAAGGGTACACCGACACATTTATGGATGCGAGCTAGGAATTACTCCACTCCGGACACCGTTACGCTTTCCACCATAAGACGAACTTCCTCGTCGACCACGTGCACTTATATATTTGAGAGAGAGATATATATATATATCTTCCTATATTATATAGTTGTTTGTAAATCTGATAAGATTTACGCCCTCCTCGCCCCTCCTCCCAGCCCTCCTCATGCCCTCATCATTTACTTATTTCTATTAATTATCATTTTTTATTTTTGTTTTTTTTCTATATACATATTATACATATAAAAATTGTTTATAATAATAATTGTGAATGTTTATAAATTTATAAAGTGTTTTATTCATTATACATATCAGTGCAGTTTATTCCATTTTACTGATTTTTTGATTCTTTGTTTTCATCAATAATTTCTTGGTTTTTCTAAAATATAATAACTTTATAAATAATATTCAGTATTAAAAAAAAAGTTTGTTTTAATTGGCTGAAGGTTAAGGGCAACTTAATGTAAATATTATTTTAAAATAGTATAATATAATAAAAAATAAAATTATAGGAAAGTAATAAACAAATTAAAAATCTAGATTAAAAATTATATAATATACAATTATACAATGACCCAAACTTTTCAGCGTATTGAGTAGTAACTGTTATATAATACCTCAATTAGAATTATGTGTGAAATTTTTAAGTTTTTCATAATATAATATAACAAGATATATTGTTAATTTAAAACAAAAATTAAAGTAATGTAAATTCTTATTACATTCAAAAGAATTATTTTTTTTAATTATATTCATTAATATTAAATTTACATATATAGATTATTACATACGAATTAAAAAGAGCTTTACAATATTACATTCAAATAAAAAACAAAATTAAAATAAATATATATGTTAAAAAGTACAATACTTAAAAATAAATATAAATAAATGTAAGTATGAGTTACATATATTTATTTATAAATGAATTAAATAAAACATAAATTTGAATGTATAAAAAAGCTTAATTAACAAAACAACAAAACGTGCCAATCTATTTACCTCCCGGGTGGTGTGGAAAAATAGAAAACCTTCATAAAAACCAAAAATTTCATGATGCTTTGGGGGTTGGCGAGCGGAGCGAGCAGGAGGGTACCCCCCTAGTATATATATAGCGACGTTGCCTTTTGGAGCTAATATTACCAGAATACTGGCGGAGCCTACCCTAGAACATCCCACATAAAACTGTCCGTGAGAGAAACAGTTTTCTATCAAGTCGATGCCAGCCATTTTCAATGACTGTCCTTGAGATTTGTTGATGGTCATGGCAAAGCACAACTTGATTGGAAACTGTATTCTCTTAAACTCAAACGGATAGTCTGATGGGATTAGAGGTATTCGCGGAATAAGAACTGATTCCCCGCGAGCACTTCCAGTGATTATTGTAGCTTCTATAACATTTTTACGAAGAGTTTTTATTTGTAGTCTAGTTCCGTTACACAATTTAGGAGGACAAAGATTTCTCAGCAACATTATAGGCGCTCCAACTTTGAGGTTCAATCTATAAGGTGGAAACCCGGGTGGAATCAAACTATTTAAAAATTCAACAGGGTAGTGGACAGCATCATCGGTTTCAATAACAGAATCAAATGATTTATATTCAGCAATCTGTTCTTCAAAAGCATTCAAGAGTAGCTCATTAATGGTAGCTGCTTTATCATTTTTTGGCGTTAAAATAGCTCGCTCGCACAACCAATCTATGGGTTTATCTTTTATATTATTTACATCAGGATATATCTTGGAAATAAGTTCTGATAATGTGGTGACTACCGTAAATAAATTTGATGGAATAACAATCTCATCTTCTACGGACGGGAAAGTTCCGTTGCCTATTTGGAGTAGTGTTTCTGCGAAAATTCCGGCAGATTCATCAGTATTTAAATAAACTCTCATATTTGTGTGCAGAGAAAGTTTTTGAATATGAGGCCATAAATATGACTTCTTTATGCAAGAATTCACTTCATCCGCACGTGTACCTCTAGGTACAAAAGGCAATGTTTACCGGTAATCTCCAGCTAATAGAATAGTGACTCCCCCCATCAATCTATCATTTCCCCTTATATCTTGCAATGTTCTATTGAGAGCCTCAAATCCACCTTTATGGGCCATTGTGCATTCATCCCAAACTATTAACTTACACTCTTTCAAAACTTGTGCCATATTAGACTGTTTTGAAATGTTACAAATTGGTGTCTGGAGTTTACTTAAGTTCAAAGGTAATTTAAAAGTAAAATGAGCCGTTTTACCTCCTTGCAGCAATGTAGCTGCAATTCCTGAAGAAGCAACAGCTAAGGCTATACGGTTGTGTTTTCTTATTTTCGAAAGTAAAAGATTAATGAGGAATGTTTTACCGGTTCCTCCAGAAGCATCAAGGAAAAACATTTGACCGCTACTTTTTTCGACGCTTTCTAAAATTATTCTGTAAACGTGAGACTGTTCATCGTTCAGTAAAATTTCGCTATCAGTTATAATTTGTTCCAGAGCATTCGTATCGTAACTGATTTCTCGAATATAGTCTGTTTTGTAGAGATAACTCATCTCTAGATGGTTGAGGCAAACCATATTGCTGCAGACATTGACCACCCATTGACAACAAACTATCTTCCAGACAAACTAAGCATTTATTATAAATTTTACTCAACATTGAGTTGATGATCCCATCTTGTAAGTGAGCTTCCATTTCACGCCGAATATCTTTTGAAAGATGATCTTTGTACTTTTCCCAAAGACTTGAAACATCAGATAAATGACAAAATAATAACATAACCGCAAACAAATTTCGCAATCTGAGTGGAGAGTCACAAAGTACTGCTTCTTCCAGAGTTGCATCCCAGTGCTTTTCGTCTTCTAATAAACCTAAGGCTTTACACGCTGCCTGAAATGTAGGTTGTACAATGCCATCAACAATTTTCAATTCCAAAAAAGATTTTGGACCTCGAACTTCGTGAAGTAAAAGGCGTAGATAATAACACTCAGAGTTATTAGGGTGGATGGTATATACTCTACCTAGAGCCGTATCTTTCTTTACTTCAGGCCAGCCACTGACATCATCCCCACGTTTTCTTCTTTCAAATTTATTTTTCTTCCATGTGTAATAAGATGGAACTTCAACGTAAAGAAGCGTTCTTGCAAAACTATCTACCTGGCATAATTCAAAAAATGCAAGAAGTGTAGTTTTAGGAGGATGATTTATGATATTCCTCAAGCGATTAGAATCTTTTTGATCGAAGTAGACGCGTTGACCATTTTCTAAATGAACAGCGAGGTGAAAGACTGTTGGAAATCTTTCATGAATAGGGAAACTTAAGATTCTCCATACTGCCTCGGAACTACTGATATATCGGCCACTTTCATAAATTTTAACTTCGTCTTTTTTATCTTCTATAGCGAATACAGCCTGATCACTGCCTTTGGTGATATATTTACAAACATACTTTATCGATTTAACAGAGTTGCAGTATTCCACATTGATATGAGCTTCAAAAATCCGCGAAAGAACAGGATTGTATGGTACGACCCAGCGGTTATCAATGGTGATGCCATTGATTTCAACAATAAAACCACCATCTTTCGGTTTCCTACGTCGATATTTTGGGTATCCATCATCTCCTGTTTGAGTTTCTTGCAGAAATTCTTTAGGAAATTTTTTGCTGCAACAACCTTCTTTCATGCAAGGCAACCTGTTATTTAAGCTACCGCAAGGTCCGTGGATCATGTTGGCTTTGACGATTTCATAAAGAAGAGGATCTTCGGCTGGGTCTGGTATTTCTGCGCTAATAACATCATCTATCTGATCTGGAGTGAAACGTAGTTTAAGCCACAATAAAATATGTATGTGAGGTAAACCTCGCTCCTGCCATTCAACAGAATACATGTAACATTTCATTTCTCTAAATAATTCACCCTTCGTTAATAATGCTATAAGCGATTTCACTTTCAAGTGGAAGACCCTAGCTATGATATCATGCCGGTCGTAAAACTTTTGGCCATGTAGTAATGCTTCTGTAATGTCGCTCCATCGGGGATTACACGTAAATGTTATAAATAAGTCCGGACGACCAAAATTGCGGACGTACGTCAAGCATCCTAGGCCTTTTCATGCATATACCGTGGTGATCCAGTAAAAGACGATGGAAGCACTACCATCTGACCTAGTTCAGCGACATCGGTATCTTGTCTTCCAATAGCATCTTTTAGGTGCATATAATTGTCTACTCTAAGTTGCGCCTGGTTGTTCCGAATAAAGTTTAATCGTTCTGTTTCAATTTTCGCGTACATATCTACTAAGAATTGATTAAAGAGAGATCGACAGTACAGTAAATGGTTGATCTCTGTTTCTCGGATCATGATGCGGTATGAATAGAAATTCATTGCAGATACTGTTTTTTTAAGAGGTAAATTTGTTTTTGGATCGATCTGATAAACATCTACAGAGTAACCGTCCTCACCCCGGCAAAACAGTAAAGGATACTGTAAGGCATCATACGAACGATGCACCTCATTTATTTTTTGTAACTTATCATCATGACTTTGTAATACAATATCCCTTTTTTTAAACTGCTGCCCAACTATGACCAATGCAACTTCATTTGCTGCTGGAGCATTATATCGGCCACGATGAGCATTGGCTGGTTTCCTATCAGCATGAATTACAACTTCGAAGTTTTTACAATTTTGAGGTATTTTTGCGAGAGTAGTCTTCAAATCCTTTATGTAGGAGTTATAACGATGCAACATCGTCTGCAGTTGTTTTACCAGATCCTGGCGTACGTCAGGGATGTGACCAGATCTTATACGTACCTCTCTTTAATCCTCTCCAACAAAATAATTCTGTAGAAATTGAGGATTTTGTTGGGGCAAAGGTTGTAGACCACCAATTAAATGATACACTTGACCTTGTACTTTGAAAGTAGGCATAAATCCATGTTCCTTGATTTGTTTGGCTCAGAAAGATGTCATTTGGAAACAGCTATTATATTTTCTAATCCTGTCCATGAAATGTACATGGTCCGGGTGAGAGCCCATGATCAAACTGAAAAGTGGTTCGGGAAGACGCAAAGTAGGTGGCAGTTGCACTTTGCCGGCACTGCAGCACATTCCGGGTGGCTCAGTTTTATACTTTAAAGCGGCACAGTGTTTGCATTTGTGACTCATAGTGCCGATGGATACAGTTTTATCGGTTTCATATGATATCTCTGGATCGTATTTCATTCCGGAAAGAGCTTTAATCTTCCATGGAAGTAAGCGCCTTTCTGAGCGTAATCCTGGACGGCTTTGTTCATAAACACTAACAGCGGCTCTATGAACTTCCGGATGATTTTTGCTGGTAAGAAGAAGCAGCGACTCTATGAACTTCCGGATGATTCATCTGATATTTTTTAGCGGCTCTTTTGAGTTGATTTTTCCTTACGTTATTTGTGAATCTTGCACGACGTTTCTTATAACGCTTAGCAGAACTGGATATTGGATCAGAAATTTCCATACGCTTTGCGGGACTCGGTATTTTATCAGAAATATTTTGAACAGTTGTAGCGTCATTGCAAGGTAAATAAACATCAAAATGTCCGTTTGATAAGTCTAATGTGAAACGAAGTCTCTTAATGGGACTTCCTTCTACACCGAATCTTTCATACAGATGTCCATTGCGATATACCTCAAAAGTGAAACCAAATATTTGTGCAGCAGCTACTAACTCGCATAAACTTCCGTAAGTGGAATGTTTTAACATATCGATCGAGTATTCCGCAGAATTTCTATAATTATTTCCTATATCATCATGAGACATGGTCGAAAAATATTGCCAATTGTTAACAATATGATCTACAATCTGAATACGAATCTCCCGAGACAAAACTTGAGTGTCGTACAGATGAAAAGATATTGCATTGAAGAGGCAAGCACCATCCGCCAACATGGGAACTACTTTATGTGGCGTCATAACGCCGTTTATGCTCAATATTTCCACAATCATCGTGACAACGCAGGAAAACCGTGATATTACTCACAATCGGCTAGAGTTCTCAGACTCCTAATGCCTTTTCAAGTCTTCATCGCCTCTATATATAATGAGACTCGATTATTTCTCTTGTGGTTGGAGCTCAGCGTAGCCATCTAGCGGCTCTTTATCGGTATTACATACTTTAAAATTCATGAGAGATATCAACACTGCACGTTCCCTTCGTATTATCATTTCGAAAGTTACGACACGGAAACATCTCGTCTCGTTCTGTTATACTGAAATTTTTTTCTCTGCGAAAATTTAGTAAGAAATGGAAGAAGCGTTTCAACCGTTTGCACGCACGGAGGGTGTGATTTTTCCGAATTGTTTTTTTCCTAATGTCGTGCCAGATATGATGCCGCAAGAACCATCCTGAAATCTCTTTCCCCCACATAAGTATAGTACAGCTGGAAAAAATGCACATTTAACGCATTTCACCCCCTGGGAGTGAAATTTAAAAAGCTAAGAAATTTTTTTCTGAGTAATGATATTCCAGATATAATGCCGCAATAACCATCCTGAAATCTCTTTCCCCGCAGAAATATAGTGAAAAAACGAAAAATGTTTACTCGACGCATTTCACCCCCTGGGGGTGAAATTCCGAAAAACCCAGAAATTCCTTTTTTCCTGATGTTATTCCAGACTTTTTGCCGCGAGAACCATCTCGAAATCTCGTTTTCCCGCAGAAATATAGTAAAAAATTGAAAAAACACATTTTAACCCTTTCCATCCCCTGGGGGTGGAATTTCAAAAAACCGTTTCTTAGTGAGCACCTACTATGAGGGTAGAAGGTACTCACAAATTTTCAAGTTAATCGGATGAGTGATTTTGGCTGGGCATTGATGAATCAGTCAGTCAGTCAGTCAGGACAAGTATTTTTATATATAGAATAGATATATAATATAGCAATAATAACACAGACACCAGATTTAAGGAATGTAAAACAGATTTAGTCCAAGACGTGATTATAAAGATGGTTTAAATAGGCGGAATATAAATTGCCTCACTTTTTAACACCTTTTACTTATTTTTTAAAACGAACGAACTTTTCGACGACGCGGTTACAAGCAATCGAAGGAGAAGCTGGCTTCCTATTTGTTAGAAATTTACGGGGATAATTTACTAAAACTCAATTACAGGTATATTATGGATTCTCTCGCAAGCTATACGTGTGAAGGCTTCGACGATGGCACGGCAACTGCCTCCGGGGCGAGCCGCTGGACACTTTGAGGACTATCGGCATAGTCTCTCCTCCATTGCCCTGATCGTGGTGGCGGCTCGTGATTGGCTAAACCGATCGTCAAGAGGTTGGAAGTCATGAAGCAACTGTCAGCTTCCATATGCATCGTCAGCAGAGTCAGCGTTAACGGTCTTCCGCTCGCAGAAGTCCTATCTATGATTTACATGGGCTGCTTATGGCAGCTCCCAAAAATAGTTAATTATACTTCTTGGAACTAGTTACAATGTCTTCACATAGATTCCAAACTTAGGTAGCCGGAGGGCCAACCTTGTATATTTTTCGGTTCGGATGAAATTTAGGAAGGTTTCTGATTTCTCGAAATATTCACGCGATATTATTAAATTTGATAATTCCCAATTAATTAATTATCCGAACGCGAAAATTTTAATTTTCATAAAGTGTACTAAAGGACTATAAGTAGTGGTTCAAGTTAAATTTTGAAATTCGGAGATTTTTCCCTGAATTACGAAAAGGATCAGGTTACAAGAAATAATCACGACTAACTTTATAAATTAATTATGCATAAACTACTGGTCTGATCGCGGGAGTTCTTAATATAAATGGACTGCTGAAATTATTTTCCATCCGGGGGTGTGATACAATTTCCGAAATTCGAGTATTTATTTTGGGGTAAAAATTGTGTTTTTGAAAATTATTTAAATATACCAATTTCGCCCTTCCGCTTACCTTTTACAACTCAAGGTATATTCCTACGATACAGATTCGCCTAGTCTCGCATCGCAGGTTCTGTGAAAGTAAAAAATCTGAAATTCCAGATTTCATAAACTTCTATAAGGTCTTTAATTCGAGAATTCCTTTCTATCAGCTATCTCTACATAAAAAAAGGAACATTCCCCCTTTTTACTTTTATAACATTTTTATGTAACTATATATTTACCAAGATGAGAGACGAGTGAATATTTTACGACAACCTTGCATGAAGTCTGCGAGTGCATGTACACTTGCAGCTAAGGTGGTCCAACCCAACAACAAGCGCAGTCGCTGCTCGCTTCATCAGCACGCGGTTTCTGTTTTATTTTATTCTGTAGATGTTACATTTACTAGCGCTGCTTTTACGCGCATATATATATATATATATATATATATATATATATATATATATATATATATATATATACATTCATAAAAGCAAGATAAAGAAACATATATATATGCGCATATAACTTAGCGAACTACCATAAGCCGGTGATTTTAGTGTGGCAAAACACATTACTATATTCATATATATATATATATATATATATATATATATATATATATATATATATATATATAAATACTTATCTTCGGGGTGGTGTTGACGACGATGATCTTCGGAGGTAAGAAGGAAAAAAAAATATTATTGGAAATTTTTAAAAATACGTCCTTAGCTGGAGACCCAGGATGTTACACCCCTTTCCTCAGGACCAAAATTACTCGTTGCCCAAGAGACGAGAATTTTGCTCTCTCAGGCGGGTGCGTAAAGCTTCTATGCGCTGAGCATCGGACAGGGTGACAGGCAGAGTAGCATGGGTGACTGAACGTTTTACGATGGGCGTCGGCCTGGCTGGTAGCTGCTGAGACTCGGCTGATGTCGATTGCGTAACGTCGTAGGCCTCTACTTCTGCGTCTGACAATGATTGTTTGGTCTGCCCTCGGAACAGCAGAAGGGTGGCGACGGAGCCGCACAGTATTCCCAGTACGTGCGTACTCCATCCGTACAGTGAATGTAGAACGTAACCATGAATGATGACATCTACAATTGCCTTCAGGATCTGAAATATCATTATACTCATAATGACGTCCGCCGAGATAGAGCCGAACTTAACGAAACCGCTCCAGAGCCGGTTGAAGTGGCTGGTAGCGAAGTCCCGGATGGTGTCGTCATCCACTAAGTTCTTGAAACTCTCTGTTGAGACACTGTTCCTGGTGAACTTCCTAGCGATCGTGTCTAGCAACGATGTCCTTTCAATGGGAAAGGCTACGTGCTGTTGGAAGCGCTCCAAGTCCGCGGGGCTGTAGACACTGCTCTCCAGGAAGTCGCTAATATCCTTGTAGACCCAGGTGGGTTGTTCGGATGGCTGAATAGTTTTGGGCCCTTCGAAGTTGATGGTCTTACCTTCCAGTTACCTCTGTCTCCCGTTAATGGAGAAGAGGGCAGGGACCAGTGGGCTGCACGGTACCTTAGTGCCGGCGCGATCGATGATTCTCGTTTCTGGTCTCAAGAACTGGCTGTGTAGCCCGACGTCCGCATCTCATGAGCGCGAAAACATCGGGCTGGATATGGACCAACGGCAAGACGTTCAGGATAACTTGACGTTCTAGTTTGCAGGTGTGCTGCATGAGGTCGGTATTCATCTCGGCGATTTGGCCGGCTATGTGCTGTTGGAGGTAGCCAACCTTGGTGTTGAAATACATTGGCAGAGATACTTCGTCTGCGTCTTGGTGGGTCCTCGTTGCGAAGGATTTAGATGGTGGTCCTTCCAAGATAAATAAATTCACCTGCTCGGTCTTGATGAGCCTGTACCCAAAAACTATCTGTTCTCCCGCTACCGATAAGCCAAATTGGATGACCTTGGTGGTATTGTCAAAATAGGCCGGAGGGTGAGACGAGTTTCGAGTCGAAACTCGAGTACCAACTCCTTCGAACAACACTGTAAACAGGTCAAAATTGCATGTATTGATGTTAACAGTGGATCAGTGATGTTCAAACAAGTCGTTTCCCATGCATTCTAGATTCGTATATGCGCACTTGAAACCCGTCGCGGTAATCAGTTCATTGTTCTTTGCATTGTATCGTCCGATCTGTCCACAGAATGTGATTTTCAAATTTACAGTGACTACAACATTTTTAAATTCTTGCTCCGGGAAGAAAATCGTTTCGCCCATACTCGCCCCATTGTTGCTAGTTAACCTCGCGAGAGAGATGCTTTTCAAATTTGTGACATTCGGTATTAGTTCAGTGATTAACCCTTTAACGCCCAACTTGACCATTTTTCGACAATATTTTCAGTGGTGTGTAGCACTAACTTAAAATGGTTCAAAAAATTCTTGAGATACCATTTCTAACGTAAAATTGTATGTACTTTCAGAATCCGGTATCAGAATTGTCGAAAAATTTAACAATAAAAAGTTATAAACAATTTTTTGCAAAAAAACGTAAATTTAAAAAAAAAAAAATTTGTTGAACCCAAATTTCCGAATGGAAAGAGGGTTCGCTCGTACGTCTAACACGTATATATTTGGTCAATGATATGTATACTTTATTGTAAAACAGTTGCAATATCGAAATTAAAAATGGCGGCCATCCAAACAATCCCTTTTCCACCAAACTTATCTAAAAAGGTTCGTGATTTTTTTTTCGATCAGGATCGACTTTACGAAAAAAAGTTATAGAACAAAAAGTTCCTAGAATTGATCAAAGAACACGTATGAATTTTTTCAGAATTTTCGGAGCGACTTTTGGATTTTTGGATATGGCTATTTTTTGAAAAATCATAAAATGGCTCCGAAAATTCTGAAAAAATTCACACGTATTCTTTGATCAATTCTAAGCACTTTTTGTTCTATAACTTTTTTTCGTAGAGTAGGTCTTTATTGAATTAAAAATTGTTGAACGTTCCTAGCCGCTGCTGAATGTAACGTTGCCCGGGTTTCACCACGTGGAGGTGAACGTTCATTGAAAACACACGTTACCGTTTTTTTTTGTTGTTTTGTTTTTATTGTTTTTTTTTTGTTTTTTTTTTGTTTTTTTAATAATTTTTGACTCTGAATTTTTTGATTTGTAGTAAATACTCAAAGAAGATAACTACTAATAGTGCTTTTTTTGAAGCATGGTTCACAAAAATATTCATTATTGCATTTCTCACAACATTTAGAACTTCTTACTTTACATTCCGAGCAATACGAGCGTTTAGTTCCTTTTGCAAGCTCATGCTTCGTCAATAAAACTGTTTGTAGATAATGCTTGCTTATTTCTATAGCAAATTCTTTTATCCCGCATTTTTCATTTTGTCGAACAGTATTCCTCAGAATAAGTGCATTTGTAATAGATGCTTGAATTATTCGCATCAAAATACTCCACGTCCATTTTTTGGATCGGATATTTGGTAACACTTTATTACAATACTGATCGTGGATGTCTACTCCGCCCATAAATTGGTTATAAATTTTAAAAGCATTCGGAAATGGTATTTCCGCCTTCTGTTGATCAGTGCTACTGTATCTTTTTACAACACCAAGGGGCTTGATACCTGCTGCAGTGGACAGAATTGAAACAGGCTTCGAATCTTGCACAGTAATAAAATTCAGCCCACTAGTCTGGTCATGTTGTACAGCAAAAGTCCCTTTAGGAGCTTTTTTTTCCAAGATATTTTTTACTTTCACTCGATTTTCTCTAACTGTCCCCGTAGCTTGAAGACCAATTTTCTTTAGATGAACCAATAAATCTGGACTAGTAAAAAGATTGTCGAAATAAATATGATTTATTCAGTCCCAATTTACGCGGAGATAAAGATTTCAACATATTTTCCAGCATTCGAATAACTACTCTGCTACCTAAAGCACAATTTGCTAATCTATCATTTGTTTCCTTTTTACCGCAGTAAATGTCAAAATGAAAAAGGTAACCAAAACTGCTACATAGAGCCCAAAGTTTGATACCAAATCGAGTTGGCTTTCCCCTTTTAAATTGTTTTAGAGTACATCTACCAAAATATTTAACCATCATTTCATCGATCGAAAATGCTGTGCAAAAATAGCCGAATTTCTTTATGTTCGTGTTGAATATATCAGTAATAGCTCGAACACGCCAAACTTTGTCCAAATAATTTTTATCCTTCAACTGCGAACATTTCAAAAAATTTTTTATTTGTTCAAATTTATTTCTACTTATGGAGTTGCAAACTATTTCACTTTTTAAAAAAGGATCTGTTGACCAATAATCTCGTTGAGATGGTCTTTTATTATAGGTTGAGAAAATTATAACACCTAGAAAAGTATTCAAATCCGTTAGAGATAACTCATACCCATTCTCTTTCGTAGCGTCTATAATGTAATTTTTTAATTCTAGAGAGAAAAAGAACTCAAAAATCTCTACTGGAGAACAATTGAAAATTTTTTTTCTGTCTCGTTCGAATAAAAAAATCTCATTCTCAGGAGAATGATTGTGCACCTTCTCTCCTTTTTTCCAAACATACTCATGAGCTTCTTCTAATTTTTTTTGAGTATTATCATAATCATCAAATACTTTAGTGTAAGAAACAGAAGGAAATGGAACAGACGAGTTATTCGTGACATTTTCATGAAGTTCATCTTCATCATTTGACCCATCATTATCAGAGTTTCCTGAATCCTCACTAGGAATAAATACATATTCATTGGAATTTTCTTTTTCAGAAATTTCATATCGACTTCCTCGATTCCTCGACATTTTGAGGTCGTTAGCTGATATATGTATGAAAGAAGCGTGAGTGTGTATAATATAAAATAGGTATAAGTAGTTTACAAAGTAATTTATAAAATAGGTATAAGTAGTTTACAAAGTAATTTATAAAATAGGTATAAGAAAGGATAGGTAATTTACGCGTTAGTATGTATTTTTAGTTTATACTTATGAACTATTACGAAAAAAAACTACAAATGTAATCAGAAATAGGGCATATATTTTTTTATGAATTTCTTGATATATGTGTTTATCGAGGTAAAATAAAAAAACGAAGAATAATGTTCTTTGATTAGAGAAAACAATAAATAAATGTTGATTGTGGTGAAACCCGGGCAACGTTACATTCAGCAGCGGCTAGGAACGTTCAACAATTTTTAATTCAATAAAGACCTACTCTACGAAAAAAAGTTATAGAACAAAAAGTGCTTAGAATTGATCAAAGAATACGTGTGAATTTTTTCAGAATTTTCGGAGCCATTTTATGATTTTTCAAAAAATAGCCATATCCAAAAATCCAAAAGTCGCTCCGAAAATTCTGAAAAAATTCATACGTGTTCTTTGATCAATTCTAGGAACTTTTTGTTCTATAACTTTTTTTCGTAAAGTCGATCCTGATCGAAAAAAAAATCACGAACCTTTTTAGATAAGTTTGGTGGAAAAGGGATTGTTTGGATGGCCGCCATTTTTAATTTCGATATTGCAACTGTTTTACAATAAAGTATACATATCATTGACCAAATATATACGTGTTAGACGTACGAGCGAACCCTCTTTCCATTCGGAAATTTGGGTTCAACAAATTTTTTTTTTTTTAAATTTACGTTTTTTTGCAAAAAATTGTTTATAACTTTTTATTGTTAAATTTTTCGACAATTCTGATACCGGATTCTGAAAGTACATACAATTTTACGTTAGAAATGGTATCTCAAGAATTTTTTGAACCATTTTAAGTTAGTGCTACACACCACTGAAAATATTGTCGAAAAATGGTCAAGTTGGGCGTTAAAGGGTTAATCACTGAACTAATACCGAATGTCACAAATTTGAAAAGCATCTCTCTCGCGAGGTTAACTAGCAACAATGGGGCGAGTATGGGCGAAACGATTTTCTTCCCGGAGCAAGAATTTAAAAATGTTGTAGTCACTGTAAATTTGAAAATCACATTCTGTGGACAGATCGGACGATACAATGCAAAGAACAATGAACTGATTACCGCGACGGGTTTCAAGTGCGCATATACGAATCTAGAATGCATGGGAAACGACTTGTTTGAACATCACTGATCCACTGTTAACATCAATACATGCAATTTTGACCTGTTTACAGTGTTGTTCGAAGGAGTTGGTACTCGAGTTTCGACTCGAAACTCGTCTCACCCTCCGGCCTATTTTGACAATACCACCAAGGTCATCCAATTTGGCTTATCGGTAGCGGGAGAACAGATAGTTTTTGGGTACAGGCTCATCAAGACCGAGCAGGTGAATTTATTTATCTTGGAAGGACCACCATCTAAATCCTTCGCAACGAGGACCCACCAAGACGCAGACGAAGTATCTCTGCCAATGTATTTCAACACCAAGGTTGGCTACCTCCAACAGCACATAGCCGGCCAAATCGCCGAGATGAATACCGACCTCATGCAGCACACCTGCAAACTAGAACGTCAAGTTATCCTGAACGTCTTGCCGTTGGTCCATATCCAGCCCGATGTTTTCGCGCTCATGAGATGCGGACGTCGGGCTACACAGCCAGTTCTTGAGACCAGAAACGAGAATCATCGATCGCGCCGGCACTAAGGTACCGTGCAGCCCACTGGTCCCTGCCCTCTTCTCCATTAACGGGAGACAGAGGTAACTGGAAGGTAAGACCATCAACTTCGAAGGGCCCAAAACTATTCAGCCATCCGAACAACCCACCTGGGTCTACAAGGATATTAGCGACTTCCTGGAGAGCAGTGTCTACAGCCCCGCGGACTTGGAGCGCTTCCAACAGCACGTAGCCTTTCCCATTGAAAGGACATCGTTGCTAGACACGATCGCTAGGAAGTTCACCAGGAACAGTGTCTCAACAGAGAGTTTCAAGAACTTAGTGGATGACGACACCATCCGGGACTTCGCTACCAGCCACTTCAACCGGCTCTGGAGCGGTTTCGTTAAGTTCGGCTCTATCTCGGCGGACGTCATTATGAGTATAATGATATTTCAGATCCTGAAGGCAATTGTAGATGTCATCATTCATGGTTACGTTCTACATTCACTGTACGGATGGAGTACGCACGTACTGGGAATACTGTGCGGCTCCGTCGCCACCCTTCTGCTGTTCCGAGGGCAGACCAAACAATCATTGTCAGACGCAGAAGTAGAGGCCTACGACGTTACGCAATCGACATCAGCCGAGTCTCAGCAGCTACCAGCCAGGCCGACGCCCATCGTAAAACGTTCAGTCACCCATGCTACTCTGCCTGTCACCCTGTCCGATGCTCAGCGCATAGAAGCTTTACGCACCCGCCTGAGAGAGCAAAATTCTCGTCTCTTGGGCAACGAGTAATTTTGGTCCTGAGGAAAGGGGTGTAACATCCTGGGTCTCCAGCTAAGGACGTATTTTTAAAAATTTCCAATAATATTTTTTTTTCCTTCTTACCTCCGAAGATCATCGTCGTCAACACCACCCCGAAGATAAGTATTTTATATATATATATAGTTAGTGCTACACACCACTGAAAATATTGTCGAAAAATGGTCAAGTTGGGCGTTAAAGGGTTAATACGCGACCGTAATTCACTTGTCGAAACTTCACTAATTCCATACATTGCTCTCTCGTCAGGCGGTGTAGGAATACGTACGTTCCCGCCTGTACGATCGAGCTGTGCGAATGCATCCCACAGTAGTGTATTGTTTGGTCGACCATAACCTGACACTGCGCCACTGCGATCTTCTGGAAGACACTCCTTTGCAGGAGTTGGAGTTGAGTCGGCTCAGACGTAACATCAGGGCCAGGTGTAATGCACGACCCAACATTCAGGAGCGATATAATTGTGATGTTGGGCTTCGCTCGGCTGCAGTCGTATCCTCGCACCACGGCTTCGGATGACGTCACGCAGATAGTGAGAAGGATGACCACGTTGATGCTGAAGGTCGTCATCTTCAATTGTTGGTTCTGCGCGGCAAGTATAATAGCAGCAGAAATTATAACGGAATTCGTAATAGGATCTTATTCTAAGTTATCATTATTCTCGTCCTCCTGCTCAGACGAGACCGCGTTGTCGTTAGGGTCATTGATCCATTCGATGTCAGCGTCCTCGTCAAAGCGAAGTCGGGTATGCCTGAGCTTGTTGGTGTGTACAAACCGTGGTTTGTTTTTATACGTTATCTTAGCATTGCGGCTTTCAGGCCAGAGCTGAAGGATACGATGAGGGCCAGAGAATTTCTTCGCGAAAGCGCCGCGGCGTGGCTCTACGATCAGCATGACCGAATCGCCCACGTTGAAGACGACCTAGTGCGAGCCTTGGTCATAGTACCTTTTTGACCTCTCCTTGGCTTGCATAAGATTTTCCCGCGCGATATTCCTAATTTCAATTAGATCGGTTTTCAAAAGCGCCACATAGTCAACATACGTATCCATCAACTGTGGCTGTACGTTCAATGTCTCTGAGGGAATCCGAGCTGTCTTCCCGAAGACGCACTCGTAAGGTGTCACACGGGTGCTCGTATATGCTCGTGTTGTAGCTGAACGCGGCGAAATCGAGCCATTCGTCCCACTGCCTTAGGTTTCATATGTAATTGTTTAAGTATTCCTTTAACTAATGATGAATTCGCTCAATTGACCCATTTGATTGTGGCCGGAAAGCAGTGGTCGAACAGGTTTTTATTCGACACATTCTAGCTACATTTCTCATCAGGGAGCTTACAAACGGTGCGCCCTGATCGGTGAGGACCACTTTTGGTAATCCGTGAATAAAGATCTACGCTTCAGGAAAGCGTCAGCGATTTCGACCGAGGTTGCGGCCGCGAGAGAGACAAATACGCAGAGTTTCGATAGCAAGTCCTGCATCGTCAGAATATATTGATTTCCCTTATTTGTAAGGTCAAGCGGACCGACTATATCAAAGACGACTGTATCAAAACTGGAACCCGGGGTGTCTGTTAAATCCATCCGCTTTTCATGTTCGGTCAATAATAATGTTGACGTAATCGAGTGTAAGTTTTAGTGATACCCTTGTGGCCATTGACAGGCGACTCGCGTACGTCTTTGATTATGATTGGTCGTTCGGTTCGGGTACAACGACCTTATTTTTGCAAATTATGATTTTTGTTTCGCGATCAGAAAAATGTTCTTTTAATAAATCAGCAATGTTATTCCAAGATAGGTCATCTAATTTGGGGGTTTCCGAAAAACGAATGGATCGGAGACCGAGGTCGGTGCATACATTTAAGAATGACTCGATGCTTTCCCTAAAATATGTCAGATCTAACCGGTAACGTAAGTTTTCCTTAACTACTATAACTTAATACTATAGCTACCAAAAATCGGCCATTATCCGCCGTCACCTTATATCGTCCTAAAGTTCGTCACTTAAAACAGGTAAGGCTTCTTGAACCGCCAGAGCTTTTGCTCCGGTGCATAGTGGCTGATTTTTGGTAGTTATAAAATATGCTAAGTTATCCCTATTGTTCATCATGTGCAAATTTCTGGTATTGATGATGTTAGCCCAGATGCGCGGCTCTCGCTCCCTATTATTAAGGTCGAAATTGACAGCGGCAGGGTTGACAACGTCCTCCGTCTCGTCACTCGCAGTTCTGTGTCTTGACCCTGATATCACGCTCATGCCTGATGTCTGATCCCTACTTGCGCATCATTAAGTTCATCCGGAAGGTCCCGATCACCTGGGGGATCTTTCGCATATTTGACTGATTTAGATAGCCTGTTAGATACCCCTCCCGTTTCTGTTTCGATAGAGAGTGCGATTTCATCCTCAATCTTTTTCGGATCGCGTTTTGATAACCAATATCTCCTTTCTCGGATTTTTTTGAGTTCCACGTTCATCAATATCGAGTGCGGATCAATTGTAATCTAAATAGTCTAAGGCATATTCATTGTCTCCACCCTAACCAGCGGACGTGAGACCGCTTGGTCGAATGGTAACTGTTTTGGGTAAGTCTACACAGATAAAACGTGCTCTCCACATTCCTGACGGCCAAGAATTCATTCCTCCGGTATAACACTTGCGCAGGATCGTCGGCGAGTGGCATAGGTTCGTCAATGTTACCAAAATCTGCTATTGTTACTACATGTTCGGGGATGGAAAACTGGAAAGGAGGGGCATGCGATAGGAGAGGCGGAGTAACGGGAAGAGGGACTCTCATAGGTAGGTCACTGTCCTCATCACTCGTCTATGTCTCGCGGCGGGAGAGCCAGCCGATCATCAGTGCTTGGTTCTCCTTCGTCGAGCCGTGGCTTCTTTGCCTTGCGCCAATGTTGTGGCGCATGTGCTTTGGAGAGGTCGGATGATGCGTCATCATCGCTCCCTCGCCTTCTTACAACATTGACGTCGTAAGTCGGTATATCAGGTAGATTGCGCGATAATGCGTCCGCTATCTTATTGGTTTTTCCGGGAATGTACTCTACCATAAAGTCGTACACTTCTCGTAATTTAAAATCCCACCTCTTGAGGCGCAACGTCGAGTCTTTGACGTTGTACAACCACTCGAGAGAAAGATGATCTGTGATCACAGTGAAGTGTCGACCTAATACGCAGTGTTTGAATTGCTCGCAACTGAAGAGTATTGCGAGTAATTCTTGCTCAATTGTGCTGTAGTTTTGCTCAGCGCTGTTCGTTGCGCGGCTGGCAAAAGCTACTAGTCTGTCGGCGTTATTAGCGTCCCTCTGACTGAGCACTCCGCCGAGGGCTAGTTCAGATGCGTCACACGTGACGTAAAAGGGACGTTCGAAATCTGAATGCTGTAAGATGGGGTCTTTCGTTAACGCCAATCTAAGCGTATTGAAAGCCTCCTCACAGGCATCCGACCATTCGAAAACGCTTGTTTTCTTTAACAAATTTGTGAGCGGCTTTGCAATTTTAGCAAAGTTTTTGATGAATTTTCGATAATAGCCACAGAGACCCAAAAAGTGTTTTATATTTGTTTTGGAGGCTGGCTTTGGAAAGTCGGACGCCACCCGAATCTTTTCCGGGTTAGCTTTTATACCTTCGGGTGAAATAATGTGCCCAAGTAAAGGAACAGATGTTTTGTAGAATTTGCATTTAGCCGGGTTGAGCGTTAGGTTTGCTCGCCTCAGGCTTCCTGCAAGTTCTAAAAAGTGTTGATCATGTTTGTCCAGGTCCAGTGCTGACAAGATGATATCGTTAAAGAATAATGTCGCCTTGACGACCTTGTTGACTGTTTCTTGGAATGATGCGGGGGCGTTCTTCAATCCGAACGGAACCCTCTTAAAGTGATAATGACCCCAAGGGGTGGAGAACGCTGTCTTCCAGCGGTCCTCCGGTTTCAGCAACGGCAGATGGAACCCCGTGGCCATATCAGCCACCGTGAAGATTCGCACTCCCCCCAGTTCTTCCAGGGTGCTCTCGATATTTGGGATGGGGTGCGCGAAGTCCACTGTCTTCTCGTTTAGTTTCCGGAAGTCTACTACAATATCTCATTGTTTCTTTCCGTCCGAGGCGTCGTGCTTTCGAACGACCGATAGCGGAGCGTTGTTGGGACTTTCGCTTCTTTCAATTATATCGCTGGCGAACAGTTTATTGCTCCCTCACGACCTCTTGAAGGGCCTGAGGTATAGGATATTGTCGAACATTGACGGGAGCATCGTCGGTCGTGATTATTTGATGCTCGACTAAGTTGGAGGCCGTCAATATTTCGTCCGGCAGGTGGAAGATGGCCTGTATTTTTTAATTAATTTTGTTAAACGATCAATTCTTCGAGATGAGAGGTGTCGATCTCCTTGAGGATACGCTCAGCTCTGCTTGCGTTTTCAAGAGTGTTTACATCGTATGCACAGTCACTGACCCCGCCGGTTTGCCACCTAAACGAGTCAGTGTAACTGTATGCATTCCCCTCCAATTGCGTGCTCTCCCCGAGCTCTAGGTAGTCGCCCAAATGCAATTGATTTTCGTTAATCATATACATTGGCTGCGAGTGACTGTCGACATTAACAGTCAGCTCGAAGAAGGTCGACGCTTAGGCGATTGCCTTTTCGCATTGCTCGAGGGCATCTACTCCCGAGTCGTCATCTGCGATCGCGAGAACGTCGTTGACGTCGGCTGTCAGCTGGCCAACGTCGCCAGAGAAAGAGTAGACCCAGCGGGCGTGATAGCGAGTAACGCTCGCATAAGTCGTTGTAATTACTTATATCGTATACGTCAGGCGGGTTACTGACTTCGCTCTGCTGCTGGCCTTCCCTAAAATAAACTATCGAATCGAGGGGATGAACAATTACGTCCGCCAGCTCGACTTCGATAGCCGTTTCGCCGTTATTGTGTATCGGAAGTGTGACATAGTCGTTCGAACAGCTGACGACTCTGTCACCGGCTTCTATGTCCTCATTGAAAATGAAAAGGGCCTCCACATAGCCCTGTTCTTCCCAGTACTCATTCTTTACCTTGAGTTTAATATTTACTGCTGTATGGACCGGGATGGTCCTGAATCTAATGTCGTTTACGGACGGCAGCTCTGTGCCCTCAAATTTGAGCGATCGGCTGTCGAAGTCGGCCGATGCCTGGCGATTCTCGCAGAATCGCGATCCAAGGACCAGGTCGGCCTTAATCGGGAAGCTGCGCAGAATCACCATGAATTCCGTCAACCTCCCATAGAAATCCATGTATGTTACCCCGAGGCACGCCGACTCCACTCCCGAGATTCCTCGTGGGATCGTCGTTTCCCTGCTATGATCTCTCCTGCATTCTCTTAAAAGAATTCGGTTTTATGTGTCCGGGTTTATTGCAAAAGTTGCATGTTATGCTACTTGCATACGCACTACTAGTACGTTTGGCGGGGTCATCTGCTCTCTGTTCGGGAGCTCACCCCCCGCCTCCGGCACTCACGTCTGGCGGCTTAGCCGCTGCAGGCTTGTACTCAGTGTCAGCTGGACCCACTTTGGTCGGCTGGGGCGGCTTGCCGCTTACCGTTCCCGATACGTAGTAATTCGCCCCATGCTTTACAAAGTCGCGCTCCAGCTGCCTATCGACACGAATTGCGTCATCAATAACGTGTTAAATCGTTTCGCCCCGGGTAACCTCCATGCGGTCACGGAATTCCACTGAGTTTTCCCTTGTCCGTATAATATTTACTAATTCTATTGGCATATCCGGAGTATTTCGTGAATACGCGTCCGCGATTTTATTCATCCTTTCGGGGATGTATTAAAAATCAAAATCGTATACTTCTCGTGATTTAAACTCCCATCGTTTTAGTCGCGAAGTGGAATCTTTGACATTACGAAGCCACACATGCAGTAAGTGGTCCGTCATAACAGTGAAATGACGACCATATATACAGTATTTGAATTTTTCAATGCTTTGTAAGACAGCAAGAAGCTCTTGTTCTATGGCACTATAGTTAATCTCAGCCGGTGACATGCATCGGCTTCCGAAAGCGATTGAAATCCACGTTAGCCCCATGCTCGTCGCAAAATCTGAAACCTAAAAGTATCCGCTTTTATTGAAAAACTCCGATCAATTACTACGAATTCCGTACGTTTCCCATAAAAATCTATCGTGCACATTCCCACTGATACAGTATTGCAGCTTGAAATTCCTCTTAGTATGGGCTTGTTACTTTCCTAAACATTGCTTCGGTTTGGAACCGATGAAAATCGTTAGCTTCAACCCTTACGAAGTGGTGGGTTCCGTCGTGCGTTGCTCTGATAAAGTACATGATTAGCTTTCTGTCGGATTCACTGAGCGCACAGCTAGTTGATTCGCGCGCATGGCGGATGTCATGCGTAGAGCGCCCGTTTCCCGAATTATTTACTTGACCACGGCCCTGCTGCTGTTTATAAAAACGACAATCTCTGCGTATGTGCCCCAGCTTATTGAAATAATTGCACCTATATATGCTAAAATCATAATTTTCGGTTCTATTACTGTGTCTTTGCTTATTATTATTATCTTGCCTTTTCCCGTAATTATTACCCCTTTTATGAAAATTATTGTTGTTGCTGCCATTATTCCTCTAGTTACTGTTACCCTGATGATTAGAATTACTAGCCACAGAAATTTGAAACTGTCATTTATTCATTAAACAAAACAAAAAACTGCAATGTCGGTATCTGGCATCCTCTTAACGCCGCAATTTATTAAACTTCCTTACAAGATATACAGCGTATTTATCGTGTAAAAATCACTAAATCTTCAATAAAAATTTTCCGAGAGAATTCTTCTCAATCACAACGTTTACGGCGTCAAAATCTATAAAAATTATCCGAAAAATCCTTCGAACTTTTCCGTGAAAATTTTTCCTGCAAAATTTTTGGAATGTCCACACGCAAAAGAAACAAAAACCAAAAAGCTTTCTTCCGTCTCTATTAATATTGCTTACGGGATACACGACGCTCAAGAACTCAATTATTTTCCGAAAATTTTCCGAGGAAATACTTCAATTATTAACACTACTAACTGACAAAAAACAATAAAGATTTTCCGAGAAGATTTCCCTCTTTAACTGCGTTACAAACGAACACAAAAAATTTTCGGAAAATTCAACGAATGTTTCAAGAAAAGATAAGACTCTTTATGTAGTGCTTACAGGCACAAAAACGATTTTTGCACACAATTTTAATAATTTCCAAAATTATAAATTTTATACTTAAATTTTCTAAAGTTCTCCAGGAAAGGACCGCTCACAGAGTAAATGGAAATCGGTAACCGGTAAAATTGTCTGAAAATGAAATATGTTATAGTTTATGGTGTGCTGAATAAAAGTTGTCATGGGTCCAAGACCCAATAATGGCCAGTTTCGGCACTAAACGGCACTGAATATCAGCGAATTTGATAGCATACACAGGCAGTGGCTACAGCCTCTGAGCGTAATTATTTGAAGCCGTTATCATTTGAAGTCCATGAAAATCAATAAAAATACAAGATAAGGGGTTTCTATGTCGCATATCATAAATCGGTCGCGAATTCGGGAAGATGTGCGAAGATAATCTAAGCTGTATCCGACTACGTGGCGAGGCACATTATACGAGGTCCCTTGAAAATCATAACATATATAATTTTTTATTGCATAATTGATGCGATATCGCGTACGGTATAAAGATGGATACGGCCATTGTTTGTAGTACACTTAAGGGGATGTAAGGAGGTTGATCTCCGCATCTATTCACTCATTATCCAGTCTTCGAGCAGTGTGCTCTACTGATCTGCACTAATTGCTCTCTAATATTGGCTGCATACACATATATAGGTATATACATGGTGTCAATTAAGTCCCGGGACGGCTGAATATTTTCTAAAGTACTGCTTTTCTGGAAGAGGTCAAGGTCATTCCTTAAGTAACTTTGAACAAGGAACCCAACAGTGACCTTGGATTTGACCTTGAACCTCATTTTCAAGGTTAATTTGAGGTCAACCTCATTTTTTCAAACGGGAACCCCTATTTTTTATAGCGGAATCGGAAGGAGCGAGAAATTTCAAGTATGGATGTGTTGAACAAGGGATGTAATTGTGACCTTCAATTTGACTTTGGGCTTGACCTTGAAGGTCATTTGAAGGTCAACTGGTTTTTTTAATCGGAAATCCCAGTAATAATACCGGAAACCGATAGAGCGAGAAATTTTACATTCAGTCCTTATTCTCACTTTTAGCGTTACCCAGAAACAACGACGTGGACGTAGTAAGATCTGTTTCCTTCAAGGTCAAGTCCAAAGTCAAATTGAAGGTCACAATTACATCCCTTGTTCAACACATCCATACTTGAAGTTTCTCGCTCCTTCCGAATCCGGTATCAAAAATAAGGGTTTCCATTTGAAAATATGAGGTCGACCTCGAAACAACCTTGAAAATGAGGTTCAAGGTCAAATCCAAGGTCACCGTCGGGTACCCCGTAAAGATTTACCTAGGGTATGACCTTTGTTTGTTTTGTTTTACCACTGAACTCGCGAGATTTTTAAGAATTCATTATTTGACCTCTATTTGACCTCTAGGGGTTACCTCAACCCCATACCTTAATACACATCCGGATGTAAAATTTTCCGCTCTTTCCGATTCCGCTATAAAAAATAGTGGTTCCCGTTTGAAAAAATGAGGTTGACCTCAAAATAACCTTGAAAATGAGGTTCAAGGTCAAACCCAAGGTCACCGTTGGGTTCCTCGTTCAAAGTTATTTAAGGAATGACCTTGACCTCTTCCAGAAAAGCAGTACTTTAGATAATATTCAGCCGTCCCGGGACTTAATTGACACCCTGTATATATACATATATACACACATTCACGCACGCACGTATGCACACACGCACGCACGCACGCACACACGCACGCACGCACGCACGCACGCACACACACACACACACACACACACACACACACACACACACACACACATATATATATATATATATATATATATATATATATTAGGGTGGAGCGAAAATTTTGCTTAATAGAAAAAATTGCGTAAACCCCCCCCCCCAGAAAGTTAGTATGAGGTGCCAATATGAACACCCTAAAATTTCATTAAGATTGGTTAAGGTTCCACGGTTGCACCGACCCGTTAAAGTTAATTATGTGTAATATCCAGCTGAAGCGGGCGGGCAAAGATCGTTACCTGCCAACCCAGCATCCTGCAAAGCGTACTAAAATTAAAAATACTCTACGATGACAAAGGAATGTCCCTGGAGTATAGCAAGTTCAATCAAAAACTTGCTTTGAGGTTAGAAAAATCGAAAATATCCTGATTACGGACTTATTAGGAGTTTATCGGCTTTCACTCATTCCAGCATTGTGCCATACCGACCAGAAAAATTGACTGCACTCTGCGATGAACGTAAAATGTGCTTAGCATATAGCGGACGTTATTTAAAGCTTGCTTTGAGGTTAGAAAAATCGAAAATGTCCTGATTACGGACTTTTTAGGAGTTTATCGGCTTTCACTCATTCCAGCATTGTGCCATACCGACCAGAAAAATTGACTGCACTCTGCGATGAACGTAAAATGTGCTTAGCATATAGCGGACGTGATTTAAAGCTTGCTTTGAGGTTAGAAAAATAGAAAATTTTCTGATAACAGACTTTTAAGGAGTGTAGCGGGTATCTGTTTACTATCATTTTAACATAATACCATATCAGCAATAATTATTTCGTCTTGGCATTGATAAAGGATTGTCTCTGGCCTGTAGCTAACGTAACCCTAAGTTTGGTTTGAGGTTATGAAAGTCGAGTCACAAAGATAGACCTTTTTAATGGATGCCAAATGATTAATAAGCATACTCTACGATTATAGTTAAATTTTCCCGGCGTAATGCGAATGCTACCCAAAACTTGTTAAAAGGTTTAAAAAATCGAAAATATTTTGATTATTATTAAGTTTTCAACAGTTTATTGACTCTATCTCGCTATAGCATATTAAGTATTTCAAAGTACAGTTTGAGTTAATTTATTTACAAAAAAAAAATATTTTTAATGCAATACGCACATATTTTTAACTAAAATTTTTAGAATATTTGAAAATAATAAATTTTAATTTTAAATATATTTTAAGGTCATTCTCAACAAGATACAATAAAATACGCGCCAATTCCTCTGTTTATATCATTGCAAATTTTCTACTGATATTACCGTTACAATCATTCTATTCCGTTACCATGGTAACCATAATAATGTTAGTAAGGGGGCACACCACCATTAAAATCTGAAACAAAAAAATTAATTAAGAATTTTTATTTTGATATTTATTTTAATAAGGTTTTTTTTTCCTGAAAGTATACATAAAAACCTACCAATTTGTATATTTTTTACCTTCGTTGGACCTTCTATGCCTTCATGGCAAACCAGACTGTTTTCGAAGACTTTAAGCAAGTACTTTTCATATGAGCGTAGGGATTTTGATTTGAACGAGTAGAAGTATTTTTTTATATGAACATTGTCAATGTAACACTTATTTTTTAATAATTTTATCACTTTTATAGATGTAAAAAAATTTCTACTCGTTCAAATCAAAATCCCTACGCTCATATGAAAAGTACTACTATAATGAGTATCTCCGTAAATTTTGAGCCCAATCTGTCCATGCGTTCACTTGGAATCTTACGGACAATAAGCTGAAATTGATAAAAACAACATTTAGAGTTATTTAACAATTAAGTTACAAGTTCTAATAGATATAATTTATACTCATCTTATCAATTGTAACTACTTTTTTCTTCTTTTCAACGTAGCAGACAAACATCTGCAGCAGTGTACATCAATATTTTCTGGTGCGTGGAGTCCCATGAGTCTTCCTCCTCCTTGAATAACCTGAAATGAAAAAAAAAAACACAAAAATGAATAAATTGAGTAAACTGTACTTATCATACTAAACTCTTGAGCGACACTTTCACACACTTCACTCAACTGCTTATTTATTTCATCAAAAGCCGATTGGGCAACTGGCCTGCATAGGTCCATAATCCCACAAAAAGTTGAAAGGCCAGCGTGTCCATGTCCAAGTGCACGAGCAGACAGCACAGATCTTCTGTTCACTTCATATGCATTTCCTTTGGCTCCTACTTTGTTGCTGGAGATGATCGCTGCTATTTCACCACACTTTGAGCACACAATATCTATTTTGAAACCAAAACCTGCACACCAGATTCACTTAATTAAACACTGCTATGGCACCGATTACAACACAGAACACTTCTAAGTTTAGAAAATAAAATTGAAGTGTCAATGATTCTGTTTGTTGTATCACTGGTGTCTCTAGAACTAGCTGTGTTTTGGAGTTTCCTCGCTGAGCTGGTGGATAGTCTTGGCTTCTTTTGTGAATCTTCCTTTTTTATCTCTTTTAGAAGACACTTTCACTACACTGATTTACACACATTCACAAATTGTCAAATGCAATTAGAACACTGTATAAGTTCAGTACAATAAAAATATTAGTTGTGTTTACTAACAGGTGGTTTGTAAACATAAAAGCCAACTGTCAAAAGTAGCAAAAATGTACGGGTAAGGTTAGTCAAAAATTCGATCTGATTTATCGACCTTTATCTTGTGACGTAATGACATATCACGTTACTCGTAATTCGCACATGCGCTAATATTACATATAACAACGCGCATATATTTGAATATACAAGCATGGATCTTGAAATGTAAATTTGTTAAGTCGATCCATTCCTTTAACTGTAGATCACTCGATAGGCTCGGACAGGAAACTCATAAATAACAACCAAAAGTTTAAGTGTCTCGCTAGAGTAAACAAGGCTATAAATATCAAAATATCGGATATCGCTCAATTCAATGCATAAAAGGTCTCAAACGCATGTAAATTCAACTATTCACCTGTAGTGGCGCTGAAGGATTCTAGCCTTCAAATTGGTTCCAATTATATTATATTTTATTGCTTTATAACTAAATAAAATAATCAATCAAACATTTAGTTATAAATAATAATAAAATAAATAATAATTGATAAAATACCGAATTTACGCAAAATCGGCAAAAAAGCTGTCTCGGTATTTATATTGTAACTTTAAAAGGAATTATGATATCTTAAAACGGTTTTCGGGAGCTTATTCTACGGGAAATTTCCTATAAATAAGGTGAATAAAAAAAAAACGATTTTTTGTCAATTTAAAGATAGTTTGCCCCCTTAAAGCAAATATTATCTCTTATGGTTTATTTGCAACTATTGAATATTAAGTGAGTAAACATTTAAATAATATAGAAAAGTGTATCCGCGTTAGTTATAAATATTTTTTATTCAGACATGACTAAATAAATTTATATTTTATTGTATAAAAAGCATTGTTTTATGAAGAACAATATTACGTAAGTACAATAATGATTTATTTGTATTTATAAAAATATCAAGGAATTTGATATCTTTCTAATAAAATCAGAAAATTAAGATTATATATTATTTATAAAACAAAGATAACAAAAGCAATTAATATTTGGTAATAATTTCTACTATACGAGATATTTAATTGTGTAAATAAAAGATATATATTAGTTAATCATCATGAACTCTTATTTTATTTTTATTTTTGTTCAGATTAATTTGTATGATTAGACTAAAAATAAAATAATATTTTTGCAACAAAATAATACTTTTAGTATAAAATAATATTTTGGCAATGAAATCACGTACGATGAAGCTCTGCAGAGAATTCTGCAGATAAATCTGCAGTGATCTCTGCAGGAAATTGTGACTGAAGAGCTGGCTGCAGATTCTTTTCGTAAGGACATACTTTTGCAATATAAAATCAAAAAAGTAAGAAAACATTTTTATCATACTAAAAAATAGAATTTTTTTTTAATTTCAAATTTTGTTTATTTTATATTTTTTACGTAAAATAGCATAACATTTTATTTAATTTCATAAGTTTTTTAGTTATCGCGCAGTTTTTGTATATCTGCTTTTGAAAAAAATCATTGTTGTTACAAAAAAGGTCACAACTTTGTAAAAAATAAACGTACAATATCCATGTGGTTCGCATTTTTCAAAAAAGCATTATAGATTTCAATCTCATTTAGTATAATATTTTTGTGATGTGGTAATTTTCAACAAAATGACACGGAATTATAAATAGATAAAAACAATTGAAATATTTATTTTTTTTATACATAAAACTGAATTTTACAGTTTCTTTATATCGGAAAAGCTAATTTTATATGGTTTTGTGCTATGAAATTCCCATTTGGTTTTTCGAATTTATTTGATTTTTCATTTCATACTTCTAATTTTAACTGATTATATATCAGATGGTAAAATATCTGTGACCCATATTGAACGTCAAAAAAGTATAAATCTTTTCTTGCATGACGTTCCTACTTTTTGACAGAATTTCAGGTTGATCAAAACATTTTATGTGTTTTTTTTATTAAATACTGCAATAAGATTAGAAACAAAACATTTTACTACTACTTACTACTAGTACTTACAAGAAGAGACCACGGAGTGCGGAAAGCGGATTTGGCTGAAACTTTGATAATTGATTTCAGGTACCTAAAATGAAATGTTTTACCCTTACTTCTGTTACATGGGCCTTTATTGTCGAGAAATGATTAAGTTTAGCTAAAACGTCAAATAAACAGAGTATTACATTTTAATTAGCAAATTTAGAAAATTCATGCTACCTTATTTTTATTGAAAGAAATAAAAAGTAGACAGAAAACCCTTCAATTTGACCAGCTACTACAAATTAGAAATATATTGTTTTAGTTAAAAGTCGCAGGTAGTTCAAAATAAGCAAAAAGAATGCCTGAGAATTCTTATCATTTCTGAATACAGCATTTTGCTATGACTTTTTAACTACCTACGACTTTTAACTAAAACAATATATTTCTAATTTATAGCTGGTCAAATTGAAGGTTTTTCTGTATACTTTTCATTTCATTGAGTACAAATAAAGTTGCGTGAGTTGTTCTAAATCTACGAATCAAAACGTAATACCCTATTTATTTGATGTGATAGCTAATCTTGTAACGTGGTATTTCGGCTAGAAATATACTCGCGTCACAATCAATTGTCTAATGTACTTTATTTAATGCACGACCGAATTTATTTATGAAGGCTCCAGGTCGTACTTCTCTCATACACGGCTTGTTGAGATCTTAATCCTCAAAGGAGATTCGGTGACAATAAAAATTGGGAATGAACACTGTATTTTAATCTCACCATTTATTTAATATTTTGTACAGTACAATCGGGATTATTTGTTCGCTCACGCCGACATTTACAGACCTCACATTCGGCTATCACAACGACGCACTTCGGTGACAACAAACCGGCGGTAGAACCCGACACAATATTTTCGGATATGTCTAGATCTCTGAAACCTGACAGCACTTAAATACCTGTACAGTTGTATTATAAAACCCCTCATCCTCTCGTACTGAGCTGTCTCGTTCTCTGCAAACGTATCACGAAAAATATAAAACTGAATAACAAATTGCGTATTGCGCGGATGATGCTGGCTAGCTTGCTGTACTAAAAACGCTGGTACTAACCGCGCGGCGCAACTATGTTAGCTTCTTTTCTTCCTCTCTCTTTCTCCCGTTCTTTCGTAGCAAGCGGCCGTAGATGAGACGTGTGACGGTATGTGTTCTCGGCTGCATGTGTCTGTTGCTCTCGCGGCAATTCGGCGGCATCTTCTCTCTGTCTTTCTCTCTCTCTCTCTCTCTCACTCGTTTCTTCTGTGAATAATTACCAAAGTATAAGTAAATATTAATATATTTACAACGGTTCTGGTGGAAACGATGGCGAGAGAGATTTTCCTCGAGGCCGACAAACGCCCCGTCGCAATCTTGACCATTTCTCGACAATAGAGGCCCATGGGACACAAGTATGGGTGGTCCATTTCATTTTTAGTTACCAGAAATAAATTCTTAAAGTTTCAGCCAAATCAATTTCCCGCACTCCGTGGTCTCCCCTTGTTAGTATCGCGTTTTGTTACAAACTTTGTTAGATTAATCGGATCATAAAATAAGTTCAACTCAATTCAGTAAATTATTTTACCTTTAATAGCAATGAATGTAAAATAGTAAGTAGAACTTAATATTGAATAGTAAATTTTAGTCGTTTGTGAATTCATTGATATTTTTATAAAAGCATTTTTAAATACATATGTAAAGAATGTTAAAAATTACTATATTTTTTTAGAATGAGTAATTTAGAAGATTGTATCTCTGAACTCGATGAATGCCAATAATTCTTGCAAAAAAACTATCGGACAGTAAACTTCCAACTATCATAGAGACATTACAGCATATTGAATACTTGAGACAAGAAGCACTTTCTTCAACTAAATTTAATTCTCCTCAAAAATCACTAGTAAAAGAAACATAAATTTTTGTAAATTTAATTTGGAAAAGAACAAATATACCTATCATATCAAATGCACGAATTGAATTTTTGATTCATAAATACTACGATAATTTTAAGAGTCTTAAGAAACGTGAAAAATCACATGCAAATTCAAGATATCTAAAAGATGATATTGAAAAATTTAAACTTGCTATAAGTGTGCTTTTTGATTTAGCGCGTTGTAAATGTAATGATTCTTGTATTTGTTCTTGTCCTAAGGAGAATCAAGTGCCAGACAATAGGCGTAATTTTCTAACTGATCAACGATCAAATAAACTGCAATTAATCTCTGATATTGGAATTGATCATTTTTCTAAAGTAGATCTGTAACTTCAGACACCTCAAAAGAGAGGTCGCAAAAAACTTATTCATGGTGTCAAAAGTACAATAAATGGAATCATTCAGGCTGATGAAAGTACTCTATCCGAAAACAACGAACAAATAGAATCTGAATGTACTGATGTTTGCATAGAAAATAATTTATCAGCTGCTGTAAGGCAAACACGTTCTCAATCCAGAGTCAAACTTCCGAATGTTGCGCACGTAATTAATAGGCATAGATTATCTGATCATGCAGCTGCTGAGATAGTGTCTGTATCTCTGTATGACTTAAGAGAACATTTTGAAATTAATATTCATGATAATAATCTTATTATAGATCGAAGTAAGATTAGAAGAGAAAGGAAAAAATGCATAAAGAATGTAGGAAATGATTTATTCGATGACACTAATGTTTGGGGGTTGTATTTCGACGGCAAGAGAGATAAGACATTAGTGAATAATAAAGATAGTAAATCTAAAACTTATCACCGAAGAATTGTAACACAGGAACATATTACTTTAATAAAGGAAGCAGGTTCTCAGTATATTGGTCACGTTTCACCTACTTCCGGTCAAGCAAATGCAATCTGTGAAGTAATTTGCTGCAAATTAAGTGAAATAGATGCTCCTATAGAAAAATTATTTGCTTTGGGATGCGATGGAACAGTCGTCAATACGGGATGCAACAACGGTATTATAACTCTGCTCGAAAATCGTCTACAGAAGCCTCTTCATTGGTTCATTTGCTTACTTCATCTTAACGAGCTACCTCTAAGACACGTAATAGAGAAACATTACGGCGTCGCAAAAGGTCCCGAGACGTTCTGTGGAGAATTAAATCAGTACCTTCGAACATGCGAGAAAATGGCAATAATAAATTTTGAAACGATTCAAGGAGAAATACCAATAATAAATGAAGATGAATTAAGCTCTGACCAAAAATATTTGTATCAAATTGCTCAAGCAGTAGCGAAAGGTTCGTGTCCAAAAAAATTAGCCAGCCTTAAACCTGATAACATGTCTCTTTCACAATGGTTAACAACAGCTTCCAGATTTTTAAGATTATGGGTGTCTCAAAAAACGCGAAACGCAAAGTTAAAAACAGTGGTAACATATATTATGAAGGTATATGTTTCAAGTTGGTTTCGCATTAAAAAATACGAATATTGTGTTGACGGTCCAAAACATTTAGTACACATGCTTCAGAAATCACGATACTTGCCACCTCCGTTAAAAAGTTTGTTTGAAAACACTATACAAAATAATGCTTATTTTGCTCATCCAGAAAATATTTTATTGGCAATGATGGCTGACGATCGTCAGTCGATTAGAAAAGAAGCTTATGACAGAATTATAGAAATTCGAAAGAAGAGTTCCGGTAGGAACTTTCAGGAAACTGTGAGAAAGTTTGAGAAACCAAAAATGAATGTCAATGCAAGTAGCTATGAGTTTTTGATAAATTGGGATAGTAATATAACAGAACCACCACTAACAAAACAACTGACTGCAGATCAACTTTTTATTTACGTAAAAAATCACCTACCGGCAGATGACATTTTTAAGTTTCCTTGCCACTCTCAAGCTGTGGAAAGGGGTGTAAAAGAAGTTTCGTAAATGTCCATGCAGGTGTGTGATGAAGAAATTAGAGATGGGTTCATAAAATCAACTTTAAACCAGAGAAAAATCATGTTATAGAAAATAATAGTAACAAGAATAACAATTTGTAAACAATATACTAGTCAATTAGTCATGTACATTGTGCAAGTATTTATGAATAGAGAATCTTCTATATCAAAGTTTCTTTGTACTTTTTTGAAAAAATACAAAACCGCCATTTATGTTGGAAATGACGCTAATAGTAAATCGTACGGATCAAAATTTATGTATTTATTTAAGGGTCTTCGTTCTTTTTTTACATCGCTCAACATCTCCTATTTTTTGTATTAAAAAGTATAACAAATAAATATGAATTCGTAATAACGCGCAAAAGCCTTTGGATTACGCGCTGTAGAAACGCGACGGGTTAACGCTCGTGGTTGCAAGTGCAAATAAATTCCACAATTTTACAAGTGCATATAATTAGTGGTACCTTAGTGTAAGTGTGTGTGAGAGAGAGAGAGAGAGAGAGAGAGAGAGAGAGACGGCGGGAGGGTGGGAGGGAGGTTGACAGGGAGAGAGAGCTCTAAACCCATAAGACCATAACCTATATAAATCCTAAACCAATCACCTCATTAACCCTATATGCATAAACCCAAAAATTATAAACTCTTAAATTCTAAAGTCATGAACCTAGATCAATACATTCATAAACCCTTAATCCATGAACCGTAAACTCATAAACCCATAAATCCGAAAACCATAATCCCATAATCCATAAACCCTAAATCCATAATCCCGTAATCTATAAATCCTAAACCCATAGACCGTAAACCCATGAACCCTAAACACATAAACCCTGATCTCGTAAATTCTAAGCCCATAAACCATAAACTCATAAACGCTAAGCTAATAAACCCTTAAACTATAAACCGTCTACCCATAAACCATCAACCCTACACACATAAACCCTAAACCCTAAGCTGATAAATCCATAAACCCTAAACCCATAAGCCCATAAACATGTAACCCTAAACCCACAAACCATAAATCTATAAACCCATGATCTCATAAAAACCCTTAACCCACAAACCCATAAACCCATTAAATAAACACTTAAATCCTAAACCCATAATACTGTAAACCCTAAACTCATAAATCCTAAACCCATAATCCTAAACCCATAAAATGTTAACCTATGAACCGTAAATTAACTGTAAACCTATTATCGCGAAACCCATAAGCCCTGATCCAATAAATCGTTGGACCCATGAACCCTTAAACTCTCACCCCTTAAACTCTTATTCCATAATACGTAAACCCATTTAACTCTTAAACTCTTATCCCTAAAACTCTAACTCCATAAAACCTAAAAATTTTAACCCTAGACCAATTAACTCATGGACCCATAAACCATAAACCAATAAACCTTAAACCTATACACCGCAAAACCAGAAACTCTAAACCCATAGACCCATAATCCGTAATCTCATGAAGCCACAAACCGTAAACCTATAAACGGTAAACCCATTAACCATAAATCCATAAACCCTAAACCGTAAGCCCATAGACCCTGATCCCATAAACTCTAAACCCATAATTAGTAAACCTTAAAACCGTTAACCCATAAATCCTAAACACATAAACCTTAAACCCACAAACCATAAGCCCATATACCCTAAACCCATAAAACGTAAACCTATGATCCCGTAAAAACTCTAAAATCACAAACCCATAAACCCGTAAATCCTAAACGCATAAACCTAAAGCCCATAAAATTGTATCCTATATAGCATAAATTAACCGTAAACCTACAAGCTTATAAACCTATGAATCTATTAATGTGAAACCTATAAGCCCTGAGCCAATACATCGTTAGACCCATGAACCCTTAAACTCTTATCCCATAAAACCTAAGCCCATGAACCGTTAAACTGTTACCCCTTAAATTCCTATCCCATAAAACCTAAACATTCTAACCCCAGGCCAATAAACTAATAGACTCATAAACCGTAAATTTATGAAGCGTAAACCAATAATCTGTAACCCCATAAATAGTAAACCCATAATACCTAAACTCATAAATCCTAAACCCTAAAGCCATAAACCCTGAACCCATTAACCGTAAATTATTTACGGTTTATTATTTATTTATTTAGGTTTATGAGTAGGAATTTTCGTCAAGTATTTGCGAATTTAGGTATTATTGGTTTAGGGTTTATGGATTTACAATTTAGTGATTCAACTTTTACAGGTATACGGGTTCAGGTTTATGTATTTAGGATTATTGGATTTTTTGGTTTAGCATTTACGGGGTTTAAGTTTATAGGTTTAGAGGTTATAGATTTAGGTATATGGGTTTACGGCTTGTGGATTTAGAATTTATAGATGTTTGGGTATAGGGTTTATTGGTTTAGGGTTTACGATTTATAGATTTAGGTTTTGTCAGCTTATGGATTTATGTTTTTAGGTATATGGTTTATTTTCTGAATCAGGCTTCGTGAGTCTCTTCAAAATTTCATCTGAAACACGCCTAATCAAAATTTTTTTAGTTTTGTCAACAATTATTATCTTTAGGTGATTTTGAACCTGTGGGTTACAGTCTGCAAGGTCTTGGATGTTACTCACTTCATAAATTCATCAACCTTGCAGCCCTTTATGACCAAACTGAGCTCTCAATAAAACAAGAGTTCTTATATGTAATTTGTTTCAGCAAACTTAAGAAGTGAATCCTCGTACGGGAGGAACTCTACTAAGAAGCCGAGTTGCGTGGTCTGCTAAAAAAACATTATGTCTGCTACTGTCCTGCCTTGCTGCAAAAGAGTGAAGCTGAGAGACCAGAGGTGGCGGATCAATTGAGGCTGTGCTTCAAATTTCTCCGTCCAAACCAAATAACCTATGCTTGTCCATTGTCCATATAGGAGTAAACGCAGACTACAAATACGTTTTATGTCTGACATAGCATGATGCTAAAATAAGCAATAATTTCACTGCCAAAAAGTTGTTAATAGGAAAAATATTTAATTTTTCTGACCTCCAGACAAGCTTTGAATCACATCTACTACATTTCAAGCAAATCGCTTTGAAGCAAGCTTTAAATCACGTCCGCTATATGCTAAGCTCTTTCCACGTAAATCACAGAGTACAGTCGATTTTTCTGGTCGCTATAACACAATGCTGGAATGAGTGAAAGCCGATAAACTCCTAAAATGTCCGTAAGCAAGACATTTTCGATTTTTCTAACCTCAAAGCAAGCTATAAATCACGTCCGCTATATGCTAAGCACATTTTACGTTCATCGCAGAGTGCAGTTAACTTTTCTGGTCTGTATGGCACAATGCTGGAATGAGTGAAAGCCGATAAACTCCTAAAATGTCCGTAATCAGGACATTTTCGATTTTTCTAACCTCAAAGCAAGCTTTAAATCACGTCCGCTATATGCTAATCACATTATACGTTCATCACATAGTACAGTCAAATTTTCTGGTCGGTATGGCACAATGCTGGAATGAGTGAAAGCCGATAAACTCCTAAAATGTCCGTAATCAGGACATTTTCGATTTTTCTAACCTCAAAGCAAGCTCTAAATCACGTCCGCTATATGCTAAGCACATTTTACGTTCATCGCAAAGTGCAGTTAATTTTTCTGGTCGGTATGGCAGAATGCTGGAATGAGTGAAAGCCGATAAACTCCTAAAATGTCCGTAATCAGGACATTTTCGATTTTTCTAACCTCAAAGCAAGCTTTAAATCACGTCCGCTATATGCTAAGCTCATTCCACGTTCATCACATAGTACAGTCAAATTTTCTGGTCGGTATGGCACAATGCTGGAATGACTGAACGCCGATAAACTCCTAAATAGTCCGTTATCAGGACATTATCGATTTTTCTAACCTCAAAGCAAGCTCTAAATCACGTCCGCTATATGCTAAGCACATTTTACGTTCATCGCAAAGTGCAGTTAATTTTTCTGGTCGGTATGGCAAAATGCTGGAATGAGTGAAAGCCGATAAACTCCTAAAATGTCCGTAATCAGGACATTTTCGATTTTTCTAACCTCAAAGCAAGCTTTAAATCACGTCCGCTATATGCTAAGCTCATTCCACGTTCATCACATAGTACAGTCAAATTTTCTACGCTACGCCACAAACACAGCGCCGAAAACCGTGCCGCTTATGTATAGCCGTGCGTAGTTCGCGCGCCGCCGCTAGGTGGCGAAGCCAATCCACAAGAGAGTCGCGCGCTCTAGTGCATATAAGGAGGCGCGGTCGGGACCGTAGTCATCGACTCGTCTCCCTGTAGATATCTGCCGGATGTCACAGATCGAGAATAAAGGCAGCTTTTTGTGATAAACTGACATTTCTCATTTATCGTTTCCTCGCCTTACGAGTTGACCCTCCAAAATCCGCACCTTCTTATCCTCGCTAAACTTCGACCGACATTCACCGAGGGTGAGCTCTCGACCGAGAGTCCGCATCATCGGCACTCCGACATTTTCACGACCCTTTCTTGTGACAAAATCTGGAAAGAAAAGAATCTGAATAATTATTTTGCTTTTACTGTATTTTTATGATTGAAATATTTCTCTGAAACCACATTAAAAATAGCTTATCAAAATAGAATTAACTGTCTTGTATACAACATTCGGGGAATACCTCGAGTAATGCAGCGGTTAATTCTTAATGATGAGAATCAACATAGGCGTGAAATAGCAGCTCGTTTTCGTGACAATCTTCAAAGACTTCCAGCTGACGTTAACGAGTTTACTCGAGTATGTCTGAATTGCTCTGTACTTATTAATACAGAAATAGAATTAGAAAATCATCCATCATGTACATTGCTGAATATTTTGCGGTTAACTCTTAATAATGTTTGTTTTATATGTGACAATGCCAATAACTTGCAAATACTTTCATTAAAGAGTAGAACAAACATTTACCTGTCCACTGACATTTATGTTCCTGATAATGCTCGATCCTGGCGTGTTCATTTAAATGAAAATGTCTACCTTCATCGTGGTTTACAATTTTTGAATAGATTATATTGATTGACTGGTGAACAATTAACTCAATTTTTGGGTATGATCAGAGAATTAAGTACATTCAATGAGCCTGACTTAAACGATTTAAATACACTAACAGACGATGAATTTGCATTAATTAGTCCTATTACAAAGAATCAGTTTGACGATTTATTTCAGTTTTGTCGTGATGTTCCAGATGGAAATAACAGGAGGAGTGTAAAAAAAAAAAGATTTATTGATATTTCTTTGTAAATTAAGGCAAGGTTTAACTGGTGATTTTTTAAAGCTCATGTTTAGCGTAAGTAGTAGATAAGCTGTAAACATTGCGATTGCTAAAGTAAGACAATCTCTTATGATAGATTTTGTTCCGCAGAATATTATACCCGTGAAGAATACATTGAACATCACGTGACTGAATTCGCAAACGCTCTGTACAATGTGGAAGTAAATATACCTAAAGCAATAGTTTACATTGATGGAACATACTCTTATATTGAAAAATCAACTAACCTCCAGACCCTCAGGCAGTCATATTGTCTACACAAAAGTAGACATCTGATTAAACCAGCATTAATGGTCGCCCCAGATGGGTATATTCTAGACATTCATGGGCCTTACATTTCTGATGCCCGAAATAATGATGCTGTAATGTTACAAGATCAACTTGAGAATGGTGACAATGCTCTTAGGGAATGGTTGGGGGAAGAAGCTATAGTTATTGTAGATAGAGGTCATAGAGATGTTGTGCCTCTTTTAGAACGACTTGGGTTTGACGCTCGCATACCACCTATTATTAGACAAGGAGATAATCAGTTACAAACTGAAGATGTAAATGAGTCAAGGTTGATTACCGAAACGCGATGGGTTATAGAAGCCCGTAATGAGCACATAAAATCTGTTTTAAAATCTGCCAGTGTGGTAGATGTCAAGAAGGCTCCGTCGAAGCAGCAGGGCTGTGCAGCGTGCAGAGGTGAGCACTACATTGGGTATTGCCCCTCGTTGCAGCAAGCCACCTACTCCAAGAGGCTGGAGCGCATTGACAGGTTGAGGTTATGTCACAACTGTCTGCGCTCTGGCCACATCAGCGCATCCTGCCCATCTAGAAGCAGATGCAAGCAGTGCAACAGGGAGCACCACACCATTCTGCACCAGGACGCAGGGCCTATGCAGGTGCAATCCCAAGGAGAATTTGCCCCTGTTGGGCTTGCAAGGTTTTCCGGATCGACTTCGACTTCAACACAGGGCTACACTGCTGCAGTGAGTAGGACAACGATGTTGGGTACTGCACGAGTGATTCTACAGTTGAAGGCTGGTGAGTGCATGGTCTTTCGAGCCCTTATAGATGCAGGTTCGGAAGGCTCATTTGTGACAGAGAAGGTAGTCCAGGCCCTTTCTTTGCGCAAGTCACCATGTCACACTACAATCACCGGAGTGGGTGGAGACACATCAGCCACCTCAACTTCTACCACTACGCTCTCTCTAAAATCAAGACTTAATACTACATTCGTCTTGAGTTTTTCAGCTGCAGTACTGCCACGGCTCACAGGGTTCTTGCCTCGCCGTCAAGTCGACATCGGTGCCTTGGAGCACATCGAAGGGCTGGAAATGGCTGACCCAGATCTCGCACAGCCAGGTCCAGTGGATGTAATTCTGGGTGGCGAATTATACCCAGCTATTCTTTTAGATGGTGTTCGACTGGGTCCGACTGATGTCCCAGCTGCTCAACAGATCAGACTTGGCTGGATTTTGACAGGGCCTACGAAGGGTCTCGCTACACACGTAGCTGCTCAGACGACAATGCAGTCGTTTTCCACCTGCGTGACCCTCTCCGACCAGCTACAACGCTTCTGGGAGGTCGAAGAGATCTCGAATGCACCTGTGCTCACACCAGAAGAAAAGGAGTGCGAGAGCCATTTTAAGCACATGCACTCACGTGACAGTCAGGGACGCTACATCGTCAGACTACCCTTCAACTCAGAGCCACGACTGCCTGGCTCTCGAGCAGCTGCTGTCAACCACCTGCTTTCGATGGAGCGCAAGCTCTCGAAGAGCCTTGACTTGCTGCAGTCCTACTCCAAATTCTTGAAGGAGTACGAGGATTTAGGACACATTGAGCGTGTCCCTGCTGCCACAACTGACTCTACGGTCAATTTTCTGCCTCATCACGTTGTGTTCAAGAGCGATGGAAGCCGCAAGCTGCGCGTCGTCTTCGACGCCTCGCAGAGCACAAGCAGTGGAAAATCACTGAATGATTTTCTACATACCGGTCCCAAGCTGCAAAGGGAAATAACGACAGTGTTAACTCGCTGGCGCTTGTATCGGTACGTATTCACAGCCGATATAATTAAAATGTTTCGGCAGATTCGAGTGCATCGGGCTGACACACCATGGCAACGCATACTTTGGAGGACGTCACCGGAGCTGCCGATCGAAGAGTTCGAGCTGCTCACCGTCACGTATGGCACCGGCTGTGCCCCTTATCTGGCCATAAGGGTGCTCGATCAGCTGGCCGAGGACGAGGTCCACACGTTCCCTCTCGGAGCGCAAATCTTGCGCAACAATGTCTATGTCGACGACGCCCTGGCTGGCGCCGACACATTGTAGCTCCAATCAAGGCCATATCCTTGCCACGACTGGAGCTCTGCGGCGCTCTTCTGCTCTGCAGGCTGCTCCGCAGGGTACAGAACGACCTGGAGAACATGACGTCACTGGTCTATTGCTGGACGGACTCACAGGTTGTATTGGCTTGGCTCCAAGGACTGCCTAAGTTCTGGAAAGCCTTCATCGCCAATCGAGTCAGTGAGGCACTAACTTTGCTGCCAAATGCTCTCTGGGGCCACGTGCACTCAGCGCTCAACCCAGCCGATCACGCTACACGTGGTTTGACCCCAAGCCAGCTTCAGTCTAATGAACTCTGGCGGACAGGACCACAGCAGCTCTTCAAGGACTCCAGAAAGTCGACGGAACAGCACGAATACGTCACGGTACTGGAAAAACGGACTGCAACAGCCACCTTCCATGCTGCAGCTAAAGAGACACTGGAGGCACTTATGATTCAATTCTCCACCTACAAGAAATTGGTACGTGTCTCGTCCTTTATGTACAGGTGGCTGTCAAACTTCCGTTTATCGGCGGCGGAACGTTCGTCGTCGATACTACAAGCCGAGGAGCTGGAGCAGACCCGTCTTCGCCTCGTCTTAGCTGTCCAGGCCCAGCATTTTCAACATGAGATTGGACTGCTCCGTGCCGGCAGAGCCCTGCATCGGTCTAGCCCGCTCCGTCGACTTTTGCCCTTCTTGGATGACAATGGCCGACTGAGAGTCGGAGGACGACTCCAATACTCCTTCTTAACGCAGAACGAGAAGCACCCGATAATCATCCTCAGGAGCAGTCACATGGCCGTGCTGCTTATCAGAGACGCTCACCTCGCCACTCTACATGGTGGCCCCCAGCTTATCCAGAGTCACTTGCTTCGCGGCTTCTGGATCCCGCAGGCACGCAATAAAATTCGGATGCTCTGCAAGCAATGCGTGCGCTACTGCCGCTTTCAAGGTCGCACCGTCGAGCAGCAGATGGCCCCACTCCCAGCCATGCGTGTCACTCCAGCACGCCCCTTCGAGGTTACAGGACTGGACTACGCCGGCCCATTCGCAATACGCACGTCGAAGGGCCGCGGCCAGCGCTCCTTCAAAGGCTACGTAGCGATATTCACTTGCTTCGTCACGAGAGCAGTTCAAATTGAGGTTGTATCTGATTACACATCAAAGACATTTTTACTAGCTTTCAAGCGATTCGTGGCGAGAAGAGGCTTGTGTCGCCAAATTCAAGGCGCAGACAACGAGCTGCAGCGATATTTTCGAGAAGCATCGGCCTTCAGCCGAGAAGTCGCTGAGGCCATTCAATCCGACTGGCTAGCATGGAACTTCATTCCACCCAGAGCACCACACTTTGGCGGCTTGTGGGAAGCTGCCGTCAAATCCTTCAAGCACCACTTGAAGAGAGTCATCGGAGATGCCAAACTGACGTTCGAAGAATTTTCTACCTTGGCTGCGAGCATCGAGGCCTGCTTAAACTCCAGACCTCCAAACTTGTAATTTAATTTAGAAGGAGAAATAAATCTCTATTGTTTTATCGTTATATAAAACCACGTGTAAATTTCTCCATTTCCTTTCCGCCGTGAACGCCAGCAGTTTGTCGGTTTTAAAATGAGCGATAATCAAGTTAGAACACCCAAGTTTTAACTGAGATTCGCGGCGTTAACAGCGTTATTATCCATTCGATTTTGCTGCGGATATTGAAAAAATGTTTCGACAGATATTCGTTCATCCTGTTGATTATAATTTTCAGTCAGTAGTTTGGAGAGAAGAACCGTCGGAGGAATTGTTCTCACTCTTTCTTACCACTATTATGTTTGAATTTTCTTGTTCCCCATTACTAGCTTGTAGAACGTTAAACAATTATCTGAAGGCGAGAAGGCCAGCCACCCTTGGGGAAGTGAGGTGCTAGAGAATGGCGTATATATAGACAATGAGCTGTCCAGTAATTATTGTTTGGAAAATACTAAAGTTAAGCAGAAAGACACTATTAATTTGCTTTTTAAAGGAGGATTTAATTTGAGAAAATGGTTGTCCAACAGCGGAGAATTGATAGATTTGTTACCGTCGGATATGCTCACTTCAGAAAATTCTTTGGATGTAGATTAAGAGGAGGCCGTATCTACTGTCCGTGTCTAATCACATTTTTGCCAATTACTCAAATAGTAGTTTGTTAATTGAAAAACTAAGAGTCGTCCCCAATTCCTCTTAAAATAAGGAATATTTTGAGACCTAAAAGAGTATCTAACATTATTTCCTTTCCGAGAATAGTTCGAAATACAAAACCTAACCTCAATTTTCGCATTTCGAACTATTCTCTGAAAGGAAACAATGTTAGGTACTCTTTTAGGTCTCAAAATATTCCTTATTTTAAGAGGAATTGGGGACGACTCTTAGTTTTTCAATTAACAAACTACTATTTGAGTAATTAGCAAAAATGTTATTAGAAAAGGACAGTAGATACGGCTTCCTCTTAAGGTTTTCAGTATTAGAAGTTTCTTGGTATTCTGCAGAAGACTATTTTTTCTTCAAATTAGATTTAGAAACTCTTGAAGGTGCAATCACAAAGAGGATGATTGTGTCAAATATTGTTAAACTCTTTGATCCATTAGGTTGCATAGCACCCGTAATTGTAATGTCAAAAATCTTCATGCAGTCTTTATGAACTTTAGGCAGAAAATGGGATTCTGCTGTGCTAGTTGAGAAGGAAGAGTTCTGGAAAGGATGGTAAAAAATCATTAGGTGCTATTGCTAACATTCACATCCCCATATGGTTAGGAGTCCAGTCTTCTGATCAAAGTTACGCAATTCACGGGTTTTCTGACGCTTCTAAATGGGCCTATGCTGCAGTTGTATATTTGCGAGTTGTCTCCAAGGATGTTAAAGTTACGTTGCTGGGAGCCAAAACTAAGGTTGCTCTGGTAAAATCATTATCAATTCCACAATTGGAACTTTGCGCTGCTCATCTGTTAGCAAAGCTGGTTGATTATCAAGTTCGTAATTTAGATATATCAGATTTGATAGTTCATCTGTGGTCGGATTCTAAAGATACTTTGTACTGGTTACGAGATATTCGAGATAGATGGCCTCCCTTTATAGCAAACAGACGTGCAGATATTAATACGTTAGTACCTATTGCCTTTTGGCACTATTTCAATTCAGCGGACAATCCTGCAGATGTTGTGTCTAGAGGCATCCCAGCAGATGATATACTTGGAAGAAAATTATAGTGGAAAGGAACCGCTCGCTTAGTGGAATCTGCTACTCCTTGGGTGCGACAAAATGATTGACAGCCTAGTAATAATAAGGAAAACAGCGAAGTAGAGATCACAACGTTAAATACACTGGCTGTAGCAACTAAAAAAGATGAATTGGTACTTTCGGACTTGGTCGAAAAATATTGTAGTCTAGCTAAACTAGTGCGTATTACGGTATATGTTCTTCGTTTTATTCGTCATCTGATAGAGAAAATTTCCTTTAAAAATAGATTGGATTGTGTTCTTCTAGTATTTCCCTTAACTTCAGAAATAGCAATTCAGGGAATAGAGATTCGGCAGTTTAAATTGGTATGGAGTTATCTTGTTCAACGGGTTTCTTATAATGAGGAGAGGAAACTGCTTCAACAGGGAAAAACCCTCCCCACTTCACATCCGTTACTGAATTTAAACCCGATTTTGGTAGGTAGTTTAATTCGGGTAGGTAGGCATCTTAAGCACGCCATACTCAGCGAAGATGAAAAATATCCAGTTATCCTGCCTGGAGACTGTCCGTTGACTACTTTGTTGATTAGGTACTATCATGAGCTTTCTTTACACGGCGGGGCTTAACTTACGATTACGTATCTTCGCCGAATATTCTGGATCGTAAAGGATAAAGTTGCAGTTAAAACATTGATTCGTAATTGCATCATTTGTAAGAGATATCAATGTGATCAGTCGTAACACTTGATGGGAGATTAGCTAAAGTATCGAGTCCAACCTGCTAGACCTTTTACAAATTTTGGAGTAGATTATGCGGGTCCCTACATGCTAAAAACTTCATGTCAAAGAGGGTATAAATATTTCAAAGGCTATTTTGCTGTCTTCATTTGTCTAAGTACAAAAGCTGTTGACCTTGAAACTATATCTGGCTACGATACTCAGTCGCTTTTTGCTGCATTTAGGCGTTTTGTTTCTCGAAGGGGGCCTTGTATTCAAATGATTAGTGATCAAGGCACTAATTTTATAGGTGCAGATGCTGAACTCCGTAAAATCTACCTGCGGTTCCGCATTTTGGGGAAATATGGGAGGCAGTATTTATTTATTTACTTACTTACGTAATTACTTACTTACTTACTTACTTACTTACTTACTTACTTACTTACTTACTTACTTACTTACTTACTTACTTACGTACTTGACTGTCTGTCTGCCTGCCTGCCTGCCTGCTTGTCTGCTTACCTGCTTGCTTGCTTGCTTGGCGTCTTCCGCTCACGACTCAGTCTCTCCGAGGATCGCAAACCGGACACTTGCCTCTCCCACCACCTCGCGTACTATAATACTTAAGAGGGAATAAACGCTACCATTCACCTCAACATCCGCTTCATTTATTTCTCTGCGTTTTTCCGACTCTGAAAATTTCCAAAAAGATATCTTTATTATATCTTGGTTAAGTTCTTTGAGGCTATATTTGATTTCAAATAATTTTTGATTGCTTCTTTCTTGGGGAATTACACGGTAATTTTTTACCTATGAACGCTTACTTTTTTTGTCTTTTGGTGAAGATTTTAAATCAAAAAGAACTTTCAAGATTCATCGAATCGTTTTTGTTTTATAATGTATTTTAATTTTTTATATTTTATTTTTCGAAAAAATTTTGATCTCTGATTTCTTGCGTATTACGCGATATTTATTGACCAATCAAAGCTCATTTTTTTTAAGTTTATCGATGAAGATTTATAATTAAAAAGAATTATGATTTATCGATTCGCTTTTGTTTTATAATGTTTTTCATTATTATGATATCCAGTTTTTTTCGAAAAACTCTTAATCGCTTTTTTGTTGAGTATTATGTGGTATTTTTTTGGTATTTAAAGGTCTGTTTTATTTTCTTATGAAGATTTGAAATAAAAAAAATTACGATTCATCGATTCGTTTTAATGTTGTACCGTTTTTTCATTTTTATGATATTTTCATGATTAATGACTAAATCCGTTGTTCATAACGCGAACCAAATTACAAACTTACGAAAACAATTTTATTGTAAATGTAGTATACATTTATTATATTCATACATACACTTTAATCAACAATAATAGTGCTGCAAAATTTATTATTGTCAATTGAAAAAAAATGTAACTTGATATGTAAAAACTTTTTATGTCTTCATAAGTTCAAAAAATGTTTTATTTATTTCAGATCATAAATTGAGTTTAAGCAGAGTCAATAATATTAACTTTTGTTCATTTATAGTTGAAAATTTTCTGATTATTCTAAATAGATTTTGTCTAAACGGTGTGCGTAAAGAACTTTATTTAAAAACCCTTGTTTTAATCGAAAAAGTATGCGTTTACACCAATAACTTGTAAAACAAATTATTTTGTTAAACAGTTTCAAAATAAGAGAAGACTGTAGAACACTGTTAAATCAATCGATATATTGTTTACGTTTTGTTTCCCAATACAATATGTATGGAATAAAATTTAATTGAGTTAAAATTTGGGTCACAGTTAAAATGAGTTTGAATAAACTATTTTGAATAACTAACTCGAATAACTACACTTAATGAACATTTTTAATATTTTCTTAGTTATATATTATCCTCTTATCTTAAATTTATTTGTAATAATGGTACGCATTATATACATTAAAAAATATTTTAATCAACAATATTGTTTCATAAATTTAAGTATATACATATATCTTGACATATTAAAAAAGCAATAGACATGTCATTTTTATTTTTTACCACAATATTAAATAGAATACATAATTTTATATTAGAACAATTTATAAAGTTTGAGGAAGCTAAGTGCCAATGAATTGTCAGCGGTTTTTTTATTTTCTTTTGGTTAGATGCATAGGGGCATACTGTCCTATTTTTAACTTCACTAAAAGCTTGTAGTAGGTTGAATAGTTTTTTTTATTGGGTCAGTGGGATCCAGCAGCTCAATTTCCGCATTTTAGCTTTGGCAAGCAGGACGTTGCTGAGGCGCACTCATGACACTGATGGCCAACATTTCACAGCAGCGTTATTTGGCATTTCTGGCTGATGTTCGGTTTCTACTATTTGAGGTTAGTCGACAAGTTTATGGAAGGCGAAGCATAGTTCCTGGGCCACTTTTAGTGCAATTCTAGCTTTATTCTGATTTTGAGGCTGCTTAATTTAGAGACATTCTTGGGGAGCCAGGACTATCAGCTGAGTTTAAGGCGTTGTGAAGGTGCTTTATTTGTTTTTTGCTGGTTTATTGATTTTCTTGTAGTATATATCCATTTATTATGGCCGCTTTGGGAGTTTTGTTTATTACCGCTTAAAGTTTATTCTGCTTGATAAGCTTATTGTTTTAGATATTTTCTTATAATTATAATTAAGCAAACCCAAAATCTTTAAATTTGATTTGCTGGGTTAAAACTTATTGTACGACTTCACTCACAAGTTGACATTTTGATGATTTCCAGCAGGAATTTTATCAATCATCTGGATAGCGGTTATTAATGCTGGGCTACAGTCATATTGTCTTTGTGATAAAGGTTATCTGAGATTTGAGCTTTGAGAATTTAGTTTTTTTGAGTCGCAACCAAGGAAAGACACAAACCGGTACACACACGCACACATCCATACCAACGGCATCAGCTGATTGCGCCGCAGAGACGACTGATCGGCTCTAGCAACGACGACGAGCCTATACAGTCACACACCCGGCACCTACACCATCGCACGCTGTACGCACGACACTCTCTCTCTCTCTCTCTCTCGCTTGCTCTTCTCCCTCGCCTCTCGAGGCACACACACACGCACGCGCGAGCCGTCCGCTCTCCCGATGCACGCAGATACGGGAGGAGAGAGGATTCACAGCAGCAACGGCAGCTTCCTTGAGGCACACCACTTCGGCTGTAGCCGCTGGAGATAGATAGATAGATAGATAGATAAATAGATATACGATTTATTTGTCATTTTTGGCAAAAATACATTGCATAAAAATTGTTATTTTGTCATTACATTAAAGTCTTTGATCACTCTCACAGGTCGTCAGTATATAAATATAAGAAAAATTGTTGCACAATTTGTCATTATCTAATATCACAGTTTGTCTATATCACAGTTTCATAACAATTTCTGAAAGTTTACTCATTCTTGCATACACGTACATCCATCACGTCACAATTTAAAAACAATTACAATTCAGCAGATGCATACACTCATCGCACACGCAGATAAATTTACTCACTCTTTATTAAAATATACTCTTAATATTTTGTACATTACAACATATTTCACGACTAAGAATACAAAACACGGGAGAACGGATAAATTAAAAGAAAAAAAAAAGATACAATTAATAAATAAATAAATAAATAATTAAATATATAATTAAATAAATAATGAAATAAATAAACAATTAAATAAATAAATACACAAATACATAAATCAATAAATAAATAAATAAATAATTAAATATATAATTAAATAAATAATTAAATAAATAAACAATTAAATAAATAAATACACAAATACATAAATCAATAAATAAATAAATAAAAATGTTAAATTAATCACCGTGCAGTTGCCTGAGGTGCCTGCCTAACGCCGTTTTAAATTTACATAAGGACGGCAGATACCACACACTGCAGGGGAGGGAGTTCCAGAATCGCGATCCGCGGGCAGGACGGCAATCGCGGAGCGGACCAATGACCATTAGCGACTCAAATTGCCGCAGACTTAGCCTTGATTTTCGCATTTAAGGAAAATCAAGGCCAATCAACGAGAAGATAAGGGCGGAAGCAACGAGTCTGTGGGCTGAATATAGGCAAAAAGAAGAGCCGAAAATTTGGAAGAGATTTCCGCCCTTTACGATCTTGGGTTTTGACTGTCCGCCTGTCGTAGCTTTCAGACGCACGTCGCACGCACCTCTCACGTTCTTATAAGACAGCGAGGACATAATCGGCGAGTAGAAAGTTAGTAGTGGTCGTTTGGCGATAGTAGGAACGAGGAGCGCTACGAGAAAAATCGGCAGGATTTCTTGGTCGCGCAGGAGATTCGAGACGCGCGTTAAAGGCAGACCAGAGGGGATTACTCGGGCCACGCGGGGTTCGCGCGTTAATAGCGACGACGAGGCAGCAACCTCGAGACTTCTAGCGCGACGAGTGGACTGTAATTGTCGAGCATCCTTCGGCATTTATAGAGAAAGTTGGTAAATATAAAGTTATCCATTTATACATACATATATATTGTCTCCATGTGCTCGGAGGCGATGGCGTAAATGCGTTGGTCGTGTGACACCAACATTTTGAATCAGTGCGCGCCGGGCCAGCTCGAAATTTACGCGAAAGTAGCGTGGGAATAAGGGGGTTACGTGATAACCGGGAAAACTCGGGAAAACGTGGTGATCTGGTCGTCGCGGGAGACGTGCGCGAGGGCTAGCGTAGCCATCTTATATAACGATCGGTAGTTGTACGAGAAATTGTAAATTGGCGACCGTTATTATTATGTGACCATTAAAAATAAAGCTTAGGTACTTAAAGTGTGAAATTTGTGTGATTATTTGTAGAATTAATTATCCTGATTTTCCGCTTCACAGAACTTCCTCTGGGATAGGGCTCGAGCAGAGCTAGCCGCGCTTTACCTGGCGCCCATTATTATTGATAAATATTATTGAGATATAAAGTAACAAATTCCACGTTACATCTTGATTAAATTGAAAATTTGATGCAGTCTATGCTCATTTGTGGAAATTTTATTTATGCAGGAAAATTCCAAGAGACAATGAAAATCTTTTTCTTTTTAACTTTTGTTGTTGTCTAATCTACCAGTGGAATTTATTCGAAGAATTGCAGATATGCAAGCAACAATTGATTGTTTGATTTTTCAACTTTTTTTTTATTTATTTCATGAATTTTGATACTGCAGGCAAACAAATAATATTAAGTATTATTTAAGTATTATCATCAATCTTGAATTCAACGAATAGAAATGCGGTTCTGTTTTGTTGTTGAATATTTCTTATTTTTTGGAGATTAGAAATCAAGATTAGATATATTTGCTAGTTTGTGAGGATCATACTGACCTCGAATTGAACCTTATTCTACTGATTTACAGTAGAGAATTCATATTCTTTCACTGATACTTGTGCTGAATTTTGGGGTGGTAGACAATAAAATTAGACTGTTTTTTGTTTATCTATTCATATGGATACTGCTGCAACGATTTGGTTGTTGCATTTGTGCTGATCCTATTTTTTCAGTAGCAGCAAGATTAGTTGTTTTTTTGTTGGCTGTTATTTCTTTATGCAGCTGTAACGATGTAGTTGTTGCATTTTGTGCTGTTCATTTAAATCCAGTATCAAAAAACTTGGTAATTGCATCAGACTGATTATACTCTTGAGGAGTTCTCTTACTACATTATGGTTTGTTCTCAAAGTTCGTTAGCATAAAATTCATTTGAGTCGAAAATTCGTATTGTTTTCGTCGATCAGATTAAACTTCATTTATTGCATATTCTTAGAACAGCCTACTGTATATTAGAGGAATTTTAGCAAACTACTTCGAGTTCGTAGAATATTCTTGAAGAATAAAATAGGAGTATTGGCTCTCGCCTAAAAAGTTTCCATCTTGTATAATCGGTGATTTGATTAGGGTGGTCGGTTACCTAAATAATTCAAGACATAGATGTTGTTTTTAACATCTATTAATTAGACACGCTTCTTGTATGTTTGTAGAATTTATTGGATACAGATGATCAGAGCTGACATGAAGACCTTTAATTTGCGTTATCACAGCACTTCTAAGAACATTCGGGTCAAAAGTTATGCTCAATTGAAATGTATAGAAAAAATTAGGTGGTAAATGGGAGACTGCAAATACGAGCCGAACTTTCTTCAATATCTTGCAATCTCCCATTTACCACCTAATTTTTTTTTATAAATTTTAATTGAGCATAACTTCTGGTCAGAATGTCCTTAAAAGTTCTGCAACAGCGCTCATTAAAGGTTGTTATGTCAGCTTTCACACAAAATTGCGTACAAGTACCTATGACGTATATTACCTGAAGTAAATTACATCAAACTTTAAGAGATCCTATATAAAATGTTAGTAAAGCGATGCATTACAGAGTCGGCTATAAATTTTTTAAAATTTCATATTTTGATATCCTATGGTGTGCCAATTTTTCTGTTGATACTATTTGCAACAAAGATTCAAAATAATTTTGGTTTTTGAACAATCATCAAAGATTGAGGTTGTTAGAAATATCCAAAAATAGCCGGCATTAAGTCAAAATTTTGACTTATACGACTGTTATATCGAAAAAAAAATTTGCCGGTTTGGACGCAAATGATTTTTAATTCTAGTAGTATAATCAATAGTCAAAAACATTTTTTAGCATGACTAATTAAGTTTTAGTTATTTTATTCACGATTTTACGGAACAATTGCATAAGTGTTCTTTATAAAAACCTTAAATTCGAGGTACCCACCTTTAAATGTTAACGTTAAGCACCCAGCTTGCAGGAAACTTTTATTTTTAACAAATACCAACTTTTTAGAGGATTACTTTTGATATTTGAAACTTTTGGAAATTTTGAACCACCCTACCATACGTATACTTATATCTTATACATATTTATACCTATATATTATAATTATATTATTATTATACCTATTTATTATAATTTTTAAATCTCCCGAAATTTTAACATTTAGTGTCTGAACTATAAAACTGTTGATAATTTTAATATTATTTACTAATATATTCCAAGTAATCTTTTTTGTATTTCTACATATCATTAGCAATATGTTAGCACAGCATAGTCCTCATAACTGGACTTTATCCAATGATCCAAGTCGAACGAAGATGGAAAAATTCCTAAATTGTTATGTTCGAAGAGAAGAATTTTTTCATTCTTACTGACGAAACATAAACTCCGTTTAACTTATCGTTCTGATTCCAATTGCTTAATTAAATGAAACCTAAACTACAGCTCTGAGTTGAACTTCGCTTATGTGCCTCTTTCTGAAAAAAAGTTATGGAACTTTAAATATGTGTCCCAGAATTCTAAAAATCTTCCAATTAAAACAAAGTTATTAATTTAGCAGTTACGTCGTATTGTAAATCATCGATTTGAAATTCAGTATTTATTGTTGACTAGAAAACAAATAAAATGAACCATATCGCATTTTTGTGCCCCTAGATCCCTTTATAAAAGAATGATTGGAATAAGATGCTTGGGCCGTCACGCTGCATTGAGCGCGATTTCCTACGACAATCACGCTGAAATACGCGCGATTTTACTAAGAGGTAGTATTTGGGTGGTAAACGGAGATGTGATGGATGGGTGCGGCAGCGTAATAGGACAAAATTAGGATGGGTAAGAAAAGTGGTGGGGGTAACTGTGAGCGTGGAGGGAGTATTTTTCAGATAATTAATATCATATGAGCATCACTCTAAGACCATTATGCTGAAATACGCGCGAGTTACTAAGAGGTAGTGGGTGGGGGGTCAATAGGTATGTGACGGACGGATGCGGGGGTGTAATAGGACAAAATTATGATGTGTAGAAAATGTGGTGGAGGTTCCGGTGGGCGTGGAGGGGGTATTTTTCAGTAAATTATCATATGAGCATCAAGCTAAGACCATCACGCTGAAATGCGCGCGAGTTTACTAAGAGATAGTGCTTGTAGAGTCAATAATGATGTGATGGATCAGTGCGAGAGCGTAATAGGAGAAAATTAGGATGGGTAGGAAAAGTGGTTGGGGTAATGGTAGACGTAGAGGGGATACTTTTCAACAAAAAATCATGATATGATTAACATGCTAAAATCATTACGTCGAAATTCAAGCCAGTTTACAGACCGGTGTAAAGTGACAGAAGCTTTAGAATGATTAGTTAGTGTATGCCGATTTGAGGGATAACTATTATAGGTTTTTAACGAATTATAAGCGTACAATTAGAGTGTGCTTACGTGCAGCCGCGTTGCAAATTAAATTTTGTTTTCTAACGAAAACTAATGATTATGAATGATTAGTTATGCAAAGTGGTTTTTGTGAAACTTTGAACAAAAATAATCCAGCAGAAACTGATTGGCATACGGTTTTTGCACGTAGGAGGGCCTGAAAGAATGAATTTAAATTGGGGAAAAAAAGATATTTAACAACCATAAGTTTATGTATGTCACTCAACAAAATCATTGTTATTGTTATGTAAATCGTGAATAGCTACTTGGCATACGACACGGCGGGCATACGTGTTCGCAGTATTTTTCAAAACTGAATTATTTTTTTAATAATACGGAACGATTAGTTCGCACTTGAAATAGAATTGTATATAAAGTTTACATAATCAAATATTAACATTACCAATGACACACAATTTTGCTGTGTAGAGCTTTATAAAAAAAAAAACAATTTGAAAGTTGCAAAAATTTAAACAAGTATTGAACAATCAATTAGCATATGACATTTTGTTTATCATGAAATTGATAATAATAAATAATGATTTGAGGATTGGCATATGAATCTAGCGTCTACATGACTATATACCACCATAACAACATTATAAAAAATTCTCATATTGTTAAATGATAGATTTGCGTATGCCATTTGTACTAGTAATATATAAGGTCATAAAATAAGTAGAATCTTCACTGGCATACTTAAATGAGGTGTACTGTGCTCATAATTTATTCTTAAAATCTTAAAATTAATGCCAAAGAAAATATCTGATTCAAATTATTTGAATTTGCTTGCAATCCGCCAATGTACCTTATGAACAATTAATGAGCGTATGCTATTTTGTTTTCATGAAATTGATGATAATAAATAATGATTTGAGGATTGGCATACGAATCCACCGTATACAAGATTATATACAACAATAACAAGATTGCAAAAAATTCTGTTATTGTTGTATGGTACATTTGAGTATACCTTTCGTTTTATATATAATTATATGATAATTGTATATACTTATACATACATTTATAATTAAATAATATTATAATAAATTTAAAAAATTTTAAAAGAAAATGTGGCCCATATGGGGCTGAACCCAAAATATTTCAAAAAGTTCAGGATAACTGTAACTTGTTTACTGTCAAAACATTATTTGCAATAACTTAACAAGTTAAGTTATTCTGTAACAAAAGAATAAATTTAATCAATTTATTTATTGCATTCTTGCTTTGATAACAACCCTTTTTGATGTGTCTAATATTAGAGTTACTGAGCATACCGTTTTCAAGTTCAACATCACGCACAGAGAAAAGTGTTGGTTTGCGAGTTTCATTATATCGCGCCCTTGCATTTACAAAATAGAGAACCTTCATACGTTCTCTGGACGAAAAGACTCTATAGTTTCTTTACCCCGCCTGCGTTGCTTCTCCGAAAAATACGAAAAAACAGGACTTAACCCATAACAAAGTGCAACAATGCTAATTCTTTTTTTTTAAATCGTAGAAAAATCGTCTGAATAACATACTAAATATTCAGTAAAATCTAGTAATCGCAACATTTTTTATTATTGCAAAAATAGGTTACAAATTATAAACAAATTGAATTTTCTCATGAACGGCTTATTAGTTCTTGGGATCACTAATTAAAAAAATGTAGACAAAATTTTGAAATTCAAAATGGCGGATCCAAACTGGAGGATAGGAACTAGAAAAGCTTTTTATATTTGCAAAATAACTTCCGTATAAAGGTGTTTCAGGCAGCTAATTTCAAATTTGACAATAAAAAATAAAAATTTAAAAATGGCGGATTTAAAATGATGGGTAAGAACTAGAAAAGCTGATCCAATTTGCACAAATACTTGCATATAAAGGATTTTCAAAACGCTGATTTCAGATATGAAGATTACAAGTCAAAATTCAAATTGGCGAATCCAAAATGGCGGATAGATACTATGAAAACGGTTTTATATTACACAAACACTCTCATATAAACTATTATCACGGCGCTGATTTCGAATATGAAGATAAAACATCGAAATTATACTTGGCAGATTGAAAAATACAAACTTAAAACTACATTACGGTTTAGATTTGGGTGAAAATTTATTTATGAAGTATCTTAAGGTTTTAATCTGAAATCAGTACGTATCAACGTAAACACAATAGTTATAACGATAACAAAATTTAAAATAGTAAATAATAATGGTCTTGTATAGTATTATTATCCGAACATTACTAATATTGTTCGCATTTTTTTATGATATCCAACATTAGCCATGTAAATACCGATTGCTTCTTTTCAGATCGAACCACGTGGCGGCTATTTGTTTGATTATCGCTAATCCTATTTTATATATTCATTTAGTTTTTTTTTTAATTTGGTTATTACTTATCACTCGTACTAAAAAATTTCGAGAAATTTAATTTTATACCTGAATGCAATCAACCACCTTTACAAATATACAAGCCTTTAAAAATTAGCTTTTTTATTAATCCGACATGCCATTTTGGATCCATTATTATGAATTTTTTATCGTCAAATTTTAAATTAACTAACTGAAAAATTGTTATATGCAAGTATTAAGGCAAATTAAAACAGCTTTTCTATTTTTTATCCATTATTTCGATTCGCCAGTTTAAATTTTGAAATATAGTGTATAATTTATTTAGTCGGCGACCTCAAAAACCCCTTAGACTACATTGTCTTTGAAAAATAATCAGCCATTTACGAAAAATTCAATTTGTTTATAATTTTTAACCTATTTGGAATAATAAATAATGTTGCAGTAACTGAATTTTGAGTATGTTAGTCAGACAATTTTTCTACAATTTAAAAAACTGCTGCCAATTCGTTGGCACTTAGCTTTTTCTAACTAAGTAAATTGTTCCAATATGAATTTCTTTATTTTCATACATTATTTTAAATTGCTATATTTCTTTCTTATTAATAGCTCAAAAAAGGTGAGTTTTTATAGTGACTAGGATATGGCGTCTGTTCATGCTGACTTCAAACCTGTAAGAGAAAAATATAAAATATCCTCAAGAATAATCTAGAGTATGCAGATAGGTTAAACCAATCTTTATGTTAATATAACAGTTTACATTAATTTTAGTTATTATGCTTAATAATAAAAAAAAATAGCTCAAATAAGGTCTGTTTTATCAACATTTTTCTGAGAAAAAAACTTGGTTCTTTTTTTTAATATATATTTAAAATATTAAATATCTTTTATGTAATTATTAAATGTAGTTTGTAATGTATTGAATACAAAGAATTTTCCATAAAATTTTAAATACATAAAAATTTATTTGCATTAAAGACATTCTTCTGTAACTGCATTGACGCAAAATTATTTTTGCTTATTTTAACCGTGATATCGTAGAGCAGTATGGTGAATACAATGTTGTGTAACTATTCTCAATCCTCTACTGTATTTCGACTGTATTTTATTCGCGAACTTGATAAATTGTGTCTTGTGATTATTTGTCTCGTCAGCAGATTGAAGTACGTTATCAATGATTCGTCAAGGCACACCTTCGTCGATTTCATACTTTTGATTTCTCTATGGCATAAATGTCATATTCATTTTAAATTACAGTTAGATGTTGGTACATAGATTCATAGAATTCCTAATCATCTAACATATTTCGAACAATTTTCTATCATAAATTTCAGAGTTATAACTGTTTAAACTAAATATGACTATTTTCGTGTAGAAGTAAGCCACTGCATAAATGTATAATAGAATCAGTGCGTGAATGAGTGAGTAGGTGAATGAGTTAGTACATAGTTTACTGAGCGCGTGAGAGATTAAGTGAGTTAATGCATAAGTGATGAAGTGAGTCAATGTATGAATGAATATGTGAGCGAATAAGTAAGAGAGCGAGTGAGTCAATGCGAGAGTTAGTAAATGAGTGTATCTGTGAATGAGTACGCAAAAATGTGAATGAATGAATGAGCGAATGGATGTGTGAGTGAGTAAGTGAGTGCGCGATTTCATGAGTAAGCGAGTCAATGCGTAGGTGAGAGATTGAGCAAATCAATGTATCAATGATTGCGTGAGTAAAGGCGCCAGTGCGGGAGTGAGTTTTTGCTGTAGTTAACTGTTTCATAAGTGAGTTCATGAAATAGTACGTGTGTGAATCAGAACATAAATTAGTGAGTGAAACTTATATGGTTACTAGAGTAAACGTGCGATTCAGTGAGTGTGTTAATGAGTAAGTAAGTCAGTGCATAAGTTGTTAGGTCAGTGTATGAGTGAGTATGTGCGTGAGGAAGTTGTATGTGTGTTAGTGCGAGAATCAATAAGTTAGTCAATGAGTGCGAGAGTAAGTGAGTGAATGAGTGAATGAGTGTGTGAAACAATGCATCATTGAGTTAGTTAGTGAGTTAATGTGCGAATAAGTAACTGAATGTGCAAATGAGTACGAGAGTGAGTTAGTGAGTTCATGTGTTAGTAAGCGAGTGAGCGGGAGTAAGAATATCAGAGTTTTAGAGAGTCAGGGAGTGAGAGTACAGTAATGAAGAGAATGAGAGAGAGAGTGAAAGATAGATAGATAGATATAATGTTTATTTGTAAATATTACAAAACATGATTTACATTTAATTCTTAGTATAAAATAATATCACATATAATTTCCATGAAAATATCTCATCGTTATTACATAAAGTATCACATCATTAGTAAACGTCAAATAAGATTGCATGCACTCGAAGTCAGGTCGACATAACATATCGCACACTGTCGTCAGAAATGTAAACATAATTCTTAATCTAGTCATCAAGTCTATCAGTTATACAATTAAAATTACATACATACATTTAACAATTTCTTACTTTACTCATATTAATAAATACTTGCATACTTTTTTAAAGCTGCTGTACTTTTCGATCAGTGAAACAAATAAATAAATAGATAAATAAATAAATAAATAGATAAATAAATAAATAAATAGATAAATAAATAAATAAATAAATAGATAAATAAATAAATAAACAAATAAATAGATAAATAAATAAATAAATAAATAATAAATAATTAATTAACAGAGAAATAAATAAAAGATAGACGAACAAGAAATTAATAAATTACATAAATCAATTAATAAATTGGTTAAAATAAATAAATAAATTAAATAAATAAAGTAAATAAATAAGACTGACAACAACATTAATCCAAGTTTGCGAAGTAATTTTTAACCGCCGCCTTATAAGCCATTATTGATGGTAAAGTGCGAATGGCAAAAGGGAGTGAGCTCCACAAATGCACACCTTGTACTTGGAGAGATCTTCGTCCTGTCTCAGTGCGCACGTGTATAACAGAGAGTTCTTTTACCTCGCCCCTTACAGGGCGCTTAGACTCGTTCTTCTTAAAAAGAGATCTCAAGTAAACTAGTTCTTTGATGTTAATTATTTTATAGACGGTGATCGCCATGAATACCGCGTTTCTTGAGTCTATTCTTGTCCATCCTAATTTTTCCCTGTAAGGGGTGATATGCTCATCTTTCCTACCACCTAGTACATATCGCACACATAAATTTTGGAGTCTCTGCAGTCGGCTACGTAGTTCTAGTGACGCGTCGAGGTAAACTACAGAACAATAGTCAAGGTGCGGAAAAACTAGAGCCATTGCTAGGTGCTTGCGCAGATCAGGGGTGGTATACTTTCTAAAAAACCTCAAGTTGTACAATACTCTGTTAACCTTTTTTGCGACCATGTCAACATGTGGCTTCCACGTGAGCTTAGAATCAAGAATAACACCCAGGTTCGTAACGGTTTGCGAGAATGGGACAAAGACGCCATCTCCCAGATTGATTTCCGGCATACCTTGTGACTCAAGAGCGTTGATGTATTTGCATGCACCGAAAACAATAGCTGTAGTCTTGGTCTTATTCAGTCTGAGGGTAACGCCCTCGGCCCAATTAGCAATCGCTCGTGCAGCACGGGATAAAATCTGCACCCCCTCCGCGATATTTTCGGATTCTATTTGAATATAAATCTGTAGGTCGTCTGCGTATAGTAGATGTTTGATGCGTCTTAAATCGTCATTGTCTAGGTCTTTATTCAGATCGACGAAAAGCTCTTTGAAATCGTTTATGTAAAGACAGAACAGCAGGGGTCCCAACGCTTGAGAGGAAAAGTGCGCAACCGCGAGCACCATATCCGCGGCAGTGACTGGATTGAATTTAAAACCATCATCACTCGCAGATGCATCCAGATTTTTTATCTCAACGGGATTTTCTTCGTTTGAAATGGATACTCCCGCAAAGTGAGTATTGAGTTCCTCCGTTGTGAATCAATGCAACCCTCCTCTAGTTTTGGGAAGGAGTACTAGGTTGCGCAATTCCTTCCAAACATCGCTCTGCTGCTTACCCAGCAGTCTACTTTGATAATAGGCGATGCGAGCTTGTTCTGTTTTGGTTAAGGATTCACCTCGCAACTCCAGGAACTCTTTGTGGTACCGTGCATCCCCAGTCCTTTTGTACCGTCTGTAAGTTGCGTCACGTTTTTTGTTTAGCTGTTCAATTTCAACATCGATCCAGGGTGGACTGCCCTTACGAAGCTTAACTCGCTTTAATGGTGCCAGGGTGTTAATTGCATCCAGTAAGTTGGAGTTAAGGTAGTCCAGCGCTGTGTCAAGGTTGACGTGACATTCCTCCAGGGCAGACCAATTATATTCCGACAAAGGGATTGTAATTCCTCCGGTTCTATGTTTTTAAAATCCATATATGTGAATAAATCGTCAACACGGATGGGCGCCCGCACTTTTATGGCTACATCAAGGATGTTGTGTTTGCTGGGCCAGGTGGGTTCGTAGTTGTCATGATCCGTTACGGTGTCGTTACTGTCAACAAGTATAGTGTCAATCCATGTGTGCGAAGTGTCGGTGTGATTGGTCGCTCCGTGCTGAACAATCTGAAGTGTCAGTTCAGCTGCAAGTTTGCGAACAAACTTCGCATCATCACTGTCTGTCAACAGATCCGCATTGAAATCTCCCATTATAATTTTGTGACTGTATAAGTCACAATATTCCCTCAACTTGTCGACAAGATCCGAATACTTGAGAAAGGCAATGGCGGGACGTCTGTAAACAACCGCGACAAATAGTCTCCTGATCTCCATGCTGTATCTCACACATGATGTACTCGTTTTTTTTAGGTTTTTCTGGTTTGCTAGGTTTGTTAGTTTTGCTGGGTTTTTGAGGTTTACTGGGATTTTCAGGTATGCTAGGATTTTCAGGTTTACTAGGTTTGCTAGGTTTTTTGGGTTCCATTTGTATTTGATGTAGCTAGCACTTTGACTCTGTATTCCTCGCGAATGTACAGTGCTACCCCCCCCCCCCTCCATTAACGTTTCTATCTTGACGCACAAGTGAGTATCCTTTGATATGAACGGGATCGCTGCCTACTTTCTCATCGTCCAGCCACGTTTCGGCCACACCTAATAGATGATAGGACTTTTCTTCACTTGTTTTTTTCGGTATGGCTACTGGTGACTGTTATTTGAATATTGTACGTCTCTAACCTTTTCAATATTATCATTAATGTTGTTATTATTGCTTTTGGGACTATTGCTATTGTAGGAGTCAGCTATTGTACAAAGGTTGAAAGCAGAAGCGAACGAGTGAGCTCGCACACCCTCATCTCGTCGTGCGAGAAACCTGCCGCGTCTATGCCATACGAATTTGAAACGAAGATTCTTGGCAATAACTTTTAAATTTTTTAAATCATTGTAGGTGTCTTTGCTTAAAGCTTCATTAATGAAAATATTCGTGTGACAGAGATTCTTGGCCAGTTTCTCGCCTAACCTAGAAGGGTCGATATCGCCGGTCTTAAAGCGCGTAATGTCCGCCTTCGCACGCATCATTTTATTACGTTTGGTTACGCTCGTGAGACGGACAATTAAAGGCGGCCGTGAGTTTGCTTTAGTAGCTGGCGCAGTACTAGAACCCTCGGAATTTGCTGTGGAGGATCTTTCTCTCATCGTAGGGTGAGCAATTTGCCTAACACTAATTATATCCTTTTTACTGAGAGAAGGCAGAGCAGTACTGAGAACCACGTAAGCGACCTCAACAGGATCAGTCGCAGCACGAGAGCAGTCGACTATACCCGTGACAATCAACTCAGTGCCCTCAACACCGCTGTCTTCTCTGTTTGTATGGTAAGAGCCCTTTCCTCCACGAGTAAGTGCCGAGAGATAACTCGACGCAGAGTCATTTTTATTACGTGAGCTTGGCGTACTAGGTTTATGACTCCCCTTTCGAATTCTGCTAAAAGCAGGTTCTTTCGGAGTCGCGTGGTCCGAGGAGTAAACTTCCAAATCCCTAAGAGAGACGAACACACGCGACTCATTAGCGTCAAGTTCATCACGGATGATGTCGCCATTCAGATTTTTCGTGTCGTTTTGATTAATATTTGAATTATAAATTAGCTTCATGCCATCGGCCATGCCATCAATTTTAGTCTTCATTTGTTGGATTTGTTGTTTTAAAAGTGTATTTACTTGCAATAACAATAGACTATCTTTCTGCAGATCCGCCAGCTTGGATGTCTGCTCGTCAATTTTCTTCTCGAGTGACGAAACCTGAGACGTCAGTTTATCAGTCAACCATTCGGTTGCTGGTACGTTTGTTGGCGTATTACTGACTTCATCGAAGTTCCTCACCACGAGAGAATGATAAGACTCGATTGTTTTTGCAAGAACCTCAAATTGGTTGTTAAATAAGTCTAGCATGGTCGATGGCAGATTACAATACCGCGAACAATTTAGAGTGGTAGAGACGATATCCTCGATTCTCTTCTCTTAAGTGGTCGATTTTAACAATTTATTTGTGGGGGTGGATGCGGAATCAATTTGCAGTGCTTATGCTGGCTGAGGCCAGACTCTTATCTACAGTACAGTTAATGTTTTTGGTTTTGCTATTATTTATACTTTTTTTGTTGCATTCTTGACATGAAAATTTATTATTTTTAGCGCTATCATTTCGTGACACACATTATGATAGCATTTGAGATAAGTTTTGCATCGATGAAGGGTGGCCTCTCTGCGAGTTGTATTTTTACACGTAGCACAAGATGTAGAAAGCATATTGTCGGAAAAACGTGATAGTGTTTATGTATAGTCCGACAAGGCCTAAAAACTAGTAGAGTATATCTATGTCAAGTCAGCAAATCACTGAAAAAGTCAGCGTATGGTCAGAAATATAAATAAATTAAAATAATTAAATTACTAGAGGGCTTAGCGTTAACATTTAATACTGGTTAGGTATAGTGCGCGTTTAAGCAGGAGTACTGTTGTTGAAAAATATTGCAGTGACAGCCAAAGTGCAAATAATACAGTAAATGTAAAAAAAAAGGATTAGCCACTCTTACTATACATTTATAAATTGGCGCTTAATTTGGTGTGCCTGATGTTAGCAGCATCTATTGAGCAGTTAATATTCTCGCAGGTCAATTTTACCGATCGATTTAAGGCGATGGTGCTGCGCCCTGGTGGTAAATGCCAAAAAATCGGCCGTGCAGTGCAAGATGAAAAAATTTTTAGATAGAGATAGAGAGTGCCAATTGCAAGATGCAAAAATTTTTAGATAGAGATAGAGAGAGAGAGAAGAACAGATACTCTAACCTCAAAGAAAACAATATGTTTTACTGCTTCTCTCGTTTCTCACCTTCCTCCGGTAAGTTTCCCATGTACAGCAATCGAGCTCAGTACAACGAAACTACATACCCTCTATAAATGATGTAAACACGAGAGATGCAGCTGTAGTACGATGACACTCTCCAACTCCTCGTTCAAAATGACGTTTTGAGGTTAACTTGGTCGCAGTTTAGCGGGATTCTCCTCCAGGCTCATAAAAACGTACAAAACATGCAGTTTTTTGGCGTAAGCTTGAGAGCCGATTGGAGGATACTCTCCGCTGTAAAAGAATCACTCCTCGGAGTGAAAAACAATCAGAAAGTTGTTAAAATATTACGAGGTGTTGATGTGCCTCGACTTACCGGAAGAGGAGAGAGAGAGAGAAGAGAGAGAGAGAGACTGATTGAAAGATTGATTGATTGTATTTATTTAGGCCTTGCGATATGACCCCATCTAGCACAATATGTACATGTACATTTAAAATAAAATAACAGTATAAAACATAACATTTTGCAGTTAACCGATATTTACGTTTGATATATATATATATATATAACTATATATAACTATATAGGTAATTCCACGTCAAGTAAGCATCTGAAAAATTTAAAAACTTTTAAACTTTAAGAAAATTATGTATTTTATACCCAAAATTTGTAAAAGAAAATTTTGAAAGCCCTACCTCTATTGGTTCAGCATTTATGCCAAACTAAAAAACATGATTAATTGCATTTTTTCATTTTTTCAAAATGTATGTATCTTTAACTCGAGAACTATAAAAGATAAAATACTTTAGTGTGTCTGTTTTGAAAAGACAGTTTGATGCAGAATATAATCGTATTTACTCCATCACCAAATTTGATGATTTTGATTGTCCAAATTTCTGCCCGGACACCAATGAAATTTTAAGCTGAGCGCCACAAGCAATTTTGTTGAAAATAATTCAATTATATCTTTAGATGCATATTTTCAGATTAAACAAGATTTATAACGGTAGTATAACTCAGTTACCAGAAAAAAATATATATATCTACCAGGAAGGCTCCGCTCGCAAACTCCCAAATTTTAGATAAATAGTTGAAATCATATTTGTTTCACGTCATTTTACATTTATTGTAAAGATGTATTTATAAACCAATACATAATAATTTATTGCTTCCTCAAAGAGGAAGCTTTGTGATAGTAAAAGAAAAGTTTTTCTAATAACATGTTAGGACATAAGGAATCTAAATACACTATTTTCAGAAGATGTCCGTATGGATATGTCCGTATTTGTCATTTTTCAGCCGCATCTCACATGTGCTTGGAGTATATAAACTTGTAAACATAAAAAGTTCATAGACATGAGATTGACATAGCCATGATAAATTCATAGAAAGTTCATAGACCAACAATATTATCAAATCAGATAAGTACTTCTGATTTATACACAGTCAATGAGTTTTGTATCAATGTCATTTACAAGATACGTAAATTACATTTACTTATATTAGTTTACATTAGATTGCTGCTGAATGTGTCGAAAATTGTTCAGTTAAGAGGGCAGGCTTGGGAGAAACCCTAGTACACAAAACTTTTTATGTTTAAAAGCAATCATTGTGAAAAATGTTATGCTATCAAAATACTATCAATTTTACCGTTGTAAAACCTCAAAATCTTGACCCTACACGTCACAATAAAGCATTATTTTCAATACAATATTTATTAAAGTAACTTTGATCCTCACGCAATTCAAGGTGACATGATGAACGAAAATTTTTATTTCGACGAATATTCGAATACTTTTGACATATACGAGGTCTGTCCCAAAAGTATCCGACCTACCTCGATTTCTCGGCGCTTGATTTATTCTTCGTCATCCGGGGCGTGGCATCCTTCAAAGTAGTCCCCATTTGATTGAACAAGACGCTCATATCGATGTTTCCTCTTATTAAAGCACTCTTGAAAGTCAGACTTCGGAATCGCCTTTAGTGCATTCGTCGCATTAGTTTCAACAGTCTGTTTATTGTCGAATCGATGTCCTTTAAGCGGCATTTTCAATCGAGGAAACATCCAAAAGTCGCAGGGAGCTATATCAGGACTGCATGGCGGCTGGCGGAGCTGCGCAACACTGTGTTTCAATAAATACTGCTGCACAAGGTTTGATGCGTGCGCTGGAGCATTGTTGTGATGAAGAAGCCAATCACCGGTTTCCCAAAGTTGCGGTCGTTTTCTCCTGATTGCATTACATAATCTTTTCAAAACTTCAACGTAGTACTCTTTATTGATTGTCTGGCCTGTAGGGGCATATTCGTGGTACACAACGCTCTCATAATCGAAAAAAACAATCAACATTGATTTGATGTTGCTTCGACTTTGACAAGCTTTTTTCGGCCGAGGCTCAGATGGAATCTTCCACTGCGAAGATTGTTGTTTTGTTTCAGGATCATAACCATAAACCCATGACTCACCACCAGTAATAACCTTTTTAAGAAAGTTTTCATCACTATTAATCATTTCCAAATTGTCCTGAGCGATTTCTAATCGAAGGTTTTTTTGCTGGTCTGAGAGCAGTTTCGGGATGAATTTTGCACACACACGAGTCATTCCCAAATTCTCGGTTAAAATTCGCCAAACAGTACTTTTTGATATTCTAAGTTCATCTTCCAGTTCTCTCACAGTCAAACGACGATCTTGTTCAACTGCGACACGCACACGCTCGACATTATCCGACGATGTTCCCGTCGAAGATCGACCAGAACGAGGATCACTGTCAACAGATGTGCGGCCACTTTTGAACCGCCTATACCACTCTTTTATTTGTGTTTTGCCGATACACTCATCTTAAAGGCCTTTTGCAACATTTCAATAGTTTCCGCACAACTTTTACCGAGATTAAAGCAAAATTTTATGCAAATTCGCTGTTCGGTTCGTTCTGCCATTTTTAGCAATAAGCAAATTGCGACGAACGCAAAAAAGTCGTTGTAAACAAATACACGCTGCGCGGGAACTAAGGCGTTTCATCGGTATCTCAGGCTACTGATGAGAAGGTTAGGAGTTGCTGGTGACCTTCGTACCCTCCAGAGGTCGCCTGAGTCTCTCCGCGCGAAGTTATGCACGTAGGTCGGATATTTTTGGGACAGACCTCGTATTACTAAAAGAGCGGAGCACTTTTTCGTTAAAATGTTTTTTATTATTTTTTTGAAGATCCAATCGATTTAATAAAAGACAATTTTTAATACTTGGAAGTTTTCGACGATGCAATTGCGATCGATAAACAGCTGGAAAGAGACCGTAGCAAACACAATACACGTAATTATAGTAAGTATAATAAGCCGTGGAATGGCAGCTATGGAGCACAACGTTCTGAATTTAAAACATTAAATTCAAATTCTTAAAATAACCTGAATAATGAAAAATCAAATTTAGATAATCATAATCATTCGGTAATCTGTCGCGCGCTTCCTTTCCGGTCGCACGCTCCTACGTTCCAAAAACCCGCTGGGACGGTATCGTACCGTCATGTTTGCGCGTGCGGTTTTCCTCGTCTAATTCGCGGCGGCGCGAATTCCTCGCGTATTCGATTTACGAGCAGGTGCTCGTTACCCCCCCCCCCCCAGCCCCCTCCCCGTGTCGAATAATCGTCCCGATTTCGGCTATGTACGACCAGATGGATACGTGAGTCCGATAGGTGGGGTAGCTAACTACTTTATTTAGCATAGGCTGTCTTCCTATATATTATAAAAATGTATAAAAGTTTTTAAAAATGGAAAGGAATAAAATAGTGATGGCTGGCATTAAATGCGCCTGCCGTGGTCGCGCATTCTGGGGCATCGGCTGCTGCGGGTCACCCCTAGGTAGCCGCTGCGGGAGTACTTGTTCTCTGTGGTCTTCGGCACGGCTACGGTCGCAGCCGGCGATGGCGCACCGCTGTGCTGTTTCATGGCGCTGCTGCGTAGGTTGCTAGCGGCCCACGCTTGTGCGCGCTCGGCCTGCTCCTGTGCTGGCGGAGGGCCACTTCGGTGCTTTTCCACTGTTGCCGTGCCATTTGTCGTACACGGGCGGCCCTCTCTCGCCGCTCCTTGGGCTCCGCTCGCACGGCACGGACGCCTAAGAGCTCATCTTGGCGCTCGCGGATCAGACGTGACCACTTGGCCACCCTACGCTCGAAAGCGCCGCCGTAGTTTCGGCGGCCCGCTCCGTACAGCTGGAACGCCTCGCTCTCCATAGCCGCCGACTGATGCGACGCTTTGACGGCCCTCTAAATTCATCCTTTCAGGATGCCCCAGTCCCCTTCCATGGACCCTTCGTCAGAGCTAGCGAGGCCTTCGCGTGTGTGCTTACGCGCGCAAGGTGGATCAGCGCAGGCCTGCTCTGCCTCGTTTGCCTTAGAGACCTGCGAATCTAGTTCGGGCTCCTCGCTGGAGTCCGCTTCCTCGATGACCCATTCTTCGTTGGGGACCAGCTCAATGATGCTAGCGTCTCGCTCCGCTGCATGGTGGGCTATCTGCGCCCCTGCGCCGGCAGCAATTTCTATAACCTGAGCGAAAAGCTCAGCCAGCTTCGAGGGATTCATGGCTCCTCTGAAACAAGAAAGTTTAGTCAGGGGAGTTTGCACTACGAGTGCTTGACGAGGGCCTTGCCCTCGTTAAATATTATTACGAGGTCGCCCTCGCCTTCTTGTGGGTTGAGTCTCGAGAATCGCTGCTGGAGTAGTTTGCGTCCCCGCATGCTGGGTCGTATAGGCCGTTTTCCTTGGCCTACCTTTCTTTTTCGCTGTGGGGTTGACTTGACTCGTACTCCGAGGCTTTGTGTCGGAGGCTCGCTTTCCGACTCGCTCACCGTGCTGTGCGAGCTCGCAGGGTTACAATGATACGACGGCGGGTCGTGCTTCGTCGAAATCGCACTCGTAATCCTCGGTAGTCGTGACGTTTCGTCGTCTTCCTCTTCACTCCTCGACGTGTCAGGTAATTGCCATCTCAGGTAGCCCTTTTTTAACTGTTTAGCGGGGATCTTCTCTACTATTCCCCCCGATTCGTCGGTCAACTGACATAGATTCGAGCCAATTTTCGCCACTATCTTATACGGCCCTAGGGATTTAGGGGCGTAAGTGGCGGTTCGATTCTCTGCAGCAGAGGAGGGGGCGTGGTTTTTTGCCAACTATGAAGTTAACGTGTCTGTGCTTGGCGTCGTAATATTGCGCCTGCCGCTCCTGAGCGCTGTGCGAGCGTTCTCTCACGCGTGCGCACAGTTATTCGAGAGCTTGCGATCTGCTTTCCCAAGCCCTGAGTGCCTCCTGCTGTAGTCGCTCGATGGCGGCCGCATCTTACAGTCTACGAGCTGCCGCTGGCCTAGCTGGCTGCCTACCGTAGTTAAGCATAGCCGGGCTTGTGCCAGTAGCACTGTGCATCGCCGTGTTATACGCACATCACACTTTTCTAAGAAATCGTCGATTAGTCGATTCTTAAACTCTTACCATTATCCGAGAGGAACACCTCCGGTATAAATCCTGAAACACTAGGATGTATTCGTAGCCGCGCGCTGTTTTGGGCTTTCGGTCCATAATGTCGCCGGCCACTACCTGTCAGGGGTAGCTCACTACGTGTCGTCCCATTAGGCCAGCGGGTGCGCGCTGTTCCATTTTCGTCTGTTGGCAGACCATGCACTGGCGCACGTATTTCTCCACATCTACGTACATTCCTGTCCACAAGTAGTACAGGCCGATACGCGCAAGTGTTTTTTCACGTCCCAGATGTCCTGACATTGGCTCGTCGTGGCCTTCGTGAAAAATTCTCGCGCGTTCTTCTTGCGGTACTGCGGTTTTGCACGCATCGTCCTCCTGTAGAGTCATGGGCAATCTGACGTCCGGGCGATATACATACAGCTGTCCCCCCACGACCTTAAATAGGGGACAGACGCCAGGGGCCTCTCGCACTTTTTGCACGCACCCTATATACCACTTATTCTTGGTAGTGTTGGCTCAGCCTATCGCCGATATCGCAGGTTCGACGCTCTCATACATGCGCGAGAGCACATCAGGTACGTAATTGAACGCGCCTTTCCGGTGTTCCACTGTGAAGATGTGCCCTTGAAATTCTAGTGCCCACCGAGCCAGCCGGCCCGTGGGGTTGTGCAGATTCCTCAGCCAGCGTAAGCAATCGTGATACGTCACCTCATTGAGCTTATAGGCCTCGATGTAGGGTCCGAATTTCCTTATTGCCTATATCACTGTGAAACACTCTGTTTCCGACCCAGTGTAGTTCCTTTCCGCTTGAGTCATTGTTCGACTCGCGAACTCGAGTAGGCGCTCCTCCCTGGTAATTTTTTAAATAAGCACGGCTCCGAGGCCTGTGCTGCTCGCATCGGATTGGATTATGAATTCTGCATCAAACTGTGACCCATGCAGAAATGGGGTATTAGCTCTGAACGCCTTGATTTTCTCGAACGACGCCTACTGTTCCTCGGTCCACTCGTACTTGCGATTTTTTTTCGTAAGTCGAGTGAGCAGCTCGGCCAGCGTGGCAAAGTTACTCAAAAACTTCCTATACCTCGAGACCATTCTTATAAAGCACCTTAGCTGCCTCCGATTTTTAGGCGTCGGGTAAACCATTATCGGCTCAATCTTCTCGGGATCGGGCTTGTATCCTTCGTGATTAACTAGGACGCCGAAATATTTAGCCTCGACTCGGTAGAACGCGCTTTTCTCTCGGTTAATCGTGAGGCCCGCATCTTTAAGCCGATCTAGAAGTACTCTCAGAACGTTGAGATGCTTTAGAAACGTCTCTGTGACTAGTATGTTATCGTCGAGGTAGGAATACGCGTTTGGTTACAAATTAGCGCTAATTATCTCGTCGATCAATCGCTGAAATGTTGCTCCCACGTAAGCTAATCCGTAGGGCATGCATTTAAGGCAGGTTTGCGGTGGATTTGCCCTATTTATTCAATAATTTTTATTTCATACAAAAAATAATCTTTATTGTTCAAACTTTTTACATATTAAAATACACATTTTGAAGATATAAAATTTTTTTTTTTTTTTTACGGATTTTTCTTGACAAATGGCCGCCTCAAAATTGTTCTTTTGTTTGCCTGTCGACACGATATCTCACCAACGGATCATCTGAAATCAAAAAACTAAAAAGATTCTTAAAACTTATAGTTTTGGCTATTGCATAGTCTAGGATATTTCAGTTTTACCGGAAAAAAAAACAAAATGGCAGACTTTTGAATTTTTTGGCTCTTTTTTTGCAACATAAATTGTTTATAACTTTTTGAAAAATTTATTGATCGTTATAATCTTAGATCATACAAAAAGAACATATGTCAGGAGTAAGCTGTTCAAATTTCAACTGAATCGAATCGGTGCTGTAGTTTTTTTTAAATCGTGTCGATAGAGTTGAAAAGCGTTGTTTCAAGAAAAACGCGTTCAAAGTTTTTTTTTATGAAAATTTGAGAAAAAAGGGTCTTACACTCAATCAGCGATGCCAGCTCCATATATAACTCCTTCAGCTTCCTCGTAAGCATCATTTTCTCGTATTCTAGCGTTTCTGCGGGCCACCCTGCTTTCTTTTGAAGCCTGAGAAGCAACCCGTTCGACTTTCCGCACGCGCGTTGCATTGACTTTCTCAGCGTATTTTTGAGCCTCACTGCCTATTGTTACGCCCATAACACTCATTATTTTTAATACTGTACTGAAGCCTTCATTAAAAGTGCATGCTGCTGTATAAGCTGCTATTTCAACGATTTTTTCCCACAAAAAGTGTGTTTTGGAGCCATGGCCCAAATACAAGAATTAAAACTTTCATTATTGTTCTGAGTGTTTGCGCCAGTGCATCTTTCTAATAAATCTTCACTAGTGAGGTCTTCATAAATTGGTTTAAGTACTGCTTGATTATTGTTGTCAAAAGCGGGGGGATGCTTAAAAGTACTCAGTTTATTCTGTGCTGCTGCTAAACGATACTTACACCAAGAATCGTCTGGGCAGTATTGGTGCTGTGGATTGTCGTCGGTCGAGCTTCTATGGTAGAATGTGGCTCAAATAGCTTTTTTCATTTCTTCGGGTGAGTCAGGATGATTCAGAACAGCAATGCCATAAAAAGCGGATAATTCGGACATAACTTTACCAGTTAAAGCCAAAGTTTTCGGAGTATCGGCTTTTTTTTTGGATGTCGATTTTTTCGCGCCTGATTTTTTCAAGGCAGCTTCTTCTATAGCTTGTTTAGCTTTTTTAAACTGAGTTAACTGCTTCTTAACCTCTTTGGCTCTCCGAAACATCCTTTTTTTCACGTGTAAAACGCATTCTTTCTTCTTTACAATTACTTCGTCTCCATAAGGTTTTTCATCGATTACATTTTTGAAGGTTTTGGTGTCACTGTCACCTATATAATATTCATAAATAGCTTTATAAAGTTCAATGGATCTTTTAAACATGTCCAGAATTCCATTCGATACCATCATTCCAGAACTACCTTCATGATTAGCTGTGCAATCTTGTTCATGATCTTCAAACCAAGCTTCAAATTCAGGAGTATTATGGTCACCATCGTAGGTTTCACACGCTCTGCAAAACTTTGACTTCACTTCGAGATCTAAAACTTTATTTGTATATTTGCCTATCAAACTGACTAAACTAAGTAACGACGAAAAACCTCTTTTTGGCCATGAACCATCTCCGGAGACTGTGAGCCGATTTTCAATCTTGCCAGCTACCGCGTTTGCTTTTTTCTCCTCATTTACAGCTTTTTTAAAAGCTAATAATGCTACTGATTTGGCTGCTATGTGAATGTGATTAACAATATCATAATATCCATTTTCACTAAATCCAGTACACAAATCCATCAATCCACAAAAATGATTCAGACCCTGAATACCTATGCCAAGAAGCCTCATTATGAAAGCAAATCTTCTGTTTATTTCGTAACCAGAGCTAATTTTTGGACTCGATGAAATGCGAACGTCATTTTCACATTTACACGTCACATTTAAATCAAAGCCTAAACCTTTCTGATTCAATTTCCAAAAACGCACTTCACTTTTGCATGTTTTACAAATCACAATGTTCTGTAAGGCCAAGAATACACTATAAGAGACTATACAGTATAGCATAGTTGGATCGACTGCAACTTGAAAATCAGGATCACCATTATGAATTTTTTTTGCAGAAGTACTAGTTAAACTTGAATCAGCATCAGAAGTATGCCGATTCCCGTGAAACGAGCGTTTTCTTGATCGGCTTGGCTTATTTTCGTTCTCTCTGCTGCCCTTTCGATCACACATAGTAAAAATACTACTTTTTCACAACGGTTGAATTTCACAACGACGCGACGCTTGGGATGACTGAGCGGGCACTGAATTAGGTAAATGGCCGCCACAACTGCTATTTACGAAGGGGGATAGGAGCAGGACTAGGATTAAAGATGGAGAAGGGGCAGCGGCAGCGCAACGCCGGCCGCTGCAGGAGCAGCCGAGCGCGCGCGTTCAAACGCGGTAGGTGCTGCCTCTTTTCTGCCTGTTCCCGGCCGTAGGAATTAATTGTATGAGTTATAAAATATTTCTAGATAGTATTGCTATCGAATAATGAAATAAAAAAAAAATGATTTTTCCAAAAAATCCACCGCAAACCTGTCTTAAACATAAAAAACCCTAGGCCCGGAACTGTGAAAGCCGTCAGCGGTTGTGCAGATTTAGCCAGTGGGATCTGATGGTACGCGCTGCTGAGGTTGAGCGTTATAATATATCGTGCTTTCTGCAGCTTATGCTGTATCTCGTCCATATTCGGCAAGGCATCAGGCTCGGACGCGGCGTTCAGTCTGCGGTAATCTACGCATAACCGATACTTGCCGTTAGGCTTGCGCAGCATTACCACGGGGCTGGACCACCCGCTGGTCGCCGGTTCCATTATGCCCGGGGCAGGCATCTCTCAAACTTCCTTATGCATCTCCTCTTCAATTTTCTTCGAAACAGGAAAATATTTCTGTTTAATGGGACGCGTGCTTCCTACATTTATCCCATGTTCAATGTGCGTGGTGCGCCCTATAGCGTCCCCGCCCATCGTTTGGATCTGGCCAATGAGCGCATTGACTTGTGCTCGCTCTTCCTCGCTTAAGTGCGCGGGTCCCACAGCGGAGATTGCTAGCGCTCCACACCCGCCGAGGCCATCCAACTCCAGTGGCACTATCGCTTTCGTTTCATTAATATATAGTGTTTTATCTTGGGCGTCGTGCACTGTGTTGAACAGCTGCATAAAATTGCTGCCAATATAGCAGTCGCAATCTAAATTGGGCAAGATTCTCACTCGCCGTCCTTCGTTAATCTTCCCACTGTGAACGGCAAGCTAATGTAGCCCCCTATAGGCGTATAATGTCCATCTGCTACTCGAGCGCCTCTGCCGTAACTCGGATAGATCTGCAAGCCAAGTGCACTAGCGATTTGCAGTCCGACCGCACTTACGACTGTGCGCGCCGTGCCCGAGTCGTACAGAGCGCGAATTCTGTAGTCGCCCATGTTCACTTGCAAGCACTAGCGACGCTCATCGTCGTTCGGGTCGAGGGCTGCACTTTGCTCCATCGTCAGCGGCGGCGGATTGCTGATCGCATGCTCCGCGACATTTTGCGTCGGCTGCTCAAGCGCTACTGCTTGCAGCGATTCTGGGCAATCCCCGTGTGTGCGCGGCTCCGTCGCGGCTACGAGGCCGCATCATCGACGGCCCCACTGGCACTCGCCTCAGGTGACTTACACTCAGACACGCGAGTTGAGCAGGAGTTCTCTCCCCAGTCATCCTGCGCCTTGAGAGGGACACCTAGTTTATTTTGCTCGCTATCTAGGCTTTTCGACTTTTGTGGCGGTGAGCCACTCTTGTAAACCGGCTGCTGGTGCAGTGCGGAAGGCTCGCTCGGCTGCCGTCGCTCTGATGCACATGCCAGCTCGGGACTAACACTCCCTGCACCCGTATTTCTCTAGGCCATGGCAGGGACGCCAAGGGCAGCTGCGACCTCAGCTACTGTCCCCCATTACTGTTTCCCACTTGGTTTGCGCCTTTCCATGCTCGGTTTGCGCATTGCCACTCTTGGTGTTTGGGCGATCCGCACACGAAACACCGAACTTCCCGTCTCGTCGACGCTAGCTTCATCTTAGAGGGCGGCTTCTTCTCGTTTTTACCACTGGAGTTCCTACGTGGGGGAAATTTGCTATACTCCCCCGGATTTGCCTCTTTATTGCGAACTGCAGGCTTCTGCTGCAGGTCTCGGACGCTTAGCATCTCGTCAACTACCAGAGCTACGATCGCAACTATATCGATGAAGCTTGTCTCCTCGGCCCGTACGTAGATCGACGCAATAGCTCTTCTCAAACCTCGAGTCACTTGCGGCCAGGATGATTTCTACTCTGCAAGGCGGATGCATCGGTAGTCGGTGTCTGTTTATCAGAAGTGCTATTTAACAGAGTAAAGCGGCTCGAAAGATAGATCGGTGATCACGTAATGATAATCGTGAATGCTACAGCACCAGTGAGATATTCTCTATTACTTTTCGTGGACGGCCAACCTATTGCAGATGACAGGGACGTGGGCACGATGTTGTACGTTTCGGCAAACGAAACGAATACAAGCATTTAAGGCTCTTTGAAACTTGAGGTCCTGCGTGGCATGAAGGTCATTATAAAGCACGTGGAGTGATCCAGACCCCGAGATTGACAGCTTCCATGACTTAAGGAGGTTCGGGCGCTTTAAATCGACCAATTTCTTTTTTTATGTAGTTAAAACTCATCAGCGTGGATATTTATATATGTGGAAGTAGTATCCATTATAAACATAAAACAAACATTTTATCAACAATTCTGATGTTTCAAACATAATTGTTGCCAATTGATAAAAAGTCACTAAAAATGCAAAAACTTTTTTGGGATTCATGCAATTTTTCTTTTTAAAGTCTTATTTTGTTTCTTAAGGTACCTATACCGATAAATCACGAAAAAACTCATTATTTTTTATAATTTATTTTGTATTTACAAGCTATAACTAATTTAAAAATAAAGTTTTAGTTATGAATAAAGCCATACAAAAAAATACAGGCTTTAAGTCATTATTTTTAAATTACTATCTTTTTTTAAATTTGGGCATTTTTTGGTAGTTGCGCAGATTATAGCGCCGTACTGTGTTGAAAAGGCGCAACCTAATCATATATTCTTGTGAGTGGTCACTTACAAAGCTATCAAGAAGTATTAGCGTTTAAAAAATCATAAGAAATACTAAAAATTGATTACTGCAATTCATCAATTCAATCAAATCTCATCTTATTTTAATCAGTAGCTAATGTAATTTTTGAATGTATTACTTTGTGATGTTCTTTTTTCAGTAAATAAGCATACCGCACCAAGGAAAAAAGAAAGATCACATTCAACTGTTCACGAGGAAGAAATAAATTTGAGTCAAAGGGATGACATCTAGAAAGATATCCAAATCTATTAGTGGTATGTAAACTACTGTTACTTCTAAGCGTATGATTTTTCTATTTCATACTGAAGTAACATTAATTTCTCTCAGGTTACAATTGGCACGAACTGTATGATTGACAAGATAGAATCATATTTTGTATTTGAGAATAGCAACTGTAATGGATCAGAATGTTATAATGTGGACTTAGATGTAATGTTTGAAGTAATTGTAACATTAGTGAAATGTAACTTTAAATGCAATTTTTTCGTTACTGTTTTCAGAACTTGCGCGTAATCTGCAGACTGAACCGGTGCATGGATTTTCATGATCCAAGTCTTAAAATGTTCTTTTTGAATGCTATTTTGGACTGAAGTTATTTAGAAACTTTTAAGAATTTATTATCATGTGAGTATTCTAGTCTAAGTGTGAAAAAATGACAATTTTAATAATAATTATAATTATTTTGGCTTTCAGGTCTTCAAAAAATTTAAGTAAATTAAAATTAATTTTTCTAATTAGTTTCAGTCCAAAACGACATGCAGGAGGAACTATTTACGTGCAAGCAAAAAATGTTCATAGACTCATATCTCCCCCTGTAAGGTGGGGAAGGGTCTAACCAGGGATGATTTTTGTAAGAAATTTATTCAATTTCAAGGATCTACTCATATTTATATTCTGATTATTTTCCTATTATTTTTACAGATGGAATACTTCAAAAAAGTGCTATAGATATTCTACCTCCTTAAATGTTTTTTTATAAATCGTCCAAAACAAAATTTTAAAATAATTGGTTGTTGCTAAGAAAAAGCTTATTATTTAATTAGATTACGTGAATTTATATAATTTATTTTAAACTACCCTAGTAGAAAATTATCTAGTTTAATCGAGGCCCTCGATTATTCCCACGGCAAACTAGATAGATCTACATAGTTCTAGATTAATTTTCCACCAGGGTAATCAAAAAATTTTAATAAAAATCCGTACGTACTTCTCTAGATAATCTAATTACAAAGAGACTGAAAATTTGAAGTGAATTGATAACAAGATGATCGAGTTATATTTCCGAGCAATTTGAAAAATGTTGTTTTGCGCAAACCGCATTTAAAGTTTTCGGTAACACAAAATCCGCGGCGTCTCTTTCGAGATGCGTCTTTTTCAAGACTAAACGGCTTCTTCAGGTGATCAAATACTATTAAATGTTCATGACAATACTTATTGGTGAGTTTTGAAACCTACGTTCAATTATCCCAGTCGATACGTCCGTCATGTCAAACGTAAAATACCTGTTGAGAACCCACAAATACCCCCCACTGCGCGCCGTTTGCGGCTTGTTAAAAAGGCTTTAAATATATTTCTGGGATACGGGACCAGGTGTATCTTATTTTTAAGTCCCTAAGGCATGATTTAAACAAAAAAAATGAGTTTTTTTGAAAATTCTAGTGGTGTTACCGCACCATAGGAGAAAAAAGTTATTGAAATCAAAAATTCAAGTGTTTCATTATAAAGTATAACTATAATTTCATTACCTCATTGTAAAAAATTCAAAAGTGCGCCATATTGTTATTTTTGTCGATGGTGCATATTCGAGGTATGGACTAAAATTATAGTTATACTTTATAATAAAATACTTGAATTTTTGTTTTCAGATGCTTCGAAGTGGAGATATCATGTCGGTAAGCAACAAGGAGGGCTCATTTCAGGCAACCAGATCACAGACTTAAATCATCGAAAAATGCAATTATAAATTTTTTTCTATTCGTTCAATATCTCTACTTCTATGTATAAAATCACTGATATGTAAAAATAAATTCTTGCGTGAAAAAATTTGTTTTTGAAAATATATCCAATAGAACCCTACTGACCCCTTAAGGTCTCGGTATACTGGAGTGCGGGACGCGACGCGACGCAAACGCCAATGTTCAATTTACGCAGATTGTTCGAGCGTTTTACGCACTCCTACCTTTTTTACATATCGTTTTTTTTTCTTCTTTTTTCTATCTTTATCTTCGAGTACTCCGAGAAAGGCTGTTGTAGTACTGTGCTCCGTGCAAAAATCAGCTGGACGAGCATTTAATAAGTTATTATTTTTGGAGAGTTTCGATAAAAAGAGTCTTTTCAAAGAGAGAGAGAGAGAGAGAGAGAGAGAGAGAGAGAGAGAGAGAGAGAGAGAGAGAGAGAGAGAGATTGTTTACGCTCAACAGTGAGATCACAAAAAACAAGTAAACAGTATTCCACTATATGGAATAGTAGAGGGATGTCGGAGAGAAAAAGTAGCAGAGGACATGGTAAAAGTGATGGAGAGGTTGGAGAAGGTAGAGAAGATTCTGAAGGAAAAAAGGAAAAGAGAAAATGGCAGTGAAGGGGAAGAAGATGAGGTGATGTACAAGAAATTAAAAAGTTAAACGACAATGGGAAAAAGCAGAGACATGGAGAAAAGGACAGAGCATAACATGGAGGTATTTAAAGAAAAGGTACTGATGGTCAAGAAAGGAAGAGAATGGGAAAAAGGGATGGAGTTCAAGGACTGGCTGACGGAGGAGCTGGGAGAAGGAGGGTGGACAATCCAATACGTAAAGGACAGGAGAGACAGTAACGTAGTCAAGGTTTGGTTTGAGGATGTGGAAAAGAGGAAAATGTTGTGGGGCGTGAGAAAAGAGATGAGAAGGAGGGAGATTGTAGAAATTGAGGAGTGGCTATCAATAGTGGAGGGAAGAGCGAGGCACAAAGTGATAGTGGAGATGAGGAGGGTAGCTGCGGAGGCGGGTTCGAGGGGGCCCAGATAGAGTTCTGCAAAGGGGAACGAAAGTGGAAGGAAGAGGACGAAGAAGAGAATGGGACGAGTCAAGACTGGAGGCTGAAGGAGTAGAGAGGAGAGAGGGCACACACACAGGCGAGAAGGAAAATTTAAGCAGGATTAATACATAAACATACATACACATACACAGACACACGCTGTAAATATACAAACACCTGTATATATGGAATGTAACATGTTCGCGTAACTGGATATTACTACCATTCATAAAATAGTAGAGGCGGTACATGAGAGTATAAGCATGTTTACACACGTGTGTGACGTGCTCTTTCCAAGAAATTTTCGAATCAAGTATAACACCCAAATTAGGCACCAAAGATTCATATTCAACCCTATCGCCGTCGATATCAATAAAGCTGTTTGATACAAGAGGGACTTTGTTAGTGTAGAAGGGAGATCCGATTATTATGGCTTTAGTACTCGCGAAATTGAGTCTTAGGCAGTTAAGTGTATCCCAGTTACTGATACGATGTGCGTTAATGCTCATCTTATTGGAAAACTCATTAAGCTCCTGAAGAGGACAACGCACATATATCTGCAAGTCATCCGCATAGATAAGGTGAGATACATCAAGATCAAGACACAGTGCAGTGTCATTGCGAACAAGAGAGGACCTAGGACAGACCCTTCTGGTACCCCTGTATCTGTCTTGATGATAGAAGAGATGTTGTTCGCATCATCAATGACTGCTTGCTCTCAACTGACCAAGTAGGAGGCTATCCATTGAATGACCGTCTTAGATACACAGAAATCGGGCAGTTTCTTGAGGAGCTTGGCGTGACAGATGGTGTTGAAGGCTTTGCTAAAGTCAAATAGCAATAGCAGAGTGATGAGTTTATTTTCAATGCCTTACCTGATGTCATTCGTGAGCTTGATGAGAGCTGTCTGTTTCCATGGCCAGTACGGAAGCCCATCTGATACAGGTAAAGGTAGAGCCTAGCTTCCAAATATTCAGACAGTTGCTTGTGCACTTGCCATTCCAGAGCTTTAGGTAAGAAACAGAGCAGCGAGATTGGTCGAAAATCGTCAAGGCTGAGGGAGCGAACACATACCATGCTACCAAGTAACACCAGCATTTATGCACTCCAATATCCACACACTCCACCATCCGTATACTCTACTATTCACGGATCTTTCTTTTTAAGAAAGGAAAAACATGTTATCACAAATGAAGCATCAGAGAAATAAACACGTAATTGAGTAATTATGTTTTGACATTGAAAATCATAGGATGTCTGATTCAAAGAGATTAGATCTTACGTAGATTCGGGGAATGCTATATTAATACTATTATAGTCTAGCAGTACCAATATGACATACTTCGTTTATAAATGTTCTTAAGTTGATAAACGGATTATACGTTAATTTATTAAAAATACTTTTGGTAAGAAATCGAGTGAGAATTTGTGCTAAAGATGGGGGGTCTCTAAGGCCGGTTTGTCACCCAAATTAGATTTGGGTCAAAAAATTCGAAAAAAATTCCTGCAGTGTCTACCAAAAATAAAAAGTCAATTCCACCCTAAACGGACCACCCCTAGCCCTTCAATTCACCCCCACCACCCCTTCAAAAAATGAAAACTTTACTGCTTGTATACAGCGTTTTTGGAAAGATTCGAGTATGTCAAACTTGTATTTGCTTAATAAAGTACAGTATGATCTGTCTATGAACTACCTTCACTCTTATTCACCATTTTTAGCCTTTTTACCCCCCCTCCCCCAAGGAGGGTGGAGGGGGTGGTTTTATTAATTATTTATGTGCAGGGTTTGTAAATACAAAACATGTAAGCTTGATCACCAGACTTGACTAGGGTATCCTGGGGTTTTTGGGATCGCTGATTCCGAATCCGAGGTCCGTTGACCTCCATCACATCAGGTTCAAGGTCATTTGAAGGTCAAACTGTAAAATAGCCGATGAAAAATACATTCATAGGTGTTTGGGGTCTCTGAATCCGAATCCGAGGTCCGTTGACTGCTATCACATCAGAGTCAAGGTCATTTGAAGGTCAAATCGTAAAAATGCCGATAAAAATATCCTGAAAAATACATATATATACGTTTTTGGGAACGCTGAATCCGAATTTGGGGTTTATTTAATAGGTAGTTTATAGAGAGTTCATAGTGTACTTTATTTAGCAAATACAAGTTTGACAGTGTCGAATCTTTCCAAAAACGCTGTATACAAGCGGTGAAGTTTTCATTTTTTGAAGGGGTGGTGGGGATGAATAGGGGGGGGGGGTCCGTATAGGGTGGAATTGACTTCTTACTTTTAGTAGACACTGTAGGAATTTTTTTCGAATTTTTCGGCTCAAATCTAATTTGGGTCAAAAACCGGCTTTAGAGACCCCCAACTTTTCAGGCGATTTTTCACCATATTTAACAGTTGAATGCACCTGAATATTTTCTGTAATGGCCTTTTCATTTACGTATCCCTTCAACCTCATATTATGTCATAAGACTATCACCTAATTATCTATATTTACTCGTACTAAAAGAATATTAATTTCTGCTTCCTGCAATTGACATTGATATTGCTGATGTTTGAAATTGTGGCATAGCGTGCCTGAGGTGCCTAGTGTAATTAAAAAAATGCCTCTAAGGAGTTTCTCATTTTTTGTCTTAATAATCATAACTTTTACTTATGAGGCAGTACTCAAAACACCAAAAAATTTGAATGTGCAAATATTTTTCATTTAAGATTAATCGTGGCCCATCGCATCTAGCTCAACCTTAGGTTAAAGTTGTTTAACTATTGAGTAGTTTTACTGAATTCGAGTTCAGCTGAATTTGCTTAATATTCTTCAGTACTTAACGATTTTTTTTCTGTATAGCAATTTCGAGATGTCGATTTATGACGTAACCACGTTTACGCAGCATAGATTCTAAGTCATCTCGGAATCGATTATTGTAGGTGGATCGACCAGTTTCAGTATATTATTATTGTTTGGAGTGTATAAAAAAGATCTTATTTTTTTATTTTTTATTTTTATAGTATTTTTCAGTTGAAAATATTCAAGAAAACATCCTCGTGTTTTTGCCATTACCAACCAAGCTGTCTTGTTTACATATACATACAACCTGTTAACTAAATGTATTTATTTTCACTCATACATTCTGCTTCTTCAATTTCCCGACAGTGGCTCTTCAAGCCAGATGAAACTCGAATTAATATTTTTCACATTATTTTAGCAATTTAAAAAGTGCTACATCACTATTTATTTTATATTACAGAAAAGAATTATCCTTCAGCCCGACAACACTATTTATATACTACAGATGGTTCTGGATGTGCTTCTATGTTAATAGAAATTAATGAAAAACAAGGATATTCAAACGAAATCGACCTCTTTATAACGCAAACAGTCCTACAGTAAGATCCATATTAATCTTATTCTAATTCATGTATTACAATTTATCAATTACAAATATCAATAAATTATATGATATTTTATCTTATTATGGTCATATATATGTTACGTCCTGACTAGAGACCAGTCGGAGATCGTAACTCCTGCTTTATAAATTGGAGAGCGCGCAGATCTTTTGGTAGAAACTTGAACTTCTCTGCCTTTATCCGGCTGCTTTAGTCTCTCCGCGATTGCAATAATGCAAACAGCATAGAGCGACTGATTGGGAAATATGGAACACTTAAAATCTCACAACTGCATGAAAAGAGAGGAAATATTTATTGTTTTGTGAAATCTGAGAAAAAGTTAAGGAAAGCCAACTCAATTGTAGAAAATTTACCGATAATAAAAGTATTTCTCCTTACCTTCGTTACATTAATACTTTAGTTATTAGTATATATTTGACTCCTCCGCGGAGGCAGGTAGCGCGGTAATGTGAGACCATAGGAGGGGATAGCTGCTGGGGAGCTTGCTACTCGACGCTAGCTGCTAGGTGGCTTGCTGTTTGCGGCTGGCTGCAGGGCCCGTCAAGCTGTCTGGAAAGGTCTCAACTGATTTGTAGGTAGGCGACGCTGCAGATACTACCATTTCCGCAGTACGGTAATCGACCAAGCGGTGGATGTGATCGAAAAATGATTGTACAGATACACTCGGTTAACGGTAAATTTATTTATTTAATAATAACAAAAAATACTTTTACAAGTTATATTTTATAAAAAAAAATCTGTTTATCAAAAAAATCTACGCTAATACAAAACCGAACACGAGTATAATATAAGATTTAAATAAACCTTGGCGTGATAATAGAAAATATAATTTCATTTTAACTCCTGAGCTCTCGACAAAAAAAATTCTACAAGTATCTGAAATAATTACAAGTCTTTTTCGTCGCGGTCCACTCGAGTAGAACTTCGCCCTATCAAGCCAGAAGTCAAAATTGATCCTCACCAGGCCTGCGGGGTTCCTTTTAAACGTTTCACCCTCGTTGAATTTCGCCAGCGCCGAATCTTGCGCCTTTGTTTGTACACAAGTGGGGTGTAATAAAATTTAGGATTCGGAGAATACGTTTTTTGCTCTAGATACTTGTATACAGTCGCCGATATCCAGTTGGCCCTCATGATGTTTTTCTCATGTGAGAACAAATTTTTGTCGATGCTCGGTGGAGTCTGCCCAGTGTAATAAAGGGAGTCGTAATTCTTTCGATGTAAGCCTTATTTTGATGGTGGCAGAAATTGAGGTATTGTTCCAATTTTTCAATGCAAATTGGCATGTATTCTATATCTGAATTCTTCTTTTTTTCTTGTGTCTCTTGATCATTGTATGCACACAGGCTTGTCGATTCGCAGACTTCGGCGTTCGCGGAGACCATGAGATCACGCGACAAATGAAGAAATCATAATGGTGTTCAGTGTCATTTGCGACTCATCTCTCTCTCTCTCTCTCTCGCTTTCTTGCTCTGCGGTGTATACAGGTGTATTGGATCGTGCGCGGTGGGCCTTTTTCTTCTCGCTGGGAATTATCGGACTGGTTGTTTAGACATCTTCGCGTAGTCTACCGCCTTTCATCGCATTTTTTGTGTGTGTTTAATCTACTTAATATTCTTACATTATGAAATTACTTGAAATTATTTACAATTTATAGCGGTTTCATAGCGGAGTACACCTCTCTAAACTTGGCATAAACATTTCTATTTAGTTTATATAAACTATTGGATAATTTTCCGTAAAATATCCGTAAAGTCAAAAAATTTGCTACAGATTATTTTTTAAAAATTACCGTTTATTCTGCTAACTTTGGAAAAAGTTAGCAGTGTTCCTCCAAAAATCCACTAAGCTGCTGCCTAGACTATTGGGTAAAGGCTCAAAATTTACCGTAAATTATCTGTAAATTTGGATGATTTGCCGAATCTTTACTCATTAAATAATTACGTATCTTGCTAACTTAATTTTAAATAAATTAACTAAGAGAAATATATAGGAGAATTCCAGTACTTTTTAAAGAACTCTGCCAACTGCTTTGGTACTATGCTGTCTCAAAAATAAATTAATTAAAATTATTATATAAATAAGGAAGAACAGCGCACTACCGCCCATCATGGTTATTTTTCTGTCTAATTATTTTCATTTAGTGATTTGCGGCCTACTTAAAAATTAACATTTTTCAATAAACATATTATCGCATACATCATATATCAGGGTGTCTTTGGTTAGCGATGTGTCATTGATTCTATTTTTATATCTATTATAAATTTATTTTTATCTATAAAATCAAATGAAATCTATACATAGAAGATTGAATTTTTTTTCTTGCATTGCAAAATAACGCATAAGATACAAAAACGCATAATTTTTTACAATCACTCATTTAAAAATTTGACTACTATGTAACATATACTAGTTTGCAAATTCCACCATCAAAATACTATAAAAATTATAATTTTTTTATGCTATATTATAGATAGAGACAGATTCAATATTGCAAAAATAAATTATGTCATTATTAACTCATTTTTAAAAAATCACAAAATAATAATATTATTAATATAACATTATCTTTGGAATTTTTCGTGCAATATAATGCGTAAAGTTTGCAAGAAGTGTAGAATAGTAAATCTCATGTGTAATAATACTTATTATCTACAGGAAAAAGCACAACAATAAAGCTTAGAGATTTCGTGATATGCAGGGTGAAGAAGTATTGTTTAAATTGAATAATCTCTAATATCTCAGAAGATTATGAACCAAATCGACTGCAAAATATCCAGCCAATAACCTGACACCTAACAAATATTCTCTGTAATTTTCAAGGCATTACTCAAGTTATCGTTGTCTAGAAAAATGTATTTTTTTACATCTTATTTTATCTGAGAAAATAAAACGTCTTATTACCTAAAGTTTTCAGGAATATACCTGTATATGAAACGAGTATTGAGTAAAAATTTCACTGACTCTTATCGTATAGTTTTCGAGTAATAGATGTTGAAAAAAGAAATGTTGTCACACAGTATAATAACTGAAAACGTTCATCTAAAATCGTTTACGGTCCTAAAATGAAGTATCTTATGAGTACTTTGTTGTATAACAAATTCGCTTTCCAAATACCATTCCCGCATTGAAAAAATTTCAAAAAACCGAAAGTTAAAAATTCGTAGATTTTCAAAAATGCCTATAAACATAATTTATTTGACCATTTTTGTTGAAACTTTTAGGCGCACACCCGGTATTGATAGGAAATATTTTTGCAAAGTTTGGGAAGGTTATACCGGAGATTGAACGAATAGAGTATTTTTACGTTAAAATTTTTTTTTTTATTATTCATTTTCGTATATCCAATCGATTTTTTGAACGAAAAAGTACTTCGCTCATTTTGTAATACGTGTCAAAAGGTGTCGAATAACCCTCGAAAATTATTTTTTTGTTTATCATATCACCTAAAATCGTGTGAAGAACAAAGTTCCTTTAATAAATAAGGTATTGAAAATAATGATTTATTGTGACGTGTAGAATCAAGATTTTGAGGATTAACAACGGTGAAATTTAATATATTATTGTGTATTGGTAGCATACACATTTTCAGAATGATTTCTTTTAAACACAAAAAGTTTTCTGGAGTCATAAAAAAAAAAATATTTTTTTGGGTTTAACCCAGGCCTATTCCTTTACCTCAGCAGGTCAGATTTTCTTCATCTGTACAAGAACTTTAGGTAAAACTTCAGTCCGATAGATGACGATTGATCACTTTTCAATAAATAAGCAAAAAAAAAAGGTAACGAGAAAAACATCAGATCCATGCTAGAACACGTGGAACATGCGGTTTGAGGAAGCTAAGTGCCAATGAATTTGCAGCGTTTTTTTATAAATAAAACTGCCAAAGTTTTTGTACATTTTAGAAACCTGAAACTATTATTTTAAAGTCGCTTTTTATAGGCAAGCATATCGCTCTTTATAGGCAAGCATGTCCTTTAAAAGAATACAAACCGAAAATGCAAAATTTATATGTGTGCAAATTAATATCGAATTTTTAGAAGGACAAATCCAAAATTAAAGAAATACAGATTTTCAAGTGTACGGTATACTTAATTGAAAGTACTACAACCTTGTATAATATTAAAATATTCAATTACAGTCTCCGGTCACATCGATAGGTTCATATTCCTTTGTTAATATTACACCATATATGTGTGTGGTTGTATGCGTCTGTGCACGTATTTGTGTATATGTTTTTGTGTGAAAGATTGAGTTTATGTGTGTGAGAAACAAACTTTACGTGTGAGAGTCTGTGTGTGGGAGAGAAAGAGAGTTTATGTTCGTATGTGGGTGTGTATACCTGTGTGTCTTTTCTCTCAATATTATAAAAATATATCGCCGCCGTCGCCATTTCAAGATTGGCCTTCTCAGCCCCTCCTCAGATCCGCTTCCGTTATTCTACGTTATTTTGCCCTGTTTATCGAAATTTGTCGTTACCTTTACGTTATTTATGCACAATTCTGCATTATTTAATGTTATTTTACGTTATCCTACATTATTCTACGTAATTTTATTATGGCCTAGTTTTCAGAATTTTCGTTTTTTTTATGTCATTAATGCATTATTTTACGTTATATAACGTTATTCTACCTTATCTTACGGTTATTGCTTTCCCGAAGAAAACACTTTGTACCAACTACTGTAAAGCTAGTTTTGTGAAAGAAAAATAAAAATAGTAATTTAAAGACAAATTTTAAATTGCACATAAATATTTTTTGTCTTTTTATACGTTAAACATGTTAAAAATATGTACGTTTTCATAACGTAGTTGTAATTTCCTTCCAATTTATTTATCTGTCAACCACCTTATAGCTATATTAGTTAAAAATAAATAAATAAGGTGATACCTGTACAGTAGGGTGGCTCGAACATTAACTTTTTTCGAATTTCGAATTCTAATAGGGCTTAAAAGTTGTGTTATTCCATAATTATATATTTGAGGATGTTTTGGTCTACCAACCTTGGCTTGAATATTTTTCATTTTATTTATAAAAAGTCATTTTCTGTATAATAGCTATCGAATAATATCGAACTCTGTCTAGTCGCTCTAAAATTTTTTCATGGATAATAATACTTTCTTCTTAATTATTTTATACAGATATATGTTTTAAAAAAGTCTAAGATTATCAGAATGATATTTGCTTTTCTTAAAATCAGAATAAAAACTAATAAAATTGAAAGTTTTTGCGTATGTGCTTATGCAGCTTTTAGTTAATTTCCGCACATGTCGGAAATTATCCAGAATTCGTCTTGTGGAGGTAGCTGCACATCGAATCCTACCTGTTTCCACCTAACCAACCTGTCATATGTAGGCACGAGATTATTTCGGTTTATAGTCAGATTGTTTGTCGTAATTAGGGATTATTGCCTTGGCAGAAGCGTAGATCTTATAAATCTGTCTCGGGTTATATCACCACAACATTTCTTAGCTGCTTCAGAGACAAGTTTTACATATCTCTCATCACTTTGAGTATGGAATGGCAAGTCTCGAATTTCCAAGTTTCCAGTTAATACGGAACTGTTGAGATTATCAGTCGATGTATGTCTCAATGCAGGTGGTACGGATATACTATCTTTGTCCAATTAATCATTTATAATATTGATCGGCTGCATAATTAATAGCATCAGGAACTTTAAAAACTCTTCCAGTATGCAATTTACACTCTCTTGCTTGTAGAATATGCTGCAAGTCTAGTTTTCGTACTTCTGAGTTATCATCTGTAAGCATTGAGAGCAGTATGTTTTCAGAATGTGTCCAGATCCTGCATTGAGATACTGCATTGAGAGCAGTATGTTTTCAGAATGTGTCCAGTGTCCAATCATTTTTTTTCATGGTAGGATCAATTGTAGCCTTAATTGTCTGAGGTAAATATCGTGAACATTTTATCAATCTATACAAGTGCCTAGAACGTGCTTGACACTTTGGCTGAGTCTTAATATTTAACCAAACTATAGCATAAACTTTTAGGCTATAGTTAACAAGTAGTTTCAAATTTTTTGATGGCTTATTTATTCCAATATATAACCGCAAAACTCTATTTGCTGTTGTCAACCACCTTACATGCAACATGTTTCTAGGGTATTTATTGGCAAGATGTGCATTACAGTCACCTTTGCTGATTGCAAAACAAATTTGATAGAAGAATTATTGATCTGTACTTAATGTAGAATCAATTTTAGGGAGTATCGTTTGAATTGCTTTGAATGTTACTACGGATAGTTTGTCACAGTTTTCCAAACTTTTTCCAATGGACCCACGACCGCTTAAGCTCTTTCTCATGTCTTGCGATAATTTCACATATATAGCCTGTATTTGTTACTTCACTATCGTAACCGATCTCTTGTATATAATCTGTACATAAATTATTTTCTTTTAAATAAAGAAGGATACTATTTGCAACATGTAATGCGAATTCTAGTTCTTTTTGAAGAACCCGTGAATATCGCAAATCTAGTCCTCCAATAGCTTGTGACATAGTAAATTTAAATAATTGTTAATTATTTGCTCCTAACTATTATCACTAATTATCTCTTCTTTAACTACAAAAATTTGAATGAGCAGCACTGATCTGGCCTACGGATCTTGTTCTCTCAAATGGGGTCGTTGAGAAGATCCGCCCGGAGCTTGACGAAACCAAGGTTGAGTCACACGGAATGATAATCAAACGCGTTAATTAATAAATAAAAATTTAATAATAATAATATTTGTAATAATTATTCATGCAGAATAATCAGGAACTCGCTACTAAATAACTCACTAAATTGTACCCAAGAATTATAATATAAGGAAACTATTTATTAAATATTAAATTTATGTAACAATAATTATGACTTCATGAATTTAATTAAAAATTTAATTGTATTGGCACCGACGTAATCGCATTGATACACCTCCGAACCTAACCTGTAACATAAAATTGAATCCTCACATCGCGATTATAATTTCCAAATTATCAACAAATTCTGTAATAATTAGTAAAAAAATATGAACAATTAAACTCGAGACTGGCTACAACACTTCTGGCAATATTATTGACAAAGATAATTCTGGTTCGTTATTAGTGCGATCAGTATGACACAATCCTGAAAGTAAGGAGAGACAGCAATAATAGAAATCATTCTAAACATTATGAGAGATACGATCAACGTATTATTGTACCGAAATTAAATGACAAACTCACCAATAATCCAATGAACATAAAGAATTAATAAGTGTTGGACGTTCGTTCTAAAGGACGCCAGACTGAATATTTGACCACTTACCGTATTAGATTAGTTTTATTCCAAGAGAAGAGAATTTAATAATTTCGTATAGCAAAACGTTTAAAAAAAAACTATCGCGATACTAGAATGACTAATTTGAATCAATTTTGCTATAAATCTCCTGTGATTCTCATAACTCCTCGATTATACTAGCTAATCTCAAATTAATTTTATTTAAAAAAAATATTGCTACGGCGTCTCTAAGATTTACAAAAATTTAGTGCGTGCGGTCTATCGATCGGTCCAGCAGCGAGTGATCGAGGATGGCCTCGTCCTGCTTGGCCTCGGTGTCCGTCCTCTGGCTTTTTCGGCTCCTACTCCTGGAGATTACCTCCACTACATCACTACTTCTATCTAAACATTTGTGTTCAAGTACTACTTGATTTAGGTCGGCATCCGGTTCAATAAAGTATTACTATATTTGATACTGTCGCCGTCTAGGTCAGGAGCGTAGCTAGGTGGCGCCGTTTAAATCGTTGCGCTAGTACGTCGTCTTCGGGGCGGCCTCCTCTTGCTGCTCTACCCTACTGCTCGTTCGTCCTCGTTCCTGCTCTCGCTACTGCTAGTGCAAATTGTGAAAGTGTGTGTAGTGGTGTCGGTTCTCTCTTTCCCTTTCGTACCCAGAATCAAATAAATAACGCGTCCCATTAATTAATTAGTTATTAATGACGGATAGTTTCATTTTTCATTGGGTACGTAGGAGGTGGTGTTGGCGTTCCGACTGACAGCATGGCGGTGGCGGTAATGGCGTGGTCACAGGTGGTTGGTCCCATCGGGAGGGTAGATAGATAGATAGATATATTAAGATTAATTTTGCACAGGTTAACAATACATCGTCATAATAATTACATAAAGTTCTTCGTGACATACAACTTATATATATTACTTATAACTTAGATAACGGAGTCGTATCACGTAGTATGCAGTCAATCACATAGTTTGCAAATTGTACAATGTTCGTATTTTCATATCTTAACTATCAAGTCAAAAAATAAAATTTAAGGATATTAAGATACTCTAAAATTAGCTTAGATACCACTGTTAAAATTTGGTCACAGGTCACACCCCCTCCACTAGCGCCTCAGTCATGTGCCTGCGCACCTCCGCCTTATATTTACTCAGCGATGGAAAGTTTCTAATGGTGCTGGGGAGCGAGTTCCAGACGCACGCACCTTGGGCATTGAATAATTTCCGGCAAACGTTACTCTGCGACCCTGGAACTGCAAGTTCCTTGTGATCCCGGCCTGAGATGCTAGACTGATTTTTTTCAAAAAGGGCCGTAAGGTACGGCGACTGTCCTGTGACAACTGCTTTATAAAGCAGTACCACACCAAAGTACGCCCTTCTATCTTCCACACTCAATGAACCTAGTTTCTTCCTGTAAAGAGAGATGCGCTCATCCCATCTTACGCCACATATGCACCTCACACATGAATTTTGAAGCCGGGTTTTGTTCGAAAACAAAAATCGAAAACTTTTTTCTTTTTAAATCGTTCTAATTCATCTTTTTATGGATATTTTAAAATAATTCTGTACATATTCGATGCTGTTGGTAATACTCTTTCGATCTGCCAAGTTCAAAAATTTTTTTACAAAAAATCAAGGATGATATGGCATTTTGTATAAAGAATGAAAAATGCTTTTTTCTCAAAAAAGACATCTTTTTTTTTACTCAATTTTTTTTTATAGATAGCTAGTCTCAATACCTATATGGTCATATACATGACATTTGGAATATTTTTGTATTTTAAGAGATATAAACGAAATAAGAAAAAAATTTTATGTTCCCCCATAGCACTGTCGTGCAAGAAAAAATCCTATGTATTTTTCCCTTTTTTTATAATTTTTAGACATTTTATTGCTTTTTCTAACTTTCCTGCTAACACTTTCTTTGAGTTGATTTTCTTCTTCTTCTGTTTCTCTTTATTTAACAATTTTGTTAAAGAATGAAGAGCAGTTCGACCTGTATAAGATTTTTTCTTTTTACCTACATTTACTTTCCATGCATAGGTTTTCTGAATGCCGTTATATTTAGGAGCCTTAAGCCACTCTTTTATTTTATTTTGTCTAAAAACTTCAATATCTTCTTTTGGTAATAAGATTAGTTTAATATTATTTAGTATAAGATTGAACTTTTGTTACAAAAGCATTGATATCTTGTATTGATTCAATATGACTATTCTGAAGATTATGTCTAGTTGCATAGTGCTTGACTAGTCCGCCAACACCATCACATGCACCTTTCCCGTGACATGTAGCTGAAAACAACCATTTTTTATTGATGGAAGCATTTTTCATTTCATACAATTGAAATGGATTTTTAAAGTGGCTTGCTGCTCCATCTGTTATAATCGATATTTGATCTATTAAATCGGTTGAATAATTTTTCATCGAATCAATTATTTTTTCCATTGCTAACAATGCATAGGCAGAATCGTGTTTTCTATCATCACTGATGACAGCAAAAGTTTTTGTTAGTTTTCCTTGATAACAAACTGCTGTGAAAATAGAGACCTGTTGATTAACCCAGTGAGTACCTTGAATAGGGTTACTGTGAATCACTGCCCAATTTTCAGCAAAATCACCATGCAGTACTAGATGACCTGAGTTAGCTGCAGCTATTTCTTTCTCTTCTTTTATAGCTTTTCTTTGTATATTTTTAATATTTAAATGAACGCTTGTTTTAACTGTCCAAGAAGAAAGATCGCTAAAAAAATTGGAGATTGTTAATCTTTTCTTCACAAGATGGCCATTTTCCCACATAGCAAAAACAATCTCCTCGTGTTCATTAGTTGTCTCTAATCCAAACAAACTTAGGTTGATATTTTCAGAACCTGGGCATAAAGTACATTCTTGAAAAAAACACTTATCGGACAAATTGGAGCAAACAATTGCCGATAAAAGTGTAGAACGAACTCTATCGAGGTCTGAATGTTTGCCTCCTAGGAAATTATTTAGACTATTAACGTATAAATCAAAATCTGCACAGTAAATGCACAGACACACTTCCTTCGACGGGCTCAACATAACAAACTTTGGTTTTAATGTATAAAACTTTGTTATACCGATTTTTATGTCTGGGTTTTCTTGTTTGAATAGTTTATACGCCTCTTTTAAACTGCGTGTCAAATAACGTTTTATTTTTTTTTCTTTTTTTCCATTTTGTTGAACAGTCACAACATCACATTTATTAGGGCTTTGACGTGTACATTTAAAGTCATCGGTTAGAAAATATTCCATGGCAATTTTTGTAGACTTTTCGTCCAATGGATGACCAGTATACGCGTCAGGTTCAGAATATATTCCCTTAGTTGTTACAAGCATTCTTGCTTTGTCAATCATATAAACAGTTACTTCGGGAAATGCTGATAAAATACTAGATTTTGTTAATGACGAAGGAAGCAACGTTAAAATTCTAATTTTCTCATTGATACTGTCACAATTTTCAAGCGCAACTCGCAAGTTATTGAGCCATTCATTGCAGAAGCATTGAGTCAAACCATCATGTGATTCATCAATGCAAACATTGTATGCTTCTGACAATTTTGAGCTAGTTGCAGATAAGAATGAAGATACTAGTTCTGATTTTTTTCTAATAATGTATCTTTGTACAGATGAATCATCAATACCTCTCTTCCTTTTAAGTGGCGAAACATTACCAAAAGAACTTGAAATTAAGGTTTCGTTTAAATGCTCAATCCGCTCTGGGGTGCTAGCTCGAAAATCATGGTCCTCAGTATCACTGTCCAAGTCAGTATAATTCTCTGAATGAATCGCATCAATTATTTCCTTTGGTTCAATATTTTTAACGCATTCATAACAATTGAAGCATACATCATCCGAACTCCCAAAATTCTCCAATTTTCTAAATTTAACAGTGGCATCATATACGTTTTTTTGTGTGATCCAAAAAAGTTTGGACACTTGCGCCTCTTTGTTGAATAAATTTCAGCCATAATTCAAAAGAAATCTTAGTATGTATAAGTAATACTGTATATATTAAGATAACTAGATCGGGTTCCTTAAATAAGCTAAAATAACTAACATTATCTACGTGATAGCAAAAGATGAGTTTTAGCCACCTTGCGGAGAATTCTAGTACCATGCGTTATACTCCTCTACGGTGTACACACACACGTATATAAATAATCGTACACGTATTCGCCTAATGCACAGATTCTTGCTCTGCTATATACGTATAATCATTATACTTAGGGGTACATAAAATTTTTTTCTTATTTCGTTTATATCTCTTAAAAAACAAAAATATTCCAAATGTCATGTATATGACCATATAGGTATTGAGACTAGCTATCTATAAAAAAAAATTGAGTCAAAAAAAGATGGCTTTTTTGAGAAAAAAGCATTTTTCATTGTTTATAAAAAATGCCATATCATCCTTGATTTTTTGTAAAAAAATTTTTGAATTTGGCAGATCGAAAGAGTATCATCAACAGCATCGAATATGTACAGAATTATTTTCAAATATCCATAAAAAGACGAATTAGAACGATTTAAAAAGAAAAAAGTTTTCGATTTTTGAGAGACGAAATTTGAGGAGTCATTTTTGAAAAAAGCATAACACATGCAATTTTGATGCTATCGAAAAATCAAAAAATACGTATACGCTTATTTTCCGAGTAGAATAATATACTATAATTTGAGCTGATTCGGAGAGATAGGTGCTGTCGGCCTGCATGATTTGAGATGAAATCGGTCATATATGATTTCTTACGTTTTCTTATTTTTTATCTCATCTAGTTTAAATGGCTGTTTAATAGCTTAAAACAAGAAATTATTATTTGGATTTAACAACTTAGCAAACCTATCTGAAAATGTTACAAATGGCTTGTAACATTGTAATATAAATAGGACTTCCTAATGTACGGCGATTTAACGGTGAAAAAAAAAGGTACACCACAAGGACAAAACTAGTGTCTACTTGTTGGCTATTTCTATTAAAAATAAGCTCTTACTAGCTATTTCAATAGCAGAATAGAATATAAAATTATACGTTTCATATACATTCAATGCAGTATTGAAACAAATCTGAATCTATTCAGACGCCTGAGGTTACATTCTGATCCACTTATCTCATTATTAACTCTAAATAAAATTGAAGCAAAGGAACATCAACCTTTGGATAATGAGATGAAAAAGTTGATCATTGCAGAAGGAGCAGCCAATAATATTTAATTTTTTCAAAAGGATTAATGTAAGTACACAAGTCCTAAATCATCGACTGGAAAGAGTTAAATATTAAATATTACAAATATTTTGTATTTACAGGTAATAATGGACTGTATATAGCTGTTTATATTTATCACAAAGTACAAAGTTTATTACAAAGTAATAAATAATTAAATAAATAAAGATACAAGTGTTAAGTTTTTAGTATTGATTTACAAGTATTTTTATGTATTAAATGTTCCTAAACTTCACGAAATACGGATAATATACAATACTTGGCTTTTCAATTAATAGCTGAAGTTTGTTGAAAGTAGATATTTGTGTGTGAAATTGTGAGGATTTAAAGTTTACAATCAATAGTCAAATAAGGAACAGTTACTAAATAAAAAAGATTTTGTGCAAGTCTTTAATGCTTATTACTTGGCATAGGAGCACCTATTTATAGCCCTATTCTTCAATTTCAACTAAAAAGCTTGCAATTTTAGTCTGGAAATCTTAGGGTGAACTGAGTAGGACGAAAACAAGATGTATTTTCAAAAAAGATGATGTCTATACATTAATAATAGAATAAAATATTAATACCCATAAAAACTGTATTTTTTCGGTAAATATAAAAAATCTTTTTTCTACTTAAAATACATATATAATACTTCGTTTATGTCGATCAAAATAATGTATATATAGCCTATAAACATGCTAAGCATTATTAATGTAATTTCACTACATACAAATTTTTAGATACATTTCATTTAAGGGGTAACACCACTCTAGCCGCCCGAAAAAATACCTAATTTGTACAATTCTTTACAAGAGTAAGAAAGAAGGGATCAAATTTTTTTTTCAGGGTTTACTATACATATATTGAGGTACAAAAATATATTTTTTCTTTACATTTAAATACAAAATGGCGGCTATACAGCGAATCTCGTGAGAAGCCCTTTTCAAACTGGGCACATTCATAGCTTCAACACCATTGCATGGATCAACTTGCAATTTTTACAGTAGCTTCACAAATATATTCTCCATCGAAGTACGTAGTCGTTTTTTTATACTTTGAAAATTACTTGTTTTATTAACAATTTACTACTCTTTTTTTAGTCGAAAATTCATACGTTTTGTTCAGAAGTGCACAGTTTCTACAAAAATTGGAATAAAAAATAAATCCTACGTACTTCGATAGCTATTAGTATGTAGCTTCAGAAAATTTTTGGTTTTTTGTTCCAGCTCTCACGGTTTTCGAGGAATTGGTGCGCCCGCGGAGCACCTTCAAAAAAATCTTTTTCCGCAGATCTGCTGTAGCGCCGCCATTTTTTACAAAAATCATAATAAAAAAATTTTTTTTCATACATCATACACTAAATTGTCGTAATAAATCCTGGCCGTCTGAATGTTGGCGCGTTCCCAACATTGAGAACTATCAGGTCGAGTCTACATATCATCTCCATGATGAACTTTTCTCTGCTTCGGGCACTGGTATGCCCCACTCCAATGGTGCGTCGTGCCATGTTCTACTAATTTAAGATTCAATTCACATGTTAATTCTTTAATAAATTTCGTATCTTGACGAAAAGGATCTTAGATTATCCATGAGGTCGGAGTTTTCGGTGAAGGAGATACCAGGCGATCTCTATATGACATCGACAAAAATTTGAGGTGCTTTTCCCTTTTGAACCGTACACATAAGGTACTCAAGGATCTCCGGTTTCCCTTCGTGAATCGTGGTGTGTGTTGAGCACAGCAGAGTCGCTTTGTAAGAATTTTGTATGCAAAATGTGACGCCTTCACCTTGTCTATTTCTGTCCTGCCGAAGTATCGAATAACCATCAATTTGAACGCATACGCCATCGACACGTCGACGCTTGGTCTCGACGCTCTGCCCGAAACACGTTTCTGCCACGCCAAAGAGATAGTAAAAGGGACGAACACCCGTAAGGTACTGGCGGAACATTTCCATTTGTCTGTGTAACGAGGTCGCGTTCACGAAACCTTATAATGGATTCTTGGTAACCCTGCTGCGTGAACGTAGGTGACTACTAAGTAATTGGCTGTTGGGTAACGGTTTGTTGAGAAGTTGTTTGAGATTGGTACTGTCTTTGCGGCGGTAATTGAATTGCTGCTTATACTTCCAGGACTTTATTAACCGCCGCTACAGTATCTGTCCTATTTTTCCCACCTATATTCCTTTTCCAATTTGATTTCTTATTCTTAGGTGGAGGTGTATTGATGTCCGACGACTCGGAGGCGACGTCCACTTCCGCTACTGCATGATGTGTTGTTGGTACTACGTATGCTGCAGTAGGGATTCTGGTTTTATCCTTTGGGAGAGGGTGTTGTCATTGTCCGTTAGCCTCTTGTCGTCTTTTAAAACGTAGTCCATACGTCCATCAGGTCATCTTTATTCATCTCACCCATGCATTGCCTCCTGAAAGCCGCCTTGAAGTCTCTCCAAGAGGATATCCACTCTTCTTGCCCTGTACCAGACGCTAGCGGATTTGTAAATATGACCAGAAGTGCGTCCAATAGCTCCTCATCTCTCATACGGAATCTCTAGTGACAATCATCTACCCGATCTAAGAAATTCTCCGCAGCGTGTCGCTCCTCCCCTGAGAATTTCAAATTTCAACCTTTAAGTATTTTTATACTCTTCAGGCAGTCGTTGACCCTATCTCTGGAAGTGCTCTTAGATCTTGTCTAACCTGTAACCTTCGTATCCATCTCCTGGATACGATTACCTGTTATTCGTGAGTAAATGATTTCATTGCGTGAATTTTAGAATGTTGCCAATTTCTGGCACAAATTTTATTGACGAAACCAACGTTGAGCCACACGAAATGAAAATGAAACGCGCTAATTAGTAAATAAAAATTATTATTTATTTTTAATGAATAAAAATTTAATAATAATAATATTTGTATTAATTATTCATGCAGGATAGTCAGGAACTCACTACTAAATAACTCACTAAATTGTACTCAAGACTTACAATATAAGGAAACTATTTATTAAATCTTAAATCTATGTAACAATAATTATGAATTCATGAATTCAATTCAAAATTTAATTCTATTGGGATCAACGCTACCCATGCCGTTTGGTAAAAAGGTGTCGTAATCGCATTGATACAACTTCGAACCTAACCTGTAACATAAAATTGAACCCCCCAATCGCGATTTAAACAATTAGTAAAAAAAATGAACAATTAAACTCGACACCGGCTACAACACTTCTGGCAATATTATTGACAAAGATAATTCTGGTCCACTATTAGTTCGACCAGTGTGACACAATCCTGAAAGTAAAGAGAGACAACAATAATAGAAATCGTTCTCAAATTTATGAGAGATACGACCAACGTATTATTGTACCAAAATTAAATGACAAATTCACCATTGATCCAATAAGCATACAATAATTAATAAGTGCCGAGCGGTCGTTCGTAACGACGCCAGTCTGAATATTTGACCACTCACCGTATTAGATTAGTTTTATTCCAAGGGAAAATAATTTAATAATTCCGTATAGCCAAACGTTTAAAAAAAAACTATCGCGATACTAGAACAATCAATTTCGCTATCAATCTCCCGTGATACTCGTAACTCCTCGATAACAGTAGTTAACCGCAAACCATTAAAAACAAAGATGGCTACGCACGGTGATATGGAAGAGGCAATAGGTTCAACTAAATTGACAACGAAAACATGTTGCGGTATTCGATTTGGATCCTTTTTCCAAGTTATGAGCTGATTAAATTTATAAGATGAATATTCAATTTAATGAAATTTGGAGTAAGATCAATACTAAGAATAACGATCAATAATAAGTCATTTTATATTCCGTTAGATAATTTTATTTATTATTTTCTTTATCTATTACATATTTTAACAACATAATTCAATGAATTGATTTATTTAGTAAAATATATCCTTACCCAGTAAATGTATTATTTTTACTAATTAAAGATTGTTTCATGAAAACGTTACTTCAGTCCTTTTTAAATTTATTAAGTACATACAATTTTCGATAAAATTTAGTTGGTACATGTACTTAATCCAATACATACAAAATTCTCTATTAATCAATTCTCCTACCTGGTCTAATCATAGACGTAGCCCACTTCTAATTAAAAATTGAAGACAGTGTGCTAAGTATTTTAGCACTGCATATATTTTTCAAGTTTCTGATATTTCAGTAGCTTTAATCTCTTACTCTAACTTACTTATGTTTTAATTCAATTCAGATTCAATAGTCTAGTAGAAAAAAGTGATATACAATTTTGTTTATTACTTTGAATACAATAGCGAATGGAATTAATTTAAAATATTCAACATCTTTACTTATATCAAAATCAAGAAATTTATCGGCTTTTTTCAATAATTTTCGACAAGCTTTTCCTTCAAAAATATCTGCGTGGTAATTTTTAAAGATTAGATTCAATTTTACGTTCGTTAAAGCATTCAAATCAATTGATAAGGCGGAACATAATTATTTATATCTATTAGATAATTAAATCTGAATTAAATAGTACATCCGTGAGTTATACAAAATTTTAAAGTTATTAAAATATCTTAAACTTTGAAAATTTAGGAAACATGACTGTATCCAATATAGCCAGTGTAGTGTGTACCTAAAACGACTAATCATAGCTATCCTAGCTATTATGCTATTAAGTAGATAAATAGCTAATGTACTATCAGCCAATTACTTCGCAAAAGTGAAAGAGAACCAACCTTCAGTAAATTTCATCTTGTAAACGATCACGTAAATTAATAACATTAATTTTATGCAACTGATTAGATTTACTATGGTTATAAATAAAGAAGTCGGCTCAAGTCGACACAGCCTTTGTTGTTACTATTTTATCAGCTTTTCAGTGGCATATCTTATCTTATCGTCCGGCTATGTGCTTCTTTGTTGTAAGTAAAAATGCTAAGAATTGTGTCTATACATCCATTTTACCTGATACGACCCATACGAGTAGATAGGCATACTGGCTCATGCGGGTTCTGGCTCACCCTCTCTCATCCTCAAGTGAGCCAGAATCCGTTCGGATTATAAATTACCCAGAATGATCCAGAATCCGAAATGGAGAGAGTGGGAGAGCTTCCCCTTCTCTCACGTTCACCAGAATGCCTATAGCGTTTTCTACTTTTTTTTTTCTTTATTTTCTTTGTAAATGTTTACAGGATTGATAGAATAATATTATGAGTTTGACGGTGTGAAGTGCGCAGGCAGTCTTGCAGATTGGATTATGGTTTGTACACACTATAACGCACTTGACTATATAGGTTTTTGACGGATAACCGTATTGCTGAATGTTATGAACTGCAGAAAATTTGAATCGTTTCAGCCATTTCTGTTTAAATTTGCCCATGACAAAAATTTTGGTAGCATCGTGTAAAGAGCCACGGAGTAATGATCCAATTTGTGAGTAGTCAAGCCCATCCGTGCTCCAGGCTATTCCATGATAATGATGTTCCAGCTAAATGTTTTCCCTTTGCAATTTGTCAGAGAGTCTTTTCCATGAAAAGGGTTTCTTGAATAGACGAACGATAGGATCACCACTTTCATTGAGAGAAATGATAGCTATTTCTTTCAAATATAATCATCTCCTATTTGCTTGAAACCAATCATGTCTATTGCATACTCCATCTTGGAATGAGTGTTGAAACGAAAGTGTGTTGGATGATATGCTGTTTAGACAAGCTTCTTGGTATCCCCACTGATGGGATTGTACTGAACGATGCGATCGTGTAAGATCATGCAATAAGTTGAAGTGTTAGCTGGAAAGTCTTTTTTAGACTCAAACTCTAGACGGACATCGATAGGAGCGCTCTTTATAGATTCGTTTTGCCGTGAACAGTCAATAACTATGAGTGGTTCAAGGTTGATAAATTCTGACTTTGTCAGCAGTGGCTGTGGATCTCTTCCATAGTAGACGGTTTGAAAATTGGTATACATATCATAGAGAAGAGCGAACTTATTCTTAGATATGTCGAGATTCATATTGTTATATGAATAATAATGAGAATTCAAGAAAAGTCTCACCTTGCTAATCTCACAATGGTCAAATCCACTGGCATTTTCAGTTTTAAAATTTTTTTTCTTGGTTTGTAGTCCGAGAATGACAAAACGAGGTTTTTCTAATTGATTTGAAGTTTTCAGTGTCCAGACATGTTTATTCGTGCTCGGAAGTAAAGGATATTCAAGAGATAGAATTATCTTTGCCAATGAAATTCAGCAGCTCTTTTGTTTATCAGATGCACATATGGCATTAATCACTCTATCTTCGTTATTTTGACCTCGTAGTCTTCATATGAAGTTACACTATTTGCTACAGTACCTTCCTGAATTATTGCATTCAAGTAATTTCTTGATCTTGTGAGAATGAGTTCATGCTTCACATTAACTATAATTTTTTTATAGTCTTCTGCAAAGCCCAAGATCATACTCAGAGGAATGGAAACGTGAAAGTTGCCGTGTGCATCTACCAAAGTTTTGCTTTCTTCTCTAACGCCAAGCCAGCCTGAATTTTCTAACATGAGAGTCTGATTCGAATTGAATCATGTCCAACCTTTCATGAGACTGCTTAAACCAACATTTTTACTTTTATCTATCTCCACAGCATTAATTTCGGAACGAATTTCATGAAATAGATGGCAAATGCCATTGTTCATGAATTTAGTTTTAGCTAGTGCTGTTCCATCTGGTTTTTGCAGTTTTCCACATACATGGATAGAACAGCGCGATGGTAAGAGACATAGATATTGATGTTGGATAGAAATACGAATTTCATCACTATTGTCAAAGCTTAGTGTCGAGTATGGTTGATGTGCATGAACCTCGCAATGCGTAATAGACTCATCGAATACGACACCTGATTGAATGCTTAGAATTTTGACCATTTTTCTAAAAGCAGCAGAGAATTATACACGTGAATTTTCTCCACAAACTTTTAGACCTAGGCTTCTGAGGAACTGAATGCTCTTCCGTGTTAACGGTCTGAGTTTCTTCGGTCGACTGATGGCCGATTGACATGTTGGTTAACTTATATACACTCTAGAATTGTAATCGATACCCATTATACAGATTTGATATGGAGTCTAATAGTAATTTCTTCTCTACGGAAATTCACTAAATTTCCATCTCGATCTACGATTCGAATTTGAAGATTAGCTATGCACTTGACACTGAGCGGTAGATATATGACATGAGATGGAACTTCCAATATTTTATACTCTGGTGGAACTCTGGGAAAGAACTCATGGATTGTATAAACATTTTTATTGTTGATGTAAGCACCTGTGGTAATATTGCACTCCACTCTGAGTGCGTTGATTTTCAATATTTTCACAAGTAAATCAGAACTGTGATGAATTTTTTCTTTGAGAATCCGAGGAGTGAAGCCAAGAAGACGGCCTATTGAATCGAAAGAAGTGAGATCTAACGGATGACTGCAATTAATTTCACTTCTGAGAGTATTGTTGTTAGCTCTCAAAGAAAATTCAATTCCTTTAGATTTCAAAGTTTCTTGTAAAAATTTATTAATAGCATTAATCTCGTAACTGCCAGTAGGGATAATGATAATATTTCCATTCGAATGAAGTTTATTATTCGAATAGTCCACATTGGGGATCGAGTTGAATGTTAAAAGTTCAACTAAACCCAAAACATAAGTTTTTATGCTGAGGTAGTTCAATTGAAGGAAAATATTGTGCTTCTAGAACAGAAGATTTTCCTGAAAGACTCAAAGTGAAAGTATCTTGCTTGACTGATTGGAAAAGAATGATCTCATTCGTCTGCAACAATGAATGAGTCATAATTTTGATATCTTTTATGATTATATTTTACTCCATTCACGTTGAAATATAACATGAGCTCTATGGGAGGTTTAAGATCACCAAAACTGTCAAAATAAATTACTTTGGAACCATGTTTTCGATAACATACCCAGTGAGTGCCTTTATTTTTCATATCATCCAAGTTAACAATAGCAAATTAATTACTTCATGGAACACGGAAGGCAGATTATTTCTCATAAAAACACCTCGGAAATGTAGAATTTGCAACATACGAGCATATTTTAGAAGATCATAGTCAGTCAGTGGACGATTTGGCAAAATTAAATCGAAGTTTTTTTTTATTGACTTGACCATGACCGATATGTGGTTTCATAAATAATCCCATCCCAGTTTTATATGGTTTAAGATAGAGACCTTTGCCTAAAGCAATAGCTTCCATTGCCTTATTATGTCTCTTACTTTCTTGATGGTGTTGGAATTTCCTGTGGAGTTGAAATAAAAGTCAGAAGTCGAATGTTGAATGTTTCAATAAAGAAAATAAATTTATTTGTTCGAGATAAACAAATGTACAGTATAAGAACAAACAGTATAGGTGAAGGAAAATAGATATACAATTAAGGAAATATATGGAAGATCAAACCAATACAAATATAATTGAAGCTGCTGGTTATACAGCGTCGACCGTTCACCATGAGCGCAGGCACTCGACTGAGTCGAGCAGCATCTCTCCAATGTAAGTAGACTGCCGGAGGGCGCATGTGCGCTCGCGCTCTTGGCGCCATCTCTGGGTCTCAAGTGGGACTAGAGGCTCTGCTGTTTCCATGAGTCATTTCGCTTTGACGTAGGTTGAACAACCCGCCCGCCTTGTTCCTTGAACGACAACTCATTAGTACCGCCCGCCGTGGGCAGATCAGGTTTGTTCCGTGGATACAGCCAGTTCGTCCGTCGTTGGTGGCTCAGTCACAGGAAGCAGCGATAGCTTAGAAATTGGTCGAATGTATTCCCTGCAAGCGGTCCTTACTGTCGCAGCCCTGACGAGTCCATCCTGCCCAGGATAAATATGTGTGATGCGACCCAAAGGCCATTTACCGTTTGCGCAGAAGAGGGTGACGTCCAGAACGGCGACAAAATCACCAGCCCGAAGGTTTATTCGCTGTCGAGTCCATTTAGATCGCTGCTGGAGGACGTTGAGGTATTCCCGGCTCCATCGATGCCAAAACTGAGACCGCATACCAGCGACAAGCTTCCAGTGCGTCAGGCGGTCAACATGTTCAGGCTCGGGAACCAAATCCGGAACAGCGGTTAACGAGCTGCCCACAAGAAAGTGCCCCGGGGTGAGCACATCGAGATCCTCGGTGTCACCCGAGATTGGGGTGATCGGACGACAATTCAAGACCGCCTCGATGCTAACCAGCAGGGTGGTAAATTCTTCGTAGGTGAATTGTCGGGGACCTACCGTGCGTTTTAGGTGAGTTTTGAACGACTTGACACCAGCCTCCCATAACCCGCCGAAATGCGGCGCTGCAGGAGAGATAAATCTTCACGTGATTCCGTCTTCAGCCAACGCCTCGGAGACGCGCGTCCAATTAAGATTGGCCTGTGCTGGCACTTCACGAAGATCGAGGTCGGCGCGATGGAAGTGAGTGGCATTGTCGCTCCAGATCTCCGCGGGTCGGCCTCTGCGCCCGCAGAAGCGGGTGAGCGCCCCCATGAGGCTCTCAGTCGTAAGGTCTCCGACTAACTCAAGGTGCACAGCCTTGGTGACGAAATAGACGAACACTGCCACATATGCTTTCGTTGTTCGCATTCTCCGACCTTTCGCTGCCAGCACATGAAAGGGACCGGCATAATCCAGACCCACACGAGCAAAGGCACGCGATGGTATCACGCGTTCCGGTGGGAGAGAGGCCATCTTCTGCTCTAAGGGACGAGCTCGGGCTCTTGCGCAGATGACACACCTGTTGATGCAATCCCGAATCCGTCGCTTACCGCCAACAAGCCATGCTCGACAAACAGTATAGACATACGTGGACCGGAAGCCACCGTGTATTGAACGTTGGTGAGCCCAGTCGATGATCAAGTTGGCCAAGTGAGAATCGCCACTTAGAATAGGTGGATGCCGCATGCCGTATGGAAGAGTGGAATGGTGGAGGCGACCACCTACCCTCAAGAGACCATCAGGGCTGATGAAGACATCGAGACCTCGGAAAGGTCCCCGAGCGGGCAGCGGTGCATTCTGACGTAACATCTCCAGTTCATTACCGAATGAGCGCTGCTGACTTGAAGCCACGCATGTGGCGAATGCGGTGTCGAGCTCTTGGGCAGTGATTGGACTCAATGTAGCGATCGTCGGTGTCCTGGACAGACGCAAACGAATCCAACGCCTAAGACGCACTATTAAGCGGAGTAACACGTTGAGATTGGAAAAGACGGCGGAGAGATCACCATCGGCGCACCGAAGCACACAGGCCAGAACATTATGCGGTGGATGGTGAGAGTCAGTGGCAAATGACTCGGAATTATCTTGAGGCCAAGTCGTGAGCGGGTTAGATAGCCATGCCGGTCCATACAACCAATCTCGAGAGTGGAGGAGTTGAGCTGGGTCGGCCCCACGACTAGCTACGTCCGCTGGATTGACGTGAGTGGGGACGTAGTGCCATACACGGGACAGCAGCACCTCTTGTATATGGCTTACGTAATTATCCACTAGAGAGTTTCCTACTGGCTCTGAGGACCGGAACCAACTCAGAACTATCTGTGAGTCTCCCGAGGCATAACACTGATCCAAGTGGATATCCAGTTCCCCACAAAGGGTTCGTAGCAATCGAGCAGCAATCAGGGCAGCCCTCAATTCCAGTCGCGGGATAGTCATTCGTGGCGTGGGCGTCGAAGCGGGTTTCAAGCTGCAAATCGGGGTCAGCTTGGTCTTGGCCGCGAGGAGGTTGACGACAGCTGGTGAAGAGTGGTTTGACACTCTGATGTAAACAACTGCCGCCATGGCTCGACGGCTTGCATCCGAAAAGGCGTGGAGCTGGACGTCTTGAGTTGCTCCCGTTTGAAGCCAGCGCGGAACCACAATCTCGGGAATAGTCTGGATACCGCCTTGAAGGGTTCCTCAGCGACGGGCGAATGAAGAAGGCAGCTCTTCGTCCCAATCGAGCCGAGCTCTCCAGAGATCTTGCATCAAAAGCTTAGCCAGCAAAATGGTGGGTGCAAGCCAGTCGCAGGGGTCAAATAGAGAGGCTATTGCAGCCAAGATCTCACGTTTGGTTCGCTGGCAACCCTTGATTTGAGGAGAGGTGAGGCGAAGGCTGTCTTCCGTCGGATTCCAGCTCACTCCGAGTTCGGTGACTGGGCCATCAGCTTTATGCTGGCACCACGTTGACCGTAGGCAATCCTCGCTTGGAAGGTCCTCAAGAAGCTCTGGGGAGTTGGCGACCCATTTCCCGAGTGGAAAACCACCAGGTTTTAATAGTTGAATGAGCTGATCTCTTAACCGACGAGCATCCTCGAAATCACTGGCGCCGGAGAGTATGTCATCGACATTCCGATCTTTGAGCACGGCTTGGACGGCCTCGGGATAAGGACCACCTTCATCAGAACACAGTTGTTCGAGGGCACGCAACGCGACGTACGGCGCGCATGATTCCCCATAAGTCATGGTGAGCAGCTGCAGATGCATGGGCTCCTCGCCCTCTGCGGAGCTAAATATGATGCGTTGGAGGTCAACATCACGCTCGTCGATCAGGATCTGTCGATACATCATTCGCACATCGGTGGCGAAAGCTATTCGATGTCGTCTCCAGCGAATCGACACGCACCACAAAGAGGTTTGAAGTTTTCGCCCAGTATACAAAATATTGTTCAGGCTACGTCCCGTGTTATAGCGTGTTATAACGAGGTTGGTCTGGACGCATCAAACACGACTCGTATCTTTGGTCCCTGATCACCATGCTGCCAAATCACATGATGCGCTATGTAGTGGATTGGAAGACCTACCTGTGGCGGATTGTCAGCCGCGACCACTCATGTGACCGAGGCGCAAGTAATCGTTCATGAAATGCTTGTACTCAGATGCCAGCGTTGAATCTCAGCGCATACGTCGGTGGAGCGATTGAAGAGCGGCCTGAGCTCCATTTAAGCCGTCGCCGAGAAGCTTCGCAGCGCCTGACGTCACCGGCAAACGCACGACATATCGTCCGCCTTTGTCCCGTCGATGATCGGCAAAAATGCGTTCGCAGGCTTCATCACCCGGGGATTGAGGAACGGAGTGGGGTATGTCTTCCATTTCCCAAAATCGTTGTAGGACTTGCAACAATTTTTTATGCCATTGAGTTTCAATCTCGCTCTGCATAGCTGAGCATGATAATGCGACTGTGTTGGCTCCCAGCTGCCGAGCACGTCCGGAGATGGCCCACCCGACAGCTGTGCGTTGGGCGATGAGGTTAGCCCGCCGCAAGAAGCCCGGTCTCATGAGATCTGGGAGAACGTTTACACCGATCAGCAGCTGAACGTCTCCAGGAATGTCAAATTGTTCATCTGCAAGATCTATCCCTTGCCACATGATCTTTGACAAGGCGTCGATAGAAGAGGCTGGGGTGGAGAGTCCGAGATTCCGGAGACAGTGGGCTTCGAACATGACCGGTGTTGGAAGATCAGGCCAATGCATCTCGAGGTGAACTTTCAGGTATGCTCGCTCAAACGTTTGTCCTCCAACGCCGCTGATAGTGACCTCGCTCTTCTCCGGGATGATGTTCAGACGATGGGTCAGCTTGAGTGAGATGAGCGAGATCTCCGAACAAGCATCCAGCAGGGCTCTCACGATGATTGTTTGTGCACGACCTCTACCAATCCCAAGGGAGGCCGTTGGCAAAATTCCGAGTCAGGCCGACATTGTAGCAGATTGCCCAGAATCGGTAGAATCAATATCAGATGCTGGTAGCCTCGGCTGTTCCGAAGGTATAGCGATATCATTATCTGACGCGGCGCGCTTTAAATCATTCTTATGCAATAACGAGTGGTGCAACGCCTGGCATAGCTGACAGACTGACTTGGAGAGGCAGGAGCGCGCTGCATGACCTGGTCGAAGGCAGTTGAAGCAAAGATGCTTCTGCAGTACCACGTTTCTCCTCGCATCAGGGTGCAGACCCAGAAAATGCTCACAATGCCCGATGTAATGGCTCCCTTGACACTGAGAGCACGAACTTGCTGCTGCCCGAGTGGCAAAGCTGCGAGGGCCACGGCTGGTAGATGGGCCGCTTGAATGACTACTGGATGGCCGAGTTGACGGTAGATGAGATGGCACAGAGCTCTCGACGGAGCTTATCATGTGGCACCGACGTTGAAGAAATTCCGTCAACCTGGAAAATGTAGCCGTAGCGTCTCCGGCGCGGGTGGATTCGGCCTCTGGACGTGTGACATCGAATGGGCTGGAGCTGAGCTTCTCCAGGTCATCTTCCCAGGCACTTCGAGTCGTGAGGTCCATGCAGGAGGCAGCGATGGATATAAACCAATCGTCTCATTTATCGACTGGGCGGTCAAGCCCCTGTAGTTGGTCACGGTGACGGCTCAGTGTGTCGATCAATGCTTGAAGGCCGGTCGAGGTCTCGTGACGCAGGGGTCGAAGATTGCGCATCGCAGTCAAATGATCTTGAACGAGCAGCCGACGATGCTCATATCGATACTCTAGAAGACGCCAGGCTGAGGCATAATTGGTATTGGTAAGCTTCAGGGTGTCTAAATCTGCCTTTGCCTCGCCTTGAACATGCGTCTTCAAGTAGAAGAATCTCGCGACGTTACTGAGGCGTGGGTCTTCGTGAATGAGTGCTCGAAACAAGTCCCTAAATGACTCCCAGTCCTCCCGGCGCCCTGAGAATGTCGGCACGTCGATTTGAAGTAGCCTAGAGAGACCCATGCTGAGAGCTTGGCGGGATCGATTCGATTGGTCGTCTGTACCTTCATTTATGGGAGCCAGTGCAGGTGGCCCTAGTCGTCGCTGGACGTCATACAGCACCGACTGCGCGGTGATGTATGTTCGCTCCGTGTCTGAATAGACTCGCCTCCGGTCATAGTCGGATGCTGGCTCGCATCGTGAAGCGATGAGTCCAAGATAGTTGCTTTGGAAATCCATCCAATAACCTCGTAGCACCTCCATTCTTGTCTGAACCAAGCCCATGGTCCAGTCCTCGAGACGAGTTTCATGCAGCGTGGCAGAGAAGTCCTGGATCACTGCCACGAGGGCTTGCTGCGTGGCGAGCAGATCGGTCATTGTCCCTGAAAATCACAATTGCGCTTAGCTCGACGCTCATCGTGGGCGGAGGCTCGACTCCGCAGTCGTGGAGGATCACAAGAAACCTAATTTGCAACGTGCCAAGGTCGCTCTCGAACCCCTTAGTGACAGCGTAGTCACGGAGCAAGACTAAAAGACTGTAACAGGCGTGCGAACGCCGTTCTCAAAAGATTGTTCATGGCGAGCGAGAGCCATTCTCAAAACATTGTTCATGGCGAGCGAGCGCTGTTCTCAAGACATTGTTCATGGCGAGCGAGCGCCGTTCTCAAAACATTGTTCATGGCGAGCGAGCGCCGGTCTCGAACCACTACCAGCTGCACGCAGCGTTGGGCACGGCAGCGTGACGAGAACCTAGATCATGTGAATGGCAGGCAGGAGTGCACACTTTAATCTCAGGCCGCGCTGTCAAGCCGCATCATGGCGACAGTGAACCGTGAGCTACGAATATACATATAGACACACATACATATATGGGCACTCATATATATACATGTACACATATATATATACACATATACACACATACACACACATATACGCATACATACACATGCACATATACACATATACATATACATACACGTGCACACATACACATACATGCGTGGCTCTCTCGAACCATTGAAGGTTGCACGACCGTTTGGCGAGAATGCGGTTGTAAGAATGCAACCGTGCCAACACGCCACGCCAGCATCTACCAGGCGAGATTACGCGACAGTAACGGTGACGTGTGCGCATTTACTTCGAGTTGAGCCATCAACGTAGACTGGCGAGAGAAATCGAACGCGTCCACACGTAGTACTCGAGCCATGACTAGCTGGGCCGCCACGTAGCGACACAGCGCGGCATAACATGGCGGTTCGCGCACATTGGCTTCGAGCTAACTGCGAGAGAGCGAGAGAAATTGAAATTCATAGGTCGCTGGTTCAAATCCGGCTCGAAGAACCATTGTTGGAATTTCCTGTGGAGTCGAAATAAAAGTCAGAAGGCGAATGTTGAATGTTTCAAGAAAGAAAATAAATTTATTTGTTCGAGATAAACAAATGTACAGTATAAGAACAAACAGTATAGGTGAAGGAAAATAGATATACAATTAAGTAAATATATGGAAGATCAAACCGATACAAATATAATTGAAGCTGCTGGCTATACACCGTCGACCGTTCACCATGAGCGCAGACACTCGACTGAGTCGAGCAGCGTCTCTCCAATGTAAGTAGACTGCCGGAAGGCGCATGTGCGCTCGCGCTCTTGGCGCCATCTCTGGATCTCAAGTGGGACTAGAGGCTCTGCTGTTTCCATGAGTCATTTCGCTTTGACGTAGTTTGAACAGATGGTTTTTCTGTGCAACTTTAGCATCATTTACTGCTTTAGCTATTCCTGCAGCTCCCCCTGCCAGAGCACCGGTCGCACTTAGTCCTACGAACAGCGGTATGAGAAACGGAAGAACTTCACCAATTTTTGATGGAATTGAAAGAACACGTGGAATGATAACTTTCCTCTTACCGCCAACTTTCTTAACAGCTCGACGTGCACCTTTCAAGGCGGATTGAATAACCTTGCGGGAACATTTACTCTGGTGACATTGATTTCTTCGCGGCCGTGACTAGCTTACTTAATTTCAGACCTATTCCAGTTTTTCCTTTTAATTGCATAGCATTCGTAACAGCAAAAGCATATGCTTTTTTAGCAAGACTGGAATCCTTGGCTTTGACACGTTGCCAAGCTTTAACAGCGAGCTTCATGTCAGCTGCTTTACGATCTCCACTTTTATCAGAGTAAGCTATGTCATGTTCTTTGCATGCCTGATCAAGCGGATTAATTCCAGGATCACCTCTTTTCAATCGTTTTTTCAATTTAGTTCCGGGACCACAGTATTATGAGATTTATGTACGATCATCTCTCTTCGAGTGTTGTTTTACAACTAAAGATCCAAATATAAAACTTGCGTTTATATTTCCATAGTTCAATGCCAAACTAGACTTTGTTACGTGAACATGGATTTTAGCGAGCAGAACGTCAAACTCCCCGTCACAAACTTTGATTTCGTAAAACAGTAGAGAAGGAAGCGGCATGGAGAATTACTACCTGATACTAAACGAGCAGTATTTTGCGGGTCATCTAACTGCGGAAAAAAACGAATAGTTTATTGGCTCTAATTACACATCCCAATGGTCTTAGATTCGAAAATTTGTACGTATACTCTAAATCCTTGAATCAGCCAAAGTATCAATTTCTCGAAAAAGTTTTGGAACCGATAGAAGGTGTATCATATCTACCTTTTAGTGAGCATGAATCTGTAGTATCTCCAGATGAAGCCCGACCAAATTCAATTATGATTTTTGATGATGTGGCTTGTGAGAAGCAGGACAACGTCGGAGCATTTTTCTGTATGAGAAGACATAAAAGTGTAGACAGCTTTTATCTATGTCAGTCTTACGCTCATATATCAAAACACCTCGTAAGGGACAATATTAATATGTTATTAATTTATCATCAAGACGATGTTAATCTAAAACATATCTATGAAGATCGTATCAATACTGATTTAACTTTTAATGAATTTCGAAATCATTGTTCTGAATGCTGGAAGAATGATAAGTATCGATTTGTTGTTATCGCAAAGATAGAGTGATGGATGATGGTAGATACAGAAAAGGATTTGACTGTTTTGCAATAAAAAAGAAGTTATGAATCTGCAACCTACAATTAAATTGTAGACAGCATCTCGTTAGCATGTCAGACTTCAAGAAAGAAAAGAATATTCTCAGCGAGCTCTTGCGAGCGCGTGAGGCTATTTAACAAAAATACTCTTTATTGAAAAAGGAGAGAGAAGATTTTCAAAAAGTTATTGGTGATATATTGACCACTCGAAGAGCTCGTCAATTCGAAAGTCGAAAGCTTGCCACCTTTTAATCATATTTTGAATATTGACAGCAACAGGAAAGCGAGGAAAAGATTGAGATTCGATCGATCAAGTTATATAGTAAACGATATAAATGAGTTCCGCATATGATGATGATGCAGATTTTTCTTCGATGGATGACACAATGATGAATTCAACATTTAAATCTGCGCTTGAAGGAAATTAATCAAGTGACTTTTTATTATTGTTAAATGAAAGCCGCAGCAAAATCAACAACATATACGGAGTGAGGATCATCAATGGAGTGTATATGATTGGCGATTCAGAAATTCAATTTCATGATAAAATGGTAAAAGTGAGAGATACAAGTTATCCTAAAAGTGGAGGTCTAATAGAATTACTCTTGAAGAAACAACCAAATGACAATCTTATAAGTTCAACAGATCGAAAAAATTATTGCACTATCCTGGAAGCATCAAATGCTTATCGGAAAAGATATAGCAAAGATGAGAGTATACGCACTTCGAGGAGTATAGAATATATGAATATCATAGGACCCATGTTCCGCAGCGATCGTAAAAATAAATCCACCACCGGAAGAGACCTCATACCTTAATATAAGATAGCAAAGAAAAATTCTTCTAAAGATCTAATCTACTGGGATGATCCAAACGAGCTTATCGAGCGACTGCGATTATTAGTTGCGGAACGATCTGCTGGACATAACAATCACGACAATGAAATATAATCGATCATTGAGGAACTACGTGAAGTAGGATATATATATATATATATATATATATATATATATATATATATATATATATATATATATATATATATATATTGAAATGCATCTTTTCTTGTAAGATCAGTAGCACCATGAGTCTTGACGTGTTCGTAAGAAAACTTGAGGGCACGCAAGAAGTGAGTCGCGGTCCACCAGGCATTGGTTATAATCTTACATTAGATGGTAATTTTGATTTACAAAATAAAAGGTTAAGTAACCTTGCTTATCCAAGTCAGCCTAATGATGCAGTCACCTTGGAAGTACTTCTAAAAACTATAAGTAAAGAAGTTAGAAATCTAACTAACATAATGGCTGTAGTGAAAGTTGACTTGGAGATTCCCATAATCACTGAATTAAATAAAATCAATACTGTTCTTTCCTATCTTAAAATTCGATTAGATAATGTTGAGATAAAATTGAAAGAATGCTTTGAAAAAAATTCTGACTCAATAAAAGTTTCATAATCACGAATTTTTCTTAAACCTTAAACATATTATCAAAAAATGGAGCGACAAAAAATAGCTGAAGAGCTGCACAAACCAGTACGCCGCAACTACAAGCGAAGAAAATATGATATACGTGGAATAGATGAGACTTGGCAAGCTGATCTTGTAGTCGGGGAGCTGAGCGACAAAAAAATGCAACAGTTTTAGCAAGGGTGGTTTTTTTATATAGTGTAGTATTTAGCGTGTATAGGAATAGACTGCCGTCAGTCAGCCAGTTTCGTTAGAGTTTGGCGCGGGAGCGGCTTCAAAGTTGTAAAAAAAAAAGTATGTCGCAACTGCTTTAGAAAATCTAAAACTTAGTTAATTTAGTAGTAAAATAACTAAGAAACGATTTGGATATAGTTAGTCACCAAAATAATGTAACGGGTCGCGTCAGCAGCGCTTCAAAGTCATAAAAAAAATATAGTTCGTGAAATTGTTTTAGAAAATCTGAAATTCGGTCTACTAATAGCTAATAATATAAAAAATAAAAAAAACATAGTCAGTCAGAATGTTTATTTAACAAACGCCGTCAGTCGCTGGTATAAGAGCGCGCGCCGCGAGCCTCGGTTATACAGCGCGCTTGATCGCTAAATGATGTTATGTGATTTTAAAATATTTTTTAATAAATAATTGGTTTAAAATATATGCTTAGTAACGTGTACGCGGTAGTCTGCTATATTCCGTGAAATTATATTTTGTATAGGAACAGTATTATATTCGTTCCTTCGAGCGCAGGTATACAGTCATATAGCCGACGGCTAACGCAGGTATAAACACAGACCTTGTACTTGGGCACGCCTATTATATATATATATATATATATATATATATATATATATATATATATATTGTTGTGACCGAGCTCGAACCTTGCGCGATTCGAACACCGAGAATCGCGCATAGCAACCCCTAACAACGAGATCAACGACGTCGCGGATGTTATTGTTTATGTTTAGTCTGATTCTGATAGCTATTGAGAACAGTTGTGTTTACGTTCGAATAAAGAGTCCGAGTTCAAGTGTGCTTTTTTATGAATACGTGTTGTCATTCTCATTACCCCAACCCGATCATAACATTTTGGGGGCTCGTCCGGGATAGTGTTTTCGAAAAAGTGATTTAGTGGAAAGTCTATACTTTTACGTTCCGGCAAGATGTCAGTGGTATCAAGAACACCAGTTCCATCCCCGAGAACTCTTTCAACTGAGCAGCCTCAACCGTCTCTCACTGCAGCGAATTTGGAGATAACAAGCTTGAAGAGACGTGTAGGGGAAATTACTCAAGAACTCCATCAATGCAACGAGGATGCATTGAATTTACAAAGGGAACTCCATGTTCGAGATTCGGAATTGTTGGATGCGCGTCATCATAATGAGGAACTTGAAGCACAGAGGCTACTGAGGGATCAACAAGTTCGAAGAGAACTATTCGGTGACCAAGGGCAGAGGGAGATGACTGACCTGAACGAAGAGTTATCGAGACTTCGGACCCTGATTAACACACTACTGGCAGAACAGCGAGAACACCAACGCCAAATTAAGCAGCTAAGTCGTTTACAGAATAGAGATATACATTCACATACAACAGAAACAGAAAACGCTAGAATCAATGACACTGGGTTATCTTTAAATCAGAATAGACTTAGGTTAGGAACTTCTGTTATTGATCCTTTGATTACTAATACTCGTGGTTTAGGTTCAAATGTAGATAATTCTGTTTTACAGAACACTAGACCTATCGACTCGGGAACGGATTTGGTTTTAAAATTGAAAGCTAATGATTATGATGGATCACCACCTCTTCGTGAATTTTTAGTTCAATTTCAAGTCATCGCTAGAGCAAACAATTGGACACCTGCAAATAAATCAGCAGCGCTTATTTCTTGTTTGAAAGGAAGAGTAAAATCAATTCTCGTTGAATCTGATTCGACTGCGTCAAATTTTGATGATTCAGTTTCCCGTCTTGAACTTCGTTTTGGTGATAAACACTTAGCACCCACTTATTACGCACAATTTCAGAACAGACGTCAACGTTTTGGTGAAGATTTCCCAACATTGACTGCCGATCTTGAGAGACTTTCTGCTTTGGTTTATCCGGAATGTCCATTTGCAGTCCAAGATAAAATCGCTTGTGCCCGATTTATAGTTGCTATTTTTGATTCATCGATCAGGGAGATCCTTCGTTTAGAAAGGAGAACTTCTCTGAAAGTTGCTCTTGCTCGCGCTATGGAAGTGAAGGTTATTTGTGATTTAGATAAAAGATTTCAGACTTCAAGGAGAACGAATGACACATATAAGACTGGAATCAACTCTTCGAATTCACAGTCTAAAGGTCCTCAATCTTCGGACAAACAGAGATCTCAAGATTTATTTAAGGATATTGAATGTTCGACATGTGGTAAAAAAGGACATTTTAGATCAAATTGTCCAAATCAGATGAGCGGTCAGGGAAACTAGGTTATGTTGAACTTTCTGGAGCGAGTTCAACAGAACTTGACAAGACTCCAACAAACACACACTCTTGTCTGATTGATTATAATGTTGGAAGAATTAATAGGAACTCAAATAAATTTTATTTTGATGGTTTAATTAATGACAAAACTTGTATTTTTAAAGTAGATTCTGGTTCTGATGTGACTATTATAAATCCGAAATTTGTAGAGTCAAAAGATAAAAGAATTCCTATTAATTTTACAACTCTTAAATATCCGACTGGAGAAAAGGTACCAGTTGAATTTTTGATTTCAGCTTCGATAAAATTGGGTAACCATTCAGCTAATTTAAATATTTTTGTTGGAAATATTATTGATGATTGTATACTTGGTAGTGATTTCCTTGATACAACTGGTATTACAGATTCGATAACTAAAATTATTTTAAATACTCCAAGTTCAATCATCAATAAACAGATTTCGAGAATACTTGATTCTAGTGATGATGTACCAGAGACATTACAAGAAATTTTTGACAAGAACTCAGAGAACTTGAATCAAGATCAACGACAGAAGTTTGCGTATCTTCTTCATGAATTTGAAAAGATTTTTCAAGATGATGACGTTACTGGAAAATGTAATTTGGTTGAACATAGAATTCAATTACTCCATAATCAACCAATTAAACAATCTATTCCAAGACCCCCTATTCATCAAGTTAAGGAATTGGATGAATGTATTGCTGAGATGCATTCTCAAGGAGTTATTGAAGAATCAGACAGCTCGTATTGTTCACCCGTAGTTCCCAAGAAGAAGAACGATGGAAAAATTCGTTTTTGTACTAATTTTCAAAAAATTAATGCAATTACAATTAAGGATTCGTACCCTTTACCAAGAGTTGACGATACTCTTGATAAACTTGCAGGATATTCGTGGTTTTGTACTTTGGACTTGAAGAGTGGATACTGGCAAATCAAGATTCGAGAAGAGGATAGGAAAATCACGGCTTTCTCAATCGGAAAAGGACTTTGGAAATTTACAGTTATGCCATTTGGTTTATGCAACGCACCTGCGACTTTTCAACGTTTAATGGAAAAATTACTCAGAGACTATCTTTCAAAATTCTGTTTAGTCTATTTGGATGACGTTACGGTATTGGGAAAGTCATTTTATGAGTTAATAATTAACCTGAAGAAAGTGTTTGTTCGTTTTCAAGAAGCAGGATTACGTCTTAATAAGAAGAAATGTGTTTTCTTCAGCAGGCAAGTTGAATATTTAGGATACATCGTTTCAGATGAAGGAAAAACAGCTGATCCAAAGAAGATTAAATCTGTTTTAAACTAGCCAATTCCTCATAACAAAAAGGCTGTATTGAGTTTCGTGAATTTCTGTGGTTATTATAGGCGACTTATTAAAGGTTTTACTGACATAGCTAAACCTTTATATAGATTAACTGAAAAATCAGCTAAGTTCATATGGTCAGAGGAATGTCAAAAAGCTTTTTCAAGATTGAAAGAGGTTCTTACAACACCTCCAATTTTGGCATTTCCTTCTCTTTCTTCTGAATTTATTTTAGATACTGACGCTTCTGACCATGGAATTGGGTCGGTTCTTTCTCAGAAACCAGATGGAATCGAACGTGTCATAGGTTATTATAGTAGAGTCCTTTCAAAATCAGAGAGAAATTATTGTGTCACTCGACGTGAACTCCTTGCTATTATAGAATCGTTAAAAAATTTTCATCATTACCTTATCGGTAAACCTTTCATTATTAGGACTGATGATTCTTCTTTAACTTGGTTATAATCGTTTAAAGAATTGGATGGACAATTGGCTCGTTGGTTAGGGAAATTGGATCAGTACAACTACCAAATTATTTACAGGAAAGACAATTTACATGGAAATGCTGATGAACGGCCTTTCAAGACGGCCTTGTGAAGATTTCTCCTGCAAATATTGTTCCAGAGTAGAAGAAAAGTTCAATAATGTAGAAACAATTTGCCGTATCATTTTTGAAGAAAACAGATCAGAAGAATGGAAGAATAGTCAGGCAGAAGATTAAGCTATTTCTTTCATTTGTCAAACGAAAGAATTACAGAAGAAACCAGAATAGCAAGAGATTTCATCGATGGACGAATTTACCAAAATCTATTATTCTCAATGCGATTCGTTGGTACTAATTGATGGGATTTTGTATAGAGAATGGGTTTCAACGAATTTAGATTACAAAATCCGTCAATTAGTTGTTACTCAATATAAAATTAAAGATATTTTGGAAGAAGCACATGATTCACCATCTGGAGGACATTTCGGAGTAAACAAGACTTTAGATAAAATTAGAAAAAGATTTTATTGGGCTACTTGTAAAAGAGATGCAGAAAATTGGTGTAAATCTGGTAAAGTCTGTGTTTCAAAGAAAGGTCCTCCAGATAAAGGTCATGGTGAGATGAAAATTTATAATTCAGGAGTTCCATTTGAAAGACTTCAAATGGATATCTTAGGCCTATTTCCACTTTCTTCTTTGGGCAATAAATACCTCTTCGTTGTGACATACTGTTTTTCAAAATGAGTTGAAGCTTTTCCTCTCTCAAATATGAGAACAAAAACCATTGCTGAGATTTTTGTTGATCAGATTGTTTGTAGGTATGGGGTACCTTTAAAGGTAAATACTGATCAAGGAACGAATTTTGATTCGAAATTGATTAAAAATTTATCTGAGTAATTAGGAATGAAGAAGACAAGAACGACACCATTACACCCACGATCAAATGGACAAGTAGAAAGACAACACCAAACACTTCTACACTATCTCACAAAATACATACATGAAAATCAAAAAGACTGGGATCGCTGGGTTTCACTATTTTTGTTAGCTTACAGATCCTTCAAACATGCAACGACTGGAACTACTCCGGCTGAGATGTACACCGGTTTCGATATCGGGCTTCCTTTGGACTTAATTCGAGGATGTCTACCAGAGGTGGTCGAGATTAACGGAGACGGGGATTACGTACACAAGCTTCGGAGGAAACTCAGCGAGATCCACAAAATGGCACGAGACCGGATTAACTTACAATCGGAAAGAACAAAGTATTGATACGACAAACGAATTCTCAACATTGAATATTCCCAAGGCCAAAAAGTTTGGTTCTTCAACCCTCAAAGAACCAAAGGAAAAGCACCAAAACTCCAGTCAAATTGGGTAGGACCTTGGGAAGTTGTGAGGAAAATTAATGACGTCGTTTATTGTATTCACCAAGACATAAATCCAAGATAGTCAACATCAATCGTCTTGGGACTTACACAGAGAGACACCCGATAATGAAGACTGCTCTGTTCACTGTTCTTTTGAGCTGTGGTTTTTTCCCGTGGGCGTGAAGGTAAATACCGGAGCAGGGACTTTAGGTGAGGTTCCACAGCATGTCAACTTCCCCCCTCTTGTCTGAAGACCGATTTCGACCAAATAAGAAGGATGATTGAAGTAGATTGTTCAAGAGACGGATCCATCTTAGTCCTGTTAAGTGATGATTGGTATCGCATCTGTAAGCTTTGCTCGGTAACTTGATGCCAAGGATGGGTCAAGGTAGAGGATGTTGGTGTCGGTTCCTGCAAGTCATCATTGGATTGTAAGAGGATCAACCCGCTTGAAGGATGGATGGTTATGATTGTCGGGACGACAATCTGAAAAGGAAAGGGCAATGTTGTGCCCGAGCTCGAACGTTGCGCGATTCGAACACCGAGAATCGCGCATAGCAACCCCTAACACCGAGATTAACGACGTCGCGGATATTATTATTGTTTATGTTTAGTCTGATTCTGATAGCTGTTGAGAACAGTTGTGTTTACGTTCGAATAAAGAGTCGAAGTTCAAGTGTACTTTTCTTGTTCTTGCTATAGAAAAGCACACTTGAACTTCGACTCTTTATTCGATATATATATATATATATATATATATATATATATATATATAATATAGATGTCCCTTGGCGTTCCCTCTCTTTTTTCGTCTGTATTGAACCGCCGAAACAGTAGATGTTTGCGACTAAAAGGTTCAGTGGTGGTTCAATGTAGTCGTAGCGTCGGTTGAGACTATTTGAATCATAGCGTAGGTTGCGACCAGCTTTATACTACAGTATTCGTGCAAAAATGGAAGGAAGTTCACGTCCTATTTGCACTATTTGTTTAAAAAAATGATGACTTGAAATTGTTTGAGGTGCAGACTCTTGTTACGTGCACAAATATTTTGCAAATTCGTAAACAGTTCAAACTGAACTACAGCTATGTGGATTTGCCATCGACCAAAAATCGTCAGCAAGGGTATCACCACGATTGTTACCACAGATTCACGGCTTTGAGCAAAAAATATGGTCAAGAATTGAAGAAGCTAACTTCGGATTCGAGGTAAGATATAATATTTTTTTTATTACAATAAATTGCGTGCAAAAACAGAGTAGTAGATCGGGATGATGCGCTCGGTCTCAGTACTTCTTTGTGTGTGTATGCGCGCGCGCGTGCGTGAGTGCACTGTAAATCCAAGTGTGTGACCAAATTTCAACGTTTTAAACGTGTAGTTTTCTTATATATAGGTATAATTTTTAATGTAAAAATAAATAACACACCTGGAAGCGTGGAAAAATGGCATCAAGTTATTTACACACTCAAGTGTGTTAAATTACACATCTGCCGTTTTCTACACGCTCAAGTGTATTAAAACAACACATTTGCAGTAGTTCATACACTAAAAATATGTAATATTACGCACTTAACGTGAGTAATTAAAAACACTTGATGATTAACTTCAGATTTACAGTGTGTGTCTGTGTGTGTGGTATATTATTTTTTATAATAATAAAATGCGTGCAAAATGTGTGTGTGTGTGGGTGTGTGTGTAGTATATTATTTGTTCTAATAATAAAATGCGTACATGTACTGTATATTATAATACATTTTTTTTACAGTGAAGATCAATCAAAACAACCCGCACAGGAACCGCCATGCTTCGAAACAAGGTAAAATATATATTTATTTTAATTAATAATTGTACTAGGGTAAATGTACCAATTCCTGCGGTGTGATTCCCTATTACTGTGGTACCTCACTTCGTCTAACTATTTCTCTTTATTAGTAAAATAATAATACTACATTTGATTTCTTCTGAAAAGTGTAGTATGTTTAGTTTATATTAAACGTTATTAACTAAGTTTTAGATTTTCTAAAGCAGTTGCGACATACTCGTTTTTTTACAATTTTGAAGCCGCCTTCGCGCCAAACTAACGAAACTGGCTGACTGACGGCAGTCTATTCCTGTACACGCTAAATACTACACTATATCAAAAAGCCAGCCTTGCTAAAACTGTTGCATTTTTTTATCGCTCAGCTCTCGGGCTATTGTAGAAATTATTCCATACGCCAACGAAAACAAAGGTTTTCCCTACTTACTCACTGTCATAGATATGTTTTCAAAGTATGCATGGGCCATCCCAATTAAGTCAAAGAGTGGTATTAATGTTACTCTAGCTATGGTGTCAATACTGAAACAAGAACGCGTACCAACAAATCTACAAACTAACCAAGGAAAAGAATTTTACAATTCAATCTTTCAGAAACTCATTAAGAAGTACAAGATAAACCTATACTCTTCACATAGTAATCTTCATGCAAGCATATGTGAGCGTTTTAATAGAACATTAAAAAATGCAATGTGGATAGAGTTCAGCAAACAAGGGAGCTATAAATGGTGGGATAACCTACCTGAAGCATTTTCCAAATGAAAAGTTACCTGTGAAAAAACCGAAATTTAAAGTAGGAGATAAAGTGCGGATAAGTAAGATTAAACATGTTTTCGAAAAAGGTTACACGCCAAACTGGTCTACTTAAATTTTCATAATTTCACGAGTTGTAAAAACCAATCCGGTAACTTATCATGTCAAAGATTATTATGATAAACCCATGTCTGGCGGTTTTTATGAAACGGAAATTCAGAAAACTATATATCCACAAATTTATCTAGTAGAAAAAGTTTTAAAGAAAAGTGGAAACCGTGCATATGTTAAATGGTAAAAGATAAAAAAGAAATTATTTGATTTAACCAAGATTTAACCAAAAATATTAATGTAAACGCAATAATGTAGGTAGTAGTAAATAAGAAAACAATCATATTATGTTATCGTATTTATTTATGTATTATTATGTACAAGTTTTAATCTGAATAAATAAATAATATAAACAAAGCAAGCTGCGTATTTCATTCAAACTTAAAGAAAGATCCATCCTGATATATCACAAATAAATTCATTTTATTTGCAGTATTGGAGAGTCTGTCAAAAAACTCTTGATCTCTTAGGATGGTTTATGAAATCTTCGTTGGTAAAAAGATTTGAAAACTTTCGTCGAGATCGGCTACGACCTTCGTACCGAATCTCGTCTTCACCTCCTTAGGGGGAGGGGGGCGGGAGGAGGGGGGCGGGTATTGTTAATTAAGTTAAACAAAGAGCCTTTTTCAATAATTTTTTTAAAAGATACAGGTAATGTATTTTAAATTAGCTAATTACAGTATTGTAGTATATCATTTAAAAAACATTTTGTTAAATTTTCGGGGAAAATATCTTGAGCTTTCCTTTACCGGACAAACTTTTGCGTTTAACCTTTTTTCCAGCCTTTGTTTGTGTTTCTACGACACTCGTCTTTATTACATCTCGCAAACGTGTACCCATCCGTTTTTGGACGTGTCCAATCCACTCCTTGTTGATAGAAAAATTCTCACCGTAAGGTTTAGCTTTGATGACGCCGGTGTACGTTTTTGAGTCACCATCCCCGATATAGTTTCGAAAACGTACACCCAAATTTGTAACTGAACGTTTGAACATAGATACCAGATTCGATTCTTTCACTCGACGAAACGTAACGAGGATTTTTACAATTCTCGCACGTAACTTTTATTTTAAAACCTAGGCCTTCCTTTTTGCAAGACTGGAATGATACATTTCCTGCACATACACCACACTTTACTAATGTAGCAAGAGCTGTAAAGACTAACAAAAAATCAGCAATTCTGCAGTGTTTTGAAAGATCTTCCTCAATAGGTTTATTCGTACTTATTTTTCTCGACGAAGTGCTTTTAGCTTCAACTGTATCTTTCTTGTATCGTTTGTACGGTGGTACAATTGTTTTGGATTGCTCAACCGTGCGCTACTCCTTTTTCTTTCTTCTCTGCTAACTTTTCTCGGCATTTTCACTCACAAACGTATAACACGTTAAAACTCTAACGAAAAATAGTCAAAATATTCGAAAACTGACACGAAACAAACTAACGTACGTACATCTTTAGTACACTGAATATGTATACAAGGCCTGTTGTAAATATGTAGTAGTGTACATATGTAGGTACTTTTATACCTGAGCAGACCCATAAATATAGAAATAAATTTGGGAGTTATTAGAAGTACGAAGCAGTTGTCAGGTAGCCTCTCCGTGCAGCTGCCGCGCAGGTATACAAAATCGGAGCGTAGCGACTCGGAGCAGCCGTTGATTAAATCGCTATATCTTCCATAGTTTTGCTCCAAGTGCTCTAAAAATTTAGTATAACATTCTTCAGATGCTGTACATTCATCAAATGAAATTAAAAAAAATGAAAATTTACAAACAATACCCCCCCCCCCCTCCCCCCAAGTGCTGTCGCCATGTACTGATGATCATTTTCCAAGTCCAAGTCTTTTCCTTTCTTCCTTGTCAAGAAGTCGCGTTCAGCAATCTTATTAAGTGCAGATAGATCCATTCTGGAAAAAGTAAAAAATAAGAACTTTTAATAGAGAAAAGATTTGTTAGAGAAAAAAATTGGTGAGAATTAACTGTGAACTTACTTACTAACCAAGGATGATAATTCTCGAACTCTTTGATTGCTCGAATGTGCTCCTCGTCATGGTCTGTCTGTTGATATAGCCCATTTCCCACTACAATTTCTGCCCCTTCCATTGCCTCTTGTAATATATCCCTTCTCTCTCCTTCGTCAGAGCGTATCCCCTCCATTGATGGATCCCAGTCCTGCATGAACTCCTCTAATACATCATACTCAATTATTATTTCTTGTCCTCCATTACTGTAAAACGTCATCCCCACTCGAGTTGCACTATATTCAATGGATGCTTCACACCCCCTCTCCATTTCCCCTACTCTTTCTTGTTCTGCAGCGTCCATTCCCACTGTTGTTGCTCTATTTTCATGGGTTACTTCACATCCCCTCTCCGTTTCCTCTCCCACCTCTCTTTCTTGTTTTTCAGCATCCATTTCTTCCTTTGAATACCTCTCTACTTGAAGTGACGCTTGCGCCATCTGTTCCTCCATAATTCTGTAACGTCCCCAAGGTAAAGTGTCTGTACTATAAGGCAATAAGAATCTTTTATCATCGTGAGGACTTTTCATACTGTTTCATACTTTTTCATACTTTTTTTCATTCTTTTTCATACATTTTTATACTTTTTCATACTTTATTTCATTCTTTTTCATACTTTTTCATACTATTTCATACTTTTTTTTATACTTTTTCATACTTTTATATACTTTTTTCATACTTTTTCTTACTTTTTTCATACTTTTTTTTAGACTTTTTCATACTTTTTCATACTTACTCATACTTTTTCTTACTTTTTTCATACTTTTTTTTAGACTTTTTCATACTTTTTCATACTTTCTCATGCTTTTTTATTATTTTTCATACTTTTTCATACTTTTTCATACTTTATTTCATTCTTTTTCATACTTTTTCATACTATTTCATACTTTTTTTTATACTTTTTCATACTTTTATATACTTTTTTCATACTTTTTCTTACTTTTTTCATACTTTTTCATACTTTTTTCATACTTTTTTTTAGACTTTTTCATACTTTTTCATACTTTCTCATGCTTTTTTATTATTTTTCATACTTTTTCATACTTTTTCATACTTTTTCCCACTTTTTTATACTTTTTCATGCGTTCACATTCTTTTTCATACTTTTACATACTACTTTTTCATACTCATTCATACTTTACTGTATTTAAATTTCTTACACTATTCTTTCTCTATTTTGAAATGTTGAAGACTTTTGGAATATGTTTTAAAAATTTAGCTATAATTCCATATTTTCCAACGCTTTTTTTCTTCAAGAGTTAATAATGAAAGTTCTTGAAAATTAAATTAAAGGTTTATAGTATGAATACGGACGGTCTACAATAACATTTTTTCAAAATATTTATTTATTGTAAAGAAAAAATTGTTAAAGTGAAGACGGAAAAATAGGAAAAAGTCCCTTCATTTTCACTTCCTTAAAAGTATTTTACCTTACGATATCTCATGTATTATATACAAATCATGAAAGATCAACAGCTTTTTAATTTCTTATAAAATATTCCACGAAATTTTTAGAAGTTCCGTGGCTCAACCGGCTAAAGCGTCCGACTCCGGCGTCTAAAACCTCTTATTTTCCGAGGGCTTGGGTTGGGTTGAGTTCGAATCCCTATCGGGTCGATTTCTTCTTTTTTTTTTGTTGGATTAATTGATCCCAAAGTTTAAAGGAGTGTCAGTCCTAATAATATACTAGTTTAAATAAAATGTAAAAGGATTATCCACGTCAATAAGTAAATTATACTAATTGTAAAAAATTGATAATGACATGAAATGAATTAACATGAAAAAATTTGTTTTCTTTATTATAACTTATATAAATGTGTAATAGTCGAGTAAGTGGAGGGTAAACGAATAAGGTACGATATTCAATCCTTTCGATTTTATAGTCTAAATAGAGCAATTGTATATATGTAGTAATACTTTATTAATATATTAAAAATTAACAAATACAAAAATTATAATTTCACACGAATATTACGCACGTATTCATACATAAATAAAGTTTTTAAGATTTGCGCATTTCCTGAATAAGATAATCGAGTTGAAGTGATGTGTATTCTAAGTATACAATTTCAAAGTAATATTTTATAAAATCACCCAATTCCGAATCATTATATTTACATTTTACATTAGTTTTGAAATCATTATTTTGGAATAAAAAACACTTTTACAAAGTCATAGCAATGTTAAGAGGTTATATCAATATCGCTCTGACTTCTTTTAACTGTTCACAAAAAAAAATTAATTTTATAATATCATTTAACATCAGTTGAAATCGGCGGTAGCGGTCTTCTACACATACAGTGGAATCGCGATATAATACATTGCGATATATTTCCGCTCAGAGTGCTTCCCCTCCGGACGTACTTTCACAAACACAAACGCGGTGGTACGCGGTCTCTGCATCGGCGCGAAACAGTAGAACGCAGAGCTTCGGTGTGGAGCTGCCGCATGAAGGGAGACGGGGATATATTACAGTTTTGGAGAAAATTCCGCTCCTATAGCCCCTGTGAGCGGTAATATATCACGATCCCACTGTACGATAGCATTTTCTTATCCTTCGAAAGACGGTTTTTGTAACACAATAGTCGATTGGATGGTAGCAGGATAAATGGCTGTGGTTGTTCATTATGCAAAGTTGTATTCCGACACTTATAATTTTTGTTCCCGATTCATTTAAAAATAAGAGGTTAATAGTAGTGGACGGTACGATTTCATTTATTTTCTCTCGTTAGTGTGTGTCATATATATATATATATATATATATATATATATATATATATATATATTTCTTCTTCTCTTTCTTGATCTTGTTTCGAAAAATATTATTATCTGTTAACACAATATCCAAAGCGACCCACCACGTCGCCATGCTTCAGGAGTAATTACGAAATTCGATATTTTACAGATTCCTCCAGTTTTCAATTGTCCTACAACTTTTATGAAAAACGGATCCTGAAACCATATCAAAAGTTGAAAAATTATATACATGCCACATATAAAACCATAAGATAGATAAAATAAAAGGTACTGAAAGTAACTTACTTGAGCTCTACTGCCCAGCTGAACATTAATTTTAAGATCTGTTGAACCAACTTAACTATTTTCTTTGTTATAAGTGTATCTTTATCTGTTTCAGCTTCTACGCTTTTTAAACGCTTAAATAAAAGCGTTAAGTGGTACTGTAAATAAAATAAAACATGAAATAATATCAAATTTTAAATATACGTCTTATAATTTATTTTATCCAGAAACTAACTTTTACACTTTTACTAGCGTTGAACTTAAGGTAACGCAGTTTTTCTATACGCCTTCTATACCTCATTCTCTGTTTTTCTCGAGAAGTATCCTGCTCTATTCGTTGGGATACGTATTGCCATATTAGCAGCTCTCCTTCGTCTTAATATACGGTAAATTAATAATGAAATTAATACTCATATTTATAAGTTTTAAAAAAAATAGTTTAGCATTTACCAAAAGCTCTTCTTCTCTATCCTTATTCTGAACGATTCTTAGTCCTAGCTCGTTTAATCCGCGAGATACCATTTTGCACGAGATAGAATGAATTTTAATGAAAATTTATGCACGTATTTGAAGTAAAGAAAATAAAATACGTTTCATAATTTGCGTCAAGTGATTTACATTTAGTTTGAACACTCTCTTCACATTTCTTTCGGTGATAGAAAATAAAGCAAACATGATTCTTGAACTGATGGACCATAGTAGGCGCCGTGATATTTATACAGGAAAACTGAGTATCTCTTTCCACTACGTTTTGTGAAAAGTCTAAAAAACCTGAAAAACACCTCCCTTACAGAAATTTTGCCCATTCACGTAGCCCAAACAGCTTGAATAAAGAATCTCATGAGAGCAGTCGGCGTATTCGTGCATTTACGCCGCTCATCTAGATTTTGCTTATGAACGTAAAAGTGTCCAGGAGTTTATCTAACGAACGCATTCCTTGCGCGCAGTCGGCGTCTCAGTTCGACACGCCTAAACAGCTACGACTTTATTTAAGGAACAGTTCGAGAGGAAATTTCTTTTCCCACTACTGTTAAAGAGTGACCACGACTTTATCAACCGAACGATTTCCTTGCGCGCAGCCGGCGAATCAGTTCATGTACATCGACTCTTCCAGTCCTTGGAAAAACTGCGAGCGTATTGGCTTAAGACGAGTCTGTATCTTCTATCCTTGTCTAATCACGTTTTTCTATTTATTCTAATTGTAGTTTGTTAATTGAAAAACTAAAAGTTGGCCCCAATTGGTATTAAAGTAAGGAATATTTTGAGACATTAAAAAGTATCTAACATTATTTCCTTTTCGAGAAAACTTCGGAACGCGAAAATTGAAGTTAGCTTTTCCGTTCCGAAGTTTTCTCGAAAAGGAAATAATGTTAGATACTTTTTAATGTCTCAAAATATTCTTTATTTTAATACCAATTGGGGCCAATTTTTCGTTTTTCAATTAACAAACTACAATTTCAATAAATAGCAAATTCGTGATTAGACAAGGACAGTAGATACGGACTCCTCTTAAAAGAATTTTTAAATGCCTGCGCGTTTATTGCTAAAAGCATTTGCTTTCACCTACGCACCAGGACCTTCAATGCATACGAAACCTTTCTCTAAGATCGGTTACTGCTGAGATTTCTCTGCTACCTGCATGCATCCGCAGTAGTTTCTTGCTCAGATTTTTTTTCTACCTGCACGCACCCTTTCTCTAAGACCGTGCTACGCGAGGCTTTTTTTTGCGTGGTCAATGCATCGGCTCGTTTTCACTTTTTCGAAGATAGTGACCAAGCTTTTGCTACTTTAAGATTTATAACCCGCACGTGCCGAGAAAAATGGCTACTGGATTATTTGGATGCTAAATTTGGTCAAGATGAAGTAGATATGATTTCTAAAAGGAATACATGCTCATGCTTATATTGGAAATAAATTTTTATTAATATTCTGTAAAAAAAAGAGAAGCTTGATGATTGAATAAAAAGAGGCCTCTGGAAGCAGCGTGACTCTGTAACAAATAAAAATCCTTCTTCGTATTCCACTGCAGTCCCAAGGTGGCTACGACATCGTCCTCCGAGAACGAACGCACCGCACTGGGAAGAGTCGAGAGGTTCTCGAGCAGTGCAGGCTTGTTGGCTGACCATTTGTCCAGCTCCATTCCTGGCACTCTCAACATGGCGATAAGCTCGTTCCGAGCGAGGAGAGCTCTTTGCAGGGTGTCCGCCCCGCCAATGAATCATCTATGTAGATGTGATTCTCCAGAATCTCTGTTGCCCTGGGTGATGCATGATGTTTATCGGACGCTAGCTGCTTCAAGATACGGATTGCTTGGTACGGAGTGTAAGCTGTGCCATAAACCACTATGAGCTCTATGAAATATATGAGCTCCTGCTGCGGCGTGTCTCGCCACACAATCTGGAACCAATCTCTGTCTTTATCGTCCATGGAGAATTGGCGGAACATCTCAACAACATCTGCTGAAAAAACAAAAGCAAAAAATCTGCTGCTTGTTAAAACCTCAATGATTTCAGTTTTGGATCAGTGGGCAAGCAATCGTTGAGAGAGACTACGTGGACATAGGCTGAGAAGCGTTGAAGACGACCCTGATTTTCGCAGGGCTATCCTGTTTGACCACAGCGTGGTGAACCTTCTCCATGTGACCCAAGGTTTGCATTTCTCCAATAAATTTGGAATATGCCTGCTTGAGTGCTGGCTTGGTATGCAAACGTCGTTCAGTCTGTATGAACCTAGCTTGCGCTGTCTTCTTCGAGTGTCCTAGTGCTCGGGTGAGATGAAATGGCAGGCATAGCACATACCTGCCATTGGAATCCCTCCGATAAGTCTCACTAAAATGGTCCTCGCAGGCTTCTTCTTCTGGGGACAGTCTAGGCTTCGTGACGATCTCCTTCATCTCCCAGAACCGTTGAAGCTCTTCACTCGTAGTGGAGGTGAGAGTACGGAAACTGTGAGTACTTGCACTCACTTCACAGCTATGCGAAGCCACTAGACCTGTCACTATCCAACCCATCACTGTCTCTTGAGCAGCTGGCTTGAGGTTGGCTCCTAGTCGCACACCTTCTAGTATGAGCATGGGTAAACATCACCTCCCAGACTGCAGTCCACATAATCAAGCTCAAAAATGCCGGGTCAGCAAGCTCCAACCCTTTCAGATCAGGCCATGTCTCCTGACAGCATATTTCTTTTGGCAACAATTTGGTTAGGTTTCCCAGGAGAATGGCTGAAAAGCTTAACGAGAAATTGGGCTGCTTGGGAGAGCGAAGGATAGCCTCTCTTTCAAAGTTGGAGGTTAGGTTAACCTGTCCACCGACACCAATCACTGACACTGAGCTTTTTCTTCTATTCAGAGAGAATACTTGAGCAACTCTCTCTGTGACGAACGAGCCTTCTCAAGCTTGGTCGATCAGTGCTCTCTCTCGCACTGAGGCTCCAGCGAGGGACTTCAGAATGACCCAGGCGGTAGGCATCGGAGTGATTTTGTTCCTGACTTCGGACGAGCTTGACTCTTCGCAATGGTTTACACCACTTACTTGATTATATTGAGGTTGAAGAGGGGCCCGGTGAGGGTGTTTCATGACCCTCGCTCCTGCCTTGGAGGTGCACTTGACTGCTGTGTGCTTTTTAGACAAGCAGTTAAAGCACAAATTAGCTGCTGATACATATTCCCGCCTCTTCGCCCAGTCTGCGCTCAGAAACGCTGGACAGTAGCTGACGTAATGCTCGCCTTTGCACAGACTGCATCCGCCTGTTGATCGCTGGTTCTGATTAGGTGAAGCTGTGGTCAGAGAACTGTCATAAGCAGACACAGTTTGATTCTTGACTGGCTGCTTCTTCACTAACAGAGTCTTTAACTGCGCACTATGGCCATTTTTGCAGTCTCCAGAGAACGGGCTCTGTTTTCGAGGAAGTCGACCAGCTGTGTGTATGTAGGAAAGCCAGCAGTGTGTATGTAGGAAAGCCAGCAGTTCACTCCAAGGACTTTTCCCAGTCTTCTGTGGTCGAAGTGTTCAGTCTAGAGCCCTCTATCTCCGTAAACCAGTTGTTCCACTGATCAGTGCCCGGTAGATCTACCCTGGAGCACTCCTGTCAGTATTGTGCCCTTCCGACATTTGTTTTAGCAGCTTCTTGTCAACCATGATTAAGGCTAGAAATACAGATAGTATACGTAAGAGATTACACTAATAAGCAAAACCACCCAATATGGCAAAGAGCCACTAGCCATTATTGTAGAAAAAAACATCAACAAACTACGACGCAGCAACTGAAAAGCCATAGCAGTAAGTGGTTGCAGTATTGTAGCAGGCCTTAGCAATTTAGCAGTACTACACTTTAGCAGTGAGCGAGCACGCATGCACTACAGCTCGCATGGTGTGAGACAGAGAGAGCGAGATAGATATAGATAGATATACTATTTTTTCATCAATGACGAAATGCTTACAATTGCATGTACATGTATAGTTAAAATAATTCAAATATCAGTCAGTTTATACATTTGTTATCTCACATTTAACATTCATTATTGCGTTTCTTATATAAAAAATAACGTTATTCGCTGTAACAGTTCGTCAATTTATAAAATCTAAAAATAATGAACTAGTCATAGTCAAATGGTACATGACAGAATACGCGTCGTCAATACATAAATATAATAAAGATAACAAAATACAATAAAAATATAAGGAATACATACACACACTCCTCCAAAATTCATATGACATTCTTACAATTCACACTAATAAATACATTCATACTTAACACTTATAAATACTCGTTGAAATCAAATATTCGTTGGTAAAAAGATTTGAAAACTTTCGTCGAGATCGGCTACGACCTTCGTACCGAATCTCGTCTTCACCTCCTTAGGGGGAGGGGGGCGGGAGGAGGGGGGCGGGTATTGTTAATTAAGTTAAACAAAGAGCCTTTTTCAATAATTTTTTTAAAAGATACAGGTAATGTATTTTAAATTAGCTAATTACAGTATTGTAGTATATCATTTAAAAAACATTTTGTTAAATTTTCGGGGAAAATATCTTGAGCTTTCCTTTACCGGACAAACTTTTGCGTTTAACCTTTTTTCCAGCCTTTGTTTGTGTTTCTACGACACTCGTCTTTATTACATCTCGCAAACGTGTACCCATCCGTTTTTGGACGTGTCCAATCCACTCCTTGTTGATAGAAAAATTCTCACCGTAAGGTTTAGCTTTGATGACGCCGGTGTACGTTTTTGAGTCACCATCCCCGATATAGTTTCGAAAACGTACACCCAAATTTGTAACTGAACGTTTGAACATAGATACCAGATTCGATTCTTTCACTCGACGAAACGTAACGAGGATTTTTACAATTCTCGCACGTAACTTTTATTTTAAAACCTAGGCCTTCCTTTTTGCAAGACTGGAATGATACATTTCCTGCACATACACCACACTTTACTAATGTAGCAAGAGCTGTAAAGACTAACAAAAAATCAGCAATTCTGCAGTGTTTTGAAAGATCTTCCTCAATAGGTTTATTCGTACTTATTTTTCTCGACGAAGTGCTTTTAGCTTCAACTGTATCTTTCTTGTATCGTTTGTACGGTGGTACAATTGTTTTGGATTGCTCAACCGTGCGCTACTCCTTTTTCTTTCTTCTCTGCTAACTTTTCTCGGCATTTTCACTCACAAACGTATAACACGTTAAAACTCTAACGAAAAATAGTCAAAATATTCGAAAACTGACACGAAACAAACTAACGTACGTACATCTTTAGTACACTGAATATGTATACAAGGCCTGTTGTAAATATGTAGTAGTGTACATATGTAGGTACTTTTATACCTGAGCAGACCCATAAATATAGAAATAAATTTGGGAGTTATTAGAAGTACGAAGCAGTTGTCAGGTAGCCTCTCCGTGCAGCTGCCGCGCAGGTATACAAAATCGGAGCGTAGCGACTCGGAGCAGCCGTTGATTAAATCGCTATATCTTCCATAGTTTTGCTCCAAGTGCTCTAAAAATTTAGTATAACATTCTTCAGATGCTGTACATTCATCAAATGAAATTAAAAAAAATGAAAATTTACAAACAATACCCCCCCCCCCCTCCCCCCAAGTGCTGTCGCCATGTACTGATGATCATTTTCCAAGTCCAAGTCTTTTCCTTTCTTCCTTGTCAAGAAGTCGCGTTCAGCAATCTTATTAAGTGCAGATAGATCCATTCTGGAAAAAGTAAAAAATAAGAACTTTTAATAGAGAAAAGATTTGTTAGAGAAAAAAATTGGTGAGAATTAACTGTGAACTTACTTACTAACCAAGGATGATAATTCTCGAACTCTTTGATTGCTCGAATGTGCTCCTCGTCATGGTCTGTCTGTTGATATAGCCCATTTCCCACTACAATTTCTGCCCCTTCCATTGCCTCTTGTAATATATCCCTTCTCTCTCCTTCGTCAGAGCGTATCCCCTCCATTGATGGATCCCAGTCCTGCATGAACTCCTCTAATACATCATACTCAATTATTATTTCTTGTCCTCCATTACTGTAAAACGTCATCCCCACTCGAGTTGCACTATATTCAATGGATGCTTCACACCCCCTCTCCATTTCCCCTACTCTTTCTTGTTCTGCAGCGTCCATTCCCACTGTTGTTGCTCTATTTTCATGGGTTACTTCACATCCCCTCTCCGTTTCCTCTCCCACCTCTCTTTCTTGTTTTTCAGCATCCATTTCTTCCTTTGAATACCTCTCTACTTGAAGTGACGCTTGCGCCATCTGTTCCTCCATAATTCTGTAACGTCCCCAAGGTAAAGTGTCTGTACTATAAGGCAATAAGAATCTTTTATCATCGTGAGGACTTTTCATACTGTTTCATACTTTTTCATACTTTTTTTCATTCTTTTTCATACATTTTTATACTTTTTCATACTTTATTTCATTCTTTTTCATACTTTTTCATACTATTTCATACTTTTTTTTATACTTTTTCATACTTTTATATACTTTTTTCATACTTTTTCTTACTTTTTTCATACTTTTTTTTAGACTTTTTCATACTTTTTCATACTTACTCATACTTTTTCTTACTTTTTTCATACTTTTTTTTAGACTTTTTCATACTTTTTCATACTTTCTCATGCTTTTTTATTATTTTTCATACTTTTTCATACTTTTTCATACTTTATTTCATTCTTTTTCATACTTTTTCATACTATTTCATACTTTTTTTTATACTTTTTCATACTTTTATATACTTTTTTCATACTTTTTCTTACTTTTTTCATACTTTTTCATACTTTTTTCATACTTTTTTTTAGACTTTTTCATACTTTTTCATACTTTCTCATGCTTTTTTATTATTTTTCATACTTTTTCATACTTTTTCATACTTTTTCCCACTTTTTTATACTTTTTCATGCGTTCACATTCTTTTTCATACTTTTACATACTACTTTTTCATACTCATTCATACTTTACTGTATTTAAATTTCTTACACTATTCTTTCTCTATTTTGAAATGTTGAAGACTTTTGGAATATGTTTTAAAAATTTAGCTATAATTCCATATTTTCCAACGCTTTTTTTCTTCAAGAGTTAATAATGAAAGTTCTTGAAAATTAAATTAAAGGTTTATAGTATGAATACGGACGGTCTACAATAACATTTTTTCAAAATATTTATTTATTGTAAAGAAAAAATTGTTAAAGTGAAGACGGAAAAATAGGAAAAAGTCCCTTCATTTTCACTTCCTTAAAAGTATTTTACCTTACGATATCTCATGTATTATATACAAATCATGAAAGATCAACAGCTTTTTAATTTCTTATAAAATATTCCACGAAATTTTTAGAAGTTCCGTGGCTCAACCGGCTAAAGCGTCCGACTCCGGCGTCTAAAACCTCTTATTTTCCGAGGGCTTGGGTTGGGTTGAGTTCGAATCCCTATCGGGTCGATTTCTTCTTTTTTTTTTGTTGGATTAATTGATCCCAAAGTTTAAAGGAGTGTCAGTCCTAATAATATACTAGTTTAAATAAAATGTAAAAGGATTATCCACGTCAATAAGTAAATTATACTAATTGTAAAAAATTGATAATGACATGAAATGAATTAACATGAAAAAATTTGTTTTCTTTATTATAACTTATATAAATGTGTAATAGTCGAGTAAGTGGAGGGTAAACGAATAAGGTACGATATTCAATCCTTTCGATTTTATAGTCTAAATAGAGCAATTGTATATATGTAGTAATACTTTATTAATATATTAAAAATTAACAAATACAAAAATTATAATTTCACACGAATATTACGCACGTATTCATACATAAATAAAGTTTTTAAGATTTGCGCATTTCCTGAATAAGATAATCGAGTTGAAGTGATGTGTATTCTAAGTATACAATTTCAAAGTAATATTTTATAAAATCACCCAATTCCGAATCATTATATTTACATTTTACATTAGTTTTGAAATCATTATTTTGGAATAAAAAACACTTTTACAAAGTCATAGCAATGTTAAGAGGTTATATCAATATCGCTCTGACTTCTTTTAACTGTTCACAAAAAAAAATTAATTTTATAATATCATTTAACATCAGTTGAAATCGGCGGTAGCGGTCTTCTACACATACAGTGGAATCGCGATATAATACATTGCGATATATTTCCGCTCAGAGTGCTTCCCCTCCGGACGTACTTTCACAAACACAAACGCGGTGGTACGCGGTCTCTGCATCGGCGCGAAACAGTAGAACGCAGAGCTTCGGTGTGGAGCTGCCGCATGAAGGGAGACGGGGATATATTACAGTTTTGGAGAAAATTCCGCTCCTATAGCCCCTGTGAGCGGTAATATATCACGATCCCACTGTACGATAGCATTTTCTTATCCTTCGAAAGACGGTTTTTGTAACACAATAGTCGATTGGATGGTAGCAGGATAAATGGCTGTGGTTGTTCATTATGCAAAGTTGTATTCCGACACTTATAATTTTTGTTCCCGATTCATTTAAAAATAAGAGGTTAATAGTAGTGGACGGTACGATTTCATTTATTTTCTCTCGTTAGTGTGTGTCATATATATATATATATATATATATATATATATATATATATATATATATATATATATATATTTTCTTCTTCTCTTTCTTGATCTTGTTTCGAAAAATATTATTATCTGTTAACACAATATCCAAAGCGACCCACCACGTCGCCATGCTTCAGGAGTAATTACGAAATTCGATATTTTACAGATTCCTCCAGTTTTCAATTGTCCTACAACTTTTATGAAAAACGGATCCTGAAACCATATCAAAAGTTGAAAAATTATATACATGCCACATATAAAACCATAAGATAGATAAAATAAAAGGTACTGAAAGTAACTTACTTGAGCTCTACTGCCCAGCTGAACATTAATTTTAAGATCTGTTGAACCAACTTAACTATTTTCTTTGTTATAAGTGTATCTTTATCTGTTTCAGCTTCTACGCTTTTTAAACGCTTAAATAAAAGCGTTAAGTGGTACTGTAAATAAAATAAAACATGAAATAATATCAAATTTTAAATATACGTCTTATAATTTATTTTATCCAGAAACTAACTTTTACACTTTTACTAGCGTTGAACTTAAGGTAACGCAGTTTTTCTATACGCCTTCTATACCTCATTCTCTGTTTTTCTCGAGAAGTATCCTGCTCTATTCGTTGGGATACGTATTGCCATATTAGCAGCTCTCCTTCGTCTTAATATACGGTAAATTAATAATGAAATTAATACTCATATTTATAAGTTTTAAAAAAAATAGTTTAGCATTTACCAAAAGCTCTTCTTCTCTATCCTTATTCTGAACGATTCTTAGTCCTAGCTCGTTTAATCCGCGAGATACCATTTTGCACGAGATAGAATGAATTTTAATGAAAATTTATGCACGTATTTGAAGTAAAGAAAATAAAATACGTTTCATAATTTGCGTCAAGTGATTTACATTTAGTTTGAACACTCTCTTCACATTTCTTTCGGTGATAGAAAATAAAGCAAACATGATTCTTGAACTGATGGACCATAGTAGGCGCCGTGATATTTATACAGGAAAACTGAGTATCTCTTTCCACTACGTTTTGTGAAAAGTCTAAAAAACCTGAAAAACACCTCCCTTACAGAAATTTTGCCCATTCACGTAGCCCAAACAGCTTGAATAAAGAATCTCATGAGAGCAGTCGGCGTATTCGTGCATTTACGCCGCTCATCTAGATTTTGCTTATGAACGTAAAAGTGTCCAGGAGTTTATCTAACGAACGCATTCCTTGCGCGCAGTCGGCGTCTCAGTTCGACACGCCTAAACAGCTACGACTTTATTTAAGGAACAGTTCGAGAGGAAATTTCTTTTCCCACTACTGTTAAAGAGTGACCACGACTTTATCAACCGAACGATTTCCTTGCGCGCAGCCGGCGAATCAGTTCATGTACATCGACTCTTCCAGTCCTTGGAAAAACTGCGAGCGTATTGGCTTAAGACGAGTCTGTATCTTCTATCCTTGTCTAATCACGTTTTTCTATTTATTCTAATTGTAGTTTGTTAATTGAAAAACTAAAAGTTGGCCCCAATTGGTATTAAAGTAAGGAATATTTTGAGACATTAAAAAGTATCTAACATTATTTCCTTTTCGAGAAAACTTCGGAACGCGAAAATTGAAGTTAGCTTTTCCGTTCCGAAGTTTTCTCGAAAAGGAAATAATGTTAGATACTTTTTAATGTCTCAAAATATTCTTTATTTTAATACCAATTGGGGCCAATTTTTCGTTTTTCAATTAACAAACTACAATTTCAATAAATAGCAAATTCGTGATTAGACAAGGACAGTAGATACGGACTCCTCTTAAAAGAATTTTTAAATGCCTGCGCGTTTATTGCTAAAAGCATTTGCTTTCACCTACGCACCAGGACCTTCAATGCATACGAAACCTTTCTCTAAGATCGGTTACTGCTGAGATTTCTCTGCTACCTGCATGCATCCGCAGTAGTTTCTTGCTCAGATTTTTTTTCTACCTGCACGCACCCTTTCTCTAAGACCGTGCTACGCGAGGCTTTTTTTTGCGTGGTCAATGCATCGGCTCGTTTTCACTTTTTCGAAGATAGTGACCAAGCTTTTGCTACTTTAAGATTTATAACCCGCACGTGCCGAGAAAAATGGCTACTGGATTATTTGGATGCTAAATTTGGTCAAGATGAAGTAGATATGATTTCTAAAAGGAATACATGCTCATGCTTATATTGGAAATAAATTTTTATTAATATTCTGTAAAAAAAAGAGAAGCTTGATGATTGAATAAAAAGAGGCCTCTGGAAGCAGCGTGACTCTGTAACAAATAAAAATCCTTCTTCGTATTCCACTGCAGTCCCAAGGTGGCTACGACATCGTCCTCCGAGAACGAACGCACCGCACTGGGAAGAGTCGAGAGGTTCTCGAGCAGTGCAGGCTTGTTGGCTGACCATTTGTCCAGCTCCATTCCTGGCACTCTCAACATGGCGATAAGCTCGTTCCGAGCGAGGAGAGCTCTTTGCAGGGTGTCCGCCCCGCCAATGAATCATCTATGTAGATGTGATTCTCCAGAATCTCTGTTGCCCTGGGTGATGCATGATGTTTATCGGACGCTAGCTGCTTCAAGATACGGATTGCTTGGTACGGAGTGTAAGCTGTGCCATAAACCACTATGAGCTCTATGAAATATATGAGCTCCTGCTGCGGCGTGTCTCGCCACACAATCTGGAACCAATCTCTGTCTTTATCGTCCATGGAGAATTGGCGGAACATCTCAACAACATCTGCTGAAAAAACAAAAGCAAAAAATCTGCTGCTTGTTAAAACCTCAATGATTTCAGTTTTGGATCAGTGGGCAAGCAATCGTTGAGAGAGACTACGTGGACATAGGCTGAGAAGCGTTGAAGACGACCCTGATTTTCGCAGGGCTATCCTGTTTGACCACAGCGTGGTGAACCTTCTCCATGTGACCCAAGGTTTGCATTTCTCCAATAAATTTGGAATATGCCTGCTTGAGTGCTGGCTTGGTATGCAAACGTCGTTCAGTCTGTATGAACCTAGCTTGCGCTGTCTTCTTCGAGTGTCCTAGTGCTCGGGTGAGATGAAATGGCAGGCATAGCACATACCTGCCATTGGAATCCCTCCGATAAGTCTCACTAAAATGGTCCTCGCAGGCTTCTTCTTCTGGGGACAGTCTAGGCTTCGTGACGATCTCCTTCATCTCCCAGAACCGTTGAAGCTCTTCACTCGTAGTGGAGGTGAGAGTACGGAAACTGTGAGTACTTGCACTCACTTCACAGCTATGCGAAGCCACTAGACCTGTCACTATCCAACCCATCACTGTCTCTTGAGCAGCTGGCTTGAGGTTGGCTCCTAGTCGCACACCTTCTAGTATGAGCATGGGTAAACATCACCTCCCAGACTGCAGTCCACATAATCAAGCTCAAAAATGCCGGGTCAGCAAGCTCCAACCCTTTCAGATCAGGCCATGTCTCCTGACAGCATATTTCTTTTGGCAACAATTTGGTTAGGTTTCCCAGGAGAATGGCTGAAAAGCTTAACGAGAAATTGGGCTGCTTGGGAGAGCGAAGGATAGCCTCTCTTTCAAAGTTGGAGGTTAGGTTAACCTGTCCACCGACACCAATCACTGACACTGAGCTTTTTCTTCTATTCAGAGAGAATACTTGAGCAACTCTCTCTGTGACGAACGAGCCTTCTCAAGCTTGGTCGATCAGTGCTCTCTCTCGCACTGAGGCTCCAGCGAGGGACTTCAGAATGACCCAGGCGGTAGGCATCGGAGTGATTTTGTTCCTGACTTCGGACGAGCTTGACTCTTCGCAATGGTTTACACCACTTACTTGATTATATTGAGGTTGAAGAGGGGCCCGGTGAGGGTGTTTCATGACCCTCGCTCCTGCCTTGGAGGTGCACTTGACTGCTGTGTGCTTTTTAGACAAGCAGTTAAAGCACAAATTAGCTGCTGATACATATTCCCGCCTCTTCGCCCAGTCTGCGCTCAGAAACGCTGGACAGTAGCTGACGTAATGCTCGCCTTTGCACAGACTGCATCCGCCTGTTGATCGCTGGTTCTGATTAGGTGAAGCTGTGGTCAGAGAACTGTCATAAGCAGACACAGTTTGATTCTTGACTGGCTGCTTCTTCACTAACAGAGTCTTTAACTGCGCACTATGGCCATTTTTGCAGTCTCCAGAGAACGGGCTCTGTTTTCGAGGAAGTCGACCAGCTGTGTGTATGTAGGAAAGCCAGCAGTGTGTATGTAGGAAAGCCAGCAGTTCACTCCAAGGACTTTTCCCAGTCTTCTGTGGTCGAAGTGTTCAGTCTAGAGCCCTCTATCTCCGTAAACCAGTTGTTCCACTGATCAGTGCCCGGTAGATCTACCCTGGAGCACTCCTGTCAGTATTGTGCCCTTCCGACATTTGTTTTAGCAGCTTCTTGTCAACCATGATTAAGGCTAGAAATACAGATAGTATACGTAAGAGATTACACTAATAAGCAAAACCACCCAATATGGCAAAGAGCCACTAGCCATTATTGTAGAAAAAAACATCAACAAACTACGACGCAGCAACTGAAAAGCCATAGCAGTAAGTGGTTGCAGTATTGTAGCAGGCCTTAGCAATTTAGCAGTACTACACTTTAGCAGTGAGCGAGCACGCATGCACTACAGCTCGCATGGTGTGAGACAGAGAGAGCGAGATAGATATAGATAGATATACTATTTTTTCATCAATGACGAAATGCTTACAATTGCATGTACATGTATAGTTAAAATAATTCAAATATCAGTCAGTTTATACATTTGTTATCTCACATTTAACATTCATTATTGCGTTTCTTATATAAAAAATAACGTTATTCGCTGTAACAGTTCGTCAATTTATAAAATCTAAAAATAATGAACTAGTCATAGTCAAATGGTACATGACAGAATACGCGTCGTCAATACATAAATATAATAAAGATAACAAAATACAATAAAAATATAAGGAATACATACACACACTCCTCCAAAATTCATATGACATTCTTACAATTCACACTAATAAATACATTCATACTTAACACTTATAAATACTCGTTGAAATCAAATATTCGTTGGTAAAAAGATTTGAAAACTTTCGTCGAGATCGGCTACGACCTTCGTACCGAATCTCGTCTTCACCTCCTTAGGGGGAGGGGGGCGGGAGGAGGGGGGCGGGTATTGTTAATTAAGTTAAACAAAGAGCCTTTTTCAATAATTTTTTTAAAAGATACAGGTAATGTATTTTAAATTAGCTAATTACAGTATTGTAGTATATCATTTAAAAAACATTTTGTTAAATTTTCGGGGAAAATATCTTGAGCTTTCCTTTACCGGACAAACTTTTGCGTTTAACCTTTTTTCCAGCCTTTGTTTGTGTTTCTACGACACTCGTCTTTATTACATCTCGCAAACGTGTACCCATCCGTTTTTGGACGTGTCCAATCCACTCCTTGTTGATAGAAAAATTCTCACCGTAAGGTTTAGCTTTGATGACGCCGGTGTACGTTTTTGAGTCACCATCCCCGATATAGTTTCGAAAACGTACACCCAAATTTGTAACTGAACGTTTGAACATAGATACCAGATTCGATTCTTTCACTCGACGAAACGTAACGAGGATTTTTACAATTCTCGCACGTAACTTTTATTTTAAAACCTAGGCCTTCCTTTTTGCAAGACTGGAATGATACATTTCCTGCACATACACCACACTTTACTAATGTAGCAAGAGCTGTAAAGACTAACAAAAAATCAGCAATTCTGCAGTGTTTTGAAAGATCTTCCTCAATAGGTTTATTCGTACTTATTTTTCTCGACGAAGTGCTTTTAGCTTCAACTGTATCTTTCTTGTATCGTTTGTACGGTGGTACAATTGTTTTGGATTGCTCAACCGTGCGCTACTCCTTTTTCTTTCTTCTCTGCTAACTTTTCTCGGCATTTTCACTCACAAACGTATAACACGTTAAAACTCTAACGAAAAATAGTCAAAATATTCGAAAACTGACACGAAACAAACTAACGTACGTACATCTTTAGTACACTGAATATGTATACAAGGCCTGTTGTAAATATGTAGTAGTGTACATATGTAGGTACTTTTATACCTGAGCAGACCCATAAATATAGAAATAAATTTGGGAGTTATTAGAAGTACGAAGCAGTTGTCAGGTAGCCTCTCCGTGCAGCTGCCGCGCAGGTATACAAAATCGGAGCGTAGCGACTCGGAGCAGCCGTTGATTAAATCGCTATATCTTCCATAGTTTTGCTCCAAGTGCTCTAAAAATTTAGTATAACATTCTTCAGATGCTGTACATTCATCAAAAAAAATTAAAAAAAATGAAAATTTACAAACAATACCCCCCCCCCCCCCCCCTCCCCCCAAGTGCTGTCGCCATGTACTGATGATCATTTTCCAAGTCCAAGTCTTTTCCTTTCTTCCTTGTCAAGAAGTCGCGTTCAGCAATCTTATTAAGTGCAGATAGATCCATTCTGGAAAAAGTAAAAAATAAGAACTTTTAATAGAGAAAAGATTTGTTAGAGAAAAAAATTGGTGAGAATTAACTGTGAACTTACTTACTAACCAAGGATGATAATTCTCGAACTCTTTGATTGCTCGAATGTGCTCCTCGTCATGGTCTGTCTGTTGATATAGCCCATTTCCCACTACAATTTCTGCCCCTTCCATTGCCTCTTGTAATATATCCCTTCTCTCTCCTTCGTCAGAGCGTATCCCCTCCATTGATGGATCCCAGTCCTGCATGAACTCCTCTAATACATCATACTCAATTATTATTTCTTGTCCTCCATTACTGTAAAACGTCATCCCCACTCGAGTTGCACTATATTCAATGGATGCTTCACACCCCCTCTCCATTTCCCCTACTCTTTCTTGTTCTGCAGCGTCCATTCCCACTGTTGTTGCTCTATTTTCATGGGTTACTTCACATCCCCTCTCCGTTTCCTCTCCCACCTCTCTTTCTTGTTTTTCAGCATCCATTTCTTCCTTTGAATACCTCTCTACTTGAAGTGACGCTTGCGCCATCTGTTCCTCCATAATTCTGTAACGTCCCCAAGGTAAAGTGTCTGTACTATAAGGCAATAAGAATCTTTTATCATCGTGAGGACTTTTCATACTGTTTCATACTTTTTCATACTTTTTTTCATTCTTTTTCATACATTTTTATACTTTTTCATACTTTATTTCATTCTTTTTCATACTTTTTCATACTATTTCATACTTTTTTTTATACTTTTTCATACTTTTATATACTTTTTTCATACTTTTTCTTACTTTTTTCATACTTTTTTTTAGACTTTTTCATACTTTTTCATACTTTCTCATACTTTTTCTTACTTTTTTCATACTTTTTTTTAGACTTTTTCATACTTTTTCATACTTTCTCATGCTTTTTTATTATTTTTCATACTTTTTCATACTTTTTCATACTTTATTTCATTCTTTTTCATACTTTTTCATACTATTTCATACTTTTTTTTATACTTTTTCATACTTTTATATACTTTTTTCATACTTTTTCTTACTTTTTTCATACTTTTTCATACTTTTTTCATACTTTTTTTTAGACTTTTTCATACTTTTTCATACTTTCTCATGCTTTTTTATTATTTTTCATACTTTTTCATACTTTTTCATACTTTTTCCCACTTTTTTATACTTTTTCATGCGTTCACATTCTTTTTCATACTTTTACATACTACTTTTTCATACTCATTCATACTTTACTGTATTTAAATTTCTTACACTATTCTTTCTCTATTTTGAAATGTTGAAGACTTTTGGAATATGTTTTAAAAATTTAGCTATAATTCCATATTTTCCAACGCTTTTTTTCTTCAAGAGTTAATAATGAAAGTTCTTGAAAATTAAATTAAAGGTTTATAGTATGAATACGGACGGTCTACAATAACATTTTTTCAAAATATTTATTTATTGTAAAGAAAAAATTGTTAAAGTGAAGACGGAAAAATAGGAAAAAGTCCCTTCATTTTCACTTCCTTAAAAGTATTTTACCTTACGATATCTCATGTATTATATACAAATCATGAAAGATCAACAGCTTTTTAATTTCTTATAAAATATTCCACGAAATTTTTAGAAGTTCCGTGGCTCAACCGGCTAAAGCGTCCGACTCCGGCGTCTAAAACCTCTTATTTTCCGAGGGCTTGGGTTGGGTTGAGTTCGAATCCCTATCGGGTCGATTTCTTCTTTTTTTTTTGTTGGATTAATTGATCCCAAAGTTTAAAGGAGTGTCAGTCCTAATAATATACTAGTTTAAATAAAATGTAAAAGGATTATCCACGTCAATAAGTAAATTATACTAATTGTAAAAAATTGATAATGACATGAAATGAATTAACATGAAAAAATTTGTTTTCTTTATTATAACTTATATAAATGTGTAATAGTCGAGTAAGTGGAGGGTAAACGAATAAGGTACGATATTCAATCCTTTCGATTTTATAGTCTAAATAGAGCAATTGTATATATGTAGTAATACTTTATTAATATATTAAAAATTAACAAATACAAAAATTATAATTTCACACGAATATTACGCACGTATTCATACATAAATAAAGTTTTTAAGATTTGCGCATTTCCTGAATAAGATAATCGAGTTGAAGTGATGTGTATTCTAAGTATACAATTTCAAAGTAATATTTTATAAAATCACCCAATTCCGAATCATTATATTTACATTTTACATTAGTTTTGAAATCATTATTTTGGAATAAAAAACACTTTTACAAAGTCATAGCAATGTTAAGAGGTTATATCAATATCGCTCTGACTTCTTTTAACTGTTCACAAAAAAAAATTAATTTTATAATATCATTTAACATCAGTTGAAATCGGCGGTAGCGGTCTTCTACACATACAGTGGAATCGCGATATAATACATTGCGATATATTTCCGCTCAGAGTGCTTCCCCTCCGGACGTACTTTCACAAACACAAACGCGGTGGTACGCGGTCTCTGCATCGGCGCGAAACAGTAGAACGCAGAGCTTCGGTGTGGAGCTGCCGCATGAAGGGAGACGGGGATATATTACAGTTTTGGAGAAAATTCCGCTCCTATAGCCCCTGTGAGCGGTAATATATCACGATCCCACTGTACGATAGCATTTTCTTATCCTTCGAAAGACGGTTTTTGTAACACAATAGTCGATTGGATGGTAGCAGGATAAATGGCTGTGGTTGTTCATTATGCAAAGTTGTATTCCGACACTTATAATTTTTGTTCCCGATTCATTTAAAAATAAGAGGTTAATAGTAGTGGACGGTACGATTTCATTTATTTTCTCTCGTTAGTGTGTGTCATATATATATATATATATATATATATATATATATATATATATATATATATATTTTTCTTCTTCTCTTTCTTGATCTTGTTTCGAAAAATATTATTATCTGTTAACACAGTTTGAGACATTTCACTCGCTCATAAAAAAAAAGACCTCGTCACTTTTTGTACATTTTTTCTTATACGTAAATTTAATTATTTTCATGTCGATAATAAAAAAGAAATTGACCATATTAATTCACTTTTTATTTGAACTTTACGAAATTTCACACTACACTTCACCTTTTGTACATGACTTTACACTTCTTAGCACCTTTTCCCCTTTTAAGTATTACTTTTAGAAAAATTTGTACCAATGCGTAGATTGAATATATTTAACTGTACGCTTTGCACATAATGTTTTAAAAATATTTATCAAAATGAATGCAAACAATTTCTTCTTCATCTGATTCCAAGTCAGTATCGTTCGTAAAGACTGATGAAGAATCCTTTGGAAAAATTGCCTTCTCGAATTTAATAATATTATACTGTATTCTGTTTATAAATATCCAAAGCGACCCACCACGTCGCCATGCTTCAGGAGTAATTACGAAATTCGATATTTTACAGATTCCTCCAGTTTTCAATTGTCCTACAACTTTTATGAAAAACGGATCCTGAAACCATATCAAAAGTTGAAAAATTATATACATGCCGCATATAAAACCATAAGATAGATAAAATAAAAGGTACTGAAAGTAACTTACTTGAGCTCTACTGCCCAGCTGAACATTAATTTTAAGATCTGTTGAACCAACTTAACTATTTTCTTTGTTATAAGTGTATCTTTATCTGTTTCAGCTTCTACGCTTTTTAAACGCTTAAATAAAAGCGTTAAGTGGTACTGTAAATAAAATAAAACATGAAATAATATCAAATTTTAAATATACGTCTTATAATTTATTTTATCCAGAAACTAACTTTTACACTTTTACTAGCGTTGAACTTAAGGTAACGCAGTTTTTCTATACGCCTTCTATACCTCATTCTCTGTTTTTCTCGAGAAGTATCCTGCTCTATTCGTTGGGATACGTATTGCCATATTAGCAGCTCTCCTTCGTCTTAATATACGGTAAATTAATAATGAAATTAATACTCATATTTATAAGTTTTAAAAAAAATAGTTTAGCATTTACCAAAAGCTCTTCTTCTCTATCCTTATTCTGAACGATTCTTAGTCCTAGCTCGTTTAATCCGCGAGATACCATTTTGCACGAGATAGAATGAATTTTAATGAAAATTTATGCACGTATTTGAAGTAAAGAAAATAAAATACGTTTCATAATTTGCGTCAAGTGATTTACATTTAGTTTGAACACTCTCTTCACATTTCTTTCGGTGATAGAAAATAAAGCAAACATGATTCTTGAACTGATGGACCATAGTAGGCGCCGTGATATTTATACAGGAAAACTGAGTATCTCTTTCCACTACGTTTTGTGAAAAGTCTAAAAAACCTGAAAAACACCTCCCTTACAGAAATTTTGCCCATTCACGTAGCCCAAACAGCTTGAATAAAGAATCTCATGAGAGCAGTCGGCGTATTCGTGCATTTACGCCGCTCATCTAGATTTTGCTTATGAACGTAAAAGTGTCCAGGAGTTTATCTAACGAACGCATTCCTTGCGCGCAGTCGGCGTCTCAGTTCGACACGCCTAAACAGCTACGACTTTATTTAAGGAACAGTTCGAGAGGAAATTTCTTTTCCCACTACTGTTAAAGAGTGACCACGACTTTATCAACCGAACGATTTCCTTGCGCGCAGCCGGCGAATCAGTTCATGTACATCGACTCTTCCAGTCCTTGGAAAAACTGCGAGCGTATTGGCTTAAGACGAGTCTGTATCTTCTATCCTTGTCTAATCACGTTTTTCTATTTATTCTAATTGTAGTTTGTTAATTGAAAAACTAAAAGTTGGCCCCAATTGGTATTAAAGTAAGGAATATTTTGAGACATTAAAAAGTATCTAACATTATTTCCTTTTCGAGAAAACTTCGGAACGCGAAAATTGAAGTTAGCTTTTCCGTTCCGAAGTTTTCTCGAAAAGGAAATAATGTTAGATACTTTTTAATGTCTCAAAATATTCTTTATTTTAATACCAATTGGGGCCAATTTTTCGTTTTTCAATTAACAAACTACAATTTCAATAAATAGCAAATTCGTGATTAGACAAGGACAGTAGATACGGACTCCTCTTAAAAGAATTTTTAAATGCCTGCGCGTTTATTGCTAAAAGCATTTGCTTTCACCTACGCACCAGGACCTTCAATGCATACGAAACCTTTCTCTAAGATCGGTTACTGCTGAGATTTCTCTGCTACCTGCATGCATCCGCAGTAGTTTCTTGCTCAGATTTTTTTTCTACCTGCACGCACCCTTTCTCTAAGACCGTGCTACGCGAGGCTTTTTTTTGCGTGGTCAATGCATCGGCTCGTTTTCACTTTTTCGAAGATAGTGACCAAGCTTTTGCTACTTTAAGATTTATAACCCGCACGTGCCGAGAAAAATGGCTACTGGATTATTTGGATGCTAAATTTGGTCAAGATGAAGTAGATATGATTTCTAAAAGGAATACATGCTCATGCTTATATTGGAAATAAATTTTTATTAATATTCTGTAAAAAAAAGAGAAGCTTGATGATTGAATAAAAAGAGGCCTCTGGAAGCAGCGTGACTCTGTAACAAATAAAAATCCTTCTTCGTATTCCACTGCAGTCCCAAGGTGGCTACGACATCGTCCTCCGAGAACGAACGCACCGCACTGGGAAGAGTCGAGAGGTTCTCGAGCAGTGCAGGCTTGTTGGCTGACCATTTGTCCAGCTCCATTCCTGGCACTCTCAACATGGCGATAAGCTCGTTCCGAGCGAGGAGAGCTCTTTGCAGGGTGTCCGCCCCGCCAATGAATCATCTATGTAGATGTGATTCTCCAGAATCTCTGTTGCCCTGGGTGATGCATGATGTTTATCGGACGCTAGCTGCTTCAAGATACGGATTGCTTGGTACGGAGTGTAAGCTGTGCCATAAACCACTATGAGCTCTATGAAATATATGAGCTCCTGCTGCGGCGTGTCTCGCCACACAATCTGGAACCAATCTCTGTCTTTATCGTCCATGGAGAATTGGCGGAACATCTCAACAACATCTGCTGAAAAAACAAAAGCAAAAAATCTGCTGCTTGTTAAAACCTCAATGATTTCAGTTTTGGATCAGTGGGCAAGCAATCGTTGAGAGAGACTACGTGGACATAGGCTGAGAAGCGTTGAAGACGACCCTGATTTTCGCAGGGCTATCCTGTTTGACCACAGCGTGGTGAACCTTCTCCATGTGACCCAAGGTTTGCATTTCTCCAATAAATTTGGAATATGCCTGCTTGAGTGCTGGCTTGGTATGCAAACGTCGTTCAGTCTGTATGAACCTAGCTTGCGCTGTCTTCTTCGAGTGTCCTAGTGCTCGGGTGAGATGAAATGGCAGGCATAGCACATACCTGCCATTGGAATCCCTCCGATAAGTCTCACTAAAATGGTCCTCGCAGGCTTCTTCTTCTGGGGACAGTCTAGGCTTCGTGACGATCTCCTTCATCTCCCAGAACCGTTGAAGCTCTTCACTCGTAGTGGAGGTGAGAGTACGGAAACTGTGAGTACTTGCACTCACTTCACAGCTATGCGAAGCCACTAGACCTGTCACTATCCAACCCATCACTGTCTCTTGAGCAGCTGGCTTGAGGTTGGCTCCTAGTCGCACACCTTCTAGTATGAGCATGGGTAAACATCACCTCCCAGACTGCAGTCCACATAATCAAGCTCAAAAATGCCGGGTCAGCAAGCTCCAACCCTTTCAGATCAGGCCATGTCTCAGATCAGGCCATGTCTCCTGACAGCATATTTCTTTTGGCAACAATTTGGTTAGGTTTCCCAGGAGAATGGCTGAAAAGCTTAACGAGAAATTGGGCTGCTTGGGAGAGCGAAGGATAGCCTCTCTTTCAAAGTTGGAGGTTAGGTTAACCTGTCCACCGACACCAATCACTGACACTGAGCTTTTTCTTCTATTCAGAGAGAATACTTGAGCAACTCTCTCTGTGACGAACGAGCCTTCTCAAGCGTGGTCGATCAGTGCTCTCTCTCGCACTGAGGCTCCAGCGAGGGACTTCAGAATGACCCAGGCGGTAGGCACCGGAGTGATTTTGTTCCTGACTTCGGACGAGCTTGACTCTTCGCAATGGTTTACACCACTTACTTGATTATATTGAGGTTGAAGAGGGGCCCGGTGAGGGTGTTTCATGACCCTCGCTCCTGCCTTGGAGGTGCACTTGACTGCTGTGTGCTTTTTAGACAAGCAGTTAAAGCACAAATTAGCTGCTGATACATATTCCCGCCTCTTCGCCCAGTCTGCGCTCAGAAACGCTGGACAGTAGCTGACGTAATGCTCGCCTTTGCACAGACTGCATCCGCCTGTTGATCGCTGGTTCTGATTAGGTGAAGCTGTGGTCAGAGAACTGTCATAAGCAGACACAGTTTGATTCTTGACTGGCTGCTTCTTCACTAACAGAGTCTTTAACTGCGCACTATGGCCATTTTTGCAGTCTCCAGAGAACGGGCTCTGTTTTCGAGGAAGTCGACCAGCTGTGTGTATGTAGGAAAGCCAGCAGTGTGTATGTAGGAAAGCCAGCAGTTCACTCCAAGGACTTTTCCCAGTCTTCTGTGGTCGAAGTGTTCAGTCTAGAGCCCTCTATCTCCGTAAACCAGTTGTTCCACTGATCAGTGCCCGGTAGATCTACCCTGGAGCACTCCTGTCAGTATTGTGCCCTTCCGACATTTGTTTTAGCAGCTTCTTGTCAACCATGATTAAGGCTAGAAATACAGATAGTATACGTAAGAGATTACACTAATAAGCAAAACCACCCAATATGGCAAAGAGCCACTAGCCATTATTGTAGAAAAAAACATCAACAAACTACGACGCAGCAACTGAAAAGCCATAGCAGTAAGTGGTTGCAGTATTGTAGCAGGCCTTAGCAATTTAGCAGTACTACACTTTAGCAGTGAGCGAGCACGCATGCACTACAGCTCGCATGGTGTGAGACAGAGAGAGCGAGATAGATATAGATAGATATACTATTTTTTCATCAATGACGAAATGCTTACAATTGCATGTACATGTATAGTTAAAATAATTCAAATATCAGTCAGTTTATACATTTGTTATCTCACATTTAACATTCATTATTGCGTTTCTTATATAAAAAATAACGTTATTCGCTGTAACAGTTCGTCAATTTATAAAATCTAAAAATAATGAACTAGTCATAGTCAAATGGTACATGACAGAATACGCGTCGTCAATACATAAATATAATAAAGATAACAAAATACAATAAAAATATAAGGAATACATACACACACTCCTCCAAAATTCATATGACATTCTTACAATTCACACTAATAAATACATTCATACTTAACACTTATAAATAAATAAATAAATTAAGTAAATAAATAAATTAAATAAATAAATAAATTAAGTAAATAAATAAATTAAATAAATAAATAAATTAAGTAAATAAATAAATTAAATAAATAAATAAATTAAGTAAATAAATAAATTAAATAAATAAATAAATTAAGTAAATAAATAAATTAAATAAATAAATAAATTAAGTAAATAAATAAATTAAGTAAATAAATAAATTAAATAAATAAATAAATAAAGTAAATAAATAAATTAAATAAATAAATAAATTATGTAAATAAATAAATTGGGTAAATAAATAAATTAAATAAATAAATTAAATAAATAAATTAAATAAATAAATAAATAAATTAAATAAATAAATAAATTAAATAAATAAATTAAGTAAATAAATAAATTAAATAAATAAATAAATTTAATAAATAAATTAAATAAATAAATAAATTAAATAAATAAATTAAATAAATAAATTAAATAAATAAATAAATGAGTGAGTGAGTGAGTGAGTGAGTGAGTGAGTGAGTGAGGGAGGGAGCGAGCGAGCGAACGAACGAACGAACGAACGAACGAACGAACGAACGAACGAACGAACGAACGAACGAACGAACGAACGAACGAACGAACGAACGAACGAACGAACGAACGAACGAACGAACGAACGAACGAACGAACGAACGAACGAACGAACGAACGAACGAACGAACGAACGAACGAACGAACGAACGAACGAACGAACGAACGAACGAACGAACGAACGAACGAACGAACGAACGAACGAACGAACGTATGAATGAATGAATGAATGAATGAATGAATGAACGAACGAACGAACGAACGAACGAACGAACGAACGAACGAACGAACGAACGAATGAATGAATGAATGAATGAATGAATGAACGAATGAATGAATGAATGAATAAATAAATTAAATAAATGAATAATTCAGATAATAAATAACTTAAATAAATACATAAAATAGATTAGGACTACACAGAAATGAAGGAAAACAATTTATTTATCAGTATTCGAAAAGTTCACTTCTGTGTATTCCCGTCACCATGTAATTGTTTAAGGTGCCTGCCTAACGCCGTTTTAAATTTACAAAAAGATGGCAGGCGTCTCACACTGCTTGTGAGTGAATTCCAGAGGTGCGCACCTTGAACTCTAAACGAGAAAAGGCCCTTATCGGTGCGCGACCTCGGAACCGAGAGCTCCTTCGTACCGCCCGTACCTGAAGTCCTGGCCTGGCTTTTTTCAAAAAGGGTAGTAAGATATGGTGGCTGCCGCATGACAATCGCTTTGCAAAGCAACAGCCCCATAAAATACTCCCTCCTCACCTTTAGATCCAGCCAGTCCAGTCTTTCCTTGTAGGAGGTGATCTGCTCATCACGCCTAACACCACATATGTATCTCACACATGAATTCTATAAACGTTGTAGTCGTGACTGAAACTCCCCTGACACGTCAAGATGAACTACTGAGCCGTAGTCTAAGTGAGTTAGTACCAGTACACATGCCAGCTGCTTCCGTAGTATCTCCGTGGTGCCAGAACGGAATAATTTGAGACTATTCAGAGCTCTATTAACTTTCTTACTGACCGCATTCAAATGCGGCTTACATGTTAACCTTCCGTCCATCACCACGCCAAAGTTTGTAACTGTATCGACAAAGAGAACGTGTATGCCGGTCTGTATATAAATGCCTTGCAAGTCAAGGCTCTGAACCTGCTTGATGTTGTGATCAGATCCAAAGATAATCGCCTTTGTCTTGCCGACATTGAGGCGCAGGCCAGCTGACAATGCCCAATTCGACACTGCTCGTGCTACAGCCGACATGCGACCGATACCATCACGAAGACCTTCCAGGGTCACTTGAGTGTAGGTTTGCAGGTCGTCAGCGTATAGTAAGAGAGCGAGCGAGAGAGAGAGAGAGCGAGAGAGAGGAGCAGAGGTAGAGGTAGAGTCTGTCTTTCTCGTTCTCGCGGCGCTGCCATCTCCGAGCTTATGGCGTGATATAAATCACGTGACCTTGGTTTTTCGTTTTGAAATTTTAGCGCGAATTTTCAAACGAAATTCCATAGGTCAAAATGAATGTATAACCAGATTTTAAATAATATCTAGTTATGGTCTGTTAAATGACACATTTTAAAAAAGCACTGAATACCCGGAGAGTCACTTTCGTCGCAAAGATTTGAGAGTCTATCGGCGCGGAATTCAAGTCCAAATTGGGTAGCATTATTGTAAATAATCATTGCACTTAATTCAGTCGCGTACTTCGCTTCGTGTACGCAAATCTGGCTCGAACGACTAATGAATCACGCGTTAACCGGCTGAACTATTATTTGTTAGTGGAGCGCGGTATTAACGTTGAGCAGCTCAACTTGGTGCAGCGAGACACCGATTGCCGTCGTAAATTTGCGCACGTAAGGAGTTTGGAGTGAGTGAGGCGAGTAAATGTTGAAGTACACTTATTTTTATAACAATAATAATAATAGCATTTATTCCTCGTTGTTAATTAAACTTCAAGTCAAGCATTATTATTATTAATTTGTTTACACTATGTGTGTATGTGTATGTAAAAAGAAAAGATAAGTTTAGTTTCGAAAGGCCAACACGTGGAGTTTTGCTCTCCTTGCGCCGCCTCAAAAGTGGAGGAAAAGATTACGCGGAAGGGAAACGTCGGGCTCGATGCTATACATCCCGCGAATAGGCTCCCGCAGAGATGTCGCGGCCGGTCACGCGTAGGGCAACTGACCCACGGCGCGCTCCAACAGCCGCTTGGCGCGAGGATTAAAACCTCTGCCGCAACAATATCTGTACATGAAACAAGTATACAGTTAACATTTCACTGACTTTTATCGTATAGTTTTTGAGTAATAAATGTTGAAAAAAGAAATGTTGTCACACAGTATAACATCTGAAAAACGACTCATATAAAATCCTTTACAGTCCTAAAATGTAGTATTTTGTGAGTACTTTACTGTACAATAAATTTGATTCTCAGGAACTATTCCTGCAATGAAAAAGATTAAAATAACTAAAATTTGAAAATTCTTAAGTTTTGAAAAATGGCCATAAAAAAAATTTATTTGACCATTTTTTTTTAAACTTCTAAGCGCATACCGGGTATTGATAACAAACATCTGTGCTATGTTTGGGAAAGTTATACTGTACATTGAACGAATGGCGATATATCACATACTAACACATACACACACACACACACACACATCCACACGCACGCACGCATGCACCCACGCACGCACGTACACACACACACACACATACATACAGACATTTTTAAGACTAGTCCATTCGGACTATCCAAGGCATAAAACATGTTTATACGTTAACAAAATACAACAAATTTTCAGCATCACAAAGCTTTCTCTTTGATAAAGTAATACTTTTTATAAATAAAATGTAAAATATTCAAGACAAAATTGGCAGACCCACCCCCCCCCCCCCCCCCCCCCGCCAAAAATAAAGCAAAAACAAAAATAATACGTTTCTAATTATGGAATAACACAACTTTTGCGCCCTATTAGATTTCAAAATTCGAAAAAAGTTCATTTTCGAGCCACCCTACTGTACAGATGACCCCTGTACCTAAATACGGCCCAAGTATCAAAGCTATTATGCAATTTAGCTGGTAAATAGCTGATGCATTATGTATATGATATAAGTAGAAGATATTTTATCAGTAAATTTCCTCACGAAAGCAAAAGGAGACCCACCTGTGATATATTTTCTCTTGTAATCGCTTAAGGTTACAACAAAATGAAAACTTTTTGTTTTAATTACGTATACGGACATTACTGCCTTTTACTAACCAGGTAGTGGGTTGCAGGCCCGACCTTCGCCACTCAAAATATTCCCGAAACATTCGGACTGACGAGGATTCGAATCCGCTCCCCTTGAGCGGCCGTTGTGTTAAGAGGTAGGCGTTTAACACATGAGCCATTAACCGCCCCTTTTTCTATTGCATTATTCAGTTACTCAAGTTTTGTATACATATTTGTTACAAAAAAATAATATTTTAGTAAAATTTGAAATTTTTTTATTGAGGGATACTGAAGGTATTACACATAAGTTCAGTAAAATATGACCATTTTGCTAAAGTCAAGTATTAGTACCAATATAAATTTAAACCTATAATTTTATCCAAGTAAATTGTAGATATCTTTTTGTTTAAAAACCAATAGTTGATTCGAGCCTGAAAATGCAATGAAAATTATATATATCTGTACCCGACAAATTTGTTTAGCAAAATAATTGATAAATCTAATGATTGCTTTATGTTATCAACATATTCAATAATATAACCTTAAAGTTTCAGTCCAATCCGTTGAAATGGAGTGCGCAAGAATCTTCTGAAGTTTTGATAAAGGTAGTTGTGAGAAAAATGAATATAAAGTTCTTATTTTACGTACTACTTAATGTAAATTGATTTATTTACATTATTATAACTTAGTAAATTTTAAAAATGTTGATATCTATCAGGTTATAAACTATCCTTTCTTTACAATCTTTAAGAAAAGTCAATGAAAAAAAACGATTTTTCTTTAAAAAATCGGTATAACTTCACCTCAAATGAATTTTCCACTATAATTTTGACATTGTTCTTAATGTTTATATGTATCGGCAGCTTTCCAGTATCATAGTTTACTTTATTAACCGACTATATACCTTTTTAATATGAGTTTTTTTTGTCTATATACTTATTCTACCCAATACTGTTCATGTAATAGAAAGCATGCAAGATTTATGCCTAATGATCATCCTTAGAGTTTTTTTAATTTTTCAATGCTAAGTAGTATATATTTGTTATAAAAGATACTTACACTGTTGTAAATTAATCAATGTTGTCAGATTTTAATTTTGTCAGATTTTAGATTTGTTCATTATGGTAACATTTATATTTTTACCGTAAAATTCTTTATTATATTAATTTATTAAAACAAAAAATTGTTAAGGGAAGTCAATTCTTAAAATTGACGTTTTATCGGTTCTACTTCTTTATGACTCTATTAAGCAATCTCAAATGTACCAAATTTTAATGCACCTCGGGGTCCCAAGAAAACTTGTAAGATTAATTCAAATATATTTGCAGGATAGGGCTGTGTGGAAGGCTGGGGTAGATGTGGCGATGAACTTCGGAGTTCCAAATGCCACTTAAACAACAAACAACATGCTCTGCTGTTTAATTCACAGGAAACATTGGTGAGATGGCACAAAAAAAAATTCAGAACTAAGCACAATATTTAGGTACACTGTTGTGTTAGCGTCAGTCTTGCGAGTCATGTATCCATCCGTCAATGTTACATAGCAAGCGCTCAAGTTCAGGCTGGCTCAGCTGATGTATTGCGACAGAAAATATCTTGAACTAAGCAGCCAGCTACAACATTCGAGACGCGCAAGGCACCGCATTAAGTATATGTCGCGAATCACACGAGCGACCCTATTGGAGTCACGTGATCACGTGTGTGCGAGAGAGATGAGCGAGAGCGATCGACTCGACGCTGTCAGCGATCGGCTGACCGGCCGGTGGAGTATACAAGACAATTGAGAGGACCTGGAAGAGCTCGGCAACGATGGCAACCATAGTGCGTGCATCGACGATGAGATGGTCCATGCAGCGAAGATCCAATGAAGTGTTAATGCGTGCCAAGTTGTACTTACCGCACGTACAGGTTACAAGAGAGCTGACAGTTTGAGGTTAAGTCTATTGTTGTTATAGGCCTACCTCTTGCTGATCTTCTTCTAAGTGAGATCAGTGGTGATACTAGTGCTCTTCAAGTTGTGCTTTTGCTGAAGTGTGGCGGTGATTGTGTGTTTCTAGATCCTCAAGGTTGGTGCAATGCCAACTAACCATCTAGCCTTACTCTTTGGCTGATAATTTACAATGATGTTCACCACGTCTTGTCGGCTGACAAACTTCTTAGTAACTTCTCATCACAAATCTGTCATCCAGCTTTAAAAGTGCTACGGCGATAGTCTATGTCAAGCGGGAACTCCAGTTCCAATGCAGTAGTTCAATTGACACCTGTATAGTGCAATAAGTAAGTTTTGTTTGTACTAGAAACTTTTTTATTTCTGGAACACAACATTTATAGCTATTTTAAATATGTTAATATATCATGTCAAATCAAAGAGATCTCTTAATACAACTGCTCAAGTTCTTGGTACTGAAAAAAGAAGAATATCTTATTGTTCTTCGTTGCTGTGACTCTAGGAATCATTCTTTATCTTTAATATTTAGCTGTTTAACAGCTGGAGCGGTCTTGCAGGTGAGTTTAATTCCAATTTCTCGCTTGACTTAAAATATTATTAATCTACTTTGTGTTTTTCGAAGTACTGCATTCTCTGGTGATGTGTACTGGTTACCAGAGTCTTCCGCCAGAGGTTGGGATAGGTTAGTTTTTAGGTGTGTTTTGGTGTAAATTGTGTATTTACGAGTTATATGTTTTCAGGTAAAGAGTGTGTAGTAGCGTATAAGTGCCACGCACCTCCAAAGCTGCACGAGCATGACCAGCTTCGAACCGGCTGGTATTGTAAGAGAGGGTAGCTGCTGCTTTCGTCAACTTCTGTTGCTACAGGGGTCGCAATGCCAGAGCTCACATGATCTTCTAAGTGATTATGCCAATGTGTAGTATTGGCAAGATTCGAGTCCTCCCAGCAATTTACATAGGGCTTAGCATATGAGGGTTTTAGTTTAGTTTTAGGGGTTGTAGGGTCGATAAGGCTGCACAGAGCCTACTCTTTAATCTGTGCATTCTGTTCCGGGTAAGTTTTCTGTATAAATGGCAGTGAGTCAAGCCTTCAGCTTGTTTGGACAGCTCATTTTGCTTGACTCTAGCCAAAATATGTAACCCACAAAGTTATATCTTAGTTATAAGTTAAGATTAAAAAACTGACTTTCAGGCTGTTTTGCGTACTAAAATTCGTTTTTAGGCATATATCTTGTGTTATAAGCATTTTCACTACATAGTTCCAGTGTAAAAAAGTTGTATTCCTTTTTAAATGTACAACTTTTCTATTTAACTTTATTATATAAAATGCTTAGGGTTTGAGTTAAGCCTCGAGAACTTATTTTTTGGCTATTTTGTAAATTAAAATTCTTGTCTTGAGTTAAAAGCAGTTTCAGTATATAGTTCCTGTATAGAAAAGTTGTATTTTTTCGAGATTACAATATTTGCATTTAACTTTTCTGTTAAAAATGCTTAGGTTTTGAGTTAAACTTAAGAAACCGATTATGAAACATTTTAGGCATACAGTTCCAAAACAAAAATTCGCTGCTAACTACTTTAGCAGAATGCTTCCCCAAAGAGAGGTTCTCGTTTATTGACGTTAAATTATTAAAATTACAAAAAAACATTTTGCATATTTACAATTTCTTTTAATGAATATTTTGATATTATATCACAAATATAACTTCAAAGTTATTGTTAGATATATCAATCGAAATGAAACTACACCTTCTTTACACATACACACACTCAGTCACATATACAAACATTAATACACTTTTTTTAAACTAAAATTTTGTTAATATTTTACAAAATAACTTTAAAGTCACTGTTAGATACATTAATCGAAAGAAAATGACGTCTACTTTATAAAATCGTACATATTCTTGAACAGCTCAATGTATAAAAGAACAAAACAGATTTGTTCGATTTTTATAATTTCTTAAAATTAATATTTTCATATTATTTTACAAAAATAACTTTAAAGTTATTATAAGATATATCAATCGAAAGAAAATTACGCCAACTTTCTGGAAAAGTACATATATTTAACAAGTTCAGCGTATAAAGTGTCATAAAGTTTTTTTTTTTTGATTTATACAATTGTTTAAACTAAAACTTTGTTATTATTGTACAAAAATAACTTCAAAGTTACTGTTAGATACATCAATCGAAAGACAATGACGTCTAGTTTATAAAAACGTACATAGTTTTGACAATTTCAACGTATAAAACGACAAACAAATCTTTTTTCGATTATTACAAATTTTTGAAAATAATATTTTTGCTAAAACATGAGTTTAAAATTATCCATTTGGCTAAAAAAATCTGAGCTATCGAAGTCTATGAGCTAGATAGCCATAAGGAGGTAACGGCATCGTGATGTTACTCGACTCGTAGGTGGACGACTAATGAAGGCAAGTATAGAGAATTTCGGTTGTATTGTGCAAAATTATGGGTGGGAGAGAGGGACAATGCAAAGGAGAGGGAACCGACAGCGATAGTCATCGGCTGTAATAAAGCAAGCAGAAGGAAGCGCTCTAGAGTATACAGCTCACCGCGCATGGACACTCACACATGCCAAACGTTGTGTATAGGCACACACACACGTAGCTTGTACAGCACGTAGTGGGGGAACCCCCACGGCTAAGCTTGGCAAGCAATCAATAATCACGCTCCGCCGTGTGCTACCTCATCTACAACTCTAGACTCTCGATACCAGCAGGTCTATGTATGCACGTTCATATGAACCAAATGGAGATTATCAATAAATAAAATAGTTAGTATTATAATTTATGATTTTTAATTAAATTGATTGAATATTTATAAGTGTTAATTAACATTCTTGTGTCCTCGATCCTATTTAATGTGTTATCATAATAAAAAGTATTTATAATTTCTGAAAATTCTCTCTTTATTTTATTTTTTTGAATATGAATAATTTGGAAACAGTCAAAATCAATCCAATGTCCGGTCTTATCAACGTAGACCGCTAAAGCCGAAGGATCAATCTTGTTGCTAAGTACATCGTCCCTATGCTCATTCCATCTCTTTCCGCATTTTCACGTGGTGCGTCCACCATAAGATGTTGAACAATCAGCACAGTTTACTTGATACACAACATTACATACTTCTAATTTATTAATCTTATCTTTGTCTAACCTAATCATACCATTAAATTTATTAACATTGCGGGTAATGCGAATTATGTTGTGTTTGTGTAAAGCCCGGTTAATTTATGGCGTTAAAAATTTATTAAAAGGAAAAATAATTATCTGTTTTCGTAAGTCTAAGTTAGCGTTTAAATTATTATTTGTATTATTAATGTATGACAGTCTGTTTTTAATGTTTGTTAATAAAATTAATTGGTTAGTTATTCGCTAATAAAAATTTGGCATCAAGTAATAAATTATCATTCTGAAGAGATTCATGAGTCAGTAAAATGCATTTATCAACAAGATTTTATATAATCGCTTTTCTTGGGAGAGAGGGTGGTGTGGCGCAAAGTTAATAAATCTGTCCGATGCTATGACCTCCCTAAACCAATTAGTTTTGCAAATATCATTCGGAACTCTAGTATTCTCCATATCTAAGAAACTAATTTTATTATTCGATTCTAACTCTACTATAAATTGCAAGGTAGGATTATATTTATTAAATATGTAACAATTCTATCGATTTTTTCTGTTATAACAATTGTGACATGTAAAATGCCACAAATGAATGCTAAAATAAAAAAAGGCTGAGCACATAGTAAGGTTAGGTTAGAGTAGATAAGGTTCGGTTAGTAGGAGTTAAAAGGAATTGTTATTATTAAAAGCGTATAATAGAAACCTGACGGAATCACGCAGGCACGCACCACCACCACCAAACGCATGCTCTTTTATTAATAATAATATATTAATCGAGCACGTATTTATATATATTTCATGGGGATAAATCGACGGCGCGACACACACACACACATACACACACACACACACACACACACACAAACACACACACACATACCTACCACCATTACCACACACACACGTAGTTAGCAGCACAGCAACCAACTCAGCAACCAGACAGCAGCTCAGGAAAAGTTGCAATCCTAGGAAGTACCGACGACGGAGCAGTTGTCGAGTCCGTTCTCTCTTTTCTTCTGTTACAGCTACCTGCAGCCTGAAAGAGAGAGAAACAGAGCAAGAGAACAGACGGGCGACCAGGCGCCGCGAGCCGCCGCAGCAGCAGCAGACGATGACACCTACACTCGCGTACACGGGTACCCGCAGGGGGGTGTGGGGAGGGGAGTGTGACGACAGCGCAAGGAGCCGGGGAACGTTGTCCTCGAGAACAACAACGGGAGCAGCCGAAAGGAAGCCGAGCGCCAACCATGCGGCCTAAGCTCAGCTGTGCGTGCAAGGTGGATCGAGTCGTGAGTCGAGTGAGACGCGCGCGGTAGGCGAGGGAAGCATAGCCCGTCTACACTGAGCGCGCGTGCAGGTCTGCCTACATGAGTAGTCCAAACCGAGCGGAAAGATAGACGCGCGATTGGCTACAGCGGGAACGGGCAAATATACGTACGGAGCGTATAGTTGACTGTTTCTACGTAGCCAAGCGGCCATTATCACATGAAGATTATCGAGTATAGGAGTATCTTAGCGGAAAATCTATATAGTATAGAGGGCGCTGTTATTAATGTTTAAATGAGGCGCGTCGAATATAGGCATCCATATTGGATAAAACTCGAGGAGTGCTAAACCTCCGGTTACTACTCGAGTGGAAATCGAATATGGGCCTATAGCAACAGGTGTGTTAGAATGAGAGAGAGATAATCGAGTTAAGGAAAATAGAGGGCTAGGGCGCAGGGACGCCTCGAGGAGAGTACAGCAGTCCTTCCGCCTGACCATTCCGTCCGAAGCTCTCTAGCAGTACAGTCGCATTTTTCGTTCGAACATCTTTCTGCAGCATACTTGGAAGTTAGCGTAATCGCGTGGCGAATTAGTCAAAGGAAGCAGTCATTTGTTCTGATGGTAGTTTCAGTTATAATTTTGGGACTTATTTTCAACGTGAGTGGATTATTCTGGTTGGCGAGTCTTTGCCACAAAGCGCCCGACGTCAGGTCTGGAATTGCTGCAAAATTTTAGGTGATCGAGACTTGGTGGAAAGTGGAGAAAGGTGTGTTTGCCGTAAGGGTTTTCATGATTATTCCAGGTTAAGGGTTCCAGAGATCGTATTATTTTTGTTACAGGGTTTATGTTAGTGCAGCAAAGGAAAGCGTTCGGCTACGAGTGCGTGCGAGTGAAGGCAGCAAGCGGCCATTTTATTGATGAATTAATGTTTGATTTGTTTACTCGAGTCGCGGGGTTACGGATATTTTAAACAATTGCTAAAAGAGTTACTTAACGTTTATGTAAAACTTCATGTATATGATTCATCTATTTATTTGGTAAATAAATAATAATTACTTGTAAATAAACTCAAATTATTGAAGTAGTTAGAACTTTCATGCATGTAATTACCATAAATTGCAAATTCGTAAGTACCATAAATTGAGTAATTGTGTTAATAAAGAAACGAATCGAGATTGGATCAACGTGGGTTTCTTCGAGTGTCCAGGCGTTTAGTTTAGCGAACCCCCTCGAGAGGTATGAGGACTCTGGGTAAAAGGAAATCTCGAGTAAAATTGAGAGCATTGTCTTATGAAATAAAATAAGATTGATATTTTAGGGACAATTAGCAGTAGTGAAAATACAACATCATACGATTAAAAAACAATCATCTACGTAACGTAAATAAAGAGATATTATTCTTTAACACATTAAAATGATGGTTTTCTAGTTGTTCCAGGGACATATCTGCAAAATAAGGGCTAGTGCAGAAGCCCAAAGATGCCCCGCATATCTGCTGCTAATATGGTACATTGAATTGCATACATGTTGAGTAAAGCAAGTGCGAGACCCCTTCTAGAAATTTTGATTTTGATAAACAATTTCTCAAATGGAATTTTAAATACTTCCATTTTTTACTAACTGCTTTGAAGATCAAATCCTTGGGAAAATTTGAAAACAAGGACACAATAACTAGAGAAATAAATGATTGGTTAGCAAGGATAATGTGTTATCAATAATATCCTTGAGTGCCATGCTGTTCTTTAAGGGGGGAGTCTGCTTTAGAAGCCGAAATAAAAGCGTTTTTTCAGCAATTTTTTTGAAAGGGAAGAAAATGATTGCGGTAAACGAAATTTTGAGAACATAATGTACTATATATTAGCTTTAAAAACCACTTTTTGTTATTAATAAATATTAAAATTTCTTCAAGTTATGACCATTTTGCCGGAGCGCCTGCACTTTCTAATCGGTGACGGTAATGGAGGTCGTGCGGTGCGTCTGAAACAGTCGAGACAAATTTTTTTTTAATTTTTATAAGTTTCTTTTCTATATGAACTCAAAAAATACCGAAGAAGTTGTCAAATTCCAAATTTTTTCAAAGTTTAAAAAGAAATTCACTTTTTTGAAAAAGAAAATTCACTTTAAGTTGCAAAAAAGATAGTTTAAATAATACTTTTGTCCAACTTTTTTAGTTCAAATAGAAGATAATTTAATACTGAAGCTAGATCACATTGATTTTTTTCGATCCGACGTATATTCTTTTTGCTATCACCGGCACCGTTTTCTAAAAATCGTAAAAATGAAAACTCGAGGAAACGCGCTTTAAAGTTTTCGGTCCAAAAAAATATAAGTTTTTGGGTACTTACAGTAATTAGAGGTTAATCAGCTATTCCTGGGCCATACATTGGTCCTTCCTCTTCTTCAAAAAACTCGTTTTGGCTGAGGGTTTCCAATCTTCGGGCTGTACGAGCCTTCTTGCTAGAAAATAATGCGCGCCGGTTCTCCCGCGTTATACGCTCAGCATCGACGGCGTCAGCAAAATTTTTGCACTACTGCCCGATGATGATATTGAGAAGCTGCATGGTGGAAAGTACAGCAGAGTAGCCCTCGTTAAAAATGCCTGCAGCCATATATGCTGCAATTTCGACAATTTTATAGCCGGAATTCAAATGTTCCGGACTTAGGCGCCACACAATCGAATTGAATGATTGAAATGGCGAGAAACACAGATATAAATGCAATAATGCGGTAGCAGTGCGCAGAATGAATAATGACATCATCGCTGCTTGGTGTCGTTAACTTCTGCTCACTGCGGCTCGTGTGTGCGGCTCGTTAAAAATTTATTAAAAGGAAAAATAATGGTCTGTTTTCGTAAGTCTAAGTTAGTGTTTAAATTATCATTTGTATTATTAATATATGACAATCTTTTTTTAATATGTTTGTTAATAAAATTAATTGTGTATTTATGTATTTATTTATTTTTTATTGTATAGTACTTATATAAATTTTTGATTATAGTCTTGAAAAGGGGTCTATACCAAAGACCCGAAACGTCGGCTTAAATAAAGTTATGTTTACTTGCAGTGAATAATCGAGTCCTTTCATCCAAAATACTATTAAAACGAGTAATAGAACCTTTGAAGATTGAACCGCTTAGATAATTGAGTCACATGATTACATACACATCTACATCTGTACATACATTTTAAAGAGGCCCTTAAATGAAACCTAGGGTGCAAAATTTGTTTTATGTGAATATTAATCGTTTTATAGGATATCACACAAATTGCCATGATGAAAATATAAGGCCCTCTGGTACAGCGTTCGTGCCTTAAAAGGTATTTTTTTTAGATATGGAACTTTTACTTATCTTTTCATGTAAATCACATTGTTGTTGAGCTAGGGCCCAAAAACTGCGTTTTATTGCTATTATTTATATTAAATAGTACAGTATGTAGCAAGGGCAAAAAGTCGAATTTTGTTCCTGCGGGTGAGTTTACTGCCCGAGCGAGCGAAGCGAAGTAAGGGTAGTATCATCTGAGGGAAAAATTGACATTTGTGTCGAGTTACGTATAGTACTTTATGCCCATCTCAACTGTGGCCACTCTCTGACTTGAAAAGCGGGACTAATCGACTGACGTCGAATGTTGAAAACGTGGTTGGCGCGTGGTATGGACGGCGCTGCTCTATTCTTTAAGTAATAGTTTTTTGTATTAAATATTGAATATTCTAATAAATTTTGGACAAAATGTCTATGTTTTAATTTTATTGGGTAAAACATAACTTATATTGTTAAAAGACAATCGAAAATCAAGGTTATTGGTAGAACTTGATGAAATAAAGGAATTTGGACTAGTTTCTAAAGAAGTCATTTTTTTCCCACATTTGCGTGAAAAAAGTGTTACTTTGGTCTGGCTTTTCAAGGAAAAAAGTGACCATTTTCGTTGAAATGGGCATAAACTCGTTTTTGGGCCCTTATATGCCGTAGAACATTTTTATGGTATGGTCCCAATACAAAAAAGTTGTATTTTTTTTTTGAGATCTATAACTTGAGTGTAGAAATTTTTTGCATATAATGTGTTATAATCAAGTTAAGGGAAAACGGTACAATGTGGCGCAACGCGCAATGTGGCGCACCCGTATTTTAAGTTAAAGTAGCTTATTATGACACACAGCAAAAAGTGGCTCCCTTTATGAAACGCTCATCAAATATTACATTTTATAAAAATTTTACAGTAATAAGCATACTAAAAAAATACGTATTATTATTAAACATTTAACTTTACAATAAAATTAAGATAATTGTAAAATACATTTTCAACAAAGTGAAAAAAATATTTTTGCTAAGCGCTTTTGAAAACGGGAGTAAAATAACCGAAGAGGTGACTGGGAATGGCTGAATGATGTAGATTATTATTTTAATAATTTTATTGTCTTTAAGCTGTTTTGAGATATAAAAAATAGATCATATAATAGATAAGCGACCAAGTAATCGATTATAATCACTATAAATCCTTTTAGTCATAATATAATAATAGATAAATACGTGTTTTACAATGGGTTCCTTTTTTTTATTAGGCACCTATTTACGATACACAAGGAATGCGTGTTTTAAAGCTAAATTTTCATAGAAAAATTAAAAGTAATTATTATTAATTGTTGTATTTTTACGTATTTTTTTTTTCTGTAAAAACTTTAAGTAAGAACATAACCTATAGAACGTCGCCTTAATGAATTTGCCTACATATACGCATATCCCGCACGTAGTGTAACCTTCTTTGAATCATTTTCTTTTATCATCTAGAGTTCAGATTAAATAGTATTAAAATATCATTCTAATCATGTTTCATAATAGGGGTATGTATTATGAAATGTAGGTTCCAGTAAAAAAATAGCGTTTCATAATGGGAGCCGAACATCGCTTAGTATTTTGTTTACTAAATAAACAAATTTAGCACTAATTTAAACTCTGAAAAAAGATATTAAATCTAAAGGAAACAGTGAATCGACTGATATATGTTAATATACAATTAATGGTATATTGAAATGCATATTAGGACTTAATTAAAAGTGCCCGTAAATTGTTTCATATTAGGCTACTTTACCTTAGGTGATGCTTTGATTGGTTTTAAATAAGTTAAAGTGACTTTATTCAGTTTACTAATATACTTAATGTGGGTTTACTGAAAAGTTATTGTATCATATTATAAATTCTATGCTCTTAAAATGGTGAAAGTATTCTTACGTCCTTTTTCCTATAAAATTTACATTTGATAAAGTTATTTATAATTAAATATTGGCATCCTGAATAATGTAGAAAATTATTTCTGTATATTTTGGACTTAACTATTGTCGATTTCTACCTTAAATTTAAAAAAATTGTTTACATATATTTAAAAAATATAATAATAGATAACCTGCTTGTGGGCAATGGGGCCCAGTACTATTAAGGGGCTAGTCTAGTTTCTCACTTTCAAAAAATCGATTTTTTTTGCCTAATTCGATAGTATACTATTCGGAGAACAAGTTCCCAAAGTTTTATAATCGTATCATAAATATTTTTGAAATGGGAGGGCATCATAAATCGAGTTCCCATTACAAGAAGACGCAGGTAGAGAAATCATACGAACACCAGCGCACGAAACGTCCGCTTCAGTTCAGTTTGAGCAATGAGTGAGAAAAGTCCTTACGACAATCAAAAAGGCAGGAAAGAGGACCCAGTGCACAGATCTTCGAGTAGGAAGAGAACTTTCCATGGGAATCAGCACACACTGGAGCAGTCAACGGCGAATACAAGTGCTACAGTCAACGGCGAATACAAGTGCTACAGCTGAAAAATTGGCGCGTAACGATGACGATGAGATTATTATTGATAATACTCACGGCTATCGTATCATTGAATTTTTCTCCGTCTTTACTGCAATTAGCAACATAGTACTTTGCAAGAATTGTAAAACAAATGTAAAATTCGAAGAAGCGAGTTCGGCAGGATTAGGTTTTAAAATTGCTGTCTCGTGTCAGTGTGGCATTTCTTACATCGAATCTGGTCCGAAGAGTGGAAAAGCCTATGATATTAATCGACCTGCAGTGCTTGTGATGCGGCTTTTAGGGATTGGAAGAGAAGGTCTGAGTCTTTTTTGTGGTTTGATGGATATAGCAAAAAAATTTCATATTAATACCTTCGAAGGCTGCTTTAAAAATATTTGGATAGCTGCAGAGGCGGTGTATAAAGCTTGCACTAAAAATGCTGTGAAAGAAGAAAAAGAAAAAACGCTTGAAGTAGAAGGTTCCGATACGAATTTAACAGTTTCCGGACATGGTACGTGGAAAAAACGGGGACATACTTCACGATATGGCGTGACGACTCTCGCAGGAAAATATAGCAAGAAAATCATCGATACATCAGTGAAATCGAGTTATTATAAAGCGTGTGAGTACTGGACAAAAAAAACAAGAGGAAGATTCAGAAGCATATGAAGAATGGCTCTCAAGCGATCATGATTGCCTATCTAATCACGCCGTATCGGCTGCGAAAATGGAAGTCGACGGCATAAAAGAAATGTTCGGCCGCTCGCTCGAAATGTATAATGTGAAGTATACACGCTACATTGGTGACGGAGACAGTGCTACTTTTAAAGGTATTTTAGATATGAATCCTTATGATACTTCTGTTGAAAAGCTAGAATGCTATCTACACGTCAAGAAAAGAATGGATACACGATGCCGAAATGAAAAAAAAAAGTAAAAGGTTTAGAAGGAAGGAGTAAAGATACAGTAAAATTAACTGACAAAATCATAAATAAACTCCAAAAATATTATGCTTTAGCGATAATAAGGCATCAAGATAATGTAGAGGAAATGCATAAGGAAATTTGGGCTACTTATTTTCATATGGGCTCGACTGGCAAGAATTCACATCAAAACTGCCCGGTCGGCGCGGATAGCTGGTGCGCGTATCGCCGAGCGGAAGCTGAAGGACTCAATATAAGAAAATTCAAGCACGATTATCTGCCATTAGATCCACAAGGTTTAAAAGTTTTGCATCCAATTTATACGGATTTGTCAAGAATGGAATTGCTAAACAGATGCAAAGGGAGCAACACACAAAATAATAATGAAAGTTATAACGGCTTGCTATGGCACTTTGCTCCGAAACATCTGCACAGCGGCCTAAAAACCATACAATTGGCCAATTTTTTTGCAACGTGGATCTTTAATGATGGCATGAAGTCCATATTAAGAATATTTCGCACTATGGGCATAACTGTTGGCCGCTACGCACTAGAATACGCCAACAGTCGCGACATGGCACGTATACAGCTGGCCGAGAAAAGGCACGAGAAGACTTCAAAGGAGGCTCGGACAACTCGTAGGAAAGCTGCAGCTGATGGACAGCACTTTTTCGAGCAAGAGGAAGGCGAATTATATGGCCCTGGAATCGCAGAATAACTGTAAGTATGAAAAATTAAATTTTATAACCGAAAAATCAGTTGTCAAAACTTTAAACGCGTGTTTCTCAAAACTGCATTTTCAAAAACGACTGCAGCTCTAGCTCAAAGAAGAATTAACAAATCGATTTGAAATTTTGCACGAATATTCGTAACATGTTTTCACATACCATGAAGTAGCATCTTATTTCAAAAAATACAAATTTGTCGAGCAAAAAACGAGCGTTTTTTTTTGTAAAAAATTGAATCTTTTTTTTCAACACGCTGCCTTTTTTTTAATTTTCAATATTTTCAAAAGATCCTAGTTCATGGTACGGGGAAAGTCATCCAGTTTAACCCTTAGCGGCCACACGGGGTAACTAGTTACCCCAGGCTCAGAAAAAGTGAAATTGGAGGTCTAAAACATTTAAAACATTTGACCAGTTTTTAGAACGCCATCTATAAATTGACCGATAAAAATCATTAGAAATATTGAAGAACACTTCAACAAACATGAAACAATCGGTTACAAGTGTTAAAACACCCATATGTCTTGTACAACTAGGTTTTTTAGCGTGGGGTAATGAGTTACCCAATGTGGCCGCTATGTGGCCTGGCTGAGGTGTGGCCACTAAGGGTTAACGTGAAACAAAAATTTTTCAGCCGATTTACAACTTCATTTTTGGATGACTCGATGTCGAAGCGTATAACTCGGCTTACAGTCGATATTTTTTCATGAAATTTTGTGTATTAACTTGTCAATAGTATCTGAATATATCCTCAAAATTTTTAAATATTTGACCGCATGGTTTTTTTTTATGAGTCCCAAAAAATCACCTCCATTTTCCGCCCGCGAAACTAGACTAGCCCCTTAAACACATTATAAATGGTTATTTATTTACCAATCATGTAAGAAAATACGTAAACGTAAATTTCTTCAAAGTTATGCCTTAAAAACTGTTCCAAGTATGCAAAAAATGTCAAAATACACAGAAAACAGGAACTAACCAAACTTTTGATTTTGCATATTCTGCGTGAAAATATTTATAAATTTTTCAAATGTTTCAAAAACATTCAGAATAAGTTATTTAATTAATACTTAATATCACTTCAAGTACTATAGTGTTTGAGATTTATACTTATATCAATTTTATAGTGGTGCGCCGAATTGTCCGCTATGGCAGAAAAAAGGAACTTGTAAATTTATTTATAAAAACTTGAAATTTAAGAGACTAATTATTTAGACTCAAATAAAACTTATTTATATTTGTCGTTAAGATATCAAAGTACCTCTTAAGCATAATATTAAGTGAATGTTAACAAGCACATTTGATAATGAACCTTAGGTGCGCCACATTCGACTGTTCTCCCCTAATGCTTAAAAATCGATTTCTATGTCTTTTTTCGCTTTAATTTTCGTTTTTCTGAACAAACTTTGTTTAAATGACATTTTTATTAAAAACGTTGAATACAAAAAAGTTGTATTTTTTCTAAATCTTCAACTTTGTCCTAGAAAACTTTTGCATATAATATGTTATAATCAAGTTATGGTATAAACACGATTTTTTATGCCATTTTTTACTTTAATTTTCGGTTTTCTCGATAAACTTTGTTTAAATAACGAATTTGTAAAAAATGTTGAATACAAAAGAGTTGTATTTTTTACAGCTCTACAATTTTATTATGTCACTTCTTTGTATAGAGCGCATAATTGTTGAGCTAAAGCCCAAAAACCGATTTCAGAAATTTTTAAAATGTCTCGTTGGCTATATATTCATAGGATCCGACTGAAAATAGGACCATATACTTCCTGTGATTATAGAAGTTACCAAACAAAATTTCAGCTTGCTTGGTGCAAATCTTGCATAGATAATCGAATAACATGATTACGTACATTCATCCATACATACATTTTAGGGAGGGCCTTAAAAAAGTTCTGGGTTGCGAGATTTTTGTATTTAAACAAAAATTAGTTGATTTTAGGGGTATCACAGTTTTATCGATGATGAAAATATAAGGCCCTCTCCTTTTTTTGACAATAACTCTTCAAGCTTTTATGCTAGAAAAATTAACCCACAAGATAATTAAAGTACGTGAAAAGAGCTACAATTTAAACTTAGTTGCAAATTAAATCATTATTCTAATCCAAAGTTATTAACAAATAAAGATGATCATTTAAAATGCATGAAAAATCATCGAAATTCATACATTTTTAATCATCATCTTCAAATGAATAACTTTGCATCAGAATAATATTTTTATATGAAACGAAGCTTAAAGTACAGCTCTATGCGCCTACATTGATTATCTTTTGGGTTAATATTTCTAGCATAAAAGCTTGCAGAGTTATTGCCAAAGGAAGAGGTATATCTTTTATTTAAATAACGCATATTTGAAGCAAAATACCTCATATATCAAGAACAGGGACTCATTGGAAAAGATGATTCATGTTTGGTTACCAGAAATCACCTCCTGAAGTTTGATAAAAAATCATCTCCCACAGGGTGTGCACTATCCTTGTTAGTTAGGATAGTACTAATTTTTTAATAATAACATACATACATACATACGTACATACATATTTTTTTTTCTTTTTTTTTTAAGGATAAAAAGGCAGGGGATTCGAAAATGAAGAAAGAAAAAAATGCTTCTCCAGCTCCGTAGGAGCACGCGTGCTTTTGTTGTGTTTCGCTCTCGTGTGTGAGGCTGGCCCGGGCAACCACCCAGCCGTCCGAGCTTTTCGTGCTTACGTACGAGACTCGAAAGGCTTACCGGTGATACCCCCATATATACACCATTCGATTATTTTGGGTGGGACTCACTAAAAAAAAAACCCTTGATGGTAATGCCTGTGTCCATTGCACGCTTGATGTTACGGGCCGTGGTCCCGCCGTTCATTATATTACATTCCCACACCTATCCCACACCCTCTCGTGCTGCCGAGCGACCGTTGAAAACATACGTCATTTGGCTCCAGCGTTTAGAACGGGCGACCTCACGTATCGCAGGGGATGAGGATGTCTCCAATGACTTGAGACGTGACATCATCAAGCCAGGGACAGTCGTGGTGAATGAAGGAATGCCTAGATCTCCTCTGTCACACGGAGTGTAGTAGTGAAGTATGCCGTGGCAGTGTCGGCGGGGAGTCGGAGCCATCTCCTGATGGCCACCCTTACTTGCTTGTCCAACGCTCTCAGTTTCCCAAGAGTCGTTCCGGCCAAGACAAGCTTGTGATAGCGACGGCTTACGAGGAAGTAGCGCAGTATCAGCAAACGTTGTTGTGGCTTTAAGGGGGCTCTCGTAATCTTGTCCAGCTCAATATCGAGCATGCCTCCCGCTTTTTTTGGTCCAATCGCTCTGATGTCAACTCCGAGATACCGCCACTCTTCCGAGGGGGTCAGCTGATGAATCAGAGATCCATCAGCGAGCTTGAACCACGGTTCTGTTAGAACTTTGTACTTCCTATGCGCACGGTCAGGCACTATGGACAGGGCCACACATTTCGCCGTATTGAGTGAGAGTCCATGCTGCGCAGCTTTTCTCTCAGCCGCCTCCAGGAGAAGCTTAATGGTTTAATGGTTGACGAGACTAGGAAAAGATCGTCGGCATATGCAATTGAATTTATCCGTGATTCTCCTAGCTCGTATCCGACGTACTGGGGCAATGATCTTAATACCCTATTAACAACAAGGCAGAAGACCGCTGTGGAAAGAGGATCGCTCTGCCTCACCCCGCTATTAACCTTGATAGGTTCCGAGCGAGAGCCCTGCACCTCCAAAACTGTTGAGCTATTACAGTTCAAGTTGGCGATATACCTGATGAAACCAGGAGGCAGGCCAGCTTCCTCCAATACGGAGACGATGGCCTCGTGACTTACACTGTCATACAACAATGTAGCCAACGCCGTGATGTTCTCGGCGCAGCCGTCGTCCATGCACTGCTGTCGAAGATCGACAAGATTCGCTTCAAGCACTCGCTCACAATCTCCATCTCTGAAAACAAAAATAAATTGATAATTCACTTATTTTTCCATTTATGCTATAACACTTGCTTACTTATTAATCATAATTTGGCGTACTCTAAATAGCTTTATTCACTAGTAGGATACACCGCGATTAACTAGAGGCCTGGTAGACCTATTTTTATTGCTTTCGCTGGTCAGGAGGCTGTGCGCAGGATCTGAAAATACAAAGTTGAATAAGAGCGGGTTAAACTGAAAGTGTATTAAGGGGTAACGCCACTCTAGGTACACCTATTTTTGACGATTTTTTGTGGGTAAATAATAAGCGAAACGAAAAATTTGTCGTATATTTTACTCTCTAGAACTATTAAATCGTTTCATTCCCTATAAGTGTAGTATGTGCCAAGTAAAACTACTATATTTTTTCGATTTGCACAGATAAAAAGGGTTGGTGGGTTGGTGGGTGGGTGAGTGCGTGCGTATGTACGTATGTGTGTGTGTGTGTGTATGTGTGTGTGTATGTGTATGTGTATGTGCGTGTGTTAGTAATTGGCATATCACCGTTCGTTCAATTTGCGATATAACTTTCCCAAACTTTGCACTGATGTTTGCTATAAATACCCGGTGTGCGCTTGAAAGTTTCAACAAAGATGGTTAAATAAATTTTTTTTTTATATCAATAAATATCAGGTTATTGGCTGAATATTTCTGAACCGATTAAACAATAAAAATGTTTTACATAATTAACCTAAATCTGTAATTTTTCCGCTGCGATAATAAAGGTCTAAATTAATTGCAAATTAACCACGAAAACGATTCCGCATTTACAATTAATTTTCTGAAAATCCTTCAGTTAACTAATAATTTGCAACTATAAAAGTTTAAAAATGACATTATTATATTAAACACTCCTATATAAGCATATTACCTTGCAAGAACTACACATTTTTAAGAAAATATTTATAAATAAATTGAATTGTTAAACAATTACAGAAATTATTCAAAGAAAATTATAAGACATACACCTATACCTTAGTTGTAAAATTAGCCGTAGTAAGAATTCTAGATTTATAAGTACACTCCCGAATTTATATTAGATAACTAACCAATTATAATTAAGAAAAATGCGAAATAACGTTTTTGTATTAACATTGTGAGAACAACCAATACTTTAAGAAATTATTATAAATAAATTAAATGATTCATATAGTTACTAGTCAATAATTTGCAAATATTTTGCTAACAATCCTTACACCCTAGTTGTAAAATTGAGAAAAGTAAGAAAATACTCCCGAAGTATACCAAAAGAACTATAAGCTGATAAACAATAGATTTAAAAAAAGAAAAATTTTTTTTACGTATCATATAAAGCTACCTATAAGTTTTTTAGTTAATAAGCTATAAATAATGGATTGTTACTAATCAGATTCCAACATTTTACCCTTCAACGAGCCATAAAGTTCAGAAGTCAAATGTTTTGATAATTTAATAATGTTTACCGAAAATTATTAATATATTAATTATTTTTAAGCTAACAGTGTATAACCAATGTCATAAACACTGTAAAAACATAATATCATATATACAAACATATAGTAAAATTTCGCTTTATATGAGGACCAGCGAACCGCTCCGCAGAGAGCGCTCACATCCACGGAATAGCACAGCACTCCGGAGAGAGCGCTCGATTCTCTCACCGCCAACACCATTCGGAGGAGATGAAGCGGCCCGAGCGAGCGATCGAGCGCTCAAATCGGGACCTTGCCACCGCACACGCAGCTGAGCGCGTAGGTGGAAGCTGATACGCCACTCAGCAGAGAGAGAGAGAGAGAGAGAGAGAGAGAGACGTTCAGACCGAGTTAATCTCACAGCCCATACAGTTGTCACGCCACTCGACAGAGATGGAGAGCGCTCGCATTCGAAGAACATCACACGGCTCAGCAAAGAGCGCTCGCATCCGAAGAACATCACACCGCTCAGCAAAGAGCGCTCGCATCTGCGTAACAGTCTACCGATTAGCCGGTAGCTCTCGCACCCGAGAACAGTTCGCCGCTCAACCAAAACCGCTCACATCCACCCAGCAGCCCGCCGGTCGTTCAAAAGCGCTCGCATTCGCGGAGCAGCTCACCAGCACCGCGGACGCATATGGAAGATCGAGTGCAAAGGCTCTATTTTAACTGGAAGTGTGAAGGTGGCCGTCAGCCCCTCTTGACTCTGAGGTTTCACATTCTGACCACGGGTAGGCAAACACAAGTTCGAACATAGAACACTAGAACAGGTGTGCCTCCTGATTTGGGGAAGTAGACCTTGGAACCCACGAAAGACGAGGAGACCTCGAACCTCCACCCCGTCCTTAATGACCTGCCAAAGTCTCCGGCGTCAACGGCACAGCCTATTGACAAAACCATTTTAAATACGAATTCTTACTTCTGGAAGGCCGCACCGATTCGGAACTTAGAAGCTCCGAACAAGCGTACCTCCGGACTGGAAGAAGCTACTATTTAGAAACCTGCAACCTTCGCCACGCCACAGCTGCGTGAAAGCATAATTATACTGTAAGTTTATATCATAACTATATATAAAAGATAGTCGAAAAAGAAGATACGCGAGTACAAATAAAAATAATCGAAATTAAGCGTTAATGAAGTATGTAAAATATTGTGTAAAAAGAATTAAAAATGAATAAAAGCTAAATAACGGAAAGAAGAGTGAAATAAGCATTGTTAAAGTATGTAAGATATTGTATAAAAAGAATTAAAAATGCATAAAAGCTAAATAACGGAAAAAGAGAGAAAGTAAAGCATTGTTCACTGTCCTTACATATATAATATATTTATATATATATATATATATATATATATATATATATATATATATATATATATATATATATATATATATATATATATATATGTTAAATTGTACTTAAATTAAAATGCGCGACTCTTATATTAGTATAGTCCTTAAAATTTCGTCGGTGTCTTGGCAGCAATTTGACCCAATCAAAATCTTCAAATTTGGTGATGCAAAAAATACTATCATATTCTGCATAAAATTCTCTTTCTAAAACACACGATCTAAAGTACTTTATTTTGTATAGTTCTCGAGATGAAAATATATACATTTGAATAAAATGAAAATAATGCAAATAATCATGTTTCTCAGCTTGGCATAAATCCTGAACCAATAGAGGTAAGGGTTTGAAATTTTCTTTTTACATATTTTGGGTATGAGATACATCATTTTTTTAAAGTTTTAAAGTATTAAAATTTTTCACTTGCTCACTTGACGTGGAAGCATGCATATATATATATATACAGAACAGCAGCGTCAACGCAGTAAACGCATTGACATTGCGAATGTTGGATGCGACCTCGATTAAAAAGGAAACAACGGTCTCGTTTCTAGTGGAGTATGCTAACTCGTTCTCTAAAAATATTGACAGTGTGCTTGCTATGCACAATGCTTCTCTTGACAACAAATTGGATGCAATTTTAATATGTTAAGCTCATTACCAGCAATACACAGCTTAACGTTTTCAATTGAATCCAAGTTGCAGAAAATAGAAGACACGTTGTCTCTTCAACAATCCTAGCTGGAGGAGTTGGAGAGCGAAAAACAAGCACTCTGTCAAGAAGTATGCAACCTAAAAAATCATAACCACAACTATTAACTCCACTATAACACAAACAATAGATAATTTTATAAATAAAACTAATAATAATCATGACACAATATTAAGAAAAATAGAGAACATTAAACACACAAATATAGAAACATCAAACCTGTTAGAAAACTGCAGATTTGACATACTCCCTAGAAATAAAGAAAATACTTTCTCGTCGACCACTATTAATAATAACACTAATAATAATAAAAATTATAATTTTATCTCGAATAGTAATAATAATGACGATAATAGTACTGGCAACATCGATGAAGTAAGTAAGGAAGCCATGCGCGGCAGCAGCATCAATGCAAGTAAAGATGTAATAATTTCGAGTATGTATGATGGTGATGATACTAATAGGATTAATGTTGTACACGTTGTGCTGCGCAGGGTTCTCCCACTGTTTTGGAAAGAGGACATTATAAGCATCCGCCTGCTTCGATCATACGAGAGACGTAGACACCTCGACTCTTGACCAGAAAACTAATGATTTAATAATAAATGCTAATAAGCTCCTCGACAGATACTCTTTCTTAAAATTCAGAAGCCTAAAGGCCCTTGCGATGAGGCTTAATTTTAAATATGTATGGCATAGAGGGGGCCGTTTCATGGTCAAGAAACGTGATGGCGATGTCTCTCATGAATTTTCCTCAGCAGCTGACCTGCAAGCGATATTGTCTTCCTACGGGATAAACTCAAGCGAATCGGAGGTCAAAAAATTGTGTAATACAGTAAATAGAAGTTCAGCAGTTGTCACTATAGCTTCTACACAAACCAAGGCTGCCGCTTCGGAATGACTAGCCAAGGGCACTATTGGGGGGTGCACGGTAGGAGATTGAGAGCAGATTTTGTCAACATATTTCCACTGGTCCCGCCTACCATCTCTTCGGAGTTGCTGAGTCGCACCTCTGCCCTGACGTTGAGAGTGATCGTATTCAGATCAATGGCTATTCTTACATTAGACTCGATCGTAACAAATTCGGAGGCTGGTTAGTCTTATATATTCATAACACCTTCCAAGCCAACCTTCTGTGCAGTTCATCGACTACACATGAGGGAAAGCCGCTTATTCCAGAATATATCATGTACAGTGTGCAGCACGGTAGTCTACCACTCGTCTTTGTTGCACTTATTTATAGACCACCTCACGTCCCGCTTCTCCAGAGCTCTGATATTATCGATCAACTCACCACGCACACTCAAGATTATAGCCACAAAATAATCATGGGCGATCTGAATGTGAATTTACTAAAGACGTCAGACGATGCAAAATTTGTTAGGCGACTTGATGATGACGTAATAATAACTGATGACAATGTCATAGTGCTTAGTAGTAGGTTTAGATTGGGGTTGAAACTGCTGTACCCCCTGTAGCTAACTCGTTTAGCTATCGGGATTTTAAATCCATACAGCAAGACGACCTCTTCTCTCACCTTGCTGACTGTGATTGGTCGCCACTTGATGGCTCAGATACAGACATCGACGACCAACTTGAATGCCTCAGCATCAACCTCATGGCTGCGATTGATAAAGTAGCACCGCTACAGGAATTCTCACCGAAAAAGAAAGCAAATCCCCCATTGGGGGGAGGTTGACGCTGAACTCGCGTATCTGTACAAGAAACGAGACGCGGTACGAAGACGTTACGCACAGACCAAATACAGAAAACTATGTCAGGAGTGTCAATCTTTCGCATCTGATGCCGAACACGCACAAACAGTACGCGGAAGATTTTTATACAAAACCGTATCTTTGTAGCTCTTGATACAAAGAAAGACGTGTGGAAAGAACTAAAGGGCTTGGGACTCCTGCCTAAAACAAGAGAGGAGCTTCATGGTTTTTTATCGGATGAGCTTAATGCCCACTTTGCTGGGGTGTCGGTCTCCCATAGTGAAAGTGACGAAGATCTTGACAGCATCCTGGCCTCAGCCAGTGATGACGACTTTGTTTTCAGAGAAATCACCTTCTCAGATGTAGTCCTGGCTGTTGCCCATTTGTCGTCACAGGCTAGAGGTGAGGACGGAATCCCACAAAGTATGGTGGCCAAGGCTCTAACGATAGTGGGTCACCATGTCGCGAAGGCCTTTAATTCCTCCCTATCAAATGGCATTTCCCGGGGACTTGGATGGGAGCTCACATTGTGCCTTTGAAGAAGAAACCAATTCCATCTTCAGTTTCTGATTTTCGCCACATTGCGCTGCTAGGTTCCTTTCCTAGATCCTGAAAAAAATTGCCCATGACCAAATTACCGACTTTTTGACGACAAAACATATTCTTCACCCGATGCAAACAGGTTTTCGACAACATCACAGTACTCAGACAGCACTATGGAAACTCTCCGAAGACATCAGAACAGGAATTAATAGCAAAAAGATACTGTTGACTATTTTATTATTATTCGATTTCAGCACAGCATTCGACACTATTTCACATTCAAAGCTGCTTTCTCTCTCTCTCTCTCTCTCTCATAATCCTGCTGCCTCACCTTGAGCGCTAAAGTCTGCGCATGCCCGAGTCTCAACATCGACAAGTACGTGCGAATTATATCATCGAGGCGTGAGAGTGTGTCACGGTATGAAGGCCAGCGTTAAAAGTTGTGCTGAATGTGGTCTGCCTCCTAGCAGGGGCAAGACCTACAAATACTGCTGTATTAAATGTAATAAGGCAGGTCATGTTAGATGCATGATCCTGCAAACTAATGCGTCAGTAAAGCAGTACATGTGCAGAACATGCACAAAAGGTGTTGCCAATACATCTCGCAGCAGTAATAAAGCAGCGGCTGGACATAACGTGACGTCACGTCTAACAGCAAGTGTGTCTTCTGGTATAGTGCGTGCGAGCATACATACAAATCCGCAACGCTCGCTGCCTAGTGGGAAGGCTGCCCCCACCACGCCGAGAAGTTCCTCGCCGCTGCTCGCTGCCGGCACACCTCTATCATCGCAAACGACGCTGATGCGGCAGCCGCAGACCAGTGTGCTCTCTGCTCCCACTACACCGCGCTTGCCTCTGTCTCTCTCTAGCGCAGACGCAAGCCTAAGAGGCAGTACTACCGATCTGCTCAGCTCCAGCGCGGGCCAACACCATGGGAGTCTCGCATCTGCGCTGCCTGCTGTACAGTGGGTTGCAGGCGTGAAGGCGCTGAATCTCCACTCTTTATATACGGACAGTGTTTTTTCTCACACTTCGACGCCAGCTAAAGACGACATCACTCTCCCCGGGGCAGTTTCGACGCCTTCGACATCTACCACGGACGTAGAACTACCTCCTAGATGTAAATCCACGGTACAAACAAGTAATTTCAGCAGCGTAAATGATGTTAATGCGTCGGTAATACGTATGTTAGACTCTACTACCTTTAAAAAAGGGACGACAGTCTCCTGCTTGGTAGAGTACACCAATTCGACATCTAGAAAGATAGACAATGCACTTACTAGACATTCGTCCTCTCTTGAAAGCAGATTGGATGCAATTGTTAAAAGGCTAGACTCGTTACCAGCGATACATACTCTAGCACTGACAATTGGGTCCAAAATGCGGAAAATAGAGGATAAGATGTTAAAACAACACTTCCAGCTGGAGGAGATGTTAAATGAAAAGCAAGTGCTTTGTCATGAAATTAATGATTTAAAAATTCAAAACAAAAATAGATAATCTTAACCTTACCGAATCCATGTATTTTATTTTTTTAAATATGCAATGGTGAGAAAATGTGTATAAGTGGCTGATTTTGAACGCTACTTGCATGTATTGTCACATTTTTACATATTTTTACACATTTATATAGATTTTCTCGTGTTTTTACATATTGAAAGCAGAAAATATATGAGAATATCCGCTTCACACATATAGATTTTGTGTGAGAATATGAAGAAATGTGAAAGAATGTGAATAAATGTAAATAAATGTTAGGAAATGTGAATAAATGTGAGATAATGTGAAAAAACGTGAGAAAATATGAATAAATGTAAGAAAACGTGAGAAAATGTGAATAAATGTGAGATTGTGTGGATAAAGGTGAGAAAATGTGAATAAATATGCACACTGAACCTATTACGTACAATTTTTTTTCTATCTCTATGAGAAAACGTGATAGAACGTGAAAAGATATGCCAAAACATGAGAAAATGTACATAAACGTGTAAAAATGTGAAAAGATGTGACAAAATGTGTCGCTACTATTCGAAATCAGATACTTACGCACATTTTCTCATATTTTCTCACATTTTTCACATTTTCTCACATTTTCTCATATTTTCTGACATTTTCTCACATTTTCTCATATTTTCTCAAATTTGTCAAACTTTCGAAATATTGTTCGAAATATACTCAAAGAGGTTCAGATAACTCAAATGAAAGATCTCGATGATAGCTTTCATTTGGATATAAATAGAATTGTCCGTAATGTATAATACGTCACGGAAATTACGTCAGACTTCAATAGTATGACGTTTACTTTAGGTAAAAAAAGCAAGCTGGAAAAAAAAATTCGCAGTTATACTATAGTTCAATACACAACACCAAACCAAAAGCATTGTTTTTTAGGATGTCTGAGCTGTGTTTCCTAAAAGTTATAACTCAAAAGGGGCTGAGAGAAAAGAGTTACAGAGGTATCAACTAAACGATTTTCACAAAAGTACCTATTTTCCAGAGGCTGTATCTTTATATAAAAAGCCGTGTTAAACGTACCAAAAAAGGAATTAAACGTCTTTTACACACAAAGAAGATGAATAGTCTTCTGAAAGTACGTCATACATATTTTGAAAAGGCCTTGACCTCCATCAGTCATAACATTTATAGCGAAATTACCAATTGTATTTCGCTCTTCTAAAACAGCTTCAAATAATTTACCAGCATCTGCCCAAATAACAGGTGTTTTTTCTTTGAGAGTTTTATTATCCGTATAAAATTAAAATATTCCCACTCTATAATAGTATATTGTGTACCGAGGGCGAGAAATAGGTTTTTCCCGCCCGCGTGAGTTTATCGTACGAGTCGGCGGCAAGGAAGCAGAAGCAGAATGCGAGTGCGTTTGGCGAGCCGAATATCATTTTATCGTTTTTGACATTTTTGTCGCCGATCGGTAAAAAAGTGTTTTTTTAACACATGCACGATACTCGCGCTTTTTCGTGCATTTCAAACGGACAAGAAGTGGCTGTTTTCCGTCCGGCTACAAAAACGCTCGAGCGGGCGGTAAAGACTTTTGAGCTCAGTACAGCGTGCGTGTGTGCGTGTTTGCGTGCGTGCGTGTCGTGTTTTAAGGCTGATTCGCATGAAAGAGCCACCTCCAGTCCAGTATACGGACATTTAAACATTACATTACTTTTTTTTTACAACCCATATTTTTCATTGTTCGTTAGATTAATTTTTTAAATTCATTTAAAAATTTTCAAGTTTCAAGATTTGCACCTAGCTGATACCCGTGGTGAATGCACGTCAAATTAAATTGAATCCAAAATATTTTAATTTATCGACCTAAAATGTTTTATACGTGATTAGTTGCTTACAGAATATTTCTATATTAAAAAAAGGCACTTAAAAATGTTTCATCAGTACTTTTGTGTTTTATATAGGTAGTCTATATTTTACGCTAACAATAATAATGTTTATTCTATTTATCAGATATTCGCTTTTAAAAATTGTTCTATTCTCTAATAGTCGACGTAAAAAAGTAAGTTATTTCCAGTTATCAATACAAAATTCAGTAACGATTCAAAAGATACTCTTATTTGATAACGAATTATCACAACTGTTTTATTATATCTATATCGTGTCTGAGTTTATTCAATCTCACCTATGTATATACGTGTGTTCGTGAATGTGCGTGTGTGTGCGTGTGTGGGTTCGCGTGTGTGTATATGTGTATGGGTGTGTGTGCGTGTGCGTGTGGATCAACATTACTCTGAATATTCACGTATTATTTTTTTTTTGTTTTTTTGATGCATTATTGTAGCAGTTTTTCGATTTTTGAGTTTTAGTCTTTCTGGTTTTTTGATACCTTAGAAATAATATCATCAATTGAGTGCTAATGTATTTGAAAGAGCATAAAATTACCTATCTTTTCTGATCCGAAATATTTAATTAAGCTATTTCCCTTGATTTGTTATTTACGAAATCGTAATTTTTTTTTCAAACGGTTATATCTCTGAAATATAAAAAGGAAAATTTTTCAAAAAATTTTAAATGATTAGGAATATAAAGAAGAATATTGTGTAGAATTTGTTAGACTTCATCTTTTTCTTTTGACGGGAAAACAATTTTTTTGTAAAAACGAAATTGAAAACAAAACGGTAGCTTTTTACTACCTCTTAAACAAGTTCTTTGTCCAGATCACAACAACCTTTATATTTCAAGATATTTAGGCTATATATTTTTTGAAAATTTTTTTTTTATGGCTTATATCTCGAGAGTGGCACGGTATTTTTTTAGCAGACACGGGTCATTTTCTTCGTTTTTTAATGAAGATTTGAAATTAAAAATAAAGATTCATCGACCTTTTTTTTAAATAGTTTTTTTATTTTACGTTTTTCGGAAATCGATAAGGTAAATTATTTTTGTATGTTATGCAGCCTCTTGGCATAGCAAGTGTCTGATTGTTATTTTTTCATGCCTTTATATTATTCTACCTAATCACATATTTATCCAAGGTTATGGCTGTGAATTGGGGAAAACTTGTATCAGGATGAAATCCGTTTTAGGATGTTCGGTGTATTTGTATTAGTCACGGTGTTCCCTGGCGTTCACCCATTCAAGTACTAGCCGTGCATAACAATGCTTAACTTTGCCGATCGACCGAGATGTGGCTCTGCCACTCTGCTATAGCGTAGGTGCAAGCGTATACATGAACGCGCACATATATATATATGGTCAATTCTCTGTGAAATCGAAGACAGAAAAAATTTTTGTTTCTCTAACCAATTTTATGTATATAGGGTTCTTATAAGTGTTTCTAAATTGCTTTAGATTTTTTTGACCAAGTATGTTCGAGTTACAGTCGGTCAAAGACGGTAATTTTACCATTTTTTTATTTTGGAGCTGTTTTGAATGATTTTTAGCTCAATAGGAGTGCATTTTACGCAAAAATTGAATCTGTACTTATTTATGCAAATTTTCTGAATTTAAAAAAAAAATATTTTCAAGTTTACATGACCCTTTATTACATGGATTTAGTCCATTTAAAAAGTCAAAAGTTGAAAATAGAGAATTCGATCACTCGGACGACTACCAAAAAATTCATAGTGATGCCTTTTTTTAGCACAAAAGTATCTGTATAAGTCCTACAACGGCAATCGAGCTGTATTTCTTGTCAAAAATAAAAATAATACTCAAATTATGCTAAAATGTAATTAAAATGCCTATTTAGCACTATTAATAAAGGGTTCGATCATTCGGCTCAACACCAAAAAATTCATGGAGATGCCTTTTTTAGTACAAAAGAAACTGATATACTCTCAATACCGTAATAAAGCTGCAATTCTTGCTAATAATAGAGATAATGGTCAAATTATCCTAAAGCATTATTAAAGTGTATGCTTTAGTAATTATTAAAGCAAGCTGTCTTGACTGGTCAGCTACTCGACAAGCGTACAAGATAGCCTGCTTTGACCACTTAAACCGGTCGACCCCCAGATTAGCGAGTCTGAGCGGCTCCTGGTTTATAGACTGCGTGCACCTTAGACCACAGAGGCTACTCCGGTCGCAGAATCTACTGTTGCACTCCGACTCTTCATGCTAGCTTGAAGCTCAATACTCCAAGAACGCTGTCCAGAGCTTGCGGTGCAGAGGTACTGCAGCCTGCACTGTCAAAAAGTGAAGACTACACTGTCCTGCATTCGACGGGCCCTCTTCAAGCTTGCTTCGACCATTCGAATCAAGCGAGCCCTAGATTGGCCAGTCTAAGCGACTCGTGGTTCACAACCTGGATGCGCTTGTGCTACAGTGGTAATCTGACTTTTTTCAGTGGTGCGTCAGTGCTCTGTGACAGCGAAATAGCCAGTTGAGCCCCAGATCAGTTGAATCCCAGATCAGTTGATCTGGGCAGCTCCTGGCCAGCAAGTCGGATTAACTGCTACGGGAATACTACACAGCACCGCACTATTGCTGGTGTATGGGGCAGCCGATCTCACTCGTCATACTCAGACACCCTGTTCGCTCCTGGACCTCTAGCGCACTCGGTTCTAATATAAACTTGCCTGTTTCAAGAATATACCCGCACAACAGCTAGCCAAAATTAGTCGAGCAGTGCATAGCAGCTTCGACTTAGACTGTTTTAGTGTCTTCAGTGCTGCATATTATTATTGTTATTATACTCGTTTGTGGCTTCTTTTTTGTTTAGTCAGTAAAAGAATATAGCATGCTATTCTGTACAACCTTTTTTCTGCAACTGAGAAAATTAAGGTTATGTGTGCTGGTCCCAGCATAGCCCAACATCAATAGCAGTGACTCATATATCTGTCTGCGAGTCAGGTTTCGTGGAGGAGTCTGTCATCGTAGGTCCTTTGAGGCAGAGTGGCTTTGGATCTTCGAGTCCAGCCTCGCTATAGTCACCACCTGTCATCGAGCCTCCAAGAACTTCTGGGACACTTTATATACATCTAGCTGCAAGGCTTCCACACCTGGCTGTGGAGTAAGTATTGGAGTCTACTCTCCTCTAACACCTGTCAAGCTGTCTGACTCAAGCTTCGAGTCTAACCTCAACAGATATGCATATTTGAGGGGATATCGTCCTTTTACGATCAGCGCCTTCGAACTTCTTCAATCAAGGACAACGAAGGCGACCTGTGCGCCCTTGCGCTGTCGCTGGCCTCCCTTCATCCAGCAGAGGGCTTCAGCTGCTCTCTAGAGTGGCACTCTGTACGTCTAGCGAACCGTGCGCACATGTGCTGTCGCTAGACTCTATAGTTACAGCAAGAACCGCTTAAGTCGCTCTGTACAGCGGCTTTCGATGCATGGCGGGCGGCAAGGTTCCGCTCAGCCGCCACCATCATCTCCAGCTCAGCCTCAGCGTCAAACCGCCTCATCTGCGAGACCACATTCGTCACGGCGGGCGACACCACTCCGCTTAGCCGTTTGGTGGACGCTCGAGGAGACGAGCACCGCCATCTTCATCGCCAGTCTGTAGGACAGGTTACAACGTCGCCTGCCAAGCTGTACCTTCTACAGGTCCTCGGCCGGCAGCGTACCTGTGCGCCTAGGCTAGGCAGCTGCTCTCGACCTGGCTGAAGTACCCATCCAGCCAGCTGCTGCTTTCAAGCAGTCCCTGCGCCCGTCCACGGCGCATACTTCGTCTTCATGAATGGTTTAATTTAACACGAAGAGCTCATGAAGAACTCACGAAGAGACACATCACCACACTCTTACATACACATAGAGCCACTTTACTCCTCAGCTTTCTCTATTCTCTCTGCTACCTGCAATCTTTTTAAAAGTAAAATCATTCTGTTCTTCTTTACTTTCTCTCTTCTACACATTTTAGCCATCAAGAGCCGCTTAAGTCGCCTACTGCATTTGTCCCTTCATTGAAGGACTGCCCTTCAATTGTATTGCCTTACGGCGAAGGGCGCAGAGCAGCCAGCTGGTTGCCTGCCACCCTGATCTCCAAGCTGCTCCAGCTAACAGCAGTCAGGGCTCCATGGCGGACAGCCAACCTTGGCATACAGCGACATGACTTCAGCGGCAGAAGACAAACACCGTCTTCACACCTACTACCTACACGCTATCTCCTTCTTTCTCTATCTTCCTTCTTCCTTTTTTGAACTACTGTGCCGTCGTTGTTCTACTCACAACGAAGCGGGCGGTATGTTCGGGCCGTTTGCACGTGTAGCGGCCCTATTGCATTTCCGGCTTTACCGCTGCTATGGCAAGCTCGGTGCACGTCTCGCGACGCCTGTTCTCGCGACCGCGTATTAATTTACAGTAACATTTACACTTTAATACAACCTGTATATAGTTACTTTTAAGTTAGAGTTCCGGGCTATCGTAAAGTACCCTTAGCTGCACTTTCGCACGACGCTATTACTGCGATCAATTATAGGCATATTTCAAAATGAAAATTAGCTTCTTTTGTTTTGGCCGGTTAGCGCGCGAGCAATATATACTAGGGGGTTTCCCCCTATATTTAATCTGCATCATCAAAATAGTGTGGATTATTATCAAGCCTGTTATTATATATATATATATATATATATATATATATATATATATATATATATATATATATATATATATATATATATATATATATAACTTGATTTACTGTTCAATGTTGTGGATAGTACGTAAATAGTATTACAATACAATTAAATTAAATTATAAACCAATTTAATGTTTCCTCCACACTATTAAAGAAGCTCATAGAAAGTAGCGTATACTTATTAATTCGATTTATAATTCTATTATATGGTCTAACGTTTAAGTTTGTTGTTTTAAGTTTTTGCTGTCTGGCGCCTTTCAATGGTTTAAACCTTTAAGTTTTAATTAATTACCTTTCTGAGATATAAATAGTTTAGTTCTAAGTATTTATAATACTGGATTTTTCCTACTAGTCTGAAGTTTAAGCTGTTTAGATTCAATGATTCTAAAACTCGCTTTTCCTCAACTCAATGTAACTGTAAAGTTAATCTTTAAAATTACAATTATTTGCGGATCTCATTTAACTTTCCCTGTCTATGGTTCAAGATTTTTATTTTCTACTATTTATAAATATCGCTTTCCTATGGCGAATTATGGGGAAATTGTAAACACAAGTATTTATTTAAATTAATAGAAAATTTTTCATATCTATTAATGTATATTAGAAGTACAAAAAAATGGCAATTTTAAAAAAATTCTACCGAGTTCTCCTTTCAACCATTTTGAACGTTTCAAAAAAGGATTTCTTCGTTTTTTTATGAAGTTTATGAAAACAAATATTAGATTTCTTGGCAGCTGAATGGGTCAATTCTGTATCGCTGAATCTGAACTTAAATTTTTTTGATTTTCATCACTTTCGACAATTAAGAGCGGTTGAGGAGGGCATGAAGAGCATCGTGAGGAGCAATGTGAGGAGGCTAGGCGGGGGGGCGTGGAGGAGCAAAAAAAGATCAAAATAACGTATTTTGTAAAACGATATTACCTTATTTTGAGGAGGAGAATCATGAGGGACGAGGGAGGGGGGGGGGGGGCGTAAATCTTATAGAATTTACAAAAAACTATATAATATAACGATGGTAAGGTAGATTTTGTTGATCTTCCCGAGGTTAGAGGTATGTGAAATAAAAGTCACATTAATGTGACTCTCGGGAAGATGAACAAAATCTACCTCACCATCGTTAAAAAATACTCCAAGGAATAACGTCATATTAGAGCTTTGCCTCTAATTACATATATAATATAGTTATGATATTTAATTACCAAAATAGGTAAGATATGTGGAGCGCTAATGTCATGCATGTAGCGAATATTTGTATAAGAACTGTGGGTGCGTTCGGTAACCACCTTCAGTGGCAGTTCAATAAAGTTTAGAAAAACTTTTATTGACCAGACGAGAGTGCTACTGAAACGGAATTGACTTTGTGTTCTCATATGTTTATTGGCGTGTCAGTATTAGGCATTAAATGATAATACACTCATTCATATATATTTAGTTATTATTTGCGTAATTATTATTGTGTAATTGTTATTGTAGATTTTTATTTTAGATCCGATACATACTGAATGTTCTTTCTTTTTTTAAACTTTAAATAGTTATTTTAAACCTCTTATACTGAAATTATTCATTTTCAAACTAATTATTGAAATAAAACTATATACTCGTATATAGTAAATATAAGATAAAATATCTAATTTAATTTCATTGATATGTCCTGATAATGAAAATTAATAACAAAGTATGTACAATCAAAGGGGACCTACCAATCAGGAGTCAATGTCCGTAAGAAAGTCTGATCGACAAAAAAATTTTAGTTTGGAAGATTGAAGAAAAGTGGTCGTAAAATAAATTAATCTTCATATTCTGAAAATTTTTTACAAAGAGAATCAAAGTGTCATGATCCGTTCGTCCCAAAAGTATTTTCTGAAATCCTTCATATTAATTACAATTATTCCATTTTAATCCTTAGTAAGTGATTCTTTATATTAATAATTAATATTTAATTATTTCTAATGCTTTAGAAAAATATGTAAATATTATTACCTATAGTTTTGTAATTTTAGTAAAAATACTTTGGATAAACCATCAATGATAAGAAAAGCTGGCCTTTTGAGGAAGCTAAGTGCCAATGAATTCGGATTTTGCATGAAAAAACCCATTAGGTCCATAATGTAGAATATAAAAAAATAAAGGACATGTAGGGTACTCGGCCCAATTACTGTGTCATGAAGTCAATTCGTCTAAGTATTAATTAGCCATAACGTTATATTGCCTTGTTTACTATTACTATAAACTGATATCGGTTCTTTGGTCGTTTTTATATATAAAATAAATATTATTTTGACAAAGATGGTAATATTTTATGGTAAGATATTTTGAATATTAAAAAATACATTTTGCACGTATTATGTGCTCTATCAATGTCTATCGTCGTATTATTGTACCTCTGATTACTGAGCTTTGTTTGCAATTATGTGCGCCGATTTCTGTGTCTGTTTCAAAACTAACTTTTTGAACACTTTATTTTTATACGTTTTTATTAGTTTATTAATTATTCTGTAGGTAATTAATAAAATAAAAAAAGTTATATTTAGGAATAAGCGTTTATATTTGCAGCCCATTTAGTAGTAGTGTTAACAACAACATGCGGTAGCGAAAACATGGTTAGGATGGTGAGAATGCCCGTGTCATATAAAACACAGTAATATGGACAAGCTTGAAAATCTCGCGGTATTACGAGATTTACTGTTAATTATTAAAATATACCTCGTAGATGTCTTTTTTTATATGTTTAATTCAGTTTAATCACTTTATGATATGTAGGTACATTTTACATGATGCAGAAAGCCTTAATTGTCATACAATAAGTCTATAATGAAAGCAACAAGTTTAACCTTTTCGCTAAGCAATTTGACAAAATCACTCGAATTCGTAATACATAACTTTGAAAAAATCATTATTATTGTAAAATAATTTAAATACATATTATTTCTTGCGCATTGTAATACTTAAGAAATAAATTTAAATTTAAAATATATTGTATTTCTTTTTAGTTAAAGTGTTTTCTTTCTAATCTAATGCATAATAAAAGCATAGTAATCGGGTCGGGCTCAGTAATTGGGCCAAGTACCCTATTTTTTATTCTTTTAAATACATGAAAATTAAAACAGTTACATCTCTTTGAATACTCGTGTCGACACGAACACATATATGTTCATGACGTAATATAACATCGAATTATATCTATTATGACAACAATTTTGGTTATTAAAACTAAGATTACTATTAAACCAAAAATTTTTTTTCGCACCCTACTATTTGCAATTTGTTTAATGTTACGGAAAGCTTACGGATGAAGATTTAACCGCTTCTAAAATAGCATTTACTCAAATATTGTATTTTATTTGTACAGCAAAAACGTATGTAATTTACGTCGTAAATTTATTATTTCTAACATTAAAACCATTATAACAATAAAACCATGACTTGAGGGCTTTCGTTTTTTTTTTATCGATTCTACGGATAAAAATACATAAGAAATGAGTATTTTGATAGTCCAGAAGTATTAATTTCATAAGCTTCAGACCTTAATTACATAAAAAATATATGATTTAGGTTGGAACATTAGAGCTTAGAGCATAAAATCGATCATATCAATAAAAGACATGTCTCGAGGACTTCCGGAACTATCTTTTATCGATTCTACGGAAAAAAATACATAAGAAATAAGTATTTTACTAGTCCAGAAGTATTAATTTCAGGACCAGTCGACTCAAGACTATGCGATGCTTTATGGGATGGCAGCCTGTGCGTCTTCTTCAGCTGCTTCAGGGTGTTGAGGAGCTTGTTTGCTCTATGTGTCATCCAGGGGTTGTGTTGTGGCAGTGACTAGTGTGTGTAGTGAGTAGGATAGTGTTGGGGAGTGGGGATTAGGTTAGAGTGTAGTAGTAGAGGGTAATATGCGAGGCTGCGTAGAACCTATCTTCGATCTGTGCTTTCCCTTCGGTGTTAGGTTTCCGCAGTATAAGTTGAGTCGAGCATCGGACCTGTACTTGGCAGGTCGCTTCGACTATGCGTACAGGTACGACCGACTGTTTAATATGTGACACACAAAATGTGTTGACTAGGATTCGAACCCGGGTCACCGGCGTAGGAATCCGACACTATACCGACTGAGCCGCCGTAGGCCCCGCTCTACTATATTCTGAAATAAATAATTAAGGTTATTTACAACGAAGTTAACAATAACATACTAACAATGAATTTGATAGTAACGCGTAGTTCGAGTGTCGCTTGCGTGTTCAGCACGACCATTGCGCGGACCTCTACTATCGCGGGCTATTTGGAGCCCTTATATTCTGGAGGCACGGCACACTATTCGTTGCGTGGCCCTTACGCACGTCCGCGTTTAACCGCCCCCCCCCCCCCCCCCGCTAGCCCTTACCGTTGTTCGCCAAAGCGCAGTTTCGGAGTCAACCGTGCAGTAGTCGAAGCTTCTCTGCTTCTCTCTCTCTCTCTCTCTCTCTCTCTCTCTCTCTCTCTCTCTCTCTCTCTCTCTCTCTCTCTCTCTCTCTCTCTCTTTCTCTCTTTCTCGTTACTGGTCGCTAGCTCCGTCGCTTTCCCTTCTGTTGTCGCCTCGACGCTTGCTGCTATAGGCTTCTCGCCTCGAGTGCGGACTCTTCTTCGGTTGATGGTGGTGAGGGTCGAGCGATCACCTCCACCAGTCGTTTTTGCACCTACGCACGCGAAAATCACCGTGCAGCACCCAAGCGTGAACACGTGCAGTTACGGAGCGGGAGAATCTCCAAGATAGCGGCGAGCAGGCCGAAAGCGTAATGCGCGGCACGACAGCGTTAGCGATAATGGTATCTCACCGCCTGCTCTCTCTTGCTTACCTGGTGAAGCGCGGTGCTGTCAAATGCTTTTCTAATAATGGTACAAACAGTTGAACTAAAAAGTAAAAAATAATTATTTTAAAAGAACAATTTAACAATCATATCATAAACATATTTAATTTTTGACTAAATAGAAAAGCGTGGGTCCTATACAACAAAGTTCCTGATATATTTATTAGATGTATTATCAGATAATGTTATATATATTCAGTTTTTTTGTAATATTTAAATTTGGTTCAATATGATTATTATTAATTCTTTTATCATAATTTGAGTGACACATACATTTACAATACTTAAATTAATCAATTTGTATAACTTGAAGTGTGTAGCTTATTTAAATTCGATAACCTTAATTTAACCCATTACAAGACTTCGTTTTGTGCTACATAGTTGTACAGATTCTCATTTCATGTGACGATACAATGTTGAATATTATCTTTTATCCTGGATATTCAGGTCGCCGATGACGGAGGTATATGTGGAAGTCATCTGAGGTAAATCAAATTTAATCTTTCCGAGACGTCATTAGTATATCAGTGCATTCACAGTAGCAGGCAACCGAGGCAAATTTTTGGTTGCATCTCGGACCCACGGGTATCGCAAGTCTATCTCGGAAGTTACATCCGCGCACTAGCATTGGCACTGGCATTGGACGAGTATATCGAAAATTTGCTTGCATCCGAGGGACCATCGTGGACGCGCGCAAACATTCCAGATACATGCAGAGACTCGCGACACCAGTGGGCTGAAGTAGATGCGAGTAGTTTACTCGCACGCGCATGAACAGTTAAGTCAATTCAAAAGTTTTTAAAATCACCCGTGTCCCCCTGGTTACCCTTGAACACAGGTGAACTCGCCTCTGTCAAGGCCAATAGTTGCTCGCGATCCGAGTGCTACCGAGGACACGAGAAAACAACGTGAGTTTTCTTGCCTCCTCGTGTTGCATGCGCAGTGCCCAAAAGTAGCCAAGGCAGACTGTTTTACCGACATGTATCATGACCGCCCTCGCGCAACTCTTGCGTGTAGGCCTCTAGCCCGAGGGTTACCTCAGGCTACCTCGAGTCCCCTTGGGTGCTCGTGTTTCGCTCGGGTCCGAGGGGAACGCTAGTGGTCCGCTCGGGTACGAGGGAACGCTAGCGGTCCGCTAGTCCGCGCGGGGAACGCCAGTATAATAGTATACCCTAGGGGAACTCGAGCGATCCGCTAGGGCGCGCGGGAATCACTTGTGCGTGCGAGGGATGCTCATGCCCGAGGTTGGCCGTGGGTTCGTTCCGAATTTCTCTTGAAATTTTCCTTACTCGCCGGCCGATCGCGATTTTGTCCAGAATCAAATAAGGTTATGTTGATCAAAATTCAATAGTATATTATGCACCTAGGGAATAAAGGGAGCCAGTAAATGCCTGCGTTTGGTTCGGCGCCCGAGCGGAGCGAGGGCGTCATACACGCTGGAAATCGCTGGCTCACTTTATTCACGCGTGCAATATACAATTTTTTAACACATCTACCAAAAAGTTCGTACTCATTCACCGCCGACAAGGGAAAATAGTGCTACATATTAACTCCCTAACCTCACTCTAGTCCCCGCCGCGCCACGCGCTGTTTGTACCCGAGCCGAAGGCGAGGGCACATGCGCGTCGCGGCGGGGACTAGAGGGGGGTAGGGATTTAATGTAGCGCTTTATTCCTGGCTTGGCGGGGATAAAGTACGTACTTTATGGCTGGGTGTGTTAAAAAGTAAATAAATATTCACTGGGTACTACAGGACTTCACTAAAGGAAAATCTGCTGCTGTTTATCAGATAAGTTATCTTTTAACTGCTTATTTATTTATAATTAGATAATTTTCATTTTTTTAAGAGAAGAATATACTTAAGGGGGCAAACCTCCTTTAAATTGTCAAAAAATCGTTTTTTTTTTTATTTACCTTATTTATAGGAAATTTTCCGTAGAATAAACTCCCGAAAACCGTTTTAAGATATCATAATTCCTTTTAAAGTTACAATATAAATTCTGAGACAGCTTTTTTGCCGATTTGGCGTAAATTCGGTATTTTATCAATTATTATTTATTTTATTATTATTTATAACTAAATGTTTGATTGATTATTTTATTTAGTTATAAAGCAATAACATATAATATAATAAGATCCATGCTTGTATATTCAAATATTTGCGCGTTGTTATATGTAATATTGGCGCATGTGCGAATTACGAGTAACGTGACATGTCATTACGTTACAAGATAAAGGTCGATAAGTCAGATCGAATTTTTGACTAACCTTACCCGTACATTTTTGCTACTTTTGACAGTTGGCTTTTATGTTTACAAACCACCTGTTAGTAAACACAGCTAATATTTTTATTGTACTGAACTTATACAGTGTTTTAATTGCATTTGACAATTTGTGAATGTGTGTAAATCAGTGTAGTGAAAATGTCTTCTAAAAGAGATAAAAAAGGAAGATTTACAAAAGAAGCCAAGACTATCCACCAGCTCAGCGAGGAAACTCCAAAACACAGCTAGTGCTAGAGACACCAGTGATACAACAAACAGGATCAACTCCAGCAACAAAGTAGGAGCCAAAGGAAATGCATATGAAGTGAACAGAAGATCTGTGCTGTCTGCTCGTGCACTTGGACATGGACACGCTGGCCTTTCAACTTTTTGTGGGATTATGGACCTATGCAAGCCAGTTGCCCAATCGGCTTTTGATTAAATAAATAAGCAGTTGAGTAAAGTGTGTGAAAGTGTCGCTCAAGAGTTTAGTATGATAAGTACAGTTTACTCAATTTATTCATTTTTGTGTTTTTTTTTTTTTTTCATTTTAGGTTATTCAAGGAGGAGGAAGACTCATGGGACTCCACGCACCAGAAAATATTGATGTACACTGCTGCAGATGTTTGTCTGCTATGTTGAAAAGAAGAAAAAAGTAGATGCAATTGATAAGATGAGTATAAATTATATCTATTAGAACTTGTAAATTAATTGTTAAATAACTCTAAATGTTGTTTTTATCAATTTCAGCTTACTGTCCGTAAGATTCCAAGTGAACGCATGGACAGATTGGGCTCAAAATTTATGGAGATACTCATTATAGTAGTACTTTTCATATGAGCGTAGGGATTTTGATTTGAACGAGTAGAAAATTTTTTACATCTATAAAAGTGATAAAATTATTAATCCACCAGTTTTTAAATATTAAATTATTTCCAAACTTTTCAGTTTAAAAATGGATTATTAAAAAACTGGTCAATAGTCCAGACTATGATAATAATATACTCTGGGGGCATGTATACCAATTTTCAAGTTTGGACTATTGACCAGTTTTTAAATAATCCATTTTTAAACTTAAAAGTTTGGAAATAATTTAATATTTCTAAACTGGTGGATTATTTAGACTTGAAACTTGGGATACAAGCCCTCGCAGTGTATTATATCAAACCTGTGTACTTTGATGACTTTTCATCGAATAGAAGGTGTACGTTGCTGAAAAAAGCGATTTTGACGGTAGGGCTTCAGAGGTAAGTATACCTTGTACTTAAGAAAAGTCAAGATACTGTACAGATATGATAATAATATAACTCTGAGGGCATGTATACCAATTTTCAAGTCTGGACTATTTTTTGACCAGTTTCTATTGACCAGTTTTTAAATAATCAATTTTTAAACTGAAAAGTTTGGAAATAATTTAATATTTCAAAACTGGAGGATTGTTAAGACTTGAAACTTGGAATACATTGCTGAAATAGCGCGTTTTTGACGGCAGTGCTTCAGAGCTAAGTATACCTTGTGCTTAAGAAAGGTCAAGATACTATACCAATTTCATTTTCATTAGGATTGAAAGGCTGAGGTCTATTCAAATCTATTTTTGTTTCAATCTCTCGAGTCTTGATTTTAGTTTTAAAGGTTTTGTTAATTAAGAAATCCTGTAAATTTAATGTCTATTAGTATAACATTATATCCAGATGTTATAAGTAAATGTGTGTATGTATATAAAATTATAGGATAAAATGTACAGTTACCTTTCATAGTATGTGGTTGCACATGCAAATGTATTATTATATATATATATTACAGTCGTGACTTGATAACCCATGCAATACTGTAAGTTAAATGCAGTTATATTTAGCATAAACATAGAGTCAAAGGATTAAAATATAAAAAATCTGGAAAACATATATGTTTATCGTAGTATGCAGGAATCTTGAGATTATTTTACGTATTACGAGGGTAACTTGGTTTGTTCGTTTTATACATCCAGCATTTAAAAATCAATAATTTTAAAAGAAATGTAAAAACCTGTTTCTTTTTGTCTACTATTCGACTAATGTCTTACTCTGTTACGCCATCCAAACCATAAAGAATTTTTGTAGCTACTAAAATATAAGTCATGGTTCTGCCTTCATAATTAGGAATTTATAAAAACTTTAATTCTACGTGTCTTAATGCATAGGTAATTGTTGACGCTACATAACCCTATAAGGTGCATTTGTATGAAGCAGTATGAAAACTAGCCTTAACTGTACATATGGGTGTGTGTGTTGGTGTGAGTGATCACGAGAGTGAGAGAGACAGAACACACCTACGGCCGGAGAGGCAAGCAGCGACTCCGAAATACGTCTGTATATACATCGTTTAAATAAATAACCATCCTAGCATACATCTACCTACTACCCTTTATTTTCTACACCTCTCAACCTACGCTTACGTACACAACAAATATTGGCGACGAGGCCGGAAATTTTATTACATAAAAAGGACGAAGAGGTGTGCAGAGAGATAACCTCAAAAAGGAGCACGTTTTTTTTGCTCGCAAAATACACGGTTACAACTAAGGATGGCAGACGAAACAAAAATTACAAGTCAGTTACAGATTGAGTTTTTCTCGCCTGGTACTACGAAATACGAACGCTGGTACCAGCGATTAGAAGGCGTTTTCAAAATTATGTCGGTTAAAAGCGAAGAGTATAAAGTCGCTTACCTACTACATTACATCGGAGCCGCTGCGTTTGACAATTTATGCGACTATTTAGGATCTACAGATTCATACACAAAAAAATACGCAGATTTAGATGCTTCATTACGAGATTTATATGCTCCGGCTGTTTTAGAAATACCTGAAAATTTTAAATTTAATAGTCGCAAGCAGCAACCAGGCGAGAGTATACAAGCATACGCTAACACGTTAAATAAACTCAGCCAAACCTGTAATTTCGGTACTTTTTAAAAGACGGCTTTACGTAGTCAGTTTGTTTTTGGACTAATAAGCAAAAGAGTGCAAAGCAGACTCCTGGAGACAAAAGATCTCGTGTACGTTAAAGCACTGCAGACAGCGCTAGCTATGGAGCTGTCAGAGAAAGAAGCAGGGGCTTTAAACAACAATACAGTTACTGTCGACTGCATACAAGCCGGAAAGAAAAGCCACAATAAAAATCAAAAGAAGCATTTCGTCGATAATGCACAAAGAAATGAACTACAAAGTCAAAAGAAAAGTCACGATCAAAATAACAATTTTTCTAAAAATAATCTTTACTGTTTCAGATGTGGTGGTAACCATATGGCAAATAAATGCTCTATTTCAAATAAGATTAGATGCAATTTTTGCTATTGACCTGGAAATTTAGCAAAAACATGTTACAAGAAAAATAATAATTCAGCTCATAAGCCGCAACATATTCAGGCTCTACAAGAAGTTTACGATGACTACGATGATATTCAAAGTATACTACAAGTTGAACATTTTGAAGATAGAGATAAATTTGAGATCAAACTCCACATAAATAATCAAGACATAAGTTTTGAACTTGACAGCGGTGCAGCTGTATCACTGATGTGGGAGAAATAAGCTCGAAGATACTTCAAGGAACTTCAACTTCAACTGACCAAACTAAAATTGTTATCGTATTGTAAAACAATAGTAAATATATTAGGTTATTAAACGGTAAACGTTGTTCATGAAAATCATAATTTCATATTAAATTTATACGTTACTGACGTCGAATGTGCGACATTGATCGGTCGCAAATAGATACGGTAGATTGGTCAATTAAAAGGTGCGAATAACCTATTTTCGGTTTTTACAATCGATTCAATTGGTTTTGATCGCGATACGTGCATAAAATATCTTTTTGATAAATATTCAAATGTTACAAAGAAAGATTTAACTCCAATACGTGGAATTAAAGCTAAACTTATACTTAAAGATAATGTTAAACCAGTTTTTCTAAGATCTAGGCCTGTACCTTTCAAATTAGCTCCACACATAGATAAAGAATTCCTGTTTTAAAAACAAACAACCGCGATCGAATCTGCAGTGACTATAGTGTCACCATAAATCCTTAATTGGAAATAAATGAATTTCCATTGCCGAGTCCAGATGAATTGTTTACAGAAATGGCGGGCTGTACAATTTTTGCAAAAATCGATGTGTTCCAGCCGTATTTAAAGCTAGAAATCGATGAAAAGAGCGCGGCACTGTTAACCTTAAATACCCCACGCGGTTTACTAAAATGTTTTCGACTCATGTACGGTGTTGCATCTGCGCCAGCAATTTGGCAAAAAGAACTGGAAAGTCAGTTACGCGGCATTCCGGGAGTAAAAGTTTTACACCGATTAGATGTTCTAAATATAAAAATAAATTTAGAGAAATATACATTTTTCGAAGATAAGGTAGATTACTGCGGATACGTAGTAGATCGGAACGGCATTCACAAAGAGAAAAAGAAAATAGAAGCAATTATTGATATGCCTCGACCGAAAAATGTCGGTGAGGTACGCGCTTTCGTAGGTATGATAAACTATTATCAACGCTTTATCGAAAACTGTTGTACGATTCTTAAACCATTATACGATCTACTACGCGATGACAGTACTTTCAAGTGGACTACGGAATGCGAAACCGCTTTTGTAAATGCGAAACAAGCTTTTGTATGCGAAAAATGTTTAGCTTTCTTCGATCCAAAATTTCCGTTAATTTTGGTTACGGACGCCAGCCCGTATGGTGCTGGGGCCGTGCTCTCACATCGTTTCCCCGACGGGCACGAAAGAGCAATACAATACGTGTCAAAACTTTTTAGTAGTACTCAACTAAAGTACAGTCAAATCGACAAGGAGGCATTTGCTATTGTTTTCGCGATAAAGAAATTATATCAATACTTATATGGGTATAAGTTTACTTTGATCACTGATCATCGCCCGCTTACGCAAATTTTCTCGCCTAGTAAAAGTTTACCCGTGTACAGTGCAATGCGTATGCAGCACTACGCGATTTTTTTGCGCGGATTTAATTGCAATATTATTTATAAACGTTCAGAATTAAATGCAATCGCCGACTGCCTGTCGAGACTTCCAGTGGGAAATTGCGATACAAGTATAGATGTAGTAAACGTCTTTTACGCAGAAGTAATACAGACACTACCCGTTACAGCGAACGAGATCGAGGAAGCTTCCAAAAACGATAAAAATATTGAAAATATTATGTTTAAACTTAGAACGGGAAAAGAACTGTCAAATAAAGAGACATGGAAAATAGATCCTGCCGAGTTTACGACAGAATCAAATGTTTTGATACGTGGACCCAGATTAGTAATTCCAGAGAGCTTACGGGATCGCGTTTTAAACGAATTACATTTAGGTCATTTTGGCATAGTCAAAATGAAAGGCCTCGCTCGAGGGCACTGCTGGTGGCCAAATATTGATAAAGATATAGAAGAATTAGTTAAAAACTGTTCAAATTGCCAATTGCTTAAAAAGAACCCGTCAAAGGTTAGAAACCATATTTGGGAACCACCAACAGCCCCTTTTAAGCGAGTGCACGTAGATTTCGCTGGGCCATTCATGAATAAAATATTTTTCATTTTAGTTGATGCTTTTTCAAAGTGGCCCGAAATTCACATAGTCAAAGATATGCTAAGTCAATCTACAATTGATAAATGCAAAGAAATTTTGTGCACGTTTTGGCATTCCAAAAGTTTTCGTGTCTGACAATGGACGAACTATTACTTCAAATGTATTTAAAATCTTTTTAAAGAAATACGGAATTACGTAAAAGTTCACCGCCCCGTTTCATCCCGCGACAAACGGACAAGCGGAGCGCTATGTACAAACAATGAAAAATGCGTTAACAAAAGCCTCACAAAATTCTAATCTGGAGTCAAGCTTACAAACAATATTAGCACAATATCGAATAATGCCTCATGCAAAAACGGGTATATAATGAAACCAGATAAAGAGATTATACCCTCGAAAAATTATAACGTTGCAAATGACTATTATTTTTCGCGTGGGAGAAAGGGTTTCCGCAAGAAATTTCGTTGGGAAAATCAAATGGAAATTCGGGAAAATTGTAAAACGTACCGGGAAATTGCATTATGACGTTCAGTTAGACGACGGCAGAATATGGTGACGTCATGCAAATCAACTGCAAAGGATAGGCGACAACGTTCCAAATATTGACAAGAACGTAAATGATTACTACACGCCACCGAACGAACAAATAGAAGTTCGATCGACGGCAAAACTTGCTGATACTCCAGAAAGTTCAATCAATACCAGCGGCAGTTTCCAGAGTTTTACAAGCTCAGCAACATCCTCGGGTACAGCAGAAAAACAGGAAAAAGGAAAATTCAGAGGTACAGGACTGATGCGACATAAATAAGAGTCACAGAAATTGCAAGTTCCTGAAAAACTAGGTAAATCAAGTGGAAACACCACCGCGGTTCCCAGTACGTTTGGTCAACCATCTGTTATCCAAAATAGTCCGGGGGTCGTGGAAAATGTCGTGCGTAGGTCGGGTAGGGAAATTAAGCTACCTTTACATTTACAGAATTATAATTTAGATTAAAAATAAGTTGCGTGTATATATCATGTATTTTCTTTTCTTACAAAGGGAGGTTTTGACGCTACATAACCCTATAAGGTGCGTTTGTATGAAGCAGTATGAAAACTATCCTTAACTGTACATATGGGTGTGTGTGTTGGTGTGAATGGGAGGAGAGTGAGAGAGACAGAATGCACCTACGGCCGGAGAGGCAAGCAGCGACTCCGAAATACGTCTGTATATACATCGTTTAAATAAACAACCATCGTAGCATACATCTACCTACAACCCTTTATTTTCTACACCTCGCAATCTACGCTTACGTACACAACAGTAATACTATGCTACATAAATTACTTACCACTATAAAAAGCAGGGTTGAACAAATCCTCAAGTATCAGGAACATCGTCTCTGTGTAAAATACTTTTAAGCCTTCTTCCAAAGTATTTCCATACTGAAAGTAATTTTGAATATTTAATACAAAGCAACTGAATTTTTAGTTAAAAATTAAATATGTTTAACATTATTTAAAATTGTAGTTAATTTTCGTTTGTATCCAAAGTAATTAACGTTTTAAAACTTGCAGAACAATACATTGTTAAATTGTTCTTGTAAAAAAATTATTTTCTACTTTTTATTTCGACTTTTTGTACCATTTTTTAGAAAAACATGTTTTTAAAAAAATGTTTTTTATTAATTTTATTTTTTACTTATTATTTCAATTTTTTTACCAATTTTTAGTAAAGCATTGTTCTCAATGTTGGTATTTACATGTAAATGATGATAAAATTTTATAGTCAAAACCAATTTTTTTTTTCATATACTATTTTTCTCTCTAATAAGCATTTTAAATAACTATTTTACCTGCGTGTGCTGTTGACACGACGCCACCTAGCGGTAGTTCGTAATAGTCTATTATTATAATAGAATAATTTTTATGTAGAACTTTTTGTACAAAATTTGCAAAATTTATCAAAATTATGAGATGATTGGAAAATTTTTTAAATTTTCAGAATGTTTAAAATTATTCAAAATTTTGAAATCTTTAAAAACTTTTACAATATATCTAAATTTCAAAATTTTGAAGTTTTCCAAAATTTTTAAAATATATCTAAATTTCAAAATTTAGAAATCTTTCAAAATTTTTACAATATATCAAAATTTCAAAATTTTCAAAATTTTTCTAAATTCAAAATTTTTTAAACTTTTCTAAATTTTAAAATTTTTTAAATTTTAAAAATTCAAATTTTTCTAAATTTTAATATTTTTCTAAATTTTAAAATTTTTCTAAATTTTAAAATTTTTCTAAATTTTCAAATTTATCTAAATTTTCAAAGTTTTTTAAATTTTCAATTTTTTCTAAATTTTTCTAAATTTTCAAATTTTTCTAAATTATCAAATTTTTCTAAATTTTCAACATTGTTTCAGAAAGTTCCAAATTTCAAAATTTTTATATTTTGCAAATTTTTTAAACTTTTTAAAATTTTCAAATATTACAGAATTTTTACCTTTTATCAAATTTTTTAAATGTATTAAAATTTTCAAAATTATTAAAAATTTTCCAGAATTTTTCATAATTTTCAAATATTTTTGAAATGTTTATATTTTCAAAATTTTTTTAAATTTTCAAAAAGATTTTAAATTTTTAAAATTTATTAAAATTTTTAATAAGATTTTAAATTTTTATAATTTTTTTAAATTTTCAAAACTTTTTTATATTTTCAAAATTTTTTATAATTTTTTAAATTTTTTATAATTTTTTAAATTTTTTAAAATTTTTTTAATTTAATAATAAAGATACTGAATTCTTAATGCCCAAAAAATCCGTTCTAATTCCTCGAAGATGGCTCTCTAATATTATAATGAGATATTGTATTGTCACTCGAGATGAGTATCTGGGCCAATTTTCCTCCCTCTACGACATGGTGCAAAACTGAGTGCTCTGCTTTTTTACATAAAATATATTTTTACTTATAAATAAAGTATTAATCGCCTAATTTTGAAAATAATCTCGCTCATTCTCTATACATTTGCACCATCTTTCTGGCCACTGACAAATTCAGTCTCGTAAAATTGATGGTGGTTACAACTTGATCAACTTCATGATACTTTTTCCGACTTCCTCGATGTGGTGTTGCAAGGATTGTAAAAGGTAACTAAGGATCCTTTTATCGAACGACGTTTTGTCGCTCCATGTTTCGTCGAATGGGTTTTTCGTCGAATGGATTTTTCGTTGAATAGGTTTTTCGTCAAATGGGCTTTTTGACGAATGGATTTTTTGTCGATTGGGTTGGGTTGGGTTGGGTTTTTCCTCAAATGCCTGTTTGGTCAAAAAAATCTTTTGTCGAAAATATGTTTTATCAAGTACAATTTTAGTCGAATGTCGAACGTCAAAATGCATTTGTCGAAATTGAAAAATGATTCTTTTATATTTTCTACTTTTTAAGAGTATAAATTTATATGCATGTATGCCAAATCTCGACATACACGTTGCAAATTGTAGGGTTCATTATGTATATTTTCATTAGTTTTAAAGCAAAATTCAACTAACTACCATTAAAACCGATTGCATACTTTTGTCTGGCACAAATGCAAATGTCAGAATTGTCAAAAGTTTGAAAAATTTCAAATCCACACAAGAAGATTTTTTAATGCTGTAACGTACAAAAATTTTAGTCAGTAAATTATGATTATTGGTCAAAAAATTCATTTTCTCATAGTAATTGGTGGACATAAAAATTATCTACGTAGAAAAATTTTAATAATAAATATACGAGACGTTACGAGCATTTTTAACCTGAAATGTCAGTTATGTCCCTGTTAGTTCCGTCCGCTGCTAACATCATATAATATTATGTACATATTGTTAGGAGTACTTTTTAAGTATCCCATTCAAGTATTTTGTTGTAAATAATATTGTTTGTAATTCCCCCGTTCGGCTGTATCCAGCTAACCACGAGTGGGCCCGCGCGAACGTTCCCCTCTCCTTTACTTGGATCAGTGTAAGAGGGGGTCGCGTCATTCAGATGAGGTCGCAGCGCGGCTCGTTGCTTCACTTCTTCGTGCACAATTGATACTGAGTATCCTACGACCAGACAAAATTGCTCCTGCTGCGCCAGGGATTTACTTCTATTTCTCTCCCGCAGTTAACACAGTTAGTCTAAACAATTTCATGTATTATCATTTTGAACGTTTAATAAAACCGACAGGCATACAACGTAACGAGACATTTCTCGCACCCCAAAAACTGAATTCCTAACAAATATTATTAGTGCAAAAAATCCTCAAACTCTAAGAAAGAGTTAGTTATGGAGAAAAGATATGTTTGGTCTAATAAATTTTCGGATACTATTAAAGTTAAATTGGAATGGTTATGGCAGAATCACTCATATATAGGTACAGTCCGAAAATCACATACTATATTTATACATACATACATGCGCATATATTTCTGTATATGTCCATACATATATACATACATACATGAGCATATATTTCTGTATATGTCGATACATATATACATACTCACATACATACATTCATGCATACATACATACATATGTAACATCCAGCCTTGGCTGTTTTTATAATGGGTTACACCACTGCAGATTTTTATTTCTTTTCGAGCTTCGATACTGAAATCGATGAGCTCAGGATGAAAGAATTTAGTGTAAGGAAGGGGTGAATTTAACGTATCGCGTACCTTAAGAAATGCAAGTCCGGTATTTTAATTAATTGACAATCAAATGTCAGAAAAGTCGGAACGAATTTACCTGACCTTGATCTTTTCTAAATTTAATTGTATTTTACGCGTCCTTACTATATGAATATTTGTCAATCTCAATTTCTGGTCGCAGCGGCTATTGCCTGAGCATGATCCAGAAAGGAGGTTGGCTAGTAAGCGAGGAAAATAATATTTTTATAGAGAAGCGCGAACAAAAGGTATGGGGAGCTAAATTTAGAAATTTAAGTTCACTTACTTTTATTTTGTCTTGCTCCTTGCTTCTTCTTCTGCTGCTGCTATGTTCTCGTACAACTCGCGTTTGAATAAAATAATTATATATAATTATATATGTTTATATATTCGTCTAAATAGAAATGAAAAATAATTATTTAGGTTGAAACTTGATTTGAATTTATTGGTAACTTTATTATTACAATGGCTCAATCTGTTAAAAGCTTATTGAGCTATTTAGTTTTCTAGTCACAATCTTATAAGAACAAATAAGAAAATACAGAATAAAGAGGGTGATATACGTATCCAACCCAGCGAAATTTACGCGTGAACTCGAACGATAGAATGTGAATAGGATTGAGTGCGCGAGTGTGAACTAGATGATGTGATTGTGATTGAGAGACTGCGTGAGTGCGCGAGTGAGCAAGTGCGTAAATGAGTGTGTTCGGAGGGTCTGGTCCCGGGAGTTTTGTGCCCTCGGAAGACCAACCATCTTTCTAATCCACTACTACGGACCTCGTGATCTTCGAATCACTGCGCGGCACTCCACTAACTGAGGCACGCTTTCCTCCCTACTTTTCGGATGATTTTGGAGTTTTCCAATCATGCCAGAGCATTTTCGAAAAAATCCACGCCTACGCTGAGAACCGCTTTCCTCCCTACTAAAAAGCACGCCTATAAGAGGGTGGGCCCAAGTTTGCAAGTGCGTCCATTGGTGTAGACAATAATCCCGACTTTTGCGTGGGAAAGAGAAATTGAATTGAGAAGACGAAAATCTTGTCATATAGAGCCTCTATCATCCGCGCTTTAATATCGCGACGTTTCACATACATACATACATACATACATATATACGTACACGTGCACGCACACGCAAAGGCACACGCACGCGCATACACACACACACACACATACATGCGCACATACATACTTACATACATATATACATACAAATTCACACATAGAACACCCACACTTAAACACACATACTCACACATACAAAAACACAAGCACAATTAGCCACAAGCACAACTACAGATAAATACGTACACGTATACATTAATACTCACACATCCACTTATGCATCTATACAGAAATGTATACAAATACATACACACCGTATGCATTCACATTCGCACACAGACTCAATACACTAGCACATACAAATACACACTCATACATATCCTCAAAACATACCTTCACACAGATTGTCACTTACACACACGCACACACTCACATATATACACAGACAGTGAGACACACACATCCACATACACATATACACATATGCGTACATACATACTTACATACATACATGCAAATTCACAGATAGGCACACCCAAACTTATGCAGACATACTCACTCATACGTATACACATGCACAATTAGCTACACGCGCAACTACACATAAATACACACACGTATACACTAATAGACACACATCCACGTATGCATTTATACAGAAATGTATACAAACATATATACGCCGTACGCATTCACATTCGTACACGGACTCAAACACACTAGCACACACAAATATATACTCATACATACCTTCACACAGACACTTACATACACACATGCACACACTTACATATATACACACAAACTGTGACACACAAACACACACATCCACACACGCACTCATTCAACAACGCTTACACTTATTCATTACGTGTGTGTATATATATATGTATACGCACTCACACACACACACATATATATATATATATATATATATATATATATATAGTATTAATTTTTATAATTTATTTCAATTCTTACTTGAGAAGTCATATATGAAAACATGAGAAATCAGCTGTGACTATAGGTCATAATTTCATATGTTTTCTCATCTGATTTTTCATGTGAGATCGCACATAGGATATCACGAGTGCATTTTCAATAGGGTCGCCCTTTACACTTTTTGGGTGTTTGGTTGTCAATAAGATGTCCAATTATATAAATGAATCATTCATCATATGCTCAATAATTCTCTGATATACGATAATTGTAATACTTTTTACGAGCTTATTATATTACATCTAAAACATAGGGCGATATAATGTGAATTGGTGTGCTTAATAATCTCCATAGAGGTATAAAAAAAATGCGAGTGTGTACGTGCGTGGGTCAGCTACATCGCCGGCAGTCTACACAGCTCCCTGTAGCCGTGGTTTGAGCATCCTCTCGTAAAGCTTCCCTGCGTGGCCGAACATGCACAGCGGCCTGTTAGACGACGGAAGCCGGGGGTCATCTCCCTTTCCTTTGCTGATCAGCACGATACGCGCAACCTTCCAGGGAGTGGCAAACATTCCCGCCGTCAGGCACGCTTTATACATGGTCAGCAATAGAGAAGGTGCTCTCACCGCTATAATCTTCAATATATCAGCTGGTATCCCGTCGGGCTCAGGCACCTTTCCGCTCCGCATCATTTTGGCGGCGATCCGTAACTCCTCGATGGAGAATAGTGGAATCTCACGTACTTCAGCGGCTTCCTCCTGATCTTGCCTTGGCGGATGTGTTAGGAACACAGTGTCCACGATTCGAGCCATAGTGTTTTTATCGAAAGGGTGTTTTGGGAGCATACAGTGTGTCTTGATCACGATCTTGCAGCCCAAGCCCCACACGTCCCGGTTCACTTCCTCGGTCAAGTCTTTCCAGCACTGCGCCTTGCTTCGACTGATCTTGAGCCGGAGCCGTCGGTGTGCTGCTTTATGCTGCTCCGACATCAGTGCTGCTTCTTGTCTATATCGCCTTCTTTCAGCTCTTCTTCTGATGCTGTTTGCTTCCGCTCGTAGTTTCGGTACCAGTAAGTTGTAACCAGTAAGTTGGGCGTTTTTCCTATTGCAATCCCTTGCGCAGCATGGATGCGTCACAGGCTCGGTGAATGAGATCCATAGTCTCACTGACGAGAGCCTCCGCTCCGTACCTGCTCTCAGGCGCATTTATCGCTGGTAAGTTTCGCTATCCTTCCAGCAGTACCTCGACTAGTTTATCGGTGTTCAGCTTGGCCGGATTCTGCGATTGGGATTTATCGCGCAGCTGTAAGGTGATGTATTGGTAGTCGCTTCCGTTTAAATCCTCCAGTACCTTCCAATCCAGTGCTTTGTGCGCATGAGTCTTTATTATTCTTTCCTTTCGGGTAGCTTGACATTTCGATGTGTACTCGGCAAAATCAAAAGTGGAACTGAAAGCTGACGCTACAAACAGCAGTGTAGAAGCCGATGCCGAGAGCTATAGTATACCGTTATATTGTATACCGTTCTCCCTACTACTACTCAACACAGACCTTCTAGAAACTCCAAATAATGTTTCATAGGACGGTTGGACCTTTTCAGGTATATACGAGTATAATCGAATAATAGAATACATCGAGGGGCGGAGCGCGCGCGCTCGGGTCTGCCCGAGCATTCGCACCTGCTCGATGCTCGGCCACTAAAACTGCTCTAGCTTCGGAAATATGTCGAATTGGCCTCTGAAAGTTTAAAGACATATTCTTGGATAGTTTTGGAATAGATTTAAGACAAAAAAATCGATTTGTTGAATTTGGTAAAGCAGACTCCCCCCTTAATATTCCACTGATTGTAGAAGACATCCAGGCAGAGGAACTTGTTATATATGTCGAGGATGAGCTTTGGGCGCTTTTCTGCCACTATCTTCATGACCTCGGCGGGAATGTCATCAGGTCCTGTAATAATAATAATAATAGTAATAGTAATAGCAATAATAATAATAATAATAATAATAATAATAATAACGCGCCGATCCGGGTCCACTACTATACTCGGACCTGGCCGCCTCGCGGCTGAATAGTCCGCGAGGAGACTCCCGGAAGCGTCCGCACTTCCGGAGAGCGTGAGATTCTTACTCACTAAACCTGCGTAACCCTATCCTGTGGCGTTGGAACTCACGTCGGCACCGACTTTCGGCATTATTTTAGGGTGACGCCACTTTATTTAGCCTGTCGAGGTCTCTTCTTCTTGTTTTTTTCTTTTCTTCGACTTTCTGTACGCTTACTGCGCTCGTTTTTTTTATTTTTTTTACGAAGACAGAGGGCTTGCTCCTTGCGGCAGCACGCCTGCTTCCGTCTTCTTTCTACCTAATTTGCTGTGAGTAAATTAGCTACATTTGCCCGGCTTTCCCGATCTTGGAGCATTCGCTCGATGATGCTGCCTGGCGTGATGCTTACAAGGTCTCTCTCCAAAACTCCTCTTTCTGAACTCCACTTCTTGCAAGCGGAGAAAGTGTGGAGCGCGTCATCGTAGGGATGACCGCAGTGGACATAGCCTGGATCCGCTACCTTACCCATTAAGTGTAGGTAGGCCCGGAACAGACCGTGCCCCGTCAATAGTTGGGTGAGTTAATAGTTTAACTCGCGCTCCACTCTTGTGAGTCAGGGATCTAGCCGGCCAATGAGCCTTACTATCCATTGGTCTCTGGTCTCTTCATCCCACTTTTCTTGCCATGCCTGCATTGTTTTGGCTCTGGTTATTCGGTGGGTCTCCCTGTTAGCAAGGCCAAACTTCTGCTGGTGAATAAATTTCCTCTCCTGCGCTAGCAGTTTCATGTGTGTGACCCCGGCGACTACTAAGGTAGCGGGCTCTGAGACCGTGCGATAGGAGCACGACATTCGGAGGGCCGTTCTCGGTTGCACTGCTGCTAGTCTCTTTCTGTGACACTTTTTCTTCAGTGCGTCGGTCCAGACCTCCGCTCCGTACAACATTATGGCTTCGGCATGGTGTCGTCACCTCTGCTGCTTTGTTGGCAGCAATTCTTATATGTTCTCTGAAGATGAGTTTGTTGTCCAATGTCACCCCCAGGTACTTTATATCATGCTTGGCCTGGATCGTCGCGCCTCCTACTTGAAAGAGGTACGCGGTGTTAATGTGCTTCTTAGTTAGCAGCGTGATCTCAGTCTTAGCTGCGGCTAGGTCGAGCCCGTGGTTTCTCATCCAGAAGGATACGACGCATGACCTGATTGAGCAGTATCTGAGCGGCATCCACTGTTCTGGCGATTATGATGACCTCTATGTCATCTGCGTACCCTAATAGATAAGTGCCCTCAGGAAGATTCATGTGTAGGATACCATAATAGGAGACGTTCCAAATATCGGATCCCAGCATAGATCCTGAGCAGCCCCAGATGTTATCTCTTTTGTTTTTGGGCCATCCTCCGTATCATATATTATTGAACGGTTCTTTAGATAATCTCCGAGTATGCGAAGGAAATACTCGGGAATACGAAACTCCCGCTCGAAAGCTTCCAACGATATTGAATGCGTTTTTCATGTCTTAGGTGGCCGGCAGGCATACAGGTCAAGAATAGTGGTTGCCCTGCTCCGTCGACTTTGCGGCGCTGACAACCTCCTGAACTGCATTGATGGTCTACATGCACCACCTAAAATCGTACTGACGGGGTGCTAAGTCTCCTGCAGTTTTAATGGCTGTTGCTTCTTTTACGGTATTTTTTTGTGCCTGTGAGTCCCGCTGTTCCCGCCTTGCTCTTACACTTTGATCCTTTTTTTTTTACTGTAGTCCATTCTTGTCCGCCTGTCTTCTTCTTTTTCTTTCGCTTGTCCGGAAAAGAGGGCGGGCTGCCGGCGGTTCATTTTTTACCACCTGGAGTACCCTTTGTATCCCAGACCGCATGAGCCTGATTAGACGTTACCGGCATTGACGGCCCGACTTTTGTCAAATCCAACAGCTTCTGTCAAATCCAACAGCTTCTGTCCAGCTACTATGTGGATTCGATGATGCTCATTTAGTTGACTTTTTTTGGATGCCCAAATCATTCTTCGTCCTGTACATCGAAATTTCCATGTTTAAACTGCTGAAACCACTTGTTACAAGTACTGTAAGCCACAGCATATTCGTCCAAGGCTGAACAAACCAATTCTTTAGCCTCTGAGACATTTTTTCAATTCAAAAGCGAAAGAAGGCAGTGCCTCAAATGTTTTTTTTGACCGACACGGAAGATGGCGCTTTAATTACTATATGGCAAGAAAAAAATAAAAAATGTTATAGGTATTCTCTTTTATTAGAAGTTGGGGCGGAGAACTTATTTATATACCTAATTACTATACGGCAGGAAAAATATAAAAATTTGTATAGGTATTATAGTTGATTAAAAGTTGGATCCGAGTACTTAGTTTTACACCTAATACGCTCGTTTTCAAAAAGATTAATAAATTAATTTAACTTATGTTACTTTTTGAATCAAATTCATATTTTCAAATAATGATTGTGACGCTACTATTCTCTTAACTAGTTCTATGATAATGAACTGAAATTTTCTCTCTGCGTATATTACATTTTCAATTACATAGAAATATTTTATTTTTTTCAAGACTAATAGATCACTTTTTAAATTCAATATCTGTTTTAGGTACCTTTGTTTACATGATAAAGATACAGCTGATGAAGCTTTTACGTCATACATCAATCAACATCCAAAAATAACAGGAGGTCCGCCATTTATTCTGCCATTGCTAAATTTTTCATTTTTTTTATTGAAAACAATAGAATCGTAAGTATACGTAATATATAATAAAATTATTTATTAATGAGTGTGATCCATATTAGAACTTATTTTATTTATTTTCAGTGGAAAACTCTCAATATTTACAATTCTTTGTGAGCAGTACCTTACAAGTTTAACTAAAGATCCCTGTTTTTTACAATACCTTGATAAAATTGGTCAACTATTTTTTAACTTACAACCATCCAACAGTTATAGTAGAAGAGGATTATTAAGCTCATTTCTACAATCATTTTTTAATGACATAGAAGATGAAGAGAGTAATGAAAATCAATCTTCTATGTCATCGACGTCAATTGTGATACCAGAAGTTGATTAATAAAAAATATTCGTGTAAAATAATTTGAGTAATTTTCAGAATATGCGTAAATATTATTTGTTTTGATAAACTAATAAGAATTAAATATCTCATTATTGATTACGCGAGTATAACTTATACAGAAAAATAATAAAGAATATAAACAAATCTTGAAATATCTCACAGTAGTTATAAAAAGACATTGTAGGTATTACTTGACTTATTACTTTGATATTAATATGTTATTATTATAAAACCAATTCGACAAAATTCTTATGACAAAATTACCATCTTATTTTGTTTTCTCAATGAGAACGCTTTGTAATGATGATAATTTTGGTGAGGGACTGCGGGGCTCGTATGGCTCGGCGGGTAAACGGGGCACATATATTTTTTATTGATATGTTTTTTAAGGCTAATTTATTTTTTAACACCGATACAAAAAAACTCGATCCTTTGTAACAAAAAAATAGTGAAAATTTGATACTCTGACCTTACGCTTGTTAATATAAATTCAAAAACCAAATAAACCACCAAAAAATAAGTTTCTAAATCAGGAATCAGCACATTGAAAAGCTCATCCTTTTTACTTTTTTTTTAAATAAAAAAATGTCATCATACTCAGAAACCCGATATTTTGTATATCAAAATGTACGTGCATGCGCACATGCGTGCGTGAGTGCGTGCGTACGTGTGCGCGTGCGCCTGTGCATTCATGCGTGAGTGCGTTTGTACAAATTTTTCAAAGATTTGAAAATTTTTCAAAATCTTGAAAACTTTTGAAAATTTTAATAACTTACGAAATTTTTGAAAATTTCGAAATTTACTATTATTGACCGTCTATCCATAAAGATGTCATACGTTTTGTACAAAACTTCTGACGCGTATTTCGCGTCAAAATATTATTTAAATAATCGGGGCAGTAAATCACGACCGAACCACCGCCGACACCAGAGCCGATCAATCAATTTGTATTAATTGTTATTAACGGAGGGGGTTATTATATTTATTTGAGGGTATGAGGAGGAGGAATATCACGACCGAGGAAAATGCGGACACTCATACACACACACACATAGATAGCTGTCACAGCTGACCCGTTCAGCAGACGCGATTTGGCCGGTAGTGGGCAGCGAAGAAGACCCACGAACACACTCAAATGCACACACTACGACAATGACGACGACGACGAAGAGACAGCGACTCGAAATACGTGGCTCCCACCGAGGCACGCAGACGCCCGGGCTGGAGCTGCTTTCCGTGTATAGACTCGTACCGTACCCGGCGATCACGGCTCTTACCGCCGTCGCATGATATGCATAGCGACTCTCTCTCTCCCCCTCTCTCTCTCTCCCTCTCTCTCTCCCCCTCTCTCCCCCTCTCTCTCTCTCCCTCTCTCTCTCTCTGTCTCTCTCTCTCTGTCTGTCTCTCTCTCTCTCTCTGTTTTCCACTCACTCTGTTTTCCACTCGGTTTTCCACTCACTGAATATCGAGCTCTACGTGCAAGAGTACTAACTATGTTGCGAAACTCAAAAAACGAATACTATGCGAGAGAAATAACAAAGGCACAGCGGTCTAATCGTCTATGGAGCTCTCTCAACAGGCTTGGTATAGTCTCTTCTCATTCTATCTCATCCTTTTCGCTCTTCGCATCTATATCGAATGCATCCAATTCATCCCCTCAACTACCTTTGCCAATCATTCTTCTGGCCTCACCTGACATTCCACTACTTACATTCGCTACCATCACCTCCAGTGATGTCATGGAAGCACTATCATCAGCTAAATCCAAGACTTTTGGACTTGACGGCATCACCATTAAGCATCTCTTAACTTTTTGTCCATGTATCCTTGAACCATTAACTACCATTTTCAAGTCATCCATATCTAGCGCATCCTATCCAGCGCTTTGGCGTCAGACATTAATCACTCCTATCCCCAAAGTTCCATCCCCTTCTGATGTGTCAGACCTCCGACCCATTGCGAGGCTGTCGGAGTGCTTCTAGTTCCTAGAAAAGATTTTGTCAAAACAGCTAGTATCTCACATCGAAAAGTATAATCTTTTCATTCCGCGTCAAGCAGGCTTTAGAACAGATCACAGCACTTATACAGCATTGTTCGTGGTTCTTGATGACGTCAGATTGGCGATGAATAACTCTCGATTTACTATATTAATTCTTTTTGACTTCTCGAAGGCGTTTGATAGGATTCCTCACCACATATTAATCCATAAGTTGCGCTCATTTAGAATTAGTGATCATTCATTACAGTGGTTCATCTCATATCTTGCTGACAGATGCCAGGCTGTTGTTGATGAGGGTGGCAGCATCTCTGACTGGATTGCCACGTGGGCTGGAGAGCCTCAAGGCTCTGTTCTCGGTCATTTTCATCAACGACCTCCCCAGAGTATTCAGGTTCACCAAACATATGATCTATGCGGATGATACTCAAATATATAGAAGCTGCACTCATCACGAACTAGCTGATGCGATTAATAAAATTGCGATTGACTGTGCTGCCATCGCAGATTGGGCGGCTAGGAATGGGCTCACATTAAATTTAGCAAAAACTAAAGCCATGCTTCTTGGTAGCACTCTGAATCTTTCTTTGGTGAACCTTGATCTCCTGCCAACAATCTCCGTCAATGGCATGATAATTCCTTTCGTAAAAGAAGTAAAAAACTTAGGCGTTTGGTTGACTCCTGGTCATAACTGGGGCAGGAAAGTATCCAACACCTGCCAGCAAGTATTCCGCACTTTAAGGAGCTTACGCCCCCACAAACGTGCCCTATCATTTAGCATCCGCAAATCATTAGTCCATTCGCTCATTCTCCCCCACTTTGACTATGCCTGCCTTGTTTACCATGGCCTGACAGGTGAACAGGACCTGAGACTTCAGCGTGCACTTGCTTTGTCTTTGGTAATATTCCCTGGATGGCTCATGTTACCCCCTATCGTATACGGTTAGGGTGGCTCACGGTAAAGGCCCGTCGTGAGTACTTCATGGGTGCCTTGACATTTTCGATACTCAAAACGGCTTGTCCTAGCTACCTCAAGAACAATTTAATTCTTACTGCTGATTGCGAAGTCCGCAGGTCAGCTCGGATACGTACTGAACCCCTTCTCATCCGTTCTTACTCAACCACCCTGTATGCCAACTCCTTCGCAATAGTTGCCTCTTATTTCTGGAACAGTTTACCTAACAATATTACCTCACAAACCGTGATGTCGAGTCTGACCCTTCGCAAAATTTGTGATAAGCCATTATTATTATTATTCCGTATAAATTGTTATAGCACAAATCGACCTATTTCTTATATTATACCTTAGTTTAAGTTACTCTTTGTATAAGTTTTGTTATCTTTGTTACTCTTGTGATTGTTATATATATATATATATATATATATATATATATATATATATATATATATATATATATATATATATATATATATATACATACATATAATGTTTATTTAATTCGTTACAAGCGTTTATTGATATATATGGAATGTTATTCTACTTGCACTTATTTATGTATTTTATTTTTGTATAATTATGTATTTTGATCCATATGCCCCATGGGATTAATTATTCCCAGGGCGGAAATAAATTATAAAATCTAAAATCTGTCCCTGGTAGTTGAGCGCGATGAAGCCGCTGCACACACACACACGCACGCGCGGCCCACGACTCTCTCTCTCTCGATGCACACGAATGTGGGAAGAGAGAGGATCAACCGCAACACTATAGGCTTCCCCGAGGCCCAGCACGCAGCCGCGAGAGGGAGAGAGAGAGAGAGAGAGAGAGAGAGAGAGAGAGACACAACGACCTGACAACCCATGTGAAAGCGAGCAGCCGCCTCGCCGCGAGCCGCCTGAAGCTGCCGGTCTACCATAGAGTAGGCTAGCGCACGCATGCCGCCGCTGCCAACTGTGATGTCTCGGCGGCGACAAAAGCCAAGCGGCCGCTATAGGTATACGCACCGGGCTATAGCACGCTCGCAATTGCAAATTCATATCCAGCGCACCGCGCGAACCAATTAAACATGGTGACTCATCCCGTAGCAGACCTAGCCTTAATTTCCTAATGTAAAGGAAATCAAGGCCAATCAAAAAGGAGATAATAAGAGGAGCAATAAGTGTGTACGGGCTGAACGTAGGAGGGGAAAAGCCGAATTTGGAAAAGATTTCCGGCCTCCCGGAAATTCGCCACTGACTGCCCACGCGTCTATCGAGGAGCACGCGTACGAGATTTTAGAATTGAGATTTGTAGTGGGAGTATATTTAAAGTTATTGTTGCTGTTAGATTTGTTAGATTTGTTGAGTGGGAGAGTACTAGCTGTAGTTAGGGGTTCTTTAGAGTAATTGTTAAAAATTTGCGATCAGGTAACACACGGGAGGCAGGGCAAGGATCGAGCGACTCAACGCACGCAATCACGTGGACATTTTCGAAACTGCGGTAAGTGGACTGTTGAATTGTCGAATGACTTTGGGCATCTCGACAGAATACTAATAAAGTATTATTATTGATCATTATATTATAGGGATGTAAATTGCGAGTTGGTGGTGTGACACCTAACTAACTAATTCAGTGCGCAGTGGTTTGTTATAATTCAAATATTACATCGGGACGTGCAAGTGGGGAACATAGTAGCCTATAAATCAGGCAAACAAGCCGGTAAAAATTGGGAAATTAGAGGGGATTGCGGATCGGTAATTTATTCAAAAATTGTCTAGGAACGGGTAGTGATTCGGCCGTTAGAAACGACACGCGCGGGTTTACGTAGCTATCTTCAAACGTGCGACCGCAGAAGTCAATATAATTGTGCATATCTGGCGACCGTCGACATTATAGAAATAAAGCCTAGGTACTTAAATGTTATAACTTAGAGTATCATTATTTATAACAAGTATTCCTCCTGATTTCGTATGCCTCACGGAACCTCTTCGGGGAGAAACTCATGCTAAGCTAGCTGTACATTACCTGGCGCCATTTTATTATAGTAGATAAATACAAATGCAACAAAATGCGATGTTACAAACTGTACAATGTGTCAGCAATGTAAAGTTGAACAACTACGACGCAGTCCGCACGGAAACGAGTACGTGTTGATATTCATGGATATGTTCACCCATTGGATTGGATATATTCCAATCTGAAAAGCTAATGGGAGAACGATCCTACGGAAATTTAATTCACACGTATTTTTACGAGTTGGGACACCGGAGTATTTCCCGTCCGATAATGGAACGGAATTCCGAAATAAATCGATGGAAAATCTCCTGAAGGAACGGCGAGGGTACACACTTTTACACCCCCTCACCATCGACAAACAAATTCTGTTGAACGTGTAAATCGTAATGTCAAGACTATGATAATACCTTATCGAAGGAAAACACAGTCATTAGGATGAACAGATTGAAGAATTCATGTGATCCTATAATACGGCTGTACAGGATTCAATTGGTGTAAGCCCTGCTATGCTTAATTATAGACGGCAGGAAATTCCTCCTGAAACACTTCGTCGTGAGGACGATAGAGCGGCTGCAGAGCAAGAAAAGGCCAAAGCGCTTTCCGACTGGCAAGTCCGAATGGAAAACTTGTACGATTTTTTCAAATTAGCCTCTGAAACTGCGTCTAAAGCACAAGAGCATCAAGCCAAGTACTATGATGCACAGCATCGAAGTATACAATCTGAAATTAGAGATAAAGTCTGGCGACGCAATCGTGTCCTTTCCTCGGCAGCGCAGGGCATAAATGCCAAACTTACACCTAAATTCACTAGTCCGTTCACCATAACGAGAAAGGTCGACTCAGATATTTATGAGCTGATCGACGAAAACGGTGAAAGTGATGGAAAATCTATCCGACTTGTTCACTACTGTCGGCGGCGAGGACACTTGTCCAGAAGAAGATTCTTCGAATGACAACGAAGGAAGCGTAATTCGCGAGCCACAAGCTAGTAGCGCTCAAAATGAAGAGGGCATAACTGTAGATCCTAGCGAGCGTAAAAAACTGGGTAGGCCGCTTAAAACTCGAGTAACCGTAAGCACGAAAGTACAAAATGTACCGGAGAAAATTGTGCCCGTTATGCAAGCACCGATAAATGACTCCTCATCTCCAGCTGATCGTGAGAATCGGTCCGGATGTCCTAAGGGGTAACACCACACGAGGATTTTCAAAAAATCGATTTTTCTTCGGCTTAAACAATACTTTACTTTAGGGTCATAAAAATAATATGCAATTGGTCCTATAGTGTCAAATAATTTTTAAAAGGTTCAAATATCGATTTTGCGGCAGCGCTTCGGACCGCTCGCTGAGCGCGCTAAATGAGAGTGCGCGGCGCGTTCCGATTCATCGCTTTTGTATTGATTTCATCTATCCTCAAGTATCCTGCAGGGTGCGCTAATACTGAAATTAGCTTGTATCGGTGTGTATATGTGTTAGTTAGTACACCTGCAAAACGACGCCGTGCACACGCTTCGATTTGTATTTCTGCTGATTTTTCGTTTTTATATATTTATATATTACAAATGTCGTTGATTTTAAGTGAACAGTGTGAAAATTATAAACAATATGAGTAGTGAAAGACCAGTGTATGATGGCAAGAAATCGACGAAGGGGAAAAAGAGCAATGTGAAGAGACTGAAAATTTGAAAGCGGCGGCCAAGTAACCGTTATAAAATGGAGAAGCCAAGCGTCGAGGCGGTTGGCACATCGGCTCGAAAATTATCTACCATCGATCCTGATGACTTTGAAGTAGATGAAGGCTTTGCTTATCGAATTCTGAATTTTTTAACCGTATTTACCGCTATTTCGCAAGCTGTTGTGTGCAAAAAGTGCAAGTCAGATGTGACATTCACCGAGTGAGGAAAGCATGGCTTAGGTTTCAAAATTGTTATTTCATGCCAAATCTGCGACAACATTTCTATCCCTTCTTCACCATTCATTGAAAAAGCATACGACATTAATCGTAGAATGATTCTTGCTATGCGACTACTGGGAATAGGATTGAATGGAATAATAAAATTTTGCACATTCATGGAGTTCCCGCTGCCAATTTTTCAACCGTTTTACGATAAAGTTGTACAGAAGATTGCTGTCGATGCAAAGGAGGTTTGTGAGCAGAGTATGAAAAATGCAGCTGAGGAAGAGAAGAAAAATGTGATGAAAAAGGAAACACAAGTGTTATTACTGTATCTGGCGATGGTTCGTGGCGCAAACGCGGCTTCACGTCCCTTTTCGGATTTGTATCACTTATTGGATGGCGTACTGGCAAAGTGATCGACATTTTAGTAAAATCTAAATATTGTAAAGCATGCGAATTTTGGGAAAAGAAAAGTGACACGGATGAGTACAACGAATGGCTCGAAACCCATGAAAACGAATGCCAATCGAACCATGACGGCTCGGCGAGAAAAATGTAAGTGAATGCCGTTATTGAGATGTTCCAGCGCTCAGAATCTTGACACCAACTTAAATATGCCAATTACGTCGGGGACGGTGATTCAAAAACTTTTAAAAGTATCGTAGACTCGCAGCCTTATGAAAATTTGTCAGTAACAAAGAAAGAGTGCATCGACCATGTGCAGATACGGATGGGTACTCGCCTTCGAAATTTAAAAAAGAAAACTAAAGGTCTCGGAGGAAAGGGCAAGCTCACTGGTAAATTAATCGACAAATTGTCAATTTATTATGGTCTAGCAATACGTAGAAATTATGATTCTATAAAAAATATGCGCAATGAAATGTACGCAATGCTAGACCATAAATTATCGACGGACGACAAATCGAAGAGAGATGCCCGTGTGGCGAAGATTCATGGTGCTCGTGGCAGAGGGGCCAGGCCACTGAAGATTTGAATTATAAACACAAGCCAGCAATGTCGCAAGAGGTATTTGAAGCAATTTCTCTTATTTATGCTGAATTGAGCGGCGACGATCTGGTGACTCGTTGCCTCGGCGGATATACGCAAAACAGCAACGAGAGTTTCAACTCAATCGTGTGGTGTATGGCTCCGAAATCAGTCAACGATGGCCTGTCAAGTATCATGAAGCTTGTGCAGAAATTAGGCCTTAAAATAGGACCAAATTGTTTCAATTTCTGCATTAAAACTGATGAGCGGCGGATCAAGTTTTCCGAGCGACCGCTCACAGATGCAGCTAAGAAGGTCCGATTAGATTCAAAATCGATGAGAAAGGAAGAGGAGGAGGCAAATATTAATTTGGATGGCCAAATGTATGGTGCAGGCATCGCAGATTAGAGGTGAACAAAAAATATCGATGATTTAAGTGCATGTAAAACTTTAAACGCGTTTTTCTCGAAACCGGTTTTTTCAAACTGGGATAACAGATTACTCGTAAACTATTGCATGGATTTGATTGAAATTTTTACTGTAACTTCACAGATAGATTGTCTAAAGAAGTACGTAGCCGTTTCGATTGAATGTAAATTTTTTATTTTATAAACAATTTACATCGTTTTTTTTTCGAGAAAAATCGACTTTTTTTCAGAAGTGCGCCATTTCTATAAAAATTTCTTTGGTTTTTTGTTCCAGGTCTCATACTTTCCGAGAAAAGTGTTCTACCGTTTGGAGGTTTGAGAAAAAGGCTTCTCACGAGATTCGTTGTATAACCGACATTTTATATTTAAATGTAAAAAAAAATATATTTTTGTACCTCAATATATGTATAGTAAACCCTCAAAAAAGAAATTTGATCCCTTCTTTCCTACTCTTGTAAAAAATCGTACAAATTAGGCATTTTTTCGGGCCGTTAGAGTGGTGTTACCCTCTAAGGGTTCTACAAAGAAAGTAGCGGTGGCCGTCGAATTATCTCCTATACGCACGTGTGCGCCCCGTCACGAATAAACATATTTATTTACTCAGCTTGGGCTGAACCTGACATTTTCTTGTTTTTATTCTAGACCACTTCATCGAAGAGTTTGCCGCAGAAGGAAGGTTCATCGCAGGTGATTGGCTCGGAATAGTAACCGATCACCAGGAGGAGTTGCGGGAACGAGACCGATTTCACCGCGCCCGCCAAGCTCGCCACGTCGAAGCCCAACGCGACATCGACAGAGTCCAAAGTAGGATCGAAGAGGCCCAGTAAGAGCTTCAACTCGCGAAACAGAGACAGAAAGAGGCCATAGAAGAGCATTCGCTGGCCCAAAAGATAATAGCAGGCCAAATGTTCGGCCATGTTTACTGAAATTGAGGTCCGTAAGAAGGAGGCCAAAGACAGTAGGGAGAAGTACTGAGATGAACCGACCTGCTTTCTGTGCGGACTGGCCGGCGTCAGAGTGTCCTAATAGGGACAAACACTACCTTATGCGGAACAAGAAGTAATTTGCTCGCACATCTAGGTAACTGACCAGTAGTTTTCTCGCGTATTAGGTCGCTAACCATTAGTTTTCTCGTGCATTAGGTCTCTGACCATTAGTTTTCTTATGCTTTAGATCGCTGACCATGTATTATCATTCCAAATAATTTTTTTGTGCTTTGCGCATCAGGTTGCCGTTCCCAATTATATTTTTAGTTTATACTGTGCGCATTGGTCACTAACTATGAGGACTGTGTCCATATATTTATGTATTAAATAAAACAATGGTTTAAAGAGAGAACAAATTTTTCTTTTCCATGTTTTTATTTCTTCATCCATATAGCGATCTGGTACACCAGTTGGGTACCCAGCGTCTGGGGAAGGGGTATATATCGGTTGCACTTACCAAAATATTCTATAGAATATTTTACTGTTAAATCCCTCTCGCCTAACATAATACATGTATTCTAATATCTTTTCTGCTACAGCAACGATAGCGAGGCTAGAGAGAGAGAGAGAGAGAGAGAGAGAGAGAGAGAAAGAATATTTATTTCTAAATTGATGTTTGTAAATACATGTTATTTTAAACATATCATTTAGCTTAAATTATCTCAGTGTCGATTTCAACCCAAAATTATTGCACTGATACATCAGGTACATAAAATATTTGCACTACATCATCATAAAAATATATAAAATTCAATTCCATTCATACAATAAATACACGTACACCCTGAAAATTGTTCCTGTTGATTAGTTAAAATATACATATAAATAAACAAAAAAGAAAATAAATAAAAATAAAAAAAAAATTAATAAACAAAAATAATAATCGACGAAACATTTAATCAAGATCTGCGTAGTATTCTTTAACCACCACCTTAAACGATTGCAGTGAAGATAGAACACGAATCGAAAAAGGGAGTGAATTCCACAAATACGCACCTTGTACTTGAAAGGATCTTTTTCCTGTTTCAGTGCGCATATGTGGTATAGAGAGTTCTTTTACATCACCTCTTACCGGGCGCTTTGATTTGTTCTTTGTGAAAAGTGATTCCAAATACTCCGGCTCTTTAATATTTAAAATTCTATACATTAATGCAGCTATAAAAACAGAGTTTCTCGTATCCACTTTAATTGCGCCTTGTAAGGCGTTATGTGTCCATCCCTTCTAGCACCTAATACGTAGTGCACACATAAATTTTGTGTTCTTTTTTGCAGCCGAATACGTTGCTCAAGAGACGCGTGTAAATAAATCACAGAGCAGTAAGCAAGGTGCGGAAAACGAGAGCCATGTTTAAGTGTTTGCGCAACTCCTGAGTGGAATACCTTCTAAAAAATCTCAAATTGTATAATACAATTGTACTCTGTTAACTTTTCTAGCAACCATATCTACCTGAGGTTGCCAGGTGATTGTAGAATCTAGTATAATACCCAGGCTCGTGACAGTTTGTGAGAAAGGTACGAAGACCCTGTCCTCCAAGCTTATTTTCGGCATACTTTGCGACTCAAGATAGTTAATATATTTACTAGAACCGAAAGTTATTGCTTTAATCTTGCTCTTATTTAGCTTGAGAGCGACGCCTCCGGTCCAATCAGCAACTGCTCGCGAAACCCTAGACAGAATCTCCACACCTTCATTAAAGCTCTCTGGTTTGATCTGTAAGTACGTTTGTAAGTCAACAGCATACAGCAAATGCTTGACGCGTCTCGGGTCGGCTTTTTTAAGATACTTATTCAAGTTGACGAACAGCTCTTTGATGTCGTCTATGTAAAGACAAAACAGCAAGGGTCCGAACACTAAACGCTGGGGCAGATTTGTAGACAACCAAGATGACTTGGTGTCAGTGAGCGTTACAACAGTCTGTCTTCTTCCTAATATATATGATTTTATCCATATTCAAGCATGCCTGAAGAACACCAGTGCTCGCAACTTTACTAGAAGCTTGGCTGGCGAGATTGGGTCGAAAACCTTGCTGAAGTCGAACAGTAATAGTACAGTAACGACTTGTTTGTCAATTCCTGTTAGTATGTATTCAGTGAGTCTTAGTAGAGCTGTTGTCGTTGAGATATTCTGTTTGTACCCGGAATGCATAGGGTCCAGTTGCTTCGGTGTTTTCATATAATTTACTATCTGATCGTGTAAGATTTTTTCCAGATCCTTAGAAAGAAAGCACAGCAATGTAATCGGACGAAAATCCGACACTGATAATGGTGTAGTGCACTTTCCAAGCGGCACAACTCTTGCTCTCTTCCATAGATTAGGAAATATTCCTTTTTCCGAGGAAGCATTAAACAGGTTCACCACGTATTGCCCAATTACCGGCAATGCATTTGCAACTACACTCTGCGGGATATCATCTTCGCTTTCGAGGAGAAATACGAGACCCCGAGTACGACATCTGCAATGCCGACTGGTTGAAATTTAAAGTCGTCATCACAGGCCGTTTTCAGTTGATTATCTATTTCATTAGGATCTTTATCTTTAGATATGGATACACCCGAAAATGAGAATATTAAGTTCCTCCGTTGAGAAACCATGCAGCCCATCCTTAACTTAGGGTAAGAGACCTAGATTGCGCAGTTCTTTTCATATATCACTTTGTTGTCTTCGTAAAAGCCTACCATAAGATTACGCAATATGCGCTTGTTCTGTTCTGTGTAAATATTCATTGCGCAACTCTAGGTACTCCTTCTAAAATCGTACATCCGCGGTCCTTTTGTATCGTTTGTATGTCGCATCACGTTTTTTATTGAGCTATTCAATATTGATATCAATCCAAGGTGAACTGCCTTTTCGAGGGTGAGCCCTCTTTAATGGGGCAAGATTGTTTATTGCATCTAATAAGTTGTTGTTAAGGAAAAACGTCGCTGGATCAAGGTCCACATGACGCGTATTCAAGACCGACCAGTCACAACTTGCTAAGAAAAACTGTAGTTCAGATGGATCAATGCTTTTATAATCTCTATACGAGAAAGGATCCTTGCACAGAGTGGGCGCGTGCACATTTATGGCAGCATCAGTGATGTTGTGCATGCTAGGCCAAGTCGCGTCACGGTTCGTATGTTCCGTCACGATGTCATTACAGTCTACGAGTATCACGTCAATCCATGTGTGCGACGTTTAGATATAATGCGTTGCTCCGTACTGCACAACTTGAAGTGACAGTTCAGTAGTAAGTTTATGGAGAAACTTCGCATGATCACTGTCGGACAACAGATCCGCATTCAAATCACCCATACTAATTTTATGACTGTATGCATTACAATATTCCCTCAACTTGTCAACAAGCTCCGAATATTTGAGAAATGCAATAGCAGGGGCTCTGTAGACGACCGCAACAAATACAGGTTTCTGTTCCCTATACTGTATCTCATACATGAGGTACTCGGACTTGTTTGGTTTATCCGGTCCTCCAGTGTTCGATGCAGTAAGCACTTTGATCCTGTACCTGTCGCGAACGTAAAGTGCAACCCCTCCTCCATGTACATTTCTATCCTGTCACACAAGCCAGTAACCATCGATTTGAATGGGATTATTAGCTTTCTCGTTATCCAGCCACGTTTCAGCTAGTCCGAATAAGTGATAGGAGCTTTCGCGAAGAAGTTGACGAATTTGTTCAATGCAATGTCTTATAGAATTTGCATTGAAGAAACCCGCTCTCATGTCCACTCCATTGTCCGTCTTGTGAGTCTTTTCTTTATCAAGTCTTTTCTATATCTATTTTGGTTGTTCTTTTTCACTCTTATTATTGTGCTTATTTGTTCCGGTGTTGCAATTTTTGCGTATGTTTTGTACCGTTTCTGAATTATTGTTGTTGCTATTATTGTTGCTGTTATTATTTTTATTATGGTGGATATTATTGTACGAGTTATAAATCGTGTTGAGGTCCGATGCATTACTGCATGAATGTGCTCGCATACCCTCTCGCAGTCGAGCAAGGATCCTGTCTCGCCTGTGCCACACGAACCTAAAACCAAGATTTTTAGTTATTGTCTTTAAACTCGTAAAATCTGAGTAAGTACTTGGCTTCCGCGACTTGTTTATAAAAATATTCGTAGGACACACACGTTTAGCAAGCTCCTTACCTAACGCAGAGCCATCACAACTCGGAGTAAGTTTTCGAGGTCGACGGCTCCGCGTTTAATTCTCGATTACGGTGGACTCGCTAGGCGCTGCACGACCTATGGAATCCACTTCACTAGTACATGAGCATCTACGTGACGCAGACTTATCCTCGTTCCTAGGAGACACGAATATCTGCGACTCGATTACAGCTTGATTATCATTGAAATTGATTGCACTGTCATTGCTTTGATGATTTATGTCATCGATCATGGCTCCAACTTTGATTATTAAGTTTCCAATTGTTCTTTCAGAACTTTATGTTGCTGCAAAAAACAGACGATCATTATGCAGTCTCTCCAGCTTGGAAGACTTCTCGTCAAGTTTTTTCTCTAGTGACAAAACTTGAGCTGTTAGTTTGTCATTCAATCCTTCTGTTGTAGGTTCATTGCGTATTGAATAAATCTAGCATGGACGATAGCATAGTGCAATAGATCACGAGGCCTGATCCAACTAAAGAATTGTCGTTCTTATAGTGATATTTTTTGATAATACAGTAGTAGGAGTGGAAGCAACAAGTGGCTCCCTCTCACTAATGTTTTTGAAAACCTTTTTACTAATAGAATTGTCCTCAGTATCTGTATTGTTTCATATAATAGAATTTTGAATAGTATCACTTGTGCTATTATTCTTATTTTTGCTTGATCCTCTTAATTTACAGTCCTGACATATATACGTGCCACCCTCTAACGCTATCATAACCTGACATATATTGTGATACGTTTTTTTGCAGACATAGCAATTACACAAGACTTATTTGTTTATTGTTGAATAATAACTTTACAGTTTGAAAAAGCATTGTTAGAGTAGCGCAAGTGCTGAGAGTTATATGAAATAATAAAAGCGATATAGGATCAATTGGCGGTTATATGTATCAAGCTTTTATTCGCATAATGTTTATGTTTCTTTAATATTTTTATAGTCCCTAATACAAAACTGTTTATTTGTCATCTGAATGTTTATCTTTAGTCAAAATATTATTTGTTGAAAGATGTAGTTGATAATTGTAGCATAACAATTATATGACATACGGATATTACAGTATTTTTAATGATTTCTTTAAAATTGAATTTGTTTGTACAATGTTAAACATTTAAAAAATATTAAATTATTAATATTATGAGCAAGAATATACGTATATATTCTTCTCTTATGATACCTGATGCACTTAAGGTATATAAATAGTTCTTAATTGGTATATCAAAAATTCAATACTAAAATAGTGAAATTATTAAAAATAGCTTATTTTGCTAAACTATAATATTCCACAACTTGGCTTAGAAGCCCCATGGGATTGTAATAGTGTACAGAGCTCATTTTTTTCGATGGTAGAAGCACCCTCAAAAAGTCTGGACATGATCCGTGATCCGCAGAGCTCGGTCCCCCCTTGTAAGTACTCTCTCCCTCTCCCTCTAACAATATGTAATAAATAACACTCTAGAATAAATTATTAATCAAACGTTAAACTTTCATTCAGATGTTCTTCCTATCCTTTTCCAACTTGGAAGCGCCGAATCCGAACGAATTAGAAATGGAAACTGTGAAAAATCGCGTTAATATTCTGGAAGGGGAAAATGACTCATTGATCGCGAAAAACGCAGAACTTTACACAAAATTTTTAAATTGGGTTAAACTAGTCGCGGAAGACAGCGGTTGCGTGGAAATAAAAAATTACGTGAAAAACGTGAAATAATGAAAAACGTGGGGGAGATGTTCAATAAAAATCAAAATCCACACCGGCCCTGCGAATACCGGTAAAAATGAAATATCGCGGAAAGTAAAATTGAATATTCCAAAATTTAAAGGCTAACCATCAGAGGCCGATGAAATTTTTATTTGAACTAGAAAATTATTTTTTATTAATAAAACCAGACGAATGGGACACTTTAGGCATCGTGTCTCAAGCTCTTACAGATGACGCGCATAATTGGTGGTACTTACAGGAGGGGGAGGTCCAAAATTATGAAGAATTTGTGATCAGATTTAAAGAAAGATACTGGAATGCAGGCGTGCAAAGGGCGGCTAAACGCAAAGTAGAGTTAGGACAATGGTACGCGTCCGCGGCTATGAACCGCATAAATTATGCAATTTACGTGTTTGGGTTAATTAAGGAATTAGAGTTCAATTACACTAAGGAAGAGGTTGTATTAAAAATAAGTGATCATTTCGATAGGGGGGTCCGCTTAGCTATAATGGGCCAACAGATAAAGAATAAAAATCAACTATTAAAGATTCTAGCGGAGTTTGATAGATAGATAGATTTGAATCTCTTATAGAATTATTAAAAAAGGGAATAGGTATTCACTGGACTACGGATCAGCAGAAGGCGTTTGAGGATATAAAAACTTCATTCGATGAAAATATCATCTTAAGATATGCTGATCCGAAGCGTCCTTACATCCTTACGTCTGATTCTAGTGACTTCGCGTGTGTTGCTGTTTTATCACAATTAAGTGATAACGGAGACGAGGAGGTCGTCTGTTTTGTCAGTAGGACTTTAAAGGGGAGCGAGTGTTCGTATTTCACGACGGAAAAAGAGATGGTAGCTCTTGTATGGGCCTTAAAAAGTTAGATACGTTCTTGCGGAAGGGGGGGGGGGGGGGCGTAAAAAATCTGGTTAGGACAAACCACGAAGCTCTGATTTTTTTAATAACATGTAAATACAGTAATGCGAGGTTGCAAAGATGGAACCTTGCAATCCAAGATTTTTAAATTGATACGGAGTATTTACTGGGAAAAAATAATGCAGTGGCGGATTATTTAAGCCGAGTTACGGATCTGGAGCCAAATACAGTAGAAAAATCAGAAATTATCATAGCAGCAATAACTGAGCCGACACCCAGCCGAGCGTTAATTAACTTTTGTAAAAATATCGATAAATATCAAAATCAGGATGTTTTATGCGTCAGAAATAAGAAAAAAATTGAAAATTAATGATGAAAAAAGCAAAAAACAATATGAAATACGTGACAACTGATTATGTAAAATCACGTCAGACCGGACAAAAATCTATATACCAGAGGGGGGGCCTAAAAACATTAATTAATGAGGTGCACGAATTTTATGGGCCCGTGGGAGCACGCAAAGTATAAGATGATTTTTGAACATTTTTATGCAAAAAATTTAAGAAAAAAGGTGTCGAAAATTTTAAAAACATGCGATAAGTGCCAAAAAACTAAATATTTAACGCAAAAATATAATTAAATAATGCAACCAATTCTCGTAAATAAGCCGCGAGAACTCTTATCAATAGATTTTTTTGGACCCTTACCCGTATCAACAGGAGGAGTAAAATATATACTCACAACCATAGATGTTTTTAGTAAATATGTGGTATTTTATGCACTCAAAACAGCAAACACGTTAGCCGTGATTAGGAAATTAGTAAATGATTAAATGCCAATATATGGCAAACCAGAAGCAATAATATCGAATCACGGAACCCAATTTACTCGTAAAACATTCGATTAAGGTTTTCATCAATTAGACACCCTCAAAGCAATATAATTGAACGCGTGCACCGCGAATTGGGGTGGTTTTTACGAACATTTGTAAAAGAAAAACACGACTGGTGGGCTCGACATATTCGAGTAATCCAAAATATTATTAATGAAATGCCACGTGAAACGACAAACAACCGCCGGTATTACTGCAATTAGGCCTTAAGCCAACTAGAATTTGGGAGAAATATATAAAAATGCTACAAGTGGATGATGGTATCTCACGCGAACGCACAATCTCGCTGGCTCGCGAATACGCGCACGAAAATTTAAAAAATAGGGCAGCGAAAAAGAACGCAAACAAAAACACTTCGAATTTAAGAATGGCGACGAAGTATTAGTTAAAGCCTTAAATGTGTCCGACGCTGAAAATGGAAAAATAGCTAAGTTTTTGTATGTATTTGAAGAGCCATTTACTGTACAATAAAATGTAGGTCTCGATACATATTTATTATACGACACGGTATTAAAAATAGAGCGAGGAAAATTCCATTTGCACAATTTAAGACCATATTACAGAGAAGAAAAAAAAGAATGAACAATAATTTATACAACATTTGCTCAGTAATGAATATTGTTTAATTTCTTATAAGTTTGTATAATTAAAAATATATGTTGTAAACAGACTAAGTATTAATATAATCTGAGCGCTATCCGTAGACGCATAGCCGTGGGTTAATTTCTTTGTGTCCCAGATCGAATAGAAAATTTTTTTTATGTCTTTCTGCGTGCGACATCCAAACAAATTTGAGGGGCACAGAGGATGCAAAGAAACAAAACACATAGAGGTATTATGAATAAAGGAGGCTTGAAATATAATAGAAAATAAAATGTAAAAGATATGCATAATAACATTGTAGAATAAAAGAGGCACCTTGAATTTGGCACACTAGTCAACAAATAAATAATTAAAAAATTATGCATATGTTAAATAATAAAAAGTAGTCTGTCAAAACAAATATTGTACGATTTAAATAAAGTAGTAAAAAGAAGTACCGAGAATTAGACCAAATTAACAATCATAGAAGTACAACAAGCTTTATATAAATAAATATAACATTCAAACAGGATAGTTAATTATTTAAAACATTATTATTTAAATCACCTCAAAATATTGAGATAAGCAATTGGTTATACAAGCACGATTTGAATGTTTTAAACACTCAGAGAGACAAATAAAATTAAATAAAGCTGTATAGAATGGTAGAATGGATGAAAGCAAAAACATACCCGAGAAGATACTGCGGGAATCCGAGTTCCACGAAGAAGACGGGAGTTTCGAGGAATCAAAACAAAGGGAGTCTCCACACAGCGCAAATGCGAACGAAAAACTACAGAAAAACACGTGATCGAAGGCTGATGCGAATTTTGGCAAAGGAGGGGAAGAAAACCAAGCCTATGAGGCGAGGAAAGACGTGATAGGATTTTAATATCAAAATCAATCGCAGTCGAGTAAACATGTCTATCACGGTTACGATCCACGACTCAGCAACGTGCGCCGAGCAGTTTGGTGTATGTGACCAGGAGACGCTGGTCAGCGAACGCGACATCCAGTTGCGCACTGGGTACACCAGGACGATACCCATGAGGAAGGCCATTCGGTGTGAACGGATATTATGGGGAAGGAGGGGGCGTTTCGTCCCGGCCAGGAGCATAGAACCAGGGCACCAATCACTCTTTCAAGGGCGGATAAAAGAACGCTGGCACATCCCGACGTCTACAATGCCGGGATTACCACGAGCAAGCACATAGAGAAAGCCATGGAGACGCATAAGGGATGGGTGTTCTTCGGAGCGAGACAACCGAGACTACCGGAGCAAAAATCCCCGTCACCAGTGTTCCTGGGCATAGGGGAACCGACACCCATCGATTTGACGGAGAAGTGGCGACTTCCACTAGCTGGAAAAAATAAAAGAAAACGGCAGAATAGGAGAGACAGAAGGATCCGTGAGGAAGAGGTCAGTAAAGAGGTGCTCCTACGTCCTGGTAGATCACGGAGGAGGAGAAAAGGGTGACGGCGAATATCAATGACGGCGAATATACGCCACAACCCATGACCGCGGTCCGACAAAAGGGAGAGACATGGAAGCTGTAGGCGCAGCTGCAAATAATAAATAAGAAGATTGCAGAAGAACCCGCCTGGGTAGATGCGCTGCTAGAGGAAGGCGACGTGCCGACGCGGGTGAACATCCCCTTACGACAGGAGGACCAGGGAAGTATCCCAAAGATACCCCGGTTGTACCGTGAGCAGGACGAGGTGGACGACGTTCTGCAGAATCTAGAGGCACCTGGTATACCAACCATAGACAAATATGAGGGCAGCATATAAGAATTCGATGAATGGTTGAAGAAGCTTTAAAAATTAAAGGGGTGTTTTTGATTTTTCTATACTAATTATTCTATACTTATTTTACTTGTGTACTTAGAAAATAAACAGAAAATAAGGTAAAATTTTGTTATATTTTTATTTATAAGCAGCAAGCCAGCGGGAGCCGTCAAACACAAACAAATATTGTTTTTCTTTCTCACAAAAAGAAAAAAAAATTCATTTGGGGGGCACTGTGACGGCCGGAATAGATACTGTAGCATTTAAGAAAAAATAAAAATAAAATTCGCTCAGCCAAAACATAAAAGAAAAGCATATTGTAATTACGCGGGTCGCACGAATATGCGAAAAGTCCGGCGGCGTGTGCAGAATCGCGCAAATCTTAAGTGGAGTAGAGGGGAGAGAAGAAGGAGAGAGTAGTAGAAACGGAGAGCTACGTCACAGACGCGCAGCGCGGGTATAAAGGGAGACGCGAGCTGCGGGCAAGGGATCATTCTCTTCTCGGAACTCAAGGCACGCTGGGCTATCTAGACCGGTGCTCCCTCAGGTAAGAGACAGTGGTAGCGATGCCCGAGGCCAGAGCTAACGCGCTTAGGTCTACGTTCACTCGTATCTCACTAAGTACTCTCTCCCTCTCCCTCTAACAATATGTAATAAATAAGACTCTAGAATAAATTATTAATCAAACGTTAAACTATCATTTAGATGTTCTTCCTATCCTTTTCCAACTTGGAAGCGCCGAACCTTCCTTGGTATCCATCGAGGGGGCCAACGCGCTGATAAGTCCCATTAAGAAAGCGCGCACTCTAGAGCGGTCAGCGCACCGCTCGAGTGTGTGCCTTTCGGAGTTTTTCCCGTAATAAATCCATAAGTGTTTTTTAAGTTATTTGGCCTCTCGCCTCGCAAGAGGGCTAGTTAGCGCTCTTGCCGGACCGAGATAATAAATCAAAATATAGAAAACTGCATTTAAGGAGCTCCTAACTAGGCAGCTCCGGGAACTCAGTGGAGAGCAGGAAGAGAGAAATTATTGGGAGCTTTAAGAGCTGTTTTTCCAGTCACTTGTCTCGGGTTAACACGCGAACCACGTTCACACAAATATAAATGCATTTTCTTTTTTTTTTATAAACGGCTGAGACCGTCACAACATACAACGCTTACCTTATAGCTCAAAACTTCGTTATCTAAAACTCTGAACTAGAGACAGGCCAAGCTTAAACCTGAAAACCCTATAGGCTAAAATTTTGATAAGCCATAAATCCATTATTTTATAATAGTGGTAATAAATAATTGTAATAATTGAATATAATAAATATACCAGAAGTCTATATGAATATCTGCATCCTGAAAAATTGTAAATATAAACATACTGAATATAAATAATGAGCCAACTTTTATTGGCTACAACACATATTTCCGTTATATAATATGTAAAAAAACGTTTATTTTATTATATGACGTTTTTTCATATGATTCTTAATTTTTTTTTCATATCCATATTGTGCTTGTTTCCAGTTCTTATCACTGACGATCACTAAGTGATCATCATCTTCATCATGAAAATTATCGTTATTGTCATCATTAATATCAGCATCATCAACATCTTCAGCATCCGTTCGTTCCCGCGTTCATGACTTTGTCTGCAAAAGTAATTTGAATTACTAAAAAATAATATGTTAAAACTTATTTTTAAATCAAAGTTTGGTCAAGTTATAGAAAAGTATAAAAACGCCATAGAAGTCTAACCACAGATTTGCTGCCATGCTAATTGTTTTTTCTATTAAATTATCAATTTTTTTATTTTTAATAATTATATACATTAACGCTTATGATAGTATGAGTGCGCATGCGTACTTGTGTATACGTTTGTTATTATTTGCTGAAGAACGTCATTGTTAACTATCTTTTAATCATCTTTTAATCATCTTTTAATAATCTTTTAACTATTGTAAAGATTCCATGGTATAAGAACGCAAAATTGATATTCTCAGTTTTTTTAATATTACTTTGAATATTTGATTTGAACAATTACATTTAAGTATAGGGGCAAATTTCGAAAACTTCGAATGACGGTAACAACCTATTATAGTCTCTCGGTAAAAATTACGTGGTTAGTCACGTGATAAATTGCGTGACCCTACTGAAAATATTACGTGATTATATAATCTCGTGATATTTTAATATTCAGCGACTCAAAATTCATAAAAATAGTCTCCGTCGATAATGTTCCTCAATAGACTTACGTTTTCTACCGCGTAAAACAGCAATTTCGGGGTGTTTTTTGAGGTTAGGGATGAACGCTTGTGGTATCGGTACAAAAGAGGGTCGGATTCGTGTTCAGCAGCTCAAGATAGATGAAAATAGTCGTTGTTTGGAATTTTTCGGAACTCCTGTGATTTCTAACAGCTTGATCATTGCGTAAAGTAGTATTTCTTTAAGCTTAGGGATCGTGCAGCTCCGACTGAAAACGAAATTTTAAAAATAGCCACGAGCTAATCAAAAGTACTTAAAAAATGCTAAGTTTTTCATATTTTTAAAAATTTTTAGGTGGAAAGGAATTTTGGGCACGGCGGTGTTCCGGTTGACGTGGAACATATAGAATTATTAATTATAACGGGGTGCTCAATGATTAATAACAATTTAATTATTAGCCGAGCTAGATTCCTGCAGGCGTGCGCCACATGCAACGCGTGTGTGCGGCTTGTCGCAGCTCTTACCTTTGAGGCGGCCCGCGGCGATTCGCCGTTGTAGCCTTACTCCGAATCCACGAATCCACGAAGATTCGGCTTGGTGCGTAGTTTTCTCGACGCACTGGTTTTGGCGGCCTGAAAGGATCGTGAAAACGCGAAGACTAATCCTTTCGCAACGCGAACAGCGTTGTAGCCTTGCTTCGGCCTAACTCGATGCGAGGAGCAGGCGGATTCGGGTTAATGAATGGCACAATGATTTAACCAAAACAACAGAAGCTATATTCTAAGACAATAAACAAATATTCTACAATTACTTTAACATATAAACCGAGTCGATAATAAGAAATAAAAAATCGCGTACGGCGAGCCTCGCTTGCGTGTTCAGGACGACCGTCGCTGGACACGCTGCCGAAATCGGAGAGGGTTGCGATCGCGCGCGTTTCCACTTTACCGTGGGCTGTTCGGAGCCTTCATGTCTTGAGGGCACGGCACACTATTCGTAGTGTGGCCCTACTAAACGTCCGTGGTTGCCGCGGGCTAGCCCTTACCTCTATTATATAGAGAGTGACGGTAGGAGGAGGTGACGCGCCGTTGACGATGATGCTTTTCGCTTATCTTTCTCGCTGCAATCTCGTTGCAGCTGGTCCGCATGTGGGATAGTGGAATCTCCTCTCCACTCCGCAGGCACAGTCTCGCACTCTCTTTTACTCTCTTTTCTTCTTTCGTCTCGCACCACCAAAACGACAGAACGTCGGCGTCCTCGGTGGTGTCCTTCAAGATGTCGGCATAGCGTCCCTCTTCTCGAGGCTCACAGCATGAAGAGTCGAGCGGTAGTGGTTCTTCCTTTCCGCGTCCGTTGTACCCCGCTCCTTCTCCACTCTCGGCTTTACACCTGTTGCCGCTCGTGGGCATGAGATGGCGTCTCATGCCCCTTTCGCGGCCTCTCGTCCGTGAATTATACGCGACTCGTTACATAATATATATATATATATATATATATATATATATATATATATATATATATACAACTTTTATTTGCACGGCACGACCTTTGAATATCATTTTAAAAATATTTAAAAAATAACATGATCTGTAAATAGGATGAACATTTACATTTATTTGAGCGAAACTGCCATTGCAATTTCGAAAATTAAGTTTTTTCTGAGGAGGTCTAATATATGTATATTCGTAAGCTGTGGTCGTGCGTTGTAGATTTATTCTAATGTTTCGCGTCAATGAATCCAGAGCTCAAGTGATGTAGAAAACAAAAAGTCACCCCTGTGCTTTGTGGGCCGGTCTAGTTTCTGGAGAGCTTCACGTCGAGAGGACACAGAGCCCAATAAACCTTGTAATTCGTCTGAGTCTTCCTAAGAATGACCCATCCGAATCAGCCTAAGCCTGCACCTAATACCGGATCCGGCTCGAAAGGACCGATGAAAATTCCATCTCGAAATGAAATCAAGAAATCGCAAAAAGCGCACAACTTAGTATTTTGAAACCTCAAATATAAATTTATTTATATATAAAATATTTAAATGAAACGAATTATAGAATAAATCACCTCGATTGCCGCTTTTGATCCCACATCACACAACCGAGCTCGATGTCGAGTCAACGCAACTGATTGCTAGTTACTTCTTCCCTCCCTCACTTTCTGGATCAGGAGAGGGGGCGTTCCTTCTCTTTCAATTTCGCGACCATGAGACACCGCTTTGAGATTAACAACATTTGTATATTACAACATAATACAATACAATAATATAATATAATAAATATTTTATGACTCGACTCATTTCAATTATATTTTAAACATAATAAATAGAAAAAAAACATGTAATAATTAAAGTTTGTAATAATAATAATGATTATAATAATAATTATACATAACACCTCCACTACAAGAGTAAAACATGGAGTCAGAAGTCAAAGCTCCTATTTTGCTAGAACTTTTTAAACGTTTCTCTAGTTTTGCGATATTAACTTTTTGAGGAAGTGGTTGTTGTCTCTTATCGATTAATTTCGGTGCTGTAGTCCTTTCCGATTTTCTGATAGTCGAATTTCCTGGTGAAGGTTCTGTTTCTAGTGGAAATGGTTTGAGTTGAAAAATTAAATGAGTAATCGAACTCTACATTACTTCAAGTAAATGTACTCCACATCCATATATCGTATATAAGGTAATATCCGTGAATGATTGTATCTAGAATGATTTTCATAATTTGTATTATCATTTAGAATGAAATTACCTCTGCCGAAAATATTTCGAATGTGGTAAATCCATTCTATATCATTGCCTATGTAGAATGTGCGTTTGCTTCTATTGAACTTTTATCAATTAAATTTTGAAAGTTCGCCGATGATTGGGGCATTGGTCTATCAGAAATCTTTTTGCTAAGGGCTCAATATATGATGGTTTTTCTGCAGAAAACATCAGATGCTCTCTTAACCTTTCCAGATCTTCGGCGGTATAGATGCCATTATTCATTAGTCCCTCAAGGTCCATATACTTCCACGTACGTTTCTTTAAAGGTTCAATGATTTGTGGTGGTTCTGCTATTTCAGGTGTAGGTACAAATTGTACCCGAGCAGAACTGATATCAATAATTGACGGTAACAACCTACCATAGTCTCTCGGTATTGTCATAATTCGTGATTGTGGTTTAAGATAATAGGTATCAGTTTTACATTCGACTGGTACCTCCTAATAACAAACGTGTAGGTGTCTAATTTTGTATGGTGTTAACTGGCATAGAATAAGATGTGCTACCTCGCCTACCGGCATAGCCATATATCCAGTAGGGCTGGATGGACAGAACGGATTTTTTTACTATCTAGATATCCGGATATCCGGAAAACGAATAGTTGTAGAAAAGAATCCGGATAATCTGAACTATCTGGATAATCTGGATAGTTCGGATAGTAATATCACTATTTCGCGAAAACTAAAAGCAGAAAATAAAGATATATTGCATGTAGATTCTTAAGTAGGGGAAAGGGGGATAAAGTAGAACGTGGGAAAAAGCGCGTACCACGAAGCTCTTGTGCGTAGCTTCATCTCACATTCTAAGTCTAGATACATGTCGAAACTGATTGAGAATCATTTAAGAGGTTAAACCACTGTAGAATTTTCAAAAAATCGGAAAATTTTTTCTTTGCTTAGAAAGTGTTTTAGGGTCTTAAAAATGATATACCAAACGATGGAAGGCGGAAAAAATGTCTCAATGTTCAAATTTTCAATTCTACCGCAACGCCTCTCAGGTATACCCCGAGCGCCTTTTGTGATCACTGCGCGTGCTGTAATTTTGGAGTACGGAAGCAGGTATAACGGCAGTCGATAGAGTAAAATATAAGTTTGTTGGACTGTAAACGGGCGTTAATTTTTCCGTACTCTAGCTAGAAGCTCATTTATTGTTATTTTTTTGTTGTTCAATTCTATTTGTAGATAGAAAGATTTTATCTAATCAATTATATGTAGTTCATTTACACATAATATATTTTAAAACCGAAAAATAAATTTTTGAGTATTAGGCTTTTTTACGTCTGACGTCACGACCCCACGTGATCGAACGCTGGTAGAGCAACATTCAAAATTGCACTGATTTCTTTTTATTACTATAAAATCGGTGCAATCATTTCTGAGCATCAAAATATATACTAAAAATACCTTTTTTGCTAAGCTATCTAAATAATGTTAATCACACTTAATTCGCTGCCTAAAAATATTGTATATTTATGATCAAAACATGAGCGGTAAAAAATTGTTATCGTATAATTGCGAATAAATTAGCTAGGATATGATTTCATCGTATTTGAATATTAGTGAAATATAATAACGAGTTTAGTATTCAATATAGTGTAAATAAAACATTTTTTGGAATAGCAAATTTGTCTGAAACAGTATATTTTATCCATTTTTTTAGGTTACATCGTTAACAACGTAAAACTTGTTAATGTTAGTAGATTAAACCTTCAAAATAAAGAAAAAAGTTTGTCATAAATATTTTTTAACATAAAACATGTTTATTTTAAATAAAACTCACATAAGTAATTTCCTAACCTACAATTTTTTTTATGTTTTCTCTTCACAAAATAATTTTTAATATTAAATTTTAATTATTATATAGAGTAGTAAGTACGCAAAACAGTTCAAAATCACTGTATCTTGTAGCATACATTTTATTTATGGTAAAATAAGGAATTTCATAATAAAAATTGAAAAACAGTTTAGTGGTGTCCATATGCCACTACGTCAGCAGATACGTAAGTTTATTAGCTAAGGGTTAAAATGGTCAAACAAAATTACAGATGCTTATTAAAATATTCTTACTCAAATCCAAAAGAAGAAACGAGATAAAATGCCGACATTTTATGTAAGAAAATAAAATCAGTTTATTAATTTTTGTTTTCTAGGCTCAATTTCGGTCATTATAATAAAATTTAATGAAAAAATTGCGTTCATAGTTTTCAAGGGAGTTTATTCAATCCCACAGAATTTAGCAAGATAAAACGTCTATATAGAGCTACAAAAATCATCTCTTACTTCTAGACTGTTTTTTACCTTACTAATGATCAGCCCTATCTTAGACATGTTGGATACTTTGTTTTAGATCCCAACGAAGGGATTTACACAAAATTTGATAATAGTTTCACGAAATTTTCAAACTTCACTTACGTTACATTATGTATCTCCTTTGTATCGATGGAATTTTCTCTTTAAAGAAAAAGAAGATACACGAATGACAGATTTTGAGAGTACCGAATTAAAATTCACAGTTACGTAACGTTTTTATCCGAAAAGCTAATAAAATAAATGTCTCGTAAAATACATACGTGCGACCAGCACAAACAATTTTTACATTAGTGAAAAGAAAGTTAAAAAATTTGTATTTGACATCTGCTGCGTTAAATTATTTTAAAAATATGTGAACTTATAAACGGTAAAAGATAGCGAAAAACACACAAAAAAATCACAGATTCTGCGATTTTCCAGATTTTATCATCTTTTAGTAATATTCGTGTTAAGTGGAGATTTTTTTGTGTGATTCCACAAAAAGTATGTATAATTGTGTATTGGTATGCAAGTGTTTTTGATATATAATACGGATATCCGGATATCCAGATATCCAGGTTGTTTCATGATGGTCAATGCAAGTACGTCAGGTTTTGTATTCCAATATCCCATTGAATTGATGACTACTTATCTCTTCAATCTGCATCTGTGAAGAATCACATCTCGAATATTTGTGAACTGAGTTTTAATGTCTTCAATTTAAGCCATTTTAGTATTAACATAAGCTGTCATAAGAATGTCCTGGTCTTCCAGTCGATATTTCTTTGCGAATCCCTGGCTTGATGTATATTCTATGATAAAAAGTTTAGGGTGTTCTGCCTCCATCACTCTGAATTTTCGAAATAGACGTCCATAGTTCGAGCAGTATCTTCAGCGACTTTTATGTCCATACCCTCGTAAAGGATACCATATTTTTCGAATTAACATGCTGTCGATTGTTGGATATTCCAGTAGGCGTTCTCGTCCAAATCCAACTTACCAAATTTAGTATATAGTACAATTTCAAGTTTAACAGTGACTACAATATTTTTATATTGCCATGTCTCGTTTAAGTAAATAGCTCCATTGCATGTTCTATCTGCATCCAGTGCTCCTACTACTGTCAGCGCTCTTCTCGTAGGCCTATATAGCAAAAATTTGTAATAACTTACCATATCACTAAAATGGAAAGTCAACTACATCGGTAACATTAAAAAAAAGATTTTTTCTAAGTGAAGAACCATATGCATCAAATTTTAACAAAAAACAGTCTATCTTTGAACATATTTCAAGACTAATTTTCAATGATTTTTAATGGGTTATGTGATAGTATGATGTAATTTGCTTCTGGTAGTTTACGTCATGGAGACTTGTATATAATTTTAGTTAAAAGCTGATAACAAGACCTTTAATTTAAGTCGGGGCAGCATTTCTGAAATTATTAGAATCAAAGGTTATGTTTATTTTAATATTACGAATAATTCTAGGTAGTAAATTGGGACAATGTATGATACGGTCCCACAACGTGATCCCCAATTTACCACCTCAGAATTTTCATAATATTAATGACACATAACTTTTGATTCAAATAACTTCAGAAATTCTACGACCACTCAAATTAAAGGTCTTGTTATCAGCTTTTAAATAAAATTATGTTTAAATCTCCATAAAGTAAACTACCGGAAGTAAGTTACATCAAACTATGACATAAGCCATTTAAAATGTTAGAAAAACTGCACAATATCGAGACTGGAACAGTTTCTATATTTAGATATGTTTACGTTTGCCAATTTTTCCGTAAATTCTATTCGGAACAAAGAGTAAAAAAAATGTTGGGTTTTGAAAAATCATCGAAAATTAGAGTCTTGAAAAATGTTCAAAGATAGCCTCCTTTTTGTTAAAATACGTCGCATATAGATCTTCACTTGGGAAAAATACATTTTTTGATGGCACGGATGCTGTTAAACTTCTATTTTAGTGATATGGTAAGTTACTTAAAGTCTTTTTGCCTCGATTTATAAAGTTTTAATCATCTTTGTACCAAATTTATGAAAAAAGTGCATACACGCATTTAAAGAACTTTGAAATCGAGGTAGGAACCTTTAAATCTTAACGTCTTTTTCCACACTTATCAACTTTTGAAAGGGTTACAAGAAGGAAAATCGAAACTTTGAACATTTTGGACCACCCTAATGTAGATATACAAGATGTTTTAAAAATGCGTCATCTATATCGATCGACGTAGTTTCCTTTAATGGTACAGCGATAGAAAATTTCGTTAATAAATCCTGCATTGTAAGAACATATAAATTACCATTTTTTGTTTTATATGGCATAGGACCAACGATAGCAACCTTATCAAAACTAGAACCAGGAGTGTCAGTCAATACCATCGGCTGACGCACTTTCTTTCATACGAGTTTATTTGTTTGACAAAAACGAGATTTTCCTATCATTTTTTCAATTTTTTTCTTAAGATTAGGCTAAAAATAGTTTTTTTTCTTCGGATATATATATTTGCTACACCCTTTATGACCATTTATAGGTGATTCATGTATATCGTGAATTATTGCTTCTCTTAAATTTTATTCGGGAATAATTACTAGATTTCGGCATAATATGATTTTAACATTACGATCTTTAAAAATATCTTTGATTCTATCTACAATTTCATCCCACAAAAGATCACCCTAGGTATCTGTTTTAGATAAACTAACACTAACTAATCCGAGTAATAAATATACATCAAGTAGAGATTCGATAGCACTCAAAAATATTTCTTTAACAATACGTATATTGAGATTTTCTTTAACTAGAAGTGCTATAAAATATATTATTTCACACGATGTCACTTTAGATTTACCTAACGATATATCAATTATTTGCCGAAGCTTGTTTTCTTTAACCAACATATGCGCACCTGAAAAAAGAGGTTGATTTTTGACAGCAACAAAATATGTTGCATTGTCTTTACTCATAAGAAAATAATCTCGTGTTTCAATTATATTACTCGCTAGTCGAGAACGATTTTCATTATTACGATTAATTTCATAATCGGTAGTTACCAGATCAGCTATGTCTAATGATGTTACACTTTTATCAATATCATCAGCTGTCTCGTTACTATCTCGAGGTAATTAATCTAACTGTGTATTGCCAATACTCTACTATACTATTTTGCCTATTTCTGCTTCGATAGATTGCGCTAATATATCTTCTGTTCATTTTCGGTTCTCGCTTGATAATTTATATTTCCCCTTTCCTACTTCCCATAAATTTAAATTAGTTAATATACAACCCGGTTCAATAAAATCGTAATAATCTAGAGTATATTGATCTTTCTGGTATTGTAATTACAAAAGCCAACCAATTTTTATACACTCACATTTCTTACTGCTAAAAATTCTTTTTTGTAAAATAATATATTTGCGCCATAGTCTATCACAGTTATATTTAACTCTTATTGTTCTGATGTATCAGAATTTTAATCTGACACAGGATTTCGTGACAACGCATCAGCTAGGTAATTTGTTTTTCCCGGAATATACTGAATATCACAATCATAGACTTCTTTTAATTTAAAATAGCATCTTTTTAAATGTGATATTGAATCTTTAACACTATGAAGCCATTTCAGAGGCTTATGATCAGTAGTCAATGTAAAACTTCTTCGAAAATACAATTTTTAAATTGCTTTGCACAAAAAAGCATAGCTAAAAGTTCTTTTTCTATAGTACTATAATTAATTTCTGGTTTTTTAAGCACTCTATTCGCGTATGCTACTGGTACATCAGAGCAACTATCTTTAATTTGAGATAGGACTCCACCAGTAGCATGTTTCAATGCGTCATGTAAAATGGTTGGTCAAAGTGATAAATTTTCTATACAATTGTGTTTCTGATGGTTTTAAACTCATATCTAAGATCATTTGCAAATGCACAAAAATTTTCTTCTAGATCAATAAGATTTAAATTAAGAAATAGAAAATCATCCATAAAAGCAATTCTCTTTTTACGGCATTTTGCTATATTATTAGTTTGTTCTTGGAATATAGCTGGTGCATTCATTAAACCAAACATCATTCTTATAAATTACAAATGATCATTCGGAGTTGAAAAAGCAGTTTTTCAGCGATCTTCCGATCTTATTTCAATTTGATGGAATCCCGACTCCATATCTATACTTACATACTTTTTTGCTTCAGCAAACAGTTCGACCATATACATAGCAATAGGCATAGAAAATATGTACGGTATGGTTTTTTCATTTAATTTTTGAAAGTCTACAACTACTCGTCATTGTTTATTTCTCTTAATTTCAGTCTTTTTACTAACGATCCATAAACAACTATTATAAGGACATTCACTCTTTTCAACAATTCCTGCTTCAAACAATTTCCAGATTTGTTAGTTAACTGCTTCTTGCAATGTTTGTGGAATAGGATACTGTCTAACATTAACTGGAATATTGTCATACGTTTCAATTTTATCTTGAACTAATGTAGTCGCCGGTAAAGGTTCGTCAGGTTAATGAAATATGTCAGTTGTTTTTATAAGCAATTTTAATAATTGTTGGCATTGATCGATATTTAAATGATATGTTGAATGAGATGTTGCATGTAATTGATATTGTGAATGTGATAAACCGTATGTAAATTTGTATACCTATTTGTTCTATAATCTTTTTTAACGTCTAAGAATGGTCAACTTTCAGTTATATTATTAATTTCACAAATATCGAATTCTAGATTATCACGTCCAAAAATTCCGCGTTCAAAAAACAAAGATTTTTTTTCAAATTCAGACGTAATTTTCATTAATTATTTATTTCTCAATATCTAATAAGTTAATCGTATTTTCATAATCGATATTATTTGCATTATATGAGCATTCTGATGCTGGTATATCTAAAAAGACAAGTTTATTTAAAATAATTTTTTACAAGTACAGTTTTTTACAATAATTACAAGTTATTGAGCGCGGATCGATGTCTTCTTTCTACATCGGAGATTTCGGCACATTTGCGAACTGATTATCTAAATTTGATTTTTCAATATTCGCGTGATTTTGAGAATTTGAATTTGTTGTTTAAATTCAGAACGCAGGTCCTGCGGTAACCCGGGTTCGATTCCTAGTCTCTGATGATTGGTACAAGCCCCTCTGTAAAAATTGCATCTGCTTTGTTTATAAACACACCGCAGACCCCCGTCATCGATTAGCACCGTATGGGAGCACAAATAATAGACGTTAAAAAAAATTCAGAATGTTGCGCTCTATAGCTATCATTCCATAACTTATTATACCTACTATTATTACGTGTATTAGCGTGGCTTAATTCGTCACAAATATAGATCCATTTATGCTGCACCATCGCGTCATGTATATTTAAAATTCGATTTATATAATCAAGACAAGGTTCACTTGGTGTTTTGTGAATTGCATCAAAACAGCCTCTGAAATTATTCGGCGTTCCCGTTGGAGCAAAAGTTTAGATTAATCTATTTATAAATTCATCTAAATTTCCAAATTGCATGTTTTCAACTAACACGAATGAACGATCGCTTAATTTATATTTAAATAATTGAGTGAACTGGTACTCTAAATTACGCGATGCTACCCTTATCGCTCGTTTACATGCACGTATAAAAGGCATAAGATTTTTTCCATCAAAAATTGATACACTATTCAATGCTTCCTTTATATAAATTGACACGGGAACTTCTTGAATTTCATTTATTTGTTTATTTTATTTATTTATTTATTTTATTTATTTTATTTATTTTATTTATTTTATTTATTTTATTTATTTTATTTATTTTATTTATTTTATTTATTTTATTTATTTTATTTATTTTATTTATTTTATTTATTTTATTTATTTTATTTATTTTATTTATTTTATTTATTTTATTTATTTTATTTATTTTATTTATTTTATTTATTTTATTTATTTTATTTATTTTATTTATTTTATTTATTTTATTTATTTTATTTATTTTATTTATTTTATTTATTTTATTTATTTTATTTATTTTATTTATTTTATTTATTTTATTTATTTTATTTATTTTATTTATTTTATTTATTTTATTTATTTTATTTATTTTATTTATTTTATTTATTTTATTTATTTTATTTATTTTATTTATTTTATTTATTTTATTTATTTTATTTATTTTATTTATTTTATTTATTTTATTTATTTTATTTATTTTATTTATTTTATTTATTTTATTTATTTTATTTATTTTATTTATTTTATTTATTTTATTTATTTTATTTATTTTATTTATTTTATTTATTTTATTTATTTTATTTATTTTATTTATTTTATTTATTTTATTTATTTTATTTATTTTATTTATTTTATTTATTTTATTTATTTTATTTATTTTATTTATTTTATTTATTTTATTTATTTTATTTATTTTATTTATTTTATTTATTTTATTTATTTTATTTATTTTATTTATTTTATTTATTTTATTTATTTTATTTATTTTATTTATTTTATTTATTTTATTTATTTTATTTATTTTATTTATTTTATTTATTTTATTTATTTTATTTATTTTATTTATTTTATTTATTTTATTTATTTTATTTATTTTATTTATTTTATTTATTTTATTTATTTTATTTATTTTATTTATTTTATTTATTTTATTTATTTTATTTATTTTATTTATTTTATTTATTTTATTTATTTTATTTATTTTATTTATTTTATTTATTTTATTTATTTTATTTATTTTATTTATTTTATTTATTTTATTTATTTTATTTATTTTATTTATTTTATTTATTTTATTTATTTTATTTATTTTATTTATTTTATTTATTTTATTTATTTTATTTATTTTATTTATTTTATTTATTTTATTTATTTTATTTATTTTATTTATTTTATTTATTTTATTTATTTTATTTATTTTATTTATTTTATTTATTTTATTTATTTTATTTATTTTATTTATTTTATTTATTTTATTTATTTTATTTATTTTATTTATTTTATTTATTTTATTTATTTTATTTATTTTATTTATTTTATTTATTTTATTTATTTTATTTATTTTATTTATTTTATTTATTTTATTTATTTTATTTATTTTATTTATTTTATTTATTTTATTTATTTTATTTATTTTATTTATTTTATTTATTTTATTTATTTTATTTATTTTATTTATTTTATTTATTTTATTTATTTTATTTATTTTATTTATTTTATTTATTTTATTTATTTTATTTATTTTATTTATTTTATTTATTTTATTTATTTTATTTATTTTATTTATTTTATTTATTTTATTTATTTTATTTATTTTATTTATTTTATTTATTTTATTTATTTTATTTATTTTATTTATTTTATTTATTTTATTTATTTTATTTATTTTATTTATTTTATTTATTTTATTTATTTTATTTATTTTATTTATTTTATTTATTTTATTTATTTTATTTATTTTATTTATTTTATTTATTTTATTTATTTTATTTATTTTATTTATTTTATTTATTTTATTTATTTTATTTATTTTATTTATTTTATTTATTTTATTTATTTTATTTATTTTATTTATTTTATTTATTTTATTTATTTTATTTATTTTATTTATTTTATTTATTTTATTTATTTTATTTATTTTATTTATTTTATTTATTTTATTTATTTTATTTATTTTATTTATTTTATTTATTTTATTTATTTTATTTATTTTATTTATTTTATTTATTTTATTTATTTTATTTATTTTATTTATTTTATTTATTTTATTTATTTTATTTATTTTATTTATTTTATTTATTTTATTTATTTTATTTATTTTATTTATTTTATTTATTTTATTTATTTTATTTATTTTATTTATTTTATTTATTTTATTTATTTTATTTATTTTATTTATTTTATTTATTTTATTTATTTTATTTATTTTATTTATTTTATTTATTTTATTTATTTTATTTATTTTATTTATTTTATTTATTTTATTTATTTTATTTATTTTATTTATTTTATTTATTTTATTTATTTTATTTATTTTATTTATTTTATTTATTTTATTTATTTTATTTATTTTATTTATTTTATTTATTTTATTTATTTTATTTATTTTATTTATTTTATTTATTTTATTTATTTTATTTATTTTATTTATTTTATTTATTTTATTTATTTTATTTATTTTATTTATTTTATTTATTTTATTTATTTTATTTATTTTATTTATTTTATTTATTTTATTTATTTTATTTATTTTATTTATTTTATTTATTTTATTTATTTTATTTATTTTATTTATTTTATTTATTTTATTTATTTTATTTATTTTATTTATTTTATTTATTTTATTTATTTTATTTATTTTATTTATTTTATTTATTTTATTTATTTTATTTATTTTATTTATTTTATTTATTTTATTTATTTTATTTATTTTATTTATTTTATTTATTTTATTTATTTTATTTATTTTATTTATTTTATTTATTTTATTTATTTTATTTATTTTATTTATTTTATTTATTTTATTTATTTTATTTATTTTATTTATTTTATTTATTTTATTTATTTTATTTATTTTATTTATTTTATTTATTTTATTTATTTTATTTATTTTATTTATTTTATTTATTTTATTTATTTTATTTATTTTATTTATTTTATTTATTTTATTTATTTTATTTATTTTATTTATTTTATTTATTTTATTTATTTTATTTATTTTATTTATTTTATTTATTTTATTTATTAACGGGTATAATACCCTTTTAAGCATATTTACAAAAACAACATTTATACATTTGTACAATGATACTTTACAATGTGCATATTCAGCTGCATTCTAACCACTAGGCAATGTCTTAACTTAATATTAGATATTTGTTAGCCTAATTACAGAGTCTTGTAGTGAGAGAAAACTTGTAAATTATTTAATCTTTTTTTTTATATACAAATGTAAACATAATTATGATTTCTTCAGTATTTAGTTGATACAATTCTCAGGTTTATGCAAAAGTTACTTAGTAAACTGTGATCATAATCTAGATTGAGCTTTGAGTGTGAGTTAGCTTGAGATGTTAAACGGTACATAGGAGAGCGATTTCCGAAATGCATGTTTAGTTTTGGTAATATGAACAGTCTGCATGTTCTTATATGATATGAACAGTTTACTCGCGTTAAGTGGGTTTCGATGCTCTCAATATTGAAAAAAGCATGAATCTTGTACAAGGAAACTCGATCATAAAAATCAAACAATGAGTCTAGGTTCTGCATTCTAAATTTGATAGCATTGTCGGTGTAGTAGTGTGATAGCCGATCCATTGGGAACCCACTTTTAAGTGCAGCGTACCTGATGAATTTATTTGGAATTGTTTGTAATCTCGTGAGGTCTACATCATAAATGGGCCTCCAAATGATGGCTGCATACGTGAGTGTTGGTCTAACTAAGGATAAATATAGAATTCTTGTAGTGTTTACATTTTTAAAATCTTTGGTTAGTTTCACAATTAAATCTAGAGTTTTACTGGCCTTATTTGTAATATTGTCAATGTGAGTGTTGAAAGTTAATGAAGTCTCAAAAGTTACACCTAGGTCTTTGATTTCATATACTTTATCTAGATTATGATACGAACTCTCTTATAGTCTTTTTTTGAGAATGCGATAATTTTGCATTTTGGTATATTAAATAGCATTCCGTTATCGACGCACCATTTAGAGATCATATCCTGGTCGGTTTGTAAATCGATGGCATCTTCTACTGATCTTATGGTTTGGGAAAGTTTAAGGTCATCTGCATATAGTAAAAATTTTTCTTTCTTGATTACTAAAGCTATATCATAATTAAAGAGATTAAAAAGAACTGGCCCTATATGTGATGCTTGGGACACTCACGATGTTATATTAATTTTAAATTATTTAAAGTGTTTATATCTTACCATTTGTTTACATGAAGTAGGGATCGCTTTATACCGATAGCCTCAAGTTTGCTTAACAACCTGTCATGATTTACGGAGTCAAACGCCTTTGAGAAATCAGTATAATTGGAGTCTACTTGATTTTGTTTAGTAATTGAGTCAAAGATAAATTGCTCACATAGAACTAGATTCGTCTCGGTAGATCTACTATTTCTGAAACCATACTGTTTGGCAATAAGCAGATCTGACACTGCAGATGATAATTGTTCTTCTACAAATCGGTCTAAAATGTTAGGGATGATATTTAGAATTGATATGGGTCTGTAGTTTTGTACAATATTTTTGTGACCTGATTTATGAAACCTGATTCATGATTATTATTTTGAAAATATGAGCTGCTCTGTTTGATAAGCTAATTTCATGAATTTTTTTTGCAGCAAAATAAAATGCAATCATTTCAGTTATTTGACATGTTATTACTGACATCTTAAATTGTACAAAAATAATTATTTCATGTAATTTTACAATATTTTGTTAATGCTTCTTGCGACGAACGTGGACGTTTAAAAAAAGAGGTAGGTGGCTGACCATGGTAATTACAGCACTTGTAGTCATCTGAAACAAAAAATCAAACTGATTATTGTTCTGTAGACTTGTCGCTCTTTCCCGTAGCAGACTTAAACAATTTTATTAATAAACAACAAAATGGCGGACTTCTAAAATAGAAAGTTCAAAAACCGTTTTCTTTTTATTGAAAATCGGGCAAAAAAGTAAGAAATTATTATTATAAATAAGTAGTTCTGCTACCCGACGGAGCCATTGGTAAGTAGAATATCGTGTGAAAAAATGAGCGCAATCGGTTGGATAGAATGGATAGAATATCAATCGACATGGCTAATTGCAAAAATGTTGTTTCAAGAAAAACGCGTATAAAGTTTAAATAACAGATTTTTTGTAAAAAAAATTATACTTACACTAACCAGCTATGCCTGGTGGATACAGTTCTCTCTGTCTCTCTCTCTATCTCTCTCTCTCTCTCTCTCTCTCTCTCATACACTCGAGATGCGCTCGCGGCGAATGTCGCAGAATGTTCCCGTCGAAAGGAGATCGCTCCTGTTCAGTTCGGCTCAAATTTAAATATATCTGGCATAGGGGGGCCGTTTCCTGGTCAAGATGCGGGATGGCAATGTCTCCCACGAATTTTTAACAGCGGCAGACCTCCAAGCAATTTTAGCCTCGTATGAAACTCCACAAATTGCATTAGATACACATCAAAAAACAGGAAACGCAAAAATACAAATGAAAAAGATAAATTGGACATTCAAACAAATAATCAAACGGAGGCTGTCGCAAATGAATGACTATCGTCGGACACTGCTGGGGGGAAGGGGGGTGCACTGTAGGGGACTGAGAGCAGGATTTATCAATGTGACCTCTCTAGATTGTCATATTGGTACACTCCGTCAACATCTTCTATCTGGTCCCTCCTACCACCTTTTTGGAATTGATGAGACGCACCTTGCTCAAAATATTGACGACAGTCGCATTCAGATCAAGGGCTATTCAATTTTAAGATTAGATAGGAATAAATTTGGGGGTGGGTTAGTCCTGTATGTACACAATAGTTTTAAGGCAACCATACTAAGCCGCTCACGTACCACCCAGGATGGTACACCGAACATTTCTGAATATATTATGTGTAGTGTGCAGCAGGGCGACCTTCCCCCCGTATTCGTTGCTCTAATTTATAGGCCACCGCATGTACCATTCCTGCAAAATTCTGACCTAATTGATAAGCTAGCTACATACACGCAGGTTTATAGCCATAAAATCTTGATGGGTGATCTGAATGCGAACCTGTTGAAGACGTCGGCTGATGCAAGATTCGTTAGGCGATTAGCCGACGATTTAAATCTAAAAATAATGGAGCATGGTGCGACTCATCATCTCGAGGGGTCTCACACGTGGATTGATGTCGTTATGACAGATGACAATGACGTGGTACTGAATGCCAGCAATCAGGCGGCGCCCTTTGCCAGCAATCACACAATTATAGATGTTGAAATAGATTTTGAATGAAACAATAGCCCCATCACCGACACTTACAGTTACAGAGACTTTAAAACAATAGAACAGGAAGATCTTTTATCTTACCTGAGTAAATGTGACTGGGCGGCGTTTGATTGCTTGGACAACAACGACATGGACGATTTAATGGGACAGCTCAGCGCCAATCTCATGGAGGCAATAGATGAACTCGCTCCACTGAAGCAATTTACACCAAAAAATAAAGCTAATCCTCCATGGATTGACGCAGATCTGGCTCACATAGTAAAAAAACGTGACGCCGTACGCAGACGACTACAGCGCACAAAAAACGGTAATCTTTGGCAGGAGTACCGGTCTCTCGCGGTCGAAGCAGAACAACGCATGGAAATCGCGCGGGAGACTTACATGCAGAATAAGATTTTTGAAGCCCTAAAAAATAAGAAGGATATTTGGAAAGAACTAAAGGGCTTGGGGCTCCTGCCAAGGGCACGGCGAGGGGGGTTGCATGGCTTCTCGCCGGGTGAGCTGAACTCGCACTTTGCGGGGGTATCGGTCTCCCAGAGTGAAGGTGACGGTGATTTGGGTAGCATCTTGGACTCGGCCAGTGATGACGGCTTTGTTTTCAAAGACGTTACAGTGACGGACGTAATCCTGGCTGTTGCTCATTTCTCGTCGCAGGCTAGGGGTGAGGACGGTATTCCCCAAAGCGTTGTAGCTAAGGCTCTCCCGTATGTAAGTCATCATATAGCGAGGGTCTTCAACTCCTCTTTGTCTGGTGGTGTCTTCCCAGGGGCTTGGAGGGGGGCTCACTTGATGCTTCTAAAAAAGGTTTCAGTACCATCTACTTTATCAGATTTTCGCCCAATAGCACTATTGAGCTTTCTCTCCAAGGTGCTGGAGAAGATAGTACATGACCAGATTACCGATTTCTTAAGATTCAAAAATATCTTGGATCCTCTGTAAACCGGTTTCAGACAGCATCACAGCACCCAGACAGCTCTACTAAAACTAACCGAGGGCATATGAACTGGCATTAACGACAATAAGAAACTAATGACTATACTGCTACTGTTCGACTTTAGTAAGGCGTTTGACACTCTATCACCATCTAAATTACTTCGTAAGCTGATACGCATGGGTTTTTCCAGGAGTGTTCTTCTGTGGATCAAATCATACATTTTTGGTCGCAGGCAAAAAGTCATAACTGACAACAACGGGGAATCTGATTGGCTAACCACCAATCTAGGTGTGCCACAGGGTTCAATCCTGGGGCCCTTGCTATTCAGTCTTTATATCAATGACTTGCAAGACGTACTGACTGGTGGTGATGTTAAACACTTGCTACACGCGGACGACTTGCAAACTGACACTCAAGTGACATGGCGAGATCTTCATGTGGGTATCGAATGCATGTCGGCTGTTGCGCGGGCAGTGTCCGAGTGGGCCGAAGCATCCGGACTGCGACTCAATGTCGGCAAAACAAAAGCGATCATTTTCGGCTCCAAACACAACATCAATCGGTTGTAGGATCTTGGTTTGCCCGGCATTGGGTTTCAGGAAGGTGTACATGTGCCTTTCTCTGACTCGGTCACAAACCTTGGTTTTGTCATGGACTCTAAACTCACGTGGAAACTGCAGGTTGATGCAGTTGGAAAAAAGGTAAATCGTGCCCTTTACAGCCTACGATTTTTTAGTTCATGCACAACTCAGGCGTTGATAAAGCAGCTTGCATGCGCGCTGGTAGTGCCACATTTAGATTATTGTTCCGTGGTTCACCTTGATGTGTCTGATGAGCTCGAGACGAAGTTGCAACGACTTCAAAATTCATGAGATACATATGTGGTGTTAGAAGGGATGAGCACATCACTCCTCACAGGAAATATCTTGGTTGGCTTACAGTAAAGGAAAGAAGAGCGTACTTTGCGGGGTTATTATTGTATAGGGCAATAAATATGGGACAACCTCCGTGCCTTGCGGCTCTCTTTGGTAAAAACACAGCTAAGACTTCCAGTAGGAGCGGTGTGAAAGAGCTCTCGGTTCCCGGATCGCGGACTGATAAGGGTCTCTATTCGTTTAGAGCCCAAGGCTCGCGATTCTGGAACTCCCTCCCCTGCAGTGTGAGGTATCTCCCGTCCTTATGTAAATTTAAAACGGCGTTAGGCAGGCACCTCAGTCAACTGCACGGTGATTAAGTTAACATTTTTTCATGACGACGGAGTATTCATATACATGGGTAGTTATTTATTTATTTATTGATTTATTTATTTGTTTATTTATTTAATTATTTATTTAATTATTTATTTAATTATTTATTTATTTATTTATTTATTTATTTATTTATTTATTTATTTATTTATTTATTTATTTATTTATTTATTTATTTATTTATTTATTTATTTATTTATTTATTTATTTATTTATTTATTTATTTATTTATTTATTTATTTATTTAATTATTTACTTATTTACTTATTTATTAATTGTATCTTTTTATTTTTTTTTTATTTTAATTTATCCGTTCACCCCTGTTTTGTATTCTTAGTCGTGAAATATGTTGTAATGTACAAAATATAAAGAGTATATTTTAATAAAGAGTAAATTTATCTGCGTATGTGGTGAGTGTATGTATCGGCTGAATTGTAATTGTTTTTAAATTGTGACGTGATGGATGTACATGTATGCAAGAATGAGTAAACTTTCAGAAATTGTTATGGAACTGTGATATAAACAAACTGTGATATTAGATAATGACAAATTTGTGCAACAATTTTTTATATTTATATACTGACGACCTGTGATAGTGATTAAATACTTAAGGGGTCTACCCTAATTGCAATTTTCAAAAAATCGATTTTTTTTTTATTCCATTTTTCGAAAGTATAGATATTTGAAACTATAATATTAAATTTTCATAAAGATCCGAGTAGTCTAAGTGTACTTTTGAGGGACTTTTACTTAGTTACCTGAGCGCGCTAATAGTGACCGTTCGGAGCGGTATCGTCTACCTGCCTTTGTTTACGTGAGTAGCTGAAACTTTTCGTGTATATACTATCCCTACTCAAATCTATTCATTCGTGACCCCTTATTTTTCGAAAGATACCTGTATATTTGAATTTCAAGCAAGTAGCAACCTATATTAGTCGTGTTTGAAATCTGTAAGCGTAAACATCTGTGCTCGTGATTGCCGAGATGGACAAGAAAACTATCCATCAAAAACAAAACTGGAGACGTCCAGGTTCGAAAGCGAAAAAACGTAAATTTCATGGAGTTCTTCCAAATGCCCATGAGGCAAACACAAGTCATGCTAGTGCATCTGCAGAGAAGCTGAACAAGTCGAAAGATACGAGTTTCGACGTGCCTGTAGATCAAACGTTAGGGTACAGCATCATACATTTTTACCTGGTTTTTTCTTCGTTATAACAGTTTTTGAAATGTAAAGTGTAATAACGATGTTACATTTACTAAGTATGGACAGCGAGGACTCGGTTTTAAAATTTGTGTTACTTGTGCGTGTGGAGAAAAATATATTAATTCGTGTCCGATGATTGCGACTGGATACGAAGTCAACCGTCGCCTTGTGTTTGTTATGCGATTGATTGGTATTGGATGGAGTGGTATAAACATGTTTATTGGCCTAATGGAACTTGGATCTGGAATGAGTTCCTCCGTTTATTATCATATTATCTATTCGGTCTCTATCGCTGTGAAAAGTGTTTTCGATATAGTAATGCTAAAGGCTGTTAGAGAAGAAAAACTCCTAAATGCTCAGCACGGAGAACCCGAAGATATTTTAACCGTTTCAGGAGACGGTTCCTGGCAAAAAAGAGGATTTTCTTCTCTTGTTGGCATAGTTTCTTTGATATATAAACACAGTAAAAAAGTTGCGAACGTCGTTATCAAATCAAGCTACTGCAAAGGATGTGAAAGAAGAAAAGGAACAGAGGACACGATTGAATATGCAGCATGGTACGAAGTGCACAAAAAAAATTGCAGTGCTAATCACTCAGGTAGTGTCGGAAAAATGGAAGTCGACGGTATATGTCAAATGTTTTTGGAATCTCTCGAAAAATTTTCTGTGCGTTATGGTTTTTACATCGGCGACGGTGACACGAAGACTTTCAAAATACTGCTCGATACACCCCCGTATGGTGAAGGAGTGATCGTTAAAAAGTTAGAGTGTGTGTTACACGTCGCAAAAAGAATTTTCAAACGTGCTAGTGAAGCTAAAAAAAATCTTATACAGGCAAGAAAAGCTGCAAAGAAGGACGAGGAAAAAAGTCCAGCAAAAAAAGCTGCAAAGAAGGACGAGAAAAAAACTCCAGCAAAAAAAGTTGTCACTAAAAAAAGAAAAACCAGCGTAAAAAAAGTTCCTGTTGTTAAAACTCAAGATTTAACGATAAAATTAATGAAAGAACTGTCGAAAAATTACGGTTTAGCAATTCAACGGCATCCTGATTCCGTGGAAGAAATGCGCAGGGAGATCTGGGCAGGATTTTATTATAAGATTTCAACCGACAGCAAGCCACAGCATTCATACTGTTCTGAATCTTGGTGTAAATATAAGAAAGCTGTGGAAAACAACACCGTTCGACAATTTAAACATCCTCCTGCTCTCGCTGAAGATGTTCAAGAAGTTCTCAAATCAATCTACGAGGATTTGACAAAACAAGAACTTCTTGAAAGGTGCCTCGGCGGAAACACGCAAAATAACAACGAGTCTTTCAACAACTGCGTCTGGTCGATGGTTCCTAAACACATCTTTAGTGGGAAAAAAACTGTTGAAATCGGGTATCAAACAGCTGCGTGTATTTTCAATGAAGGATTGAAGCCAATATTGAAAATATTGGATGTGATGGGCGTCAAAATCGGCAATATCGCCGAGCAGTTCGTAGCTGAGCGAGATCTAACGCGCGTACGAGTTGCAAACCGCCGCAGTGGAGATGCCTCTAAGGAGGCTAGAATTAATGTACGGTGCAGGCATCGCTGATTAAGCGTAGGTAATAAATTTTCACGTTTTTTCGTTAAAAAAAACTTTGAACGGGTTTTTCTCGAAATGACATTTTTGTACGGCTTGCTGAAAAAATCTTGGAAACTACTGCATCAATCCTTACCAAATTTTTACCACATATTCTTTATGATGATAGCTATGTCGCATATCATACGATTTTTGAAATTTTGAGTTTAACTTGGTTTAAAAAAAAAACTGATGAAAAAAAGTGATTTTTCGTTACTTTTCGAAATATGGCCGCCATTTTACGAATTTTGAAAAAATCGTATGATATGCGACATAGTCATTACCTTACTGAATCTAAAACCTTTTTTTTCTTTTTTTTCAGATAATCCACTCCAGAGATTTCATCAACAGGGCGCACTCATCTTTTTTTCGGATATTTTTTTGGCCTCCATTTTTATACGATAAAAAACAAAAAAATTAATAAAAAAAAATTTTTTTCATGTATTTTACGATTGTATTTATCAAGCCTCATACTTCACATATTAATATTTCTAATTTAAAACAATGAAAAAAAATCGTGAAAATAGTCATTTTTTTGCGCGTCTAATTAGGGTAGACCCCTTAGTGTAATGACAAAATAACAATTTTTATGTAATGTATTTTTGCCAAAAATGACAAATAAATCGTATATCTATCTATCTCTCTCTCTCTCTTTCTCTCTCTCTCTCACACACTTTTACAGGTACACATTTAACAAAGGGTCAAGGCTAAAGATATTTATACGCAAGTATAAAGATAACGTGAGAATAATAGAGAGGCAAGACCGTCGCAGCTGCCGCACGGTTCACAGCGTGCGTTTACGGCGGGCTGTTCACTATGTGCTACAACTTCGTTTATATTTTGAATTTCGATCTAAAATTTTTACAACATATTCTCAATATATTGTATATTCCAAATATGTAAAAAAATCGATTTCTCGAAGCCCGAACATGAGACAACACTCTTAAGCATTTTCCAGATTTTTATCTATTTTCAACACTTATATCTTTTCATAAATTTGTAAGCATTTGTAAAATATCGTTATTATTAAATTACTATTTTTGGAAGCTGCAGCACTTGCTGTTTCATGACATTTTTTGACAAATTTGACGACTCTGTAACCGATTGATTGGAGTAGTGGAGTATCTCGTATTTCATTCGTATGCACAATACTCTCTAATATAGCCCGTGTTTCATTTCCAACATTTTTGCGAGCTCCGATCTTTGTCTGAAAAGGTTTTTTTGGTATTTTCGAATAACAGAGCTTCGAAGAACGCGTGACCCTCCAACTCGCCAGCGCTGGGTCAGCGCAACTTCTACCTCATAAAAAAGTGTAGTTAAAATGTACTATGTATGATACATACACGTTTCTCATATTTTTCTTAAGTTTTCTTTTTGTTTACATTAGAATTTTTTACTACTTTCGTAACTTTTTTTTAATCCTATTGTATTTCTTAGTTTTGGTTTGCTTCGTCTCTTTTATTGTTTTCTTAATTTTTTTTTCACTTAAATTAGCTTTCTTGGCTTTAATTCGCTTTGCCTCTTTCACTCTTTTAACAAAAATGTCGTACTTTGTAGACTGTGAAAATTTCTTCATTTTTAGTTTAACATTTTCGAAAGGTATAAATGCGTGATACTGCAATATGCCTGGAATCGTCACTGCGTAATCGAATCTTTCTTTTAAAGCATTCGCAGTTAAAACATAACTTTGTTTGGTACTAAAAAATACCTCTGTTTCTTTACAGTAATTTTTTGCCCATGAATATAAAGCTGTAGAATCAAGAACATTTACCGTGAGCCGTATGAACATGCCACTCAGCAGTGATTCCGAAATCTTGTTCATGAACAAGAAGATTGGCGAAACTACTTTTGTTCTTAAAATGCCGACCGTTCCATCTATGTCGTAATAAATTTTTGTAACCATAAAGTTTGAGTTTAAATAAACAATGATTATTTTTTTATATGCATAAACAGCAATAGCGTCATGATTTAAATTATCAGATAAATAACCATTCTTCTATGTTTAACTTTACCAGCTTCTATAGAGTAAATAACTACTGTAAATACAGTACCTTGATTATTATTCCAATGAAAAGATTGCTTTGAAGCAAAATCAAAGCAACCCATAAGCTCTCCTTCGTTTAAATTTTCTTTATGATCTTTTAAAAATAGCGCTTGCTGGCTAGCAATGAAATTATGTAATTTTAATTTAGATAATCGTTCACAAAATTCGTCTACGAATTCGTCAACTTTCATTACTTGAGTCTTTAATGTGCATCTATCAATTTGTGTCAATGTATCAAACCTAATTTCTTCAATATCTTTATCATCGAAAACTTTTGTTAAATATTTTTTAATTTCTGCTACACCAGGACAATTTTTACACTCCCCTAGAAAACAAGTATTGTTAGGATCTGAACATACAATTACATTTATGCAATCACGATAGTTTTCCAAAGGTTTTTTTAAAGTTATTGTCAGATTCTTTAAATCAATAGCATTAAACACTAATTTTACATTTTTATGGTGTGTACAAACGCAAACTGTGTGAGTTCCGCTGGATCCTGCTAAAATTCAGTGAGGGGGTCTAAATTGTGTAAATTTTGTGAAACCTATCTTTAAGTTAAGATTACAAAGTAATAGTCGTTTTTGCATGTGAACTCGAGTTCCATCATCTTGTTTCACTGATACAAAATCCTTTATATCAGACATTAATCGACTTATATCATCTCGTTCATAAAATTTACGTACTAAAGTACTTGTTTCAGTAGATAGTAACTTCCCTTCTTCTGGAATTGGAGTTGATAAAGTACCATGCTTTGTGACCATTTCTTTCGCAGTTCTTACTTCTCGCTCAGTCGATTTAAATTCTAACATTAATTCTGCGCGCGACCAATATTTTGAAGCGAGAGTTAGCAATAATATTTTTTCGTTTTTATCATTAGATTGTTTGAACTTTTCTTTGATTTGATCAAGGGTAGTAACACCGGCTTTGTGATATTCATTATCACATTGAACAAAATAATTATTATCTACTGGAGGAGTTATATCAGAATCTCGAAGAGATTTATATAAATTAGCTTTGCATTTTATACAAATTTTAGTTTCTGCTGGGCGTGAAGAATACTTATATTTGATTTACCAGTTAAATGAAATAATTTATTTCTTTCATAATGATTATCCTTTTAAAAGGATTAAAACATTTAAATTTCCACAATACATAATTTTTCATTATATACAGGGTGGGCCATTTTAATCTCCGCACCTAAATTTCTCCGTTCCTAAGCGTGGTATCGAAAAAAGTTGAGACAAAAGTTGACAAGGGCAAAGCGGGTCAAACATTGGTGACCTTAAACTTAACCTTGAACTTGATCTTCAAGGTTATTTCAAGGTCAACTTGATTTTTTTAAATGGAAACCCCTAATTTTTATCCCGGAATTGAAAAGAGCGGAATATTTTACATCGAAAATGTCTTTGAGAAAATATTTTTATGACCTTAGAGAGGTCAAAAATCAAGGTCAACGTCTGAAAAACGATAATATGCTTTCTCTCTGAATTATTACGGCTTTCTGGTCGAAGCAAATAATCTCTCTGCCTCAAACATTAATCACAACAACCTTACTTTGTTTCGTGAGCTTCAGAAGGTCATTTCAAGGTCAGAATGGTAAAAACTTGTGTAGTTTAACCTCATAATTGCCATTTCTATCGCTATTGATGGTGAGACCTTGTAAAGGTCAGTTCAAGGTCGAACCCTGAAATTTCGGCTGGCCAGAAGAGAAAATAGTGAGCACATTCGCATCGGACGGTGTGACGTTCCAGTGCGAACTAAGGAGAAGCTGGCCATTTTAATCTCCAAGGTCACCAATGTTTGACCCCCTTTGCCCTTGTCAACTTTTGTCTCAACTTTTTTTCGATACCACGCTTAGGAACGGAGAAATTTAGGTGCGGAGATTAAAATGGCCCACCCTGTATATATATATATATATATATATGGATAATTCCAGCCAAGTTTTACAAAACGCTACGCAGGGGGGTCGGCCATTGTTACCGCCGATTTTTTCTATAAAAGTACATTAGAAAACAAGGTTGTTCATAAATTTTCAGCCGTCTAGGTGCCACCTGTGGCCCTGTAGAATTTTTTGAATTTTCAAAAATCGCTAAAAAGTGGCTAATTTAAAAAAAATCCCACAACTTTGCATTATGAAAAAAAAAAAAAAATTCTGTCGGTAATTATGTTAAATTTGAGTAAAAAATACTCCCATGACATATATATTTAAATAGCGGAAATGGCTCGAACAGCAGTAGACACCAAAATCAATGGTTTTTTGGTAATTTTCAATCGGTCTCCATTCCATCAGCTTTGAGGCGATTTAGGCTAAACACCTCTCAAAAAGTTCGTTTTGGATAGATCTTCAATTCTGCACGTCGATTTTTAAAATCCATCGATTAGACCTAAAGTTATAGGTCTTGGAAGGTAGCCTATTTTTAAAAAATTGCGAAGTTGGCACCTCTGTAGCACATTTCTACATGTACCAATCTTAACCTAACCAGTAGGGTGGAGTGAGAATGCAAAAACTTTAAAAATCGAAATGCTTTAGTGTGGAAATGTTGCGAATGTACACAAAAGTAAGGACATTTTTTTGGTTGAAGCATATAGTCAAAGTTTTCTGTTCTGCCAAGAGCCTTTATGTTTTCGATTTTAACGAAAAAAAAACGCGAAATCGCAGAAAAGCGATTGATGTTTAGAATTCCCGAACTGCTAACCTTAGACATTTATGCTTCTGATCGTGTGTTTGTAACCTTCCTCTTTTTGCACACGGGCTTAGGACCGTCGACGGCAGAGTTATATATATTTTTTTTTGTATTTTTTTATATTTTAAACTGTTTGTATTTTTTCTAGCAAATTATACTTTATTGAGTTGGTTTCAAGTTTTTATTATTCACACGGTGAACCGAAAAACGAACTAGTAATTACGAGTCAAGATTTTCAAGTATATTATATCGTAGCCCGTTATATAAACATTTTAAACTGGCTTAAAATCTTTTTTGCTTTCAAATGCAGGCATAGCAGCTCGAGACTTTAAGGTTGATCGAATATAACCATCCCGATTTTGTATACCTATTACTTTTGTTGAAGCCTCTGTTACTAGTTTAACGGTTCGCTCGACAGCTTGCGTATGACATGGAAATTCTGTGAATGTCCAAGTCGCAGGGATATTATTATCATCATACATTTGTTTAATCTTATTTTTATCGAAATGATGTAGAACTGGCGGTGAAGTTATTTCACATGCAAGCCAATCAATCATGTCGATGTAGTTGTTTGCTCCAAAATTTATACTTGGAACCTTAAATTGACGTATATTGATTCCGCCTTTTTCAGTATTTTTATTTGCGTCAAGAATTTTTCGTAGAGCTAATTTTCTAACTTCCTTGTTTTCATCAGTCAACATGCTAAGTAGAACATTCTCGGGATGTGCAAAGTATGCATTGCACGCAATAACTTTGTCAATGACTTGCGGATACTTTTCGGGAAGATAGCGAGGATTTAATAAATTCAAAAAGATGCTTAGTGCCATCCTTGACAGAGCTATTCAGCTTTATTCTAAACCAAGACGGAGCATACACTGAAAGAATGAATACAACTATTTCTTGTAGATTTGAACTAGGGGCTTCAGTAGAAATGTAAAGCCTTAAAATTCGATTGGCTTTAGTGAGCCAACGAGCATGATTTAATTTTCCAGGATTCAAATTAACAAGATCCTCAGAACATTCTCCAGCACTAATAGCATTACAAATTTTTAGTAGATACTTTTGATCGTTACTTAATACCTTAATGTCAAGGTCGAGTAAACAGCAATTAATAGCTTTAAACTTAGCTACGGGTAAATTCTCACACTTGTCTAACATTTTACCTATAGGACCAGAGTAAGATTTTGGACCTCATGTGCAGCCATCAATAACTTCAAACAAATGCCTGAGTGGAAGCTCATTAAAATGTAAAAGACAAATAAACCACTGAAGAGGTCTGCCAATCTTTAACTCCAACAAGCGAATCACTCCTCCCTTGCTACCTGTATTTACAACTTTACCATCACATCCAACAGCCTGCATATTATACATTGTTCCGAGAAAATTCTTTGAAATAAATGAATGTATACTTTCGGATATATTCTTCGCATGACCGATGTATTTGGAACCTGGCTCTTCAACAAGAGAATAATGATCTTCTACAATGGTACCTTCGTAGTATTTAGATCCTTTCTTTTCTCTATGCAAAGTCAAATCATGTCGTCCATCAAAATAAAGCCCAAATTCTCTATTATCTATGTTTTCAAGGCTATCACGTTTTATGTTTTCAGCGACTTTTAATTTTTCCCTTCTCAACTTGTGTCTGTCAATTATCAGCGATTGATCAGAGTTTGAAATTACACCAACATCTTGCAACGCAGCAGTCGCAATCGCTGAGGCAGCTCTGTCTGATACACCATATCGTTGACTAATTAAAGCTGTATTTTCTAAATTGACTCTCGTTTGCGTTAATGAAGATAGTCGTGCCTGACTCGTGCTTGGCTTATAAAATTCTTGAGAATCGGGAATATTATTAGTACTCATTTCTTCTGACGAAAGTGGTTCGACATTAGGCGTACTCGTTGCAACATCGAGCTTTTTGTATGGTGCTGAGCTTTTCATTTTTCTCTCCATTCTCATTTGCAACTTTTTAGTTTCTAAATGATCCACAGAACCTATTGCTAAACGTCTGCTACTCCTTTGATCTTTAAGAAAAGCCCTTTCTGATAAAGGTACTTTCTTGTCTTTAGGACAATTGCAATTGCTAATAGGTTTACACTTGCATGCCGCAATGTCAAAAAGCTTTAATGAATTTTTTTTAAATTCTTCTATTTTGTCATGAGCACGTTTACGGGTGATATTTTTTATTTTGATATACTTCTCATGATACGCTAATATCATTGCTTTTACTCTTTGGTGGGAGAGAATGGGAATCAAAACTTTAGCATAAATCTGCTCAACTTTCAGACTAACTATTTCTGCAATATCAGTAAATGACGGCTCTCTTTTACCACCTGATTTTAAACCAAGAAATCTCCTTTCCTCAAGACAGCACTTAAACACGCCCTCGTACGTAGGCAGAACATGCTGACTAAGATCCTTCGGCAGTCCGAAAATCGGACATTCGAAATTTCTAGCAGAGAATTGAGAAGATTTCAACATTCTCAGTAAATATGTGCCCGTACCAGCCTCTCTTTATGCCCCGTTATTAACAGCTTTACTTGCGGGCAGGAAAAACGCGTAGCCACCTAGCAACCGTTAACGGAAACTATACTTATGAAACATATGGCGCTATTTTTTAATTTCTCAAATTACTAGTTTGCTTGAAATATTATTATAAATAATCTTGAATATAACTAGTATGAACACAATTTTTAATATGTTTTAATAAATTTAAACAAATTATTATTAGTTATTAGAATGATAAATCCTCCAACGTGTATAGATCTATTACTTTACTTTATGCAACTATGAAATGAAATTATCCATATAAATTTTTATTAACCTAAAAACGCATACGTGTGCGATATGCCACAAAGTGTATATAGGCAATATATGTATATGATATAATCAATAAGGTAATATGCTATGTAATAAACTGTCGTACCGAATAAAGTATCTTATTCACGTTTCAGAAATAATCAGAAGTATAAAAAATACCGTTTTTCTGCGATTCCGCGTTTTTTTTTTCGTTAAAATCGAAAACATAAAGGCTCTTGGCAGAACAGAAAACTTTGATTATATGCTTCAACCAAAAAAATTTCTTTACTTTTGTGTAGATTCGCAACTTTTCCACACTAAGGCATTTCGATTTTTAAAGTTTTTGCATTTTCACTCCACCCTACTAACCAGACTTAAAAGTTAGCTCAAACATAGTAGAAAACCACCCTAAAGTTTCGTTCTGCCCCTAGGCTTTGTTTCGGAGCTGTGACTTGTTTTCTAACGTTAGATTTGGCTGAAATCGAGCATAATTACACGCAATCTGCTTCCCTTCCCGACGCACGTGCGTATACCTGCGCTAGCCGCTGCACCGACGACCTGTGCACGGTCCACTTTGTCTCGCACATTGCCAAAAACGAGACAGAAGTCTCGCTTACATAGCGAGGAGTCATCTAAGCCGCATTGCACGCGACTGACGTTCGCGCGGCTGCAACGAATAAGACGACACCGTTATATTTTAGTATAAACGAACGTCGCGCGGCGGTATAGCGGTGAAATTAAATATAAAATAATTCTTTTATGATACAATGACTATGTAATATTATATATTCATCTTTTTTAAGTTTCGAAAGTAATGCATTATTTGTAAACTAATAATGAATTAATTAACCTTTATAGTTACAATAATTTAACAACATTTTTGCTTTCATTAAAAGATGTATCTTTTGCCTCTAAAGTAGATTCATTAACTGGCTTATAATAATGATATTTTCTTGTGTTACGAATCGTTTTTGCTGAGTTGAATCGTGATTTTAATTTTTCTTCTTATCCTTGAATGACTTCACTACTAACCCAGTAAAATCTGTTTATAATAACAAAAATAAAATGTTTATCATTATTTTGTTTCGTAAAACAACGGTTTTATAAATACATGTAATTTTTTTTTGTTATCTAATGAAGTGCAAATTTTCGTTCAAGTACTCATACATTTGTTGAGGATTTAAAATTTGTTGGTCAGCTAAATTTTGTAGTGATGCTCGTCTTACGAACCGTTTTGCTACGGCGCCAATTCCGTCGCATGGATTTTTTCCATGATTGGTAGCAAAAAAATTATATGACTCTACTTTAATTCCAAAATCAGCTTCATGATGGCAGATATTTATCAGATGATTCCTAAAAATTTATAAAAAGATTATATCAATATTAGAATTAAAGATCTATCCAAAACAAACTTTTTGAGAGGTGTTGATCCTAAATCGCCTGAAAGCTGATGGAATGCCGACCGATTGAAAATCACCAAAAAACCATTCATTTTGGTGTCTACTGCTGTTCGAGCCATTTCCGGTATTTAAATATATATGTCATGGGAGTATTTTTGACTCAAATTTAACATAATTACCGACAGATTTCCGAAGAATTTTTTTTTTTTAATATGCAAAGTTGTAGGATTTTTTTTAAATTGGCCACTTTTTAGCGATTATTGAAAATTCAAAAAATTCTACATGGCCACAGGTGGCACCTAGAGGGCTGAAAATTTATGAACAACCTTGTTTTCTAATGTACTTTTATAGAAAAAATCAGGGGTAACAATGGCCGACCCCCCCCCCCCGCGCAGCGTTTTGTAAAACTTGGCTGGAATTACCCATATATATACACACACATTTATGTGTGTGTTTGTGTGTATTTGTGTATGTTTGTTTATGGGTGTGCGTGTACTATAAAGCAGGCTCTATGACATTTTCTTCCAATTTTTGTAATAATTGCTCATTTATAAAATTCAGAATCAGATACACCTTATATAGATATATTGACAGTATCATGATTCATACATACGTGTATAAGAGTAACAAAGTCATATATAATAGTAACACATATGTTTTATATCTAATTTGCACCGAGTAATTAAATTGCTTTACACGAGAATATCGTTTTCATGCGATTGCTGTACACACGTCCACTCTGGGCCTGATATATATATATATATATATATATATAAATTCTGATCATTCGAACGGATTCGGATCCTAAAACCTTATATCAAAATGAACATTTTGCCAGGCGTAACTTTTTTTTATGCTTTTTTGGAAGGAAGCGAGAATTTTGACAGTTTTGTACCCCACGGTAAGCGATAAATTTTCCGCCACTCTGAACAGCGCCGAACAAGCGTCATGGCCCTCCAGACTACCGGCCGTCGTCCCCTCTCAGCACGAACAACTGTGCAGGAGAGAAGAGGCATAAGAAGTGCGAGGAGAGGAAGGAGGAGAGGTGGCCGGAAAGAGGAGAGGAATGGCTACTTACCGCCATATACCATAGCCAACACTGTGGCTACTCCCACCACCATCGTGAGACCACAGCATATATCAATGAGCGACGCAGTGATGCCCTGCTTGCCTCGACCCCATTAACCACGAGCGTTCGGTGGGTTGCTGTACCGAAGGGGCTTCCCATTGCTACTCCGACCGTTCTCGACAAATCCTGGAGCTCAGCGCTTACACGTGATGACTACTTGACTACCACATGTGCAAAGGGTGCGGCATTAAAAATGGACGCCAGCCAAACTGCTACCAATTTTCCAACATCAGCAGCAGCAAGTACAATCGTAGCTGCATCAGTTTTGAAGATAAAGAACGAACCCGTATCATAGCGATCATGGAAACGTGTAGAAAATATGTGTGTCTAGTTGCGCAAGAGATTATTCCACTGGTGACTGGAGTTCAAGATAACCTTGATCTCTTAAAAACAGTTTCAGCGCTTATTTACGATGTGAAGGTTTTAAGAGAGAATTCCAGTGCCCTTGAGAGTAATCTGGTCAATCATGAGATTAAGATCAGCTAGACCTTGTTGATAACTAAGAATGAACAGTTAGAAGACAAACTTCGAAAATTAGAAGGCATGCACGCGGCCATGAATGAGGTGCGCATCCTCAAAGCTCGACGCGAGGCTACTGTTGCTAGGAGTAGTAGCACAGGTAGTAATGTAAATAGCGTTGACAGTGTTGTCACTGTGGACAACAACAATAATAAGAATGGTGACAATGTACACGGCAATAATAAACGCATGCAAAATAACCTTTGTGATAGAGCACGCACCTCCCAATCGGGAAATAGCTCGTAAACGGAACCCATTCGCGATAGATTTCGAACTCAGAATCGTCGGCGTCGAACTTGCGGCCGATACCACAAATGTGACAGTCATTCTGGTCGAGGCGAGTATGGCTCTCCGATGGACGAGATGAGTGGTGGTGAGATCTCGGCGGAAAAAATAATTTTGAACATTTTAGACGTTACAAATCAGCAACGTGCGGACGTAGTCCATGCCGTCCTCACTACGATTCTCCCCTCCATCGCTAGGAATGACATTGTGTCTATACGCTCGCTATGATCAGAAAGACAAGTCACTGTTAGCCCGACGACGCATGGACACATGCATCGTCGATCGCCTTGGGTTGTCGACCTCTCTCGTTGCGAATTAGTGATAGTCGGGGCGTCAGAGAGAGTAAAATATGAGTTAGGGACACTCTAACTTACATGGGTCACCGAGGAGTCTATGATAACTTTTAACGTATAGAATATGCCCCTAAAGCCGTAAATTGGGTCTGGTACGCAAGTTGCTTTTTTTTACGCGAAAGTGACCCAATTACCGCTATTGTTTTACTCTACTTAATATAACTCGCTAAATATAGATTTTATCGAAAAAAGTAACTAATAAATATGTTTAAAAGTAAATTGTGCATAGGACTAGCATGTTTCGAAAGTTAAAAAAGCTTTTTTTTAATTCAAAATCAACGTTTAGGATAGAAAACGAAAAAAAGATGGCGTATTAAATAAATACATTAAGAAGTGAATTTTGTCAATAATGTAGTTAAGATACCTCTATGGATACTTAAAAAGATGAGCCGGGTCCGATTTCCAAATTTCAAAATGGCGGCCTATTGCAACGTTTTTAATGCAACATTTTGGATTCGCTGTCACGTATATCCCTCTCAAATTAAAGGTATTAACGTGTACTTTATGTATATAAAAGTAAAAAAAATTAGTTTTAAAATTACCCCTTTTTTCTAAAGAAAACGCGTAAGTAGTTGATGCTAAGGAGCGTTATCTTCGAATATTGCAATATCTAAGTATTGCAACTAAGTGCATTGTAATATGGTTAAAAAATATGAATTTAAAAAATCGTTAAGATCCAACCTATAGGAGCCGAGATAATTTTTTTCGTTTGATTCTCGATTGCAAACGATCTAATGAATATTTTTACTTGAAACTTGGTGTGGTAGTAGTAGACTATATAATGTAATAGATGAATTCTTATCCTATCATTTTGGCCATCAGGTTTGGTAGAAATCACCGTCAAAAAGTCAGATGTCGCGCAAAGCGGGGTAAAGAGCAGTCAGCGGAGCATCCGGCGCGCGACCGCTCTCTTCCCGTCATGCGGCGGCACGGCGCGGCGGCTGTGGTGGGAGGCTACTTTTCGAAGTATGCGTGCCGCGATTGCTGTTTTTTGCAAATCGGATATCTTTGTATTAAAAGAACGTATCGGAATTAATTTTTATTTAATTTACGAATTTTTTTCCGCTCTTTAATATTCTTTGGCCAGAATACTTGTATACTGACTAGAAACAATAGTGATTTCCTTTTTTCACGCGAGAATCTATGTGCACAGCCCAAGCGCGATCTCGTGCAGTTGCGGAGCGGGACAATCGCCAAGATGGCGGCAAGCAAGCCGAAAGCGTGATGCGCGGTACGATAGCGTTAGCGATAATGGCCTTTCTGCATGGCCTCGGCGGCATCTCACCACCTGCTCCCTCTTTCCTACCTGTTGAAGCGCGCGGCTGTCACATGGCGACATTTTGTCCATTCTCCGCGCTGCATTACTTGTGATTTATTCGTGACTCGTTACAAATTTTATATAATTATATCTATATATTTGTAAAATAATATACTAATAAACAATCATGTATAATGATGTATATATATATATATATATATATATATAACCGGGTCTTCGTATGTGTAATTATATATAATTATATATAACTTTTTTTACCCGGGTAAACTGATATTTAGGGAGAAAAAAGAAACTACTATTGTTTCCAGTTAGTATGCAAGTATCCTGGTCAAAGAATATTACAGAGCGGAAAAAATTCGTAAATTAAATAAAAATTAATTCCGATACGTTCTTTTAATATAAAGATATCCGATTTGCAAAAAACAGCAATCGCGGCACGCATACTTCGAAAAGTAGACTCCCACCACAGTCGCCGCGCCGTGCCGCCGCATGACGGGAAGAGAGCGGTCGCGCGCCGGATGCTCCGCTGACTGCTTTTTACCCCGCTTTGCGCGACATCTCACTGTTTGACGGTGATTTCTACCGAACCTGATGGCCAAAATGATAGGATAAGAATTCACCTATTACATTATATAGTCTACTACCACCACACCAAGTTTCAAGTAAAAATATTCATTAGATCGTTTGCAATCGAGAACCAGACGAAAAAAATTATCTCGGTTCCTATAGGTCGTATTCGTATTCGTAAGAGAGACGGGGTTGACTGGCGGCCCCTTTCGGGGACGTGCCGGTCCAGCACTTAGGCCATGCCCATTGTGCTTATCCCCCTTGGTTTTAGGTCCCACCCTCCATTCTACTGCTAATTATGCCTATAAACCTGCAGATCAATGAAAGCTTCATTGTTCCCAAGTCTTCTGGTTTAATGAAGGGGAATTTAAGCCACCTCCATCTAGTTATTGCCCAAGCCGAGCAATAACAGAGCAGGTGGGTCGAGGTCTCCTCCTCCTGACCACACCATCTGCACAAATCAACCCGTAACAGACCCATGTTAAAAAGATGATGGCCTACCCTGCAGTGCCCCGAGAACCAACCCACCACTTCCCTTATTGAGCTTTTGGAGCGGAGTATTAACTCACCGCTCCAGATTGACGGTGAGGAGCTACCTATCAAAGTTTTGGCCTGTCTCATTCCTGATGATTCCCGCCAGATACGGTCAGATCTATTCTGGGTCCACGCTCTAAGAGAGCTCTTAATTGAGCTCCCTGGTATTGCCACCCTGCAATATGTGGCTCGGCACCCAGCCGCCCCTCATTTTGCTAACCGGTCCGCCTTCTCGTTACCTAAAACTCCTGCATGTCCTGGAACCCAAGCTAAGGTCACTTTGTTATTCTCTGTTAACTTGTTTAGCGCTTTCACACATTTCCAAACCTCTATCGAGATTACTTCCGCTTTGCCAAGCACTGAGAGGGCCTCGGAGCTATCGGAATAGATAACCACTTCGCTACCCTCCAGCTTTTCACTTATCATGCTACCCACCGTTTCCCTGATTGCTCTTACTTCTGCTTGAAAAATTGACGCGTGGGGGTCGAGGCTGAACACTAGTTCGCGGGATGTTCCCGCTAGCCACGCAGCCGCCCCAGTGCCAGATTCGCTTTTTGAACCATCTGTGAACCAAACCCTATTGGAAGATGTTGGATGTTGGAACCCACTTTTCCAGTCCTCTCTAGTTAGAGGCTATATAACGTAAGACTTCCCGAAATTAAATTTCCGGGTTATCCTGTCTCTAGAAAATGACCTGAGGTTGACGCCAGCTTCCTCAAGTATGTCTTTATCCCAATGTTCCCACCGTTCCGTTTTCGTAAATGTACGAACATTGGCGCTAAACGCCTCTGTTCTAACCTTCAGGTCTAAGGGTGGGATGTCTAGGAACCTTTCCATCGCCGCTCGCGGTGTGGATTTCATTGCTCCCGTAATCCCTCTTAGCATAAGGTTCTGGATACGGTTCAGAATTTCCTTTGCCGTTTTAAGCATGTACGAGTCTAGGTCTGAGTACTGCCGTATAAAGCCATTGAATCATGGGGGGTTTTAGTCCCCAATTGATACCGAAAACCCACCTACACGCCCAGTAGGCACTCAAAAATTTTTTATATTTCTCCTGAATATGCTTCTCCCATTTTAGTTTCCTGTCGAATGTCACTCCCAGGTATTTGGCAGACCTGGAGATGCTGAGCTTCTCTCCAAACAAACTGATATCCTTGAGAGGTTTAACCTTATATCTGTTTGTGAAATTAACTAGTACTGTCTTAGATGGATTTACGGATAAGCCCATCTTTTTGCACCAGTCTTCAACGACCGAAAGAGCCTGTTGCATAAGTTCTGCTAAGATAATCTTGTCGTCCGCCATGATCAGTATGAGAATGTCATCCGCGTACGCTTGCGCATAAAATCCCGCTTCGTTTAGTGCTTTAATGAGACTGTCGATCGTGAGGGACCAGAAGGTTGGAGACATTACCCCCCCCCCCCCCCCCCTTGTGGACACCCCATTTTCACAGCTCTTTGCCTGATCGAGGAACTCCAGTAGGCCTTGATCACCCGGTTCTTCAGTAACTGCTTAATCCATCTGATGATAAAGTGGTCTATTCCGTGATCAGTGGCACCTTGGCAAACACTTTCCGTGGTGGTGAAGTTGAATGCTCCCTCTATGTCTAGCAGAGCTCCCAATACCATGCCCTTGTTTTTCATTCCCTTTCTGATGTGCTTAACAGCTTCTTTGAGAGCCGAATCCACCGATTTCCCTGCCTGATAAGCATGCTGTCTGGGGTGCAGCGGCAGAGCCGCGAGAGCATTATCCCTGACATCACGATCTACCAGTCTTTCCAATGTTTTGAGAGCAAAAGACGTAAGGCTAATTGGCCTATAGTCTTTGGCTACCTCGTGGGTGGGTTTACCGGGCTTTGGTAAACACACTACTTTGGCTATCCTCCATTTCTGAGGTATGTAACCCCAGATTATACATGCCTTAAATAGATCACCCAGGGGTGCTAAGAGCACCTCCATTCCTTTCTGCAAGAGTGCTGGAAAAATGCCATCCTCCCCTGCTGCTTTATAGGGTTCAAAAGTCCCTATAGCCCATCTATTTTTTTCACTCTGTATTATCCTATGAGCCACCGATCGCTGAGCGTTCAGTGAATCAAGGACTCCAGTATTGGTCATGTCTGACTGATCCGGCCTCCATTCTGGGAAGTGGGCCTAGAGCAAGGAGTCCAAAGCTTCGTCTCCGCTCGCCGCCCACTCCCCTGACGGAAGCCTAATGGAACCCGAGTGGTTCCTGTTCCCTTGAGCCAGGATACGACACAGTTTGGCCGTTTCCGAACAAGTGTTCATTTGCTCACAGTGCTTTTTCCAACCTTCTCGCCTTGCCAACGCTATTTCTTCTTTATAATCTCTTTGAGCGAATCTAAAGGCCATCAGATCTTTGTGGCTCTTCGTTCTCTTCGATCTGTTATACAACTTCCTAACTCGCTTTCGCGTAGCCTCCAGTTCTGGATTCCACCAGGCCATCTGATTGAGTGAAGTCTTGTCGCCAAGGCGACAATTCTTCTCGTAGGCCCCAATAATTGCGTCTTGTATAAGCTCGCAATTTTTGTCGATAACCTCTGTCGAGGTATACTTATCCGTGAGAGTCGTCACATTTACTGACAAATCACTTACATAACCTTCCCAGTTCGTTCGCCTAGGGTTTCTCCATTGACTTCGTTCCTCCTGAATCTCTCTGATTTCGAAGAGAATATGGCTGTGATCCGACATAGAGACCTCATCAGAGACTCTCCAGCCTAAGACCAGCCTGTCCAATCTCCTGGAGACTAGAGTGATGTCAATCACCTCTTGACGAGCCGCATTTCTAAAGGTCGGTTCTCGACACCTGTTGAGGAGATCTAGTTTCGTACCCGCTAAGTATTCCAGGAGAGTTTCTCCCCTTTTGTTACAATCCGAACTACCCCAGACTATGTGGTGCGCATTGGCATCAGAGCCCAGAAGTAGGTTCTTCTTTTCCTATTCGCACACTGAAATGAGTTCTTTTACTTTTTCGGGAGGTGATCCCGCTTCAGAGTCGTATGGGAAGTAGGCAGCGCCTACTACTATCTCCCTTTCGATGCCATTTTTCCACTTTACTTTGATTACAACAGTGGTGAGGTCCTTCCCGCAGAACCTCAGCCAGGGCTCACATTTCATACCTTTTACTAAGATGCAGCTTCTATAGGTCGGATCTTAACGTTTTTTTTTTAAATTCATATTTTTTAACCATATTACAATGCACTTAGTTACAATACTTAGATATTGCAATATTCGAAGATAACGCTCCTTAGCATCGACTATTTGCGTGTTTTCGTTAGAAAAAAGGGGTAATATTAAAACTAAATTTTTTTACTTTTACATGCATAAAGTATACGTTAATACCTTTAATTTGCCACCAGTTACATTAAAAAATTCCCAGAGAGACATACATGACAGTGAATCCAAAATGTGGCATTAAAAACGTTGCAATAGGCCGCTATTTTGAAATTTGGAAATCAGACCCGGCTCATCTTTTTAAGTACCCATAGAGGTATCTTAACTTGCATTATTGACAAAATTCAACAGTTCTTAATGTATTTTTCTAATACGCAAACTTTCTTGAGTTTCTTATCCTAATCGTCCATTTTGAATTAAAAAAAAAGTTTTTTGACTTTCGAAACATACTAGTCCTATGCACAAAATACTTTTAAACATATTTATTATAGTTACTTTTTTCAATAAAACCCATATTTAGCGAGTTATGTTAAGTGGAGTAATAAAAGAGCGGTAATTGGGTCACTATTTGCGTAAAGAAAGCAACTTGCGTACCAGACCCAATTTAACGGCTTTAGGGGCGTATTCTATAGTCAAAAGCTATCATAGACTCCTCGGTGACCCATGTAAATTGGAGTGACCCTACGATTGCCCTGACGCCCCGACTATGAGCGAAATCATGCGAGCAACAAATAAGTTTATCGGTCTGAATACAAGACACATCAACGTATCGTCTCTGGATCAGGAGACGAGTAATATCCTGATTCAAAGTATAATTTTTATAAATATTTTAAGTAAAGATTTAGTTCTTAACAGTCTTAAATAATTAGCTCGTGGATTACGGTATAAATGCGTCTGGCAAAGAGGCGGTCGTTTCCTAGTCAAGAGGCGAGACGGTGAATTATCGTGCACATTTTTCTCTGCAGCTGATTTACAGGCGATCGCTGCATCTTACGATGATAAAGGCACTAACAACAGCTTGAATTTATAGGTGGAATACAACATTATTACCGCAGTTGACAAACCATCGATATCCGTAGAGTGACAAGTCCCGTTTATCAAGGATTGACTAGACGTGGGGACAGCGAGTGAGGTGGAAAGCGGGGGGTTACGGGCGGGCTTTCTGAATGTAACCTCACTGAATAAGCACATAGAAGTGTTCCGTCAATTACTTACGACTGCTCGTCCTTTCTCCCATCTATTCGGCGTGGCCGAGTTGCATTTCGGGCATGACGTTGACGATGTGTCCGTTAAGATCAAGGATTATTCAGTACTTAGACAGGACAGAAATAAGCAAGATGGAGGTGTAGATCTCTACATGCACAATACTTACAAAGCGACCATCTCAAGCAGTTTAGACATAAAAAGAAAGGTCTTGCGCCATGGTTGGTCACTTTTCATGAAGTCACTTTCTTGGATGTAGTCCTGGCCGTCGTCCATTTCTCATTGTAGGAGCAGGGAGAGGATGGAATACCTCAAACCGTCATCACAAAGTCCCGTCCGGTGATAGGCCATCATTTAGCTAACATCTCTAACTCCTTTCTCTCTAGTGGAGTCTTTCCTAGAGCTTGGAAGAGAGCTCATCTTGTGCCCATCAAGAAGACGGCGTTTCCATCCGCCGCCTCGGACTTTCGTCCTATTGCCCTTTTGAGCTTGCTCTCCAAGGTCCTTGAAAATATTGCCAATGAGCAGATTTCAGAGTTCATCGAATCTAAAAAATTCTTGATCCCCGCCAAACTGGTTTTAGGCAACATCACAGCACGCAAACAGCACCACTGTGACTATCCGAAAACATCCGAGCTGGTATGATTAATAAAAAGCAGTAACTTACCATCCTCTTGATGTTCCATTTCAGCAAAGTAATCGACACAATTTCGCTCTCCAAATTACTTTGTAAGCTGAGTAGAATTGGATTCTCTAGGTCGGTAGTCCCGTGGATTAAGTCATATATTACAGGTCACATCCAGCGCGTGTTTACAAAATCAAATGCGGCATATGATCTATTAAGCCTCTACATCAATGATCTCCGGGAAGTACTAGCAGCTTTCAAAAGCCCAGAGGGCGAATTATCGGATGGTGTCGAGCATTTGCTTTATACTGACGACTTAGAAACCTATAAGCAGGTTACAAGGGATAATCTTTGTGAGGGCGTGGATCGCATGACTGCTGTTGCATGACCAGTGTCGGCATGGGCTTCCTCTCCGCCTTAATGTCGGGAAGACTAAGGCTATCATTTTTGATCTGATTATAATATCAATAAGTTGCGCAGTTTGCACCTCATGGAATCCTCTCCGTCTTAATGTCCGGAAGACTAAGGCTATGATTTTTGATCTGATTATAATATCAATAAGTTGCGCAGTTTGCACCTTCCAGGCATTGAGGTGGAGTATATAATGTTTGCATTTCCTTTGTCGATACTGTAACTAACCTAGGTGTTGTTATGGATTCTAAGTTAACGTGGAAACAGTATGTAGATGCGATTAGCCGAAAGGTTAGTATACCTTATATTGACTCTGATCTTTTAGATCCTGCACAATTGTGGCGTTACGCCAGCTATCAGGTGAGCTTGAAACCCGGTTTCAAAGATTACAGAACTCATTTGTGAGGTACATATGTGGTGTTAGATGGAATGAGCATGTCACTCTCTACAGGAGGAAACTGGGCTGGTCAAATGTGGAAATAAGAAGGACGTATTTTTCGGCGTTGCTATTATATAAAGCTATTCAAATGCGGCAACTGCTGTACCTTGCGGAGCTTTTTAAGAAAAACCAGTCCAAGACCTCAGGTAGGGATCCTAATGAAATCTCGATTCCTGACTCGCGCACTGATCTTGGCCTGAAATCATTCAGCGCGCAAGGTACTCGCATCCGGAGTTTGCCCCCCCCCCCCCCCCCCCCGCGGTATTAGATATCTTCCGTCACTGAGGAAATTTAAAGCGGCAATACGGGGGCATATTGCGAAAACATTTGCTAAGCAAAGTGTGACCTGCGACAAAAACTAACTGTGATATACCACCTATTATTTTAACTTATACGAAGAGTGCACACCCTGTGGGAAACGATTTTTATCAAAATTATGGAGGTGGTTTCTGGTACTTTAAAATGAAGCCTAGCATCCGTAATCTTTTCCAATGGATCGTTGTTCTCGATATTTGAGGTAGTTTACTTCAAATATGCATTATTTTAATAAAAAATGTACCTCTTCTTTTGACAACTCTGCAAGTGTTTATGCTAGAAAAATTGACCTAAAAGATAATCATTCTGATACAATATTATTAACAATTGAAGATGATGATTTAAAATGCGTAAATAATCATCGAATTTAAGCGTCAAAATGCATCGAATATTCATGCATTTTTAATCATCATCTTCAAATATTACTAACTTTGCATTAGAATAATATTTTTATATGAAATGAAGATTAAATTATAGCTCTTTCCACCGACTTTGATAATCTTTCGGGTAAATTTTTCTAGCATAAAAGCTTGCAGAGTTGTTGTCGACAAAAGAGGTACATTTTATCAATAAAATAACGCATATTTAAAGTAAGATACCTTATATCTCAGTAACAGGGGCCCATAGTACCAGAAACCAGTCCAGAAATAGGTCATATCAACGGAAACAACATGGACACAGACAATAAACAAGATGAATAATTATATCTAAAACAAATTGCCACATGGTTAGAGTTAAATAAACTAACCCTAAACATAGACAAGACCGTGTATATTACATTTGGGAACTACTGTGTTAGTGTACCAATGAACGTATAAATAAACATTAGTGATGTGTACGTTCAGAGAGTGGAAAGTTATAAATATTTAGGAGTTATTTTTTACTATAATCTAAAATGGGATAAACACAAAAATTATATAATTAATAAGTCTAAATATCTCATATTCCTATTTTATAAATTAGCAAAAATCATGCAAACAAAATACTTATGCTAATCTACCATGCGTTTTTTCATAGTCTCATAAATTATGGGATTATTGTTTGGGGAGGTGCTTATAAGAATAACCTAAACCTGTTACAGTAACTACAAAATAAGTTGTTAAAAATAATAAATAAGAATAGTTTTATCACTCAAAATTATCCACTAAATCTAGAACAATTATATTTATTTGAATCCTTGACATACACCACTATGGAGATCTGAAAAACGTATGTGACCGATTTCATCTCACATCATGCAGGCCTACAGCACCTATCTCTCCGAATCAGCTCAAATTATAGTATATTATTCTACTCAGAAAATAAGCGTATACGTATTTTTTGATTTTTCGATAGCATCAAAATTGCATGTGTTATGCTTTTTTCAAAAATGACTCCTCAAATTTCGTTTCTCAAAAATCGAAAACTTTTTTCTTTTTAAATCGTTCTAATTAGTCTTTTTATGGATATTTGAAAATAATTCTGTACATATTCGATGCTGTTGGTGATACTCTTTCGATCTGCCAAGTTCAAAAATTTTTTTACAAAAAATCAAGGATGATATGGCATTTTTTATAAACAATGAAAAATGCTTTTTCTCAAAAAAGCCATCTTTTTTTTTACTCAATTTTTTTTTATAGATACATAGTCTCAATACCTATATGGTCATATACATGATATTTGGAATATTTTTGTTTTTTAAGAGATATAAACGAAATAAGAAAAAAATTTTATGTACCCCTAAGTATAATGATTATACGTATATAGCAGAGCAAGAATCTGTACATTACGCGAATACGTGTACGATTATTTATATATGTGTGTGTGTACACCATAGAGGAGTATAACGCATGGTACTAGAATTCTCCGCAAGGTGGCTAAAACTCATCTTTTGCTATCACGTAGATAATGTTAGTTATTTTAGCTTATTTAAGGAACCCGGTCTAGTTACCTTAATATATATAGTATTACTTATACATACTAAGATTTCTCTTGAATTATGGCTGAAATTTATTCAACAAAGAGGCGCAAGTGTCCAAACTTTTTTGGATTACACAAAAAAAACGTATATGATGCCACAGTTAAATTTAGAAAATTGGAGAATTTAGCAGAACTTCTTCGACAAAGTTTTCCTAACAAAGCAGTGCAGAGTTCGGATTATGTATGCTTCAATTGTTATGAACGCGTTAAAAATATTGAACCAAAGGAAATAATTGATGCGATTCATTCAGACAATTATACTGTAGACAGTGATACTGAAGACCATGATTTTCGAGCTAGCACCCCAGAGCGGATTGAGCATTTAAACGAAACCTTCATTTCAAGTTCTTTTGGTAATGTTTCGCCACTTAAAAGGAAGAGAGGTATTGATGATTCATCTGTACAAAGATACATTATTAGAAAAAAATCAGAACTAGTATCTTCATTCTCATCTGCAACTAGCTCAAAATTGTCAGAAGCATACAATGTTTGCATTGATGAATCACATGATGATTTGACTCAATGCTTCTGCAATGAATGGCTCAATAACTTGAGAGTAGCGCTTGAAAATTGTGACAGTATCAATGAGAAAATTAGAATTTTAACGTTGCTTCCTTCGTCATTAACAAAATCTAGTATTTTATCAGCATTTCCCGAAGTAACTGTTTATATGATTGACAAAGCAAGAATGCTTGTAACAACTAAGGGAATATATATTGGACGAAAAGTCTACAAAAATTGCCATGGAATATTTTCTAAACGATGACTTTAACTGTACACGTCAAAGCCCTAATAAATATGATGTTGTGACTGTTCTACAAAATGGAAAAAAAGAAAAAAAAAGAAAACGTTATTTGACACGCAGTTTAAAAGAGGCGTATAAACTATTCAAACAAGAAAACCCACACATAAAAATCGGTATAACAAAGTTTTATACATTAAAACCAAAGTTTGTTATGTTGAGCCCGTCGAAGGAAGTGTGTCTGTGCATTTACTGTGCAAATTTTGATTTATACGTTAATAGTCTAAATAATTTCCAAGAAGGCAAACATTCAGACCTCGATAGAGTTCGTTCTACACTTTTATCGGCAATTGTTTGCTCCAATTTGTCCGATAAGTGTCTTTTTCAAGAATGTACTTTATGCCCAGGTTCTGAAAATATCAACCTAAGTTTGTTTGGATTAGAGATAACTAATGAACATGAGGAGATTGTTTTTGCTGTGTGGGAAAATGGCCATCTTGTGAAGAAAAAATTAACAATCTCCAATTTTTTTAGCGATCTTTCTTCTTGGACAGTCAAAACAAGCATTCATTTAAATATTAAAAATATACAAAGAAAAGCTATAAAAGAAGAGATAGAAATAGCTGCAGCTAACTCAGGTCATCTAGTACTGCATGGTGATTTTGCGGAAAATTGGGCAGTGATTCACAGTAACCCTATTCAAGGTACTCACTGGGTTAATCAACAGGTCTCTATTTTCACAGCAGTTTGTTATCAAGGAAAACTAACAAAAAATTTTGCTGTCATCAGTGATGATAGAAAACACGATTCTGCCCATGCCTTGTTAGCAATGGAAAAAATAATTGATTCGATGAAAAATGATTCAAGCGATTTAATAGTTAAAATATCGATTATAACAGATGGAGCAGCAAGCCACTTTAAAAATCGATTTCAATTGTATGAAATGAAAAATGCTTCCATCAATAAAAAATGGTTGTTTTCAGCTACAGGTCACGGGAAAGGTGCATGTGATGGTGTTGGCGGACTAGACAAACACTATGCAACTAGACATAATCTTCAGAACAGTCATATTGAATCAATACAAGATGCCAATGCTTTTGTAACAAAAGTTCAATCTTATACTAATAATATTAAACTAATCTTACTACCAAAAGAAGATATTGAAGTTTTTAGACAAAATAAAATAAAAGAGTGGCTTAAGGCTCCTAAATATAACGGCATTCAGAAAACCCATGTATGGAAAGTAAATGTAGGTAAAAAGAAAAAATCTTATACAGGTCGAACTGCTCTTCATTCTTTAACAAAATTGTTAAATAAAGAGAAACAGAAGAAGAAGAAAATCAACTCAAAGAATCGTGTTAGCAGGAAAGTTAGAAAAAGCAATAAAATGTCTAAAAATCATAAAAAAGGGAAAAATACATAGGATTTTTTTTGCACGACAGTGCTATGGGGGAACATAAATTTTTTTTCTTATTTCGTTTATATCTCTTAAAAAACAAAAATATTCCAAATGTCATGTATATGACCATATAGGTATTGAGACTAGCTATCTATAAAAAAAAATTGAGTCAAAAGAGAGATGGCTTTTTTGAGAAAAAAGCATTTTTCATTATTTATAAAAAATGCCATATCATCCTTGATTCGATTTTTGAGAAACGAAATTTGAGGAGTCATTTTTGAAAAAAGCATAACACATGCAATTTTGATGCTATCGAAAAATCAAAAAATACGTATACGCTTATTTTCCGAGTAGAATAATATACTATAATTTGAGCTGATTCGTAGAGATAGGTGCTGTCGGCCCGCATGATTTGAGATGAAATCGGTCATGTGTCAAATCACAAAAGATTACAAGAAACAGAAGCATTCCTTTATCAAAAATAACACAAACTGTATATAAGAAAAACTATATGTTACAACTGTTAGTTTATATAATAAACTACCAAAGAAAGTCAAAGTACTAACAAAAAAAAGATATATTAAAAATAAGTTAAAAAACTGGGTCAGAACTCAGGTATAGCTTAGACCAAATATTCTTTATAAATAAATAAACACGAAAAGTTACTTTTGTAAATAATATTAATTATATTATAGTAGTTATATTTTATATTAATTCGACACGGAAGTGCCTTATATTTTCGTTAGCGTAAAATGTGTGAGATAATATATCTCATACAATTTTTTACCAATGGGACTGAAATTTTTGGAGAGATCTTCTCCAGCACAGTATGAAATTTTTTTTTTATCCCGATCCTGTACGTAATTTTTAAATTGCGAGCACTTTTTGCTTATTTTTACGTGTTTTTACGTATTTTTTTTTAAATTCATGATACACTCTTATCTCCGCGAAATCTTAGCGGATCATGCTCAAAAATTTTTTGAACTGTCCTATTTTGGGATTGATCCTAAAAATATACGTTGAATACGGTGACTATAAAATATCGCTAAAAACGGTTTTTGGGCTATAACTAGAAAACTAAGCATTCTACGAAAAAAAATTAAATAGAAAAGTTGTAGATCTTTGATAAATACAACTTTATTCCATTGACATCTATTTATGAAAATACTTTTAACTCGAGTTTAACAGGCCATAAACGAATTTTAACATCGAAAAAACAGCGTTTTACCATATAATTTTACAGCTATGCCTTTTACATAAAAAAGTTAAATGGAAAAGTTGTAGATCTTTGAAAATACAACTTTTTTTCTTGACACCAAGAGGTGAAAATTCTTTTAAATCAAGTTAATAGTCCAAAAACCATTTTTGACATCTAAAAATGCAGTTTTTTACTATAAAACTTTGCAGGTATGCATGTTACGTAAAAAAAATTAATGAAAGTAGTAGATCTCAAAAAAACACAACTTTTTATGGTAGCAAATCTTTAAAAAAAATGCTTTTACGCAAGAAACAGCCTAAAAAACGATTTTTCATACACATAATATAATAACAATTGCGGTGCAGCACGCCAAATCAATCTTAAATTTTTTTAAAGATGTCCCCTTTTCAATAAAAGTTTTATATCCAAAGTACGACCACTTAAACACGATAGTATTTTTTTTACTAAATACAAACAGATAATAGTGTCAGCTATAAATGTAAGCTTTAGTTTAGCGCTTCGCGCGAGTGTCAGGCAATCAAGCGAACGCGCAGCGATACCAATCGTCACTTAACAGGACTAAGATGGATTCGTCTCTTGAACAATCTACTTCAACCATTCTTCTTATTAGATCGAAATCGGTCTTCAGACAAGAGGGGGGATGTTGACATGCTGTGGAACCTCACCTCAAGTCCCTGCTCGGGTATTTACCTTCACGCCCACGGGAAAAATCACAGCTCAAAAGAACCGTGAGCAGAGTAGTCTTCATTATCGGGTGTCTCTCTCAGTGTAAGTCCCAAGACGATTGATGTTGACTATCTTGTATGTATGTCTTGGTGAACGACGAATACAATAAACGACGTCATTAATTTTCCTCACAACTTCCCAAGGTCCTACCCGATTTGACTGGAGTTTTAGTGCTTTTCCTGTGGTTCTTTGAGGGTTGAAGAACCAAACTTTTTGGCCTTGGGAATATTCAATGTTGAGAGCTCGTTTGTCGTACCAAGACTTTGTTCTTTCCGATTGTAAGTGAATCTGGTCTCGTGCCATTTTGTGGATCTCGCTGAGTTTCCTCCGAAGCTTGTGTACGTAATCCCCGTCTCCTTCAATCTCGACCTCCTCTGGTAGACATCCTCGAATCAAGTCCAAAGGAAGCCTCAGATCGAAACCGGTGTATATCTCAGCCGGAGTAGTTCCAGTCGTCGCATGTTTGGAGGATCTGTAAGCTAACAAAAATAGTGAAACCCAGCGACCCCAGTCTTTTTGATTTTCATGTATGTATTTTGTGAGATAGTGTATTTTGTTCTCATATTTGAGAGAGGAAAAGCTTCAACCCATTTTGAAAAACAGTCTGTCACAACTAAGAGGTATTTATTGCCCAAAGAAGAAAGTGGAAATGGGCCTAAGATATCTATTTGAAGTCTTTCAAATGGAACTCCTGAATTATAAATTTTCATCTCGCCATGACCTTTATCTGGAGGACCTTTCTTTGAAACACAGAGTTTACAAGATTTACACCAATTTTCTACATCTCTTTTACAAGTAGCCCAATAAAATCTTTTTCTAATTTTATCTAAGGTCTTGTTTACTCCGAAATGTCCTCCAGATGGTGAATCATGTGCTTCTTCCAAAATATCTTTAATTTTATGTTGAGGAACAACTAATTGACGGATTTTGTAATCTAAATTCGTTGAAACCCATTCTCTATACAAAATCCCATCAATTAGTACTAACAAATCCCTTTAAGAACAATAGATTTTGGTGAATGCGTCCATCGATGAAATCTCTTGCCATTCTGGTTTCTTCTGTAATTCTTTCGTTTGACAAATGAAAGAAATAGCTTCATCTTCTGCTTGACTATTCTTCCATTCTTCTGATGTGTTTTCTTCAAAAATGATACGGCAAATTTTTTCTACATTATTGAATTTGTCTTCTATTCTGGAACAATATTTGCAGGAGAAATCTTCACAAGGCCGTCTTGGAAGTCCATCAGCATTTCCATGTAAATTGCCTTTCCTGTGAATAATTTTGTAGTTGTACTGATCCAATTTCCCTAACCAACGAGCCAATTGTCCATCCAATTCCTTAAACGACAATAACCAAGTTAAACAAGAATGATCAGTCCTAATAATGAAAGGTTTACCGATAAGGTACTGATGAAAATTTTGTAACGATTCTATAATAGCAAGGAGTTTACGTCGAGTGACACAATAATTTCTCTCTGATTATGAAAGGACTCTACTATAATAACCTATGACACGTTCGAATCCATGTTGTTTCTGAGAAAGAACCGACCCAATTCCATGGTCAGAAGCGTCAGTATCTAAAATAAATTCAGAAGAAAGAGAAGGAAATGCCAAAATTGGAGGTGTTGTAAGAATCTCTTTCAATCTTGAAAAAGCTTTTTGACATTCCTCTGACCATATGAACTTAGCCGATTTTTCAGTTAACCTATATAAAGGTTTAGCTATGTCAGCAAAACATTCACGAAACTCAACACAGCCTTTTTGTTATGAGGAATTGGCCAGTTTACAACAGATTCAATCTTCTTTGGATCAGCTGTTTTTCCTTCTTTTGAAACGATGTATCCTAAATATTCAACTTGCCTGCTGAAGAAAACACATTTCTTCTTACTAAGGCGTAACCCTGCTTCTTGAAAACGAACAAACACTTTCTTCAGGTTAATTATTAACTCATCAAATGACTTTCCCAATACCATAACGTCATTCAAATTCAGGTGCGTTGCATAAACCAAATGGCATAACTGTAAATTGCCAAAGTCCTTTTCCGATTGAGATAGCCGTGATTTTCATATCCTCTTCTCGAATCTTGATCTGCCAGTGTCCACTCTTCAAGTCCAAAGTACAAAACCACGAATATCCTGCAAGTTTATCAACAGTATTGTCAACTCTTGGTAAAGGGTACGAATCCTTAATTGTAATTACATTCATTTTTTTTAAATTAATACAAAAACGAATTTTTCCATCCTTCTTCTTCTTGAGAACTACAGGTGAACAATACGAGCTGTCTGATTCTTCAATAACTCCTTGAGAATGCATCTCAGCAATACATTCATACAATTCCTTAACTTGATGAATAGGGGGTCTTCGAATAGGTTGTTTAATTGGTTGATTATGGAGTAATTGAATTCTATGTTCAACCAAATTACATTTTCCAGTAACGTCATCATCTTGAAAAATCTCTTCAAATTCATGAAGAAGATCCGCAAACTTCCGTCGTTGATCTTGATCCCAGTTCTCTGAGTTCTTGTCAAAAATTTCTTGTAATGTCTCTGGTACATCCTCACTAGAATCAACTATTCTCGAAATCTGTTTATTGATGATTGAACTTGGAGTATTTAAAATAATTTTAGTTATCGAATTAGTAGTATTAACTAAATGGTCACCCAATTTTATCGAAACTGAAATCAAAAATTCAACTGGTACCTTTTCTCCAGTCGGATACTTAAGAGTTATAAAATTAAGAGGATTTTTTTATCTTTTGACTCTACAAATTTCGGATTTATAATAGTCACATCAGAACCAGAATCTACTTTAAAAATACAAGTTTTGTCATTAATTAAACCATCAAAATAAAATTTTTTTGAGTTCCTATTAATTCTTCCAACATTATAATCAATCAGACAAGAGTGTGTGTTTGTTGGAGGCTTGTCAAGTTCTGTTGAACTCGCTCCAGAAAGTTCAACATAACCTAGTTTCCCTGGACGCTCATCTGATTTGGACAATTTGATCTAAAATGTCCTTTTTTACCACACGTCCAACATTCAATATCCTTAGGCTGTGAATTCGAAGAGTTGATTCCAGTCTTATATGTGTCATTCGTTCTCCTTGAAGTCTGAGATCTCTTATCTAAATCACGAATAACCTTCACTTCCATAACACGAGCAAGAGCAACTTTCAGGGAAGTTATCCTTTCTAAACGAAGGATCTCCTTGATTGATGAATTAAAAATAGCAACTATAAATTGGGCACAAGCGATTTTATCTTGGACTGCAAATGGACATTCCGGATTAACCAAAGCAGAAAGTCTTTCAAGATCGGCAGCCAATGTTGGGAAATCTTCACCAAAACGTTGACGTATGTTCTGAAATTGTGCGTAATAAGTGGGTGCTAAGTGTTTATCACCAAAACGAAGTTCAAGACGGGAAACTAAATCATCAAAATTTGATGCAGTCGAATCAGATTCAACGAGAATTGATTTTGCTCTTCCGTTCAAACCAGAAATAAGAGCTGCTGATTTATTTGCAGGTGTCCAATTGTTTGCTCTAGCGATGACTTGAAATTGAACCAAAAATTCACGAAGAGGTGATGATCCATCATAATCATCAGCTTTCAATTTAAAAAAAAATCCGTTCCCGAGTGGAAGTTCCTCATTGTGATGACGAGCATCCAACAATTCCGAATCTCGAACATGGAGTTCCCTTTGTAAATTCAATGCATCCTCGTTGCATTGATGGAGTTCTTGAGTAATTTCCTCTACACGTTTCTTCAAGCTTGTTATCTCCAAATTCGTTTCAGTGAGAGACGGTTGAGGCTGCTCAGCTGAAAGAGTTCTCGGGGATGGAACTGGTGTTCTTCATACCACTGACATCTTGCCGAAACGTAAAAGCATAAACTCATAAACCCAAAATGTTATGATCGGGTTCGGGTAATGAGAATGACAACTCGTATTTATAGAAAAGCACACTTGAACTCGGACTCTGTATTCGAACGTAAACACAACTGTTCTCAACAGCTATCAGAATCAGACTAAACATAAACAATAACATCCGCGACTTCGTTGATCTCGTTGCTAGGGGTTGCTATGCGCGATTCTCGGTGTTCGAATCGCGGAACGTTCGAGCTCGGTCACAACAATACATACAAAAAATTTTAAGACCTTAAGGTCAAGATGGTCAAAAGTTATTTAAGGTCAAAGTTTATGATGTTTTTTAATATTTAGCTTTACTTGAATCTTTGAGTATTTTTCATTCGTCTATATTGAACTTTAAAGAAAAAGTCATAACAACACTGCTTTTGTAAATTTTGTCAAGAATTCAAGAAATTTGTATTTATCACTTCATCCTATGTTTCTATGCACCTTAAGTTATAGCAAATAAATAGTTTCACGCTGCGAGTTGATGCCACAATATTTCTCAAGTTTACAACTCTCCAAAGTTTCCTTTTGATAATACTTGTCATGAACATTTGTTAAAATAAGGTACAAAGCTTGGTATAATTAATATAAATTCTTTAAATTATAATATAAACCAGAAATCATATATTAATAGACTGCCCACAGTATCAGAGTGAAAGAAGAAAACTAAACTTAGATAACAAAACAATCTGTGAAATACTCAATAATCAAGATATGTGTAAAAAAGTAGTGGAATTCATAGACTTAATAAAAATTAGACACTTGTTGTAAAATACTAATATACTACGCAAATGTAACTATGTATATACGCCTAAATTATAATTGTATGCCTTGATGTAACGAAATATAAGAATGTAAATCGTATGTACGGTCGCTAATACCCTTGCAGGGGAATGCGACTTAAAATAATAAAAAAAAAAAAATACTGATGATTTTAGTGCTTTTTTGATGATTTTATGGTTTTTGTGTCTGCGTGTGTGTGCGTATGTATGTGTATGTATGTGCATGCGTGCTTGCGCGTGGTGCCTGCATGTGCGTGTGTGTGTATATATGTGTGTGTGTGTATACATGCGTGCGTGCGTATATGTGTGTGTATGTTCGTGCGTGCGTGCGTGCGTGCGTGTGTGTGTATGTGTGTGTGGGTGATTGTAGGCGAGTGTATGTGTGTGCGTGTGCGTACGTGTGTGTGGGTATGATTATATATGGGTGTGATTGTATGTGTGTGTGTGGCTGTATATATATGTGTGCGTGTGTGATTATATGTGTGTATATGTGCGTGCATGTGTGTGTGTATGCGTGCGTGTGTGTATGCATCAATATATCGAGTAGTCTACGGTAAAATTTAATATTCCAAGGCTCATTTAGTTTTTTTTTTAACACGAATGGAGCATAATAATAATTTTTTTTCGGATTATTTTTTGGTTTCAGTTTTTCTGGGTTTTTCGTACGTTAGAAATAAAATCATCGACCCACTAAATATGCATTTGAAAGAGCATAAAGTTTCCTTTCTTTTACCACCCATAATTTTGGATAAGACGTTACCTTTCTTTTGTTGTACACGGAAACGTAATTTTTTGTTTAACGGTGATTTTTAAAAAATATTTGATGAATTGAGAAGATAATTTTGTACAATTTTTGAGTTATTTTATTTTCTTATACTTGAGAAAAAAATCATTTTGTAAAAAAAATCGATTTTCTATGGCATACGATAACTTGAGTAAAACAGCATCATTCTTACTGACAATATCCAAAAAGGTAGATTTTTACTGATGAGGACTTTTATTTTTTAAGATATTGAAGGTTATATTATTTTAAATAAAAATTTTGATTGCTTATTTCTTGGGTATATCTCGGTAATTTTTAACCAATTAATGCTTCTTTCGTCTTTTAATCAATAATTTTAATCTAAAAGAATTTTCAAGATTCATTGAATCGTTTTTGTTATATAACGTTTTGTCATTTTTATGATATTTTATTTTTCAACAAAATTTTAATGGCTGATTTTTGCGTATTACGCGATAATTTTGTATCAATTACAGCTCATTTTTTACGTTTTTCAACGAAGATTTAAATTCAAGAAGAATTTTTATGATTTATTGATTTGTTCTTGTTTTATAATGTTTTTTCATTTTTATGATATTTATGTTTTTCCAAGAAAAAATGTAATCGCTTTTAACTTGAGTATTATGGGGTATTTATTTTCCAGTAAAAGATTTTTTTTATTATTACATGCTATTCTTTAACTCACTAACACGAACGTTTGTATCCGTATTTTTCAAATCATGCACAATGAATTTAACTCACTTCTCCATCTCGCAGAGGACTGAAAATTGGCACAGATACTCATCTCGGATGACAATACAATGTTCTGTCATAATATTGGGACCCGGACATCCCCGTCGTCGTACACAGGGTCTCATGTGGGGATCATTTCACTAAAATTACATGTTTTTTTATTCTTAAGATATGTATTATTTCTTAACGGAACAATTTTTATTATTAATGCCGGGAAGGGGAGGGGGGGGAGATCTGACTCGGCCAGCCTATACAAGCTTGGGAGTCTTTCTTGAAAAATGGAGTTATAAGTCACGTAATCATTTAAATATAATATTTGAATAATAATAATGTTGTTACTCTTATTTATTTAATAACAAAACAGTTATTATTGCATATGTTTTAATTAACTTTAGTTAATCAACTTTAATCGTTTACTTTTTCATGATACTCCAAACAATATTTGCATTTAAAGCTCTTTGAGTTTTGAAATCCTTTCAGATTTTTTCTAATTGCTCATTTATTTATGAGTGAAGTTAAGGAGTTTATCCTCAATTTTCCTACCTCATGATTACTTCTTTTTTAGTGAATAACTACTTCCATGGGATTTACACTTATCCATAGAAAGATTTTGTTAACGGTTCGATTCATCATTTCCTTTCGTCCAGGAATGTTTCCTCTATTTTGGTATTCTTCGCATAATCATGTTTAGAATTTTCTTTTAGCTGCTGAATTGTTTTAGTTTCTGACAAACCACTCTCGATAATTTGAAACTCTCTTACCTTTTGTTCAATGAGATCTTCATTTATTTTGGATATCACACTGGAATTTTCTTCATTTAGTGTGTCCTTAATTATTTCTGTAGACTTCGTGGAATCACAAGCATTTTCGTTCTTTGGTGCCTCTATCTCAAACATTGGTATTTGTTCCCTTTAATATTCCTCTATCTAAGAGACGAAATCTAACCTTAAAATATTGCAGTTAGCATTTTTTAATTCAATTTCATCTTGTGGCGTCTTCATACTATTAATTTCAATTTCATTATTTAAAAAACTTTGATTTAATAAAACTTGGCAATAATTTATAAAATTATTATGAACTCGAGTTTTAGATATTGTTTCTTCTAACAATATTTTGTTATTTGTTTTATAATCACGGTCCCCTCCCTTCCGAAATTTCTTCTATTGAATTATTATTATATTTATTATTTTGATTTCCATTGTATTTATAATTCTGGCGATTTATTATTTAAGTTATCTTATTTAGAAAATCTTGATTCAGTAAATCTTTGCAATAACTCACAAAATTGTTGTGAGCTTGAGCTTTCTCTACTCGATTTACTTGTTCTTTACTCTTTTCAACTCTTCCGTGTTCGAAATTTCTTAATATTTTAAACAAACATGTCCAACATGGTTAAGACACGAGCAAAAGAGTATCTCCCTGTAACTATGGAGGGGCTACAACAGAAGCACGAAGATCTAGAGAAAACGTTTGCTGAATGTCAAGGTTTAGGTGAGACAACTGAATATCCACTGGATCAGGCAAAAGGAGCATGCCAGGATATTATGCATGACAACATTCAGTCACTGCTAGCCTACGTTGAAAAAAATTAAGAACGTGTCGAACACGTTGAAAAGGAACAGGATAAAATTGAAGTAAATGAGGTGGAAATTCGCACTCACATTAGCGAGCTTACAGCAAAGGTATATATTAACAATGCAATCCAAACACGAGAAAGACTTGCAGCAGTCAATGATTTAAGACAATCAGTTGAGAGAAAATTATCAGAAATAATAATTGCGCTAGTCTCCTTGATGAGAATTAGTGGAAGATATGTGGCAGCTGACGTACATTTTACACCGGCAGTTGCTGAAAAAACATCATAGGAGGCTCGGATAACATCTGATCTGCAAACTGAGATGAAAGAAAATCTGAATAATTTTTCTGAAAGTGAATTGAGGAAGCAAATTAGAGTGGAAATCAAAGCCATGAGAGTGTTAGAAGAAAAAACATCAGCTGACGAAACTCAAGAAATAAAAAAGAAACTCGTAGAGATTGAATAAGTTAAAGGGAGGATTAACAAACTTGAAGAAGAAAGTAAAGCACAGGAAAAAGAAATCCGTGATATAAGGGAAGACACCAGTGTGAATCAAAATGAAATAGCAATCCTGAAAAATCAAATGGAAGAAAAGGATAGAAAGATAGCCGAACACGAGGATAGACTACGTGATGCAGAGCTTCGGATTATACGAGATGGGAGTGATATAGAGGAGTTGGTTAGACAGCCAAAAAATTTAAAAGAAAAAGATATGGATATTATGGGAAAAATAGCCAACGTTAATGGGAAGGTGATTTGTCTGGAAAACAGACAAAGAAAAGAAAGAGAACCTTCTGTAAGGTTTGAGGAATCTCGAAGATATCTCAGGAGTTCAACTGAGATTCGCTCTACATATCCCAAACAATTTTAGTAGAACGAGGAACGAGGGCGTAAGTGAAGATAGAAGCCGATTTACAGAAAGATCACTACTAGAAAACTCAGTCTCTCATACCTCAATGAGACGGCAGAAAATAACCGCGCCAATTTTTAAAGGGGAAATATCAGAGAAACCTATTAAATTCTTAGGAGATATGAGGCGATATTTAAACCACGAAGAGATAAATATATCTGAAGTAAAATACGCCTTATCGAACTCATTAAAAGGTTCAGCAACTTCATGGTGGGATATTATTGAAAATTCTGTGGAAAGTTTTGAAGATTTTGAAAGAGAATTTCGTGACAGATTCTGGAATGTAGATGTCACAGATACTATAATGCGCAAAATTGAATTTGGCATCTATGTATCTAATGGAAAAAAATCACGCTTAGAATACACCACAGATTTAATGAGCCAAGCTTTAGATGTAGGAAAGTACACTGAAGTAGAGCTAAAAAGGAAATTAGCAGGTCTTCATGATCTGGATATACGGTTTGCGGTGAAATCTCAAAAAATCGAAGACAGATCGGCGTTCCTGAGCTTACTTGCGTGCAAAGATAAGGAAACGCACAGAGAAAAAGATACTCGTATTCGGGAAACTTCGAAAAACACAGGGATTTTGTATGAGAAGCCGACGACTGATTTTCAAGGGGTAAATCGTCGTAATTATAATTACAATAACAACTTATATAAGCCGAATGACCGACGAAACAATTATTCCAGTGGAAACCAAGAAGGCTATAGAGGGCCGGAAAAAAATCAAACATACTCTCAGAATAATGGAGGAGTAAAGCCGAACTATCAGGTAAATAAGAAATATAATCAAGGTAAATCTAGTGATATTTATGCACTAGATAGACAAATTGAAGATGATGTAGCGGGAGCATGTGGGTTGATTCCGGAAAACTCCAAGTAGTTGCAGCATGCGCCTTGGATAACTCTAAAAAATCAGAGAGTCATGATGCAACTCCGAAAGGGTAAAAAATAAATACAAATTTTGAAGATCCTCGGGAGCACTATTGTCTGAATCAGACGATGAGCACGATAAACAGCAACAAAATGTAGAGTGCCTAGAAATAGAAATTTTAATAGAGAAAATTTCAGTAGTAACTCTAGTAGATACAGGGAACTCAATTACTTGTATTTCAGAGAAATTTTATAAGAGTTATATTAACAAATTTGAAAAATGTCCAACTTTACCAATAAGTGGACATGTAATCAAAGGAGCGATTGGGCACAAACAACACGTTTGAAAATACAGATTTTCTCTGACACCCAAGTGGGAAAAAAAGAAAGGAAAATTAATTTTATAGTAGTTCCGAAATTGTCTAGGGACTGTATTTGGGGTATTGATGCTCAAAAAGAGCTAGGATTTGTTATTGATATAAAAGGGGAGAAAATTTATTTAGAAGAAAATTAAATTATTGATACACTTTCATATAAAAAAAGTATTTTGAGCCTATATGAACTTCGATATAGATATATAGAATCAATAGAGGATAACTATGTTGAAGATTTTGATAATTGGAACGAGCTGGAGGGGGAATGTGTACTGAAAGACGACGCAAACCGTCTCGAACCGCTACCAGAAATATTCACGAATAAATATATCACCCAAAAAGGGGGTAATTCGATGAATGAGAAATCTCAGGGTAAAGAAAACCCTTATGATATAACTTGGCAGGAAATTGAGGAGAAATTCCGAAACTGCACAAGTAAAAACAAAAATACAATTGATAGGTTCAAAAACCTGATTTGGAAGTATAAAAAAGTTTTTTATAAAAAGCCAGGGCGCTTAAATTCTTTTGAGTGTGATTTTAAAGTAAAAGATGACTCACCCTTTTATGTCTAACCGTATCCGATCCCTATAAATCACCGAAAATAGGTGAGGGCGGAAATTCACAAAATGATTGATTGGGCATATTATTAGGCTATTATTAGAAAATCTAATAGTGAATATATTAGTCCACTTGTTGCAGTTATAAAGAAGGATGGATCTGTGCGTTTGTGTCTCGACACACGAGAATTAAATAAAAGATTGCTTATAGACCATGAATCTCCTCAAAATATGGAGGAATTACTGAAAATTTGCGATGAAATTAAAGTCATGACTAGTTTAGATTTGACCAGCAGTTTTTGTCAATTCCCTCTTTCAGAGAAAAGTAAAAAATTTACTGCGTTCATGCATGAAGGCAAAGTGTATGAATTTGAAGTTTGTCCGTTTGGTACTAGCGTTAGTACGGCAGCACTAGTAAGACTAGATTAGGCAATTAGGGGCACTGGTAAAAACATCAAAAATTTTGTTGATGATTTATTATGTATATCGAAGGATGAAGTCAAGCACCTTGAGCACACCGAAAATCTTTTTAATGTTTCGATAGAGCATAATTTTACATTGCGCTTTAAAAAGACGAATTTTTTACGTCAAGAAGTAGAATTCTTGGGGTATATTTTAACAACGGAAGGCATAAAACCTCAGAGTAAAAAACTGGACTTAATACAAAAGTATCCCGTTCCGAGAAATGTGCGACAGTTAAAAGGATTTCTTGGGTTAGTGAATTTTCATGCCAAATTTGCAAATAGTTTTTCGGATAGATAGATAGATAGATAGATAGATATACTTTTTATTCATCAGAAGACAAAATCTTACAATTTCATGTACATGTAGTTGTATTTATAATTAAAAAATAACAGTCGGTTTAATATAATTGTTATCTTACTTTCTCTTATTGCATATTTCTTGTTAAAATAATAATTCACTTTATCAGTTCGTCAGTTTATAAAATCTAAATGCAATGAACACAGTCAAATATCACATAAAACGCTTCGTCAAAAAAAAAATAATAATACATAGAGTAAAAATAAATACAATAAAGATAACATATAAATAAGAATACATACATATACTTTGCTAACTCTTTGCGTACACTATCACGTCCAAACTTAAAACACACTCATTCATAACACTTTAACAATCACGCTAATAAATACATTCACACTTAATTAACACTAAAAATATTTAATAAATAAATAAATAAATTAATAAATAAATACGTCGAATACATAAATAGACAAGATAAATAATTAAATTAAATAAATAAATAAATAAATTTAAATAAATAAATAAGTTAAATAAATAAATAAATAAGTTTTAATAAATAAATAAATTAAATAAATAAGTTTTAATAAATAAATAAATTAAATAAATAAGTTTAATAAATAAATAAATTAAATAAATAAATAATTTAAATAAATAAATAGCCTAAATAAATACTCGACTCATCTTTTATTCTGAACGTACTCCTCACCATGTAATTGCTTAAGGTGCCTGTTTAATGCCGTTTTAAATTTACAAAAAGATGGCAGGCACCTCACACTGCTCGGGAGCGAATTCCAGAGGTGCGCACCTTGAACTCTGAATGAAAAAAGGCCCTTATCGGTGCGCGACCCCGGAACCGAGAGCTCTTTCATACCACCCCTACTTGAAGTCCTGGCCTGGTTTTTTTTCAAGGTGAGTGGTACCGTGAATAAGTAAGTGCGTGTTGGTGGACAACTTTAAAATTCGTACCTAAATACTTGTGCGCGACGTATATAGCTTGTTAGGGAGTTCGGAAATAAATTATAATTTTCTTTGGAAGATATAAATTTATTTCCGGGGGACTAGGTGAGCCCCGTTATTGATTGTTCGAAAATAAATCTTCAATTTTTTTTAGATCGGCAACAAAAATATAAAAATTAATAAACATTGTACTGTGCTGAGTAAATAATAAAAATAAAAAATAAATAAACATTGATTTTTGTTTGAATTACATTTTTATAAAATAACTTTCTTTATATTTTATATTTTTTATAGTGATCGATAGATTTATAGTTTGGTAAAATTGTGTAAATAGGATTATATAGATAGTGAGTGAAAAGACACTGAATATATTATGAATATTAATAAGTGAAAATACACTGAATACATTAAACGGGTATAAATTACAAATTATATAATTAGTTTGTGCGAAAAATAAACGGAAGTTCATAGGAATTTGTATTTTTAAATTATTTGTATTTTTTAATTATTGCTCTTCTGCTATTTTGCGACTGCGACAGTCTCTATTGTACTAAAAAGAGCTATCATCATGACTTTTAGTGTAATTGTTCGAATGATCTAACCCACTTATTCCGGATTTTAAGTTTTAAGATGAGTTCTATTAATCAAAAGGGGCATTAAACAGTTTAGGAACCATTTATTATGAAATATTCAGAAAATTTGCTAAAAATTCCTATGTTGCTATTTTTTAACCAGATTTAATTTTGTTGAGTAAATGGAGGTTGAAATTTTCTAGAAAAAATATAAAAAGAGACTACATGCTCATATTGAGCCTTAATCGATATTGACCCTAATGATTTAAAAAAATATGACAAAATTCACATACATGCTACATACCAAGAGGAACAGTTTTACCGAAGAAATAAAAAAATAATTTTTTTATCTCAATTTCCCAGAGAAACCGATATATACGAGGTCTGTCCCAAAAGTATCCGACCTACCTCGATTTCTCGGCGCTTGATTTATTCTTCGTCATCCTTCAAAGTAGTCCCCATTTGATTGAACAAGACGTTCATATTGATGTTTCCACTTATTAAAGCACTCTTGAAAGTCAGACTTCGGAATCGCCTTTAGTGCATTTGTCGCATTAGTTTCAACAGTCTGTTTATTGTCGAATCGATGTCCTTTAAGCGGCATTTTCAATCGAGGAAACAGCCAAAAGTCGCAGGGAGCTATATCAGGACTGTATGGAGGCTGGCGGAGCTGCGCAACACTGTGTTTCAATAAATACTGCTGCACAAGGTTTGATGCGTGCGCTGGAGCATTGTCGTGATGAAGAAGCCAGTCACCGGTTTCCCAAAGTTGCGGTCGTTTTCTCCTGATTGCATTACGTAATCTTTTCAAAACTTCAACGTAGTACTCTTTATTGATTGTCTGGCCTGTAAGGGCATATTCGTGGTGCACAATGCCCTTATAATCGAAAAAAACAATCAACATTGACTTGATGTTGCTTCGACTTTGACGAGCTTTTTTCAACCGAGGCTCAGATGGAAGCTTCCACTGCGAAGATTGTTGTTTTCTTTCAGGATCATAACCATAAACCCATGGACTCATCACCAGTAGTAACCTTTTGAAGAAAGTTTTCATCACTATTAATCATTTCCAAATTGTCCTGAGCGATTTCTAATCGAAGGTTTTTTTGCTGGTCTGAGAGCAGTTTCGGGGTGAATTTTGCACACACACGAGTCATTCCCAAATGCTCGGTTAAAATTCGCCAAACAGTACTTTTTGGTATTCCAAGTTCATCTTCCAGTTCTCTCACAGTCAAACGACGATCTTGTTCAACTGCGACACCCACACGCTCGACATTATCCGACGATGTTCCCGTCGAAGGTCGACCAGAACGAGGATCACTGTCAACAGATGTGCGGCCACTTTTGAACCGCCTATACCACTCTTTTATTTGTGTTTTGCCATACACTCATCTTTAAAGGCCTTTTGCAACATTTCAATAGTTTCCGCACAACTTTTACCGAGATTAAAGCAAAATTTTATGCAAATTCGCTGTTCGGTTCGTTCTGCCATTTTTAGCAATAAGCAAATTGCGACAAACGCAAAAAAGTCGTTGTAAACAAATACACGCTGCGCAGGAACTAAGGCGTTTCATTGGTATCTCAGGCTACTGACGAGGTTAGGAGTTGCTGGTGACGTTCGTACCCTCCAGAGGTCGCCTAAGTCTCTCCGCGCGAAGATATGAACGTAGGTCGGATACTTTTGGGACAGACCTCGTATATAAATATATATATATATATTCGAAGAGAAAGAGAGACCGGAAGGATTTTGAAAGGAAGACAGGAAATACCGTAAGCATAGGAGGAATAGGATGAATGGATGAGGAGAGTGGAATGCGGAGTGGGAGAGTAAGGCGGTAATGGTGGTAATGGAGGGAAGTAAAAGGGGAAGAAAGAGAGAGCACAATTGCATGTGCTCGCATAGTCTTTCAGTAGGATGAAATGACTTGAGTATGAGAAAGGGAGCGATATTGTATCCACATGCACATACGCATGTGCAGTTGTGTTACTGTGCACTTTGCTCAGTAATTACTATGTACGTGCAGGTGTGCGCAATACTGACTTCATTCTCATAATCTTAAGCAATAATACCTCTCTCCATTTAGGTTTTCGCGGTAGTGATGTCATACACACCGGCATGTGCCGCAATGACTACATGCATGCAGGTATATGCAATAGTGAATTCGTTCATGCAGGCATGCGCAGTGTTGATTTCATTCACGCAGCCATGTGCAGTAGTTACTACATGTATACAGACATGCACTGTAGTTTCTACGACTAAGAAACATGCGAAGTAGTTAACACATGTATACAGAAGCATGCGTAGTGCAGTCCACGTGTACGTACGCATGCGCGGTAGTGCCTAGGTGCACTTCAGTATGCGCAGTAATAACTCTGTACACACAAGCATGTACAGTTGTTTATTATCAAAAGTAATTTAAGTAAAAACGTGTTATTACATTTTTTTGTTGAAATCACTGAGAGTGATCGCGTGTTTTCATACACGCGCGTTCAGAAGCCGAGTTCCTGCTTCCCGCCATTTTGGTAACGCGTCTCCGGCCTAGTTCCTGCGCGTCTGGCGTTGGAGTCGCAGAAAGTAGCGTTATATCCCTATCATCTATCTCCAGCGTGCCTGGCGGTAGGGGGCGCTGCGCTGTCTTCTTGATCTCGAGGAGCACGTGGCAGCCAGTGGCGCTTCGGAGCTCGTACTGGTCGGATCGGAGCTCTGATCGAGGACGGTGCATGTGTTAAACGTTGACGCAGACCGGTGTATTCTGTCCTGTATATATGTGTATGTATGTAGATGAGGTATATATATATATGAGGTGCGTATTCCGTGTCAAGCGCGTGTAGCGGTGTTTCCGTCTTGCGAGTGCGTGTTCATTGTCGGGAGTGTGTGTTCAGCGTTGCAATTAAGTGCGTTGGAGCTCAGTGCGTGATTGTATGATAAGTGAGAGGACGGTGACTCAGCGACGCCGTCGGGCTATTCCCACGGGCGTCTTGAGTTTTCAGGGTGATTTCTATCTATGCTCAATATAATAAATATTCTTCATTATTTAGTCTTATTATTTAGGTTCATATAATCGTTTATTTTCCTCTTTTACATTTGTTTAGAAATTACCAAAGGGTCAAACATTGTTCCTTCGAGCCGGATTGAGCGGGTCAAACATTGGTCCTTTGAGCGGGTTTACGGTGGAAAGGAATTGATGGAATTTTATTTTAGCACGTTTGAGCGAGTTTGCTTCTTCGTCGACAAAGGAGTGGAAGGCGCTTCGCGCATTTGGCTCGTTCCTCATTCCTCGTTACGCCTTCTATTTATAATGCCCTCTAAAGCATTGAGAAAACTGGTCGCGCAACAGAAAGTTCGAGCGAACGCAATTAGAAGAGTTATTGTAAAATGGAAGGACAGACCTGAAGCGAGCATCACAAAGGCAATAACTCAAACAGGGATCGAGAAATTAAAATATTATTGGGACGAGTTCCGCATGGCTCGCATTGATATCGTCGTACGTAACGATGCGGCACGGGTCCCATACGTCACCGGGGATAGCTTTGAGGCGTTGGAAATCGAGGTGGAAGATTGGAGGCGTTGGAAATCGAGGTGGAAGATTGTGAAGAGGAGATGGCGGGTCGACTGGCGTCGTTTGATGTACCGGCGCTGGCTGCACAGGAAGAGCTATCCCGCGACGGTGCATCGCAGTTCACTCACTCCGTAAAGCTACCAAAGATAAATTTACCGATATTCTCCGGTCGCACCGAAGACTGGGCCGCATTTAACGATCTTTTCACAACCAGCATCCACAATGACACTCGGTTGTCAAATACCGATAAAGTGCAGTACTTAAAAGGCTGTTTAAACGTCGGTCATAGGATTGCGGGCTCTTTTAGATAAAGTACAGCAGACGGTAAAGGCATTAAATAATCTCGGACAAAACGTAGAACTTTGGGATTACTGGTTGGTCTACAGGATAACGAATTGTCTGGACGCCGACACTCGTGTGCTTTGGGGAGCCCATCTCAAGCTCCAAGTCAGGGCTCGGGCGGCTCCATCGATGGAGGCTGAAATGGTTCAACAATGTCTGCCGACTCTTAAGAATATCGCTGCTTTTCTCGAAGACCGCATCGAGTCACTTGAAATGGGAGCTGTTGGTCAAGGGCTGAATCATGGATGTACCTTGCCTCAAAAGAAAGGGTCCACCTCGACTAGATCATGTCATACGCAATCGAATCTAGGTTGGTCGGGTATGTATCGAAAATGCCCACTCTGCTCATTGACACATTACATCGGCAATGCCCACAGTTCAAGGCAAAATCAACTATAAAACGTCGCGATAAAGTGCGTTCGTTAAAACTTTGTTTTAGCTGCCTTGGACCTCACTAAGCAAAAGATTGTAAATCGATGAAACGATGTATGCGCTGCAATGAGATCCACCATACCTTACTACACTTAGAAAATAGGGATGGACATAGGAGCGGTGCATTGACGGCGCCCGAATCATCAATATGATCAGAAGTCGTGGCCCCTGGGGCACAGTGGTTAAGTGTGCTAGCGGGAGGTACGGTCTCCATTATTGGCTCAGGTTTACTTCCAACGGCCCTAGTGCAGCTTCAGGGATCTCGAGGTAACCGAGCCAATGTTCGAGTGCTCCTTGACCAACGGTCGGAAGCATCCTTTATTACAGAAGCCATGGTGCAACTGTTGCACCTACCCAAATATCGAACTTGTATCCATCTTTCAGGCCTCGGAGCCTCATCAGTCGGCAAAGCACGTTTAATGTCTAGGGTCTCAGTGCTGTCAGCGCACGAGCAGAACTACTGTCTCGACTTGAACGTTTTAATGTTACCTTATCTTACATATCCGCTGCCATCAAGAGACATGATTGAGCTCGACATCAACGAATTCGCTGGTCTCAGTCTAGCTGATCCTGCGTTCTATCGTTCAGCCGATATCAGCCTCATTTTAGGAACCGCTGTGTACGGACAAGTGTTACGCCCAGGTCTACGCCGTTATTCTCGAGGTCAAGTCATAGCCCAAGATACAGCTCTAGGGTGGATCGTTTCAGGCTCAGCAGATGGTATACCCTTACGGTGGGCGGAAACGAGGTTAACAACCGGGCTTTAACATCTATTAAAAAATTCTAGGAACTGGAAGAAGTACCGACCGGTGTACGCCAATTGAGTCCGGAAGATCAACAATGTGAGAGATACTTTCAGGAGACACATTTCAGAACACCTGAAGGGCGTTACATGGTACGCCTTCCTCTGAAGTCTATACCACCAGCTAAGGCAGCAGAGACGCGACAGATGGCCATGAGGCCACTTTCATCACTGGAAAGGCGGTTTGCCCGCGATCCTAAGTTGGCGAGGTTATATGGGGATTTATGCTAGCTTACGAATCCCTTGGACACATGGAAAGAGTTCACGAGTTGGAAATCAACAACCCTTATGCTTGGTATCTACCGCATCATGCTGTTATGCAGTCTACGCCAAAACAAGAAAAATTACGTGTAGTATTTGACGCTTCTCGTCGTACTTGGCAGCAGGATTTCTTAAACAAATATTTTATGCCGGGACCGCCATTGCAAAAGGACCTGACTGATTTTGACAGTTGGCGGCGTCATCGTTTTGTTTTTAAGACTGACATAGTTAAGATGTTCAGGCAAGTCCTCGTTCACCCATCAGATCGCGACTTTCAGCGTATTCTATGGGCACCCTCTACTAGCGCTCCGCCATGTGAGTACCGATTAAAAACTGTAACATATGGAACCGCTTGTGCTCCATATCTTACACTTCGGGCACTAATGCAATTGCTCGAAGATGAAGGGAACAAGTTTCCTTTGGCAGTACACTGGCTTCGCGAAAATATATTTGTAGACGACATCTTTTCTGGATCAGAGACCCTACAAATAGCGTGTAAAATACAAAATCAGCTGATAGGCCTACTCGGTGCTGGTGGAATCGAGCTTGATAAGTGGGCAGCCAACCAGCCAGCTCTCATCCCGCGTGATCTTCAAGCTAATTCGAATGAGAACCCATCGATGCCAGTTCAGTCGGAAGAGTACGTCAAAATCTTAGGACTACTGTGGAGTCCGAAAGAGGACTGTTTCACTTTGAGAGCCCCTCCATTGACCCCCTTGACTGAAATACACACTAAGCGTTCTGTATTTTCAGGGATAGCTAGAGTTTTTGACCCTTTAGATTGGGCAGCCCCAGTCACAGTCACCGCGAAGAACCTCATGCATGATTTATGCATTCTAAAGACCGACTGGGACGACCCTCTGCCGCCTGAAATTGCTCAAAGGTGGATTGATTACTACAAGTTGTGGCCAGGACTTTCAGAGCTTCCAATCGACCGTTAGTTTGGACAAACTGTAAATACCCGGTATGAGATTCACGAATTTTTTGACGCTGCGAAGTGCGACTACGCAGCGGCGGTGTATCTTCAAGTACTCTAAGAAAGTGGCACATACCGAAAAATGTTGCTCATAAAGAAAACCAAGGTATCTCCATTAAAAACCATCTTCATTCCAAATCTGAAGCTCTGTGGAGCTGCGCTTCTAGTACGACTTATATTTCACCTACGCCAGCTGGAGTTCATAAAGAATCTACCGATTTACACTTGGAAAGACAGTCAGGTGGTACTGCACTGGTTGGGACAACATCCCAGCTCCTGGAAAACGTTTGTAGCTAATCGGGTTTCCTTCATTCAGGTCGAGCTTCCTACAGCAGTATGGCGCCATGTACCCACAGGTTAGAATCCAGCAGATTTGGCCACACGAGGAATAAGTCCGGCCAATCTGAAAGATTCACGACTCTGGTGGCATGGGCCTGATTGGCTCTCACTCTCGCCACCATTCTGGCCAGATTCTCTGACGATTTACGAGCTTGAAAATAGTACTACGCAAGCGTTTGCTGCTCTAACTTCGGGTACTGATGCACCTTTAAAGGAGGATGATTTTCACTTGAACCGTTTCTCTAATTTAACCAGACTGATAAGAAGCACCGCATATTGCTTAAGGTTCGCCGATAATTGTCGGCTAAAAAAGTCAAATAAACAATTGATAACGTCATTCCTGTCAAAAATTTTTTCACGTTAAACTAGATGGCTTTCCCCGTACCATGAACTAGGATGTTTTGAAAATATTGAAAATTAAAAAAATGGCAGCGGTTTGAAAAAAGAAATTCAATTTTTCACAAAAAAAACGCTCGTTTTTTGATCGGCAAATTTGAATTTTTTGAAAACATCCTAGTTCATGGTATGTAAAAACATGTTACGAATATTTGTGTAAAATTTTAAATCGATTCGTTAACTTTTCTTTGAGCTAGAGCTGCAGCCGTTTTTGAAAATGCAGTTTTGAGAAAAATACGTTTAAAGTTTTGACAACAGCCGCGCGCCGACGGTCAGCTCCTACACGCACGACGCCCACCGCATTATGCACATAATACGTATAAGCGAGGCATGTGACCCACAAATTCTTGAGAAAAAAGATATGGAGCTCATGCCGCTTTAACAATTTATGTGGCCCTTATCCTACAAAGTCCTTAACATTAACTTTAATTTTTATAAACTTTATTTTAAAAAGAATAAAATATATTTAGATCCATTAAAAGATGCCTTCTATATTTCTTCTATTTTTAAACTAAGTGATATCGAAGCTTCATTGCAATGGTAATAAATTAATAAAACTCTTTTTTGTACCTTTAAACTTTTACAATTAAATATCATGCAGCTCTAAATGAATATATATATATATATATATATATATATATATATATATATATATATATATATATATATATATATATATATATATATATATATATATATATATATACTAGGGGGGCTGCGCCCCCTGCTCGCTCCGCTCACCAACCCCCACATCTTACAACAATAGTTAAAATTATTTGTTTACTTGTCATTATTAATTCTTATAAGGAAATGATATAATTATTTTTTCTATTTTTTCCACACCACCTATGAGGTAAATAGAAAGGTGTGTTGATTTTTTTGTTTTGTTTAATTTACTAATAATCATATTTAATAATGTACTGATAAATAAATGTGATTTATTAACATGATAAACTCACATATATTTTTCATGATTATCATTTAATTATCACAATCCCTTTCCTACCTCTATTGAAAAGATTAACTTAAAAATCATTACGATAACCTGTATAATAATTAACGTCGATAATTCTATATAATATTTATCATTCAAGTATTTGTTATAATTTTTAATTTATTCTTTTGCAATAGAGATTACCCATCTGTCTCCATCCTATCTCCGGTGTGAATACCCAATAAAATAAAATTTTGTAGAACACTATTTAACATGTAAAATACATCTATATACAGTGCGTCTCATAACTATAGAAACACCACAAATTTTCACGTGTAAATGTGTATATTTACCTTTTTTTAAAGAACCTGTAACTTTGGAAGCAAAAATCCGAGGATAATTTTGCAAACAGCCAATGAATGGAAAATATATTCTCTTTAAAACATTACTAGAATATTTCTTTCGCATCAACATTAAAGAAGTTATCGTTGTTTCATAACTATAGAAACACTTTAAATTTTTAGACCCATTTAAGTCAATGTAAATTTTTTATCTAGTATTCAAGTTTTGTTTAAACCGTCCGTGAAAATTTCATAAGTTAATGTAGACACAATATTTTGGTAAGGTCTTAAAGAGAATAAAATTGCCTTTTATTTGCTATTTTTAAAATTATCCTTGGTTTTTTGCTTCGAAAGTTACAGGTTTTTTAAGAAAAGGTATAATACACAGATTTAAATGTAAAAATTGTTGGTGTTTCTATAGTTATGAGACGCACTGTATACCACTTGTGTATATTTAGATCTATTTATCAATTTAAAATTAATATGTTCTACTTAATTTTTTTCTAATGGGTATAAAAAAGTAATCATATAAATATAGTCTTAAAAGGAAAAAAACTTGTTGAATTGAAAAAAAATTACAATTACAAAAACATATAATAAAGTATTTTTAATAAAATAAAATGAAATGTTTTCTTACCTAATAAGGTTGTGCTTATAAAATATTACTACACCATGTCTTGAAATAATATTAAATAATCACGTTATTAATTATATGATTACTTTTATGATTGGCTAATGTGCTTTGAATATTTTATTATTTTTTCTTTATTTTAATAATTACTTGTAATATGTGAATATATGAAACATTAAAAATTTGAAGTGGAAATATGGCGTATTCGAAATAAATAAATGATTAACCAAATTTTATAACCCATACAATACACGCAATATTTGTAACGTATTTATAATACTTTTCCAAACTTTCTGAAAGATAATAATTTAAAATTGGATCATTGTTTTCTACCTTTAACATTAAAATTTCAGAGACCTTCAACCGTATATCAAATGGTACGTTTTCCCAATTTTTGAAAATTTCTAAATCACCGTCTTTCCCAACAAAATTGTCTATTTCATTATTTAATTTAGTGTAATATAAATTTTTATCTACAGAATGTAAATAATTTTCATATTCTTCTTCCTGTTCTAAATAGTCATCAATTTGTTCGTTTAAATCTTGTAAATTTTGCAAATCTTCGGCATTTTGTAAATCCTCTAACTTAACGTAACAATTTTGAATTGGATCCCACTCCATACTATCGTCAATTTGTTCATCTAAAACCTCGAAAGATTCTAAGTTTCGTAAATTTTTCATTCCGTCGTTATGATCTTGATTTAATTTCCGTTCCATGTTATCCATCTTTATAATTTTCGAATATATATTAAAAATATAATGAGAACTGTTTTTCCAATAGTTTATTTTATTTTTATTTATTTATTTTTATTTATTAAAAGCACATATAATTGGCCATGAGAAAACAAAGGTCTTTTTTATAAATATTCCTATCTCATCAAAACTTTGACCTTGGGATTTATTTATAGTCATTGCGAATGCTAATACAATAGGAAATTGTTTTCTATAAAGAATAAACGGTAATGATGATGATTCTCCAGTATTTAAGGTTATTCGTGGAATAAATAACCTATCTCCAATTTTTTCTCCTGTTATTATTTCTGCTTCAATATTATATTTAAATAATTTTATTATTTTTAATCTTGTACCGTTACATAAACCATCAGTAATACTTAAATTTCTAATCAACATATTAAATTAAACAAAACAAAAAAATCAACGCACACATCTATTTACCTCCTGGGTTGTGTGGAAAACATAGAAGAAACTTTTATTTAAATATTATTTTACAAAAAAATTGGATTGATAATTGAAAACTTTATCAATAAAAAATTGTCTTGAAATTCTAAGACAATTTAACTGAATTTAATTTAAGTTTTTAAATGTTTTTCAAGTAATGTAATCACTCCATATAACACAAAAAAACGCAACTATCTATTTATCAATTTCTCTATTTACCTGAAAGATCGTTTCTATCTATTTATAAGTCTGGTTATTTTCCTTTTAATCATTATGAGAGAATTTTTAAAAACATTATATAAAACTAAATACAATGGGTGGGGGCTGAGGGGGGAAGAGGGGGGGGGCATGGGGAAGGGAAAGAAGGGCGATGAGGGGGGTCAAATGAGGGATGAGGGGGTGAGGGGGTCCATGTGGAAGTCTACAAAAGTGAAAAATAACGTAAAAAAACTAAAATTTAACGCTATTTTGAGGAGATATCGTAAGAGGGGCTGAGGAGGGTCGAGGGAGGGGGGCGAGGGGGTATGAGGGGGGCTGGGTGGTAGAGTTAGCGAATTAACTATATACAGGTATAAATATATATATATATATATATATATATATATATATATATATATATATATATATATATATATATATATATATATATTCATTTTTATCATCATTAATCATCACTAATAAAGTATTTCATAGCTATGTATAACGCTCAGAACCATAACGGAATAAGTCCATTTTCGAAATTTAGTAAACGTCCATAAAAATGTTGAAATTGTGAATCACGCCAATATTTCCCTGATTAGAACTTTGCAATTCATAAAAGTGATAAAATTCATCAGATTTCACTTTATTATGTCAATAATATTGAAATGTTTGTCACATATAAATATGTATATAAATGTATATAAACAAAAATGTTTTCTGCATTTATTATTTGGGACAAGTAAAAAATAAGAACATGATCTTCTTTCTCTCGATCTGTTTATTTTAAAACTAATTTGAAGAATGATATCGCTATTTTCAGAAACTATCGGTATTATAAAAAAAGAAATAATTTTTTTCAGTAACTTGTATTGAAAATGTATGTAACTGTCTTTAATAATATAATATACATACTTGGATAATATAAACTCTAACTAATTATATTATCAAAATTTTTGTTATGTCAGACAGGTTGTATTTAAAGTGGATCTATACTTATTTTTATTTAAATAAAAAAAATGTTATCACACTTTTTCAAACTCAACATTTGTAAGAACATTATGGGACCTGTTAGATTAAAAAAATTTCATAATTAACAAACCATTCAACGAAAATAAGTAACTTTGTTAACTAGTTAGTCTTATTTTGCAGGAAGTGCGTACATACACATTTTTTCCGATGAAATATGTAAACTAAAACATGGTATTTTTAGTTATAAATTTATGTAAAATAGAAGTATATTTATTTCAAGCTATTTATGGTCAAAATAAATGTAAAAATATTAACTTTTGTTAATTACTAAAATAACTGTGAATTTATTAACTTGATATTGTTAAACTTGAATACGCAAGCAATTTTTTTAATTAACCTTTGTTTTGACTACAATAAAGTCCATTTCATTCAATGAAATCGGTATATATTCTTCTTTTTTGTTAGTAATAACATATTAAAATTTCGAAACAAAATTCGGAAAGTATAAGTATTTTGTAAAATCAGTGTAGGCCCACCTTAACCTATTTCTTCCCAAGCGGCCATTTTATAGTTGATTGGTTTTTTGCCTAAATCTGCCATTTTGAAATTTTCCAACGGAAATTCATAATCGGAAAGAGCGGACAATTTTACTTCAGAAAAGTGCTATTGATTATTATTATTTTTTTTTCGACAATTCCTTAGGCAAAAAACCAATCGACTACAAAATGGCCGCTTTGGAACTTAAAAACAAAACTTATTTTTATGAGTCCATAAAAATTAAACAAAGAAGCTTTCTCTTTGATGAGATAGCGAAATAAGCATAGTAGATAGACTGTAGGCATACTGGCTCATGCGGGTTCTAGCTCACCCCCTTCCCTCTTAATCGTATTGTCCCCTTCTCCAATTTTTTAACATTCGTATTGTATGTTTTAAGCCCCTCCCCTGGATTTACCCTTCTCAAAGGGATCCAGAATCCGTAGTGTGTATAAGGCCTATGCCTGGTCTATCCCTTCTCCAATTTTTTCCGGATTCGTATTATGTGTGTGTTTTAAGCCCCTCCTCTGAACTGTCCCCTCTTAAGTTTTTTTTATCCCCACTCTGTAGGCCCGAATACGTAGGCGTTTTACTCCCACTCGGTTTTGAAAATCCATTGGTTTGTTTTTTAGAAGAGAGGGAAAGGAGCAGCCTCTTTGCTCCTCTTTTCGAAGAAACAGATGGCATGCGTAGGAAATGGAAAGTAGCCGAAAATGTATGAGAAGAAAGGGTCAGCCTTTCTTCCCTCTGGTTTTAAAAATCAGATAGAACGTTGCTCACTGACTATGCTAGCAATAAACGTTTTCGTCGTACGTATGTGCTGTAGGTGCGCGCAGGTAGCAGGAAAATTTCATCAGTAAACGGCCTTGGCGAACGGCTTCGAAAATTATTTTTTTCAGACCTATACGTTGTCAGTTTTTTCCTGCAGTAAACGCTATAATACAGTAAGGCATAGCGCAAATATGGAGGTCCTCGCGCAGGTGGTAGTAAATTACTTTCCGGCCATAAACAACCTTAGAGAAAGGCTTACTGTGTGCAGGCATTCGAAAATTCTTTTTTTCAGACGAATACGCTGTCAGTTTTTTCCGCAATAAACAAAAATTCCATCGCCGAGCAGCAGCAGCAGCAACAGCAACAACGAGAGAAAGAGGAAAGCTTAAGGTAACTTTTTTTATTAATTTTTTTTATGCTAAAAATTAAATAATAAATAATAATTTTTTACAAACAATAATCTAATAATTTGTTTTCTCTTTTCTTTTATAGATGAAGCTGAAAACCAGCCGAGGCCGCAAACGCCTTCCACGCCACCCCATTTGCGTAACCCGCAGTCGCCTTCCAGGTCTACAAAGATTGGTAAGCAATACAATTATTTTAAATTTAATTATTTTTTTATATTTATATTATATTATATTTTAAAACTGTTTTTTTGCAATTTTTATTTTTTTCAGAACAGGAGAAGGATGATAAAGCTTCGCTTCAAAGTAAGCTGCAAGCGAAACGTGATTGATTGCGAATGAATAGCCGAGTGCAGGAAATACCAGCTCAACCAAAGATAGTAGCAGCAGTAGCAGCAGCAGCAGCACCACCACCACCACCACCACCACCATGACCACCATCACCACCACCTCCACCACCACGATCATCAATAGCAAAACTACCTCGCATCTTAGAAGATATAACATTAATTGATTGTTATGTATTTATATATATATATATATATATATATATATATATATATATATATATATATATATATATATATATATATATATATATATATATATATATATATATATATATATATATATATATATATATATATATATATATTGTAACACCACATTTTGTGTGCGTTACACAACTTCCAGCCTGTCGAATGAACTGCTCAGTGCGAGTCCGATGCTCGACAGAACTGGCCTATGTGAACGATATCACACTACCTACCCATCTCACTCACTATACACGTACACACACATACACTATTCCCCTGGACGCCACAGAGTAAGCGAGCTCTCCAATGACCTGAAGCAACTGGAGAGTACGCACAGCTGCCATCCTATAGAGCCTCGGATAGGTGGGAGCTGGCTAGTCTCGGCTGGGGTGCGCAGAGCATGTCCTGGCGTCTCCTCTCCTTACTCCTGTCCTTTCGAACCAACCTTAAGAAACACACAAGAGATTAGAAATCAAGAATGTAGGAAAAATGGTATTAGAATTATACCCACCTGATTTGATGCCTTGAAAAACATGAATAGATCCACCTTGGGCGGATCGACTGCTTCTCTAGATATGAAGGAGGCCTGCAGCATACACCCTAGAAAACATAAAGATGAGTTACTCTACAGCAGACATGCACATCAAATTAGAACTCTCTTACCTGGTTTGGAGGGTTTGCAGAGGCAGGATAGTCTCTCAGGTACAGCAACGTAGCTCAACTCGTAGCCCGCTCCCCCATAACAGCAGCAGCAACAGCCTCCGAAGCACTCGCCAGACACCTAGAAACAACATAGCATTAGTAAGGGGAGATTACAGTGATAAACTAAACACTAATCTCGCCTGATAATAGTGGTAGTGGATGAATGCAATAGGAAGCTGTATGTAAATATACGACATCTTCGAGGTTAACCGTGCCCACAGCTCCTGCTGCAAGTGCGCCGTCCTGGACCTTGCAGATCTCGTCTTTGTGCCCCTTCGTCGGCACCGTTCCCCAGATATCCCCCTGGCCACTCGTCCTTCCTCGTCCTCTCCAACACCGTCTGCCAGCCATCGACTGCATGCCACATAGCGTGACGTCACCGCGAGCAGACGCTCCCCTTTCCTCCTTCTCACTTCTCTTTCTTCCTCGCCAAAGCATGCGTTGTGCCCTCAGGCGGACTCGGTCCGCACTACCGAAACCCGAATGTAGCGCCGCGGGAACGAAGGGACAACTAGTCCACTTCGTACTGAGCCACGTACACAGACGCTTCGTTTTCTTGTATCAGCTCCGTGCGAATACCAAAGCGTTCCGCTCGCGAATATAGCTATATATATATAAACCGTTTACCGTGTGTGCCGACCAACTTGTATCGTCGAAGGAGGCCACACCAGATTTGAATAAAAGAGTAAGTTGCACAGATTATTATTGTGCTTAATGCATATCCATATATATATACATTTATATAGGTAATTTTTTGTAAAGCTTGCGCCGCGTGCGTGTCGAGCATCGCGTCACCGCCTTCCCGCGTGTATTTTATCACCGTGTATTAGTTGAATTCGCGTCCCTGAGAATTAGCTTCTTCCCCCCGATAATTTACCGTTTCCCACCGTACCGCGTGCTCACAATAGTTAGTTAATTGCATAAGTAATTCTATGTGTCGGTAGAATACTTGTAAAATCGTGCTGCGAATTCGCGCAGCTGGCGCTCAATACTTGTATCTAGATTGAATAAACCACCAGTGTTCATAATATTGCCCTAAATTCCCGTGTACGATTTATTTAAAGTCTTGAATAAAACTAATGTTAAAGCCTGCATGTGCGACGCAATAATCTTGGCTGAATTAGCTAAAATTATTGTTATAATATATATATATATATATATATATATATATATATATATATATATATATATATATATATATATATATATATATATATATATATATATAAAAAACTTATTGAATTAAAATTAATATATAATAAAATAATTATTTGTTATACATATATATATATATATATATATATATATATATATATATGTGTGTGTGTGTATAAAAAATTATTATTTTATTATATATTAATTTTAATTCAATAAGTTTTTTTCTTAATAAAAAGTGAAAACGAGTCGATGTATTGACCACGCAAAAAAAGAAAAAGCCTCGCGTAGCACGGTCTTAGAGAAAGGGTGCGTGCAGGTAGAAAAAAAAATCTCAACAAAAACTGCTGCGGATGCGCGCAGGTAGCAAAGAAATCTCAGCAGTAAACGATTTTAGAGAAAGGTTTCGTGTGCGTTGAAGAACCTCGCGCGTAGGTGAAAGCAAATGCTTTTAGCAATAAACGCTCTTTAAAGAAAGGCCTACTGCGCGCAGGTATTTAAAAACTCTTTTAATCCGATACGCTCGCAGTTTTTCCAAGGACGGGATGAGTCGATGTAGGGGAGAACGGGTTATTCCCGTAACCTAAGCAAAAGTGCTGGTTATTTCTACTTTCAAATTGTTTTTTATTAACTTTAAATAATTATTATGTTAGTTTCAAACTATTGACTTTACATATTACTTATTGGTCTAATATAAAAATGTAAGATATCGAAGCTATAAGACGAAATAAAAAGAAGCATTTTGACTGGATTTACTCCACATCAAAGGGTAATACCGGTCAGCCTTGGTACAATTCCAGTCACTATTAAAAAGTTACTTTTATAGGTAAAACATTTCCTTAAATCAATTATATGAACCTTCATATGATCAGTCACATTATTATTCGCACTTACATAGTAAAATATGTAACACATAGCCACTGGTTTATCAAAAATACTTCCGAATTCAAAAATCCCCTCCCATTTCAAAAATATTTATGGTACTATTATAAAACTTTGGGAACTTGTTCTCCGAATAGTATACTATCAAATTAGACAAAAATTGATTTGTTGTAAGTGAGAAACTAGACTAGCCCCTTAATAAACTATAAATAACAATAATAGCGAGTAATTAAAGTAATTTGTTTACATTTAAAATTTTTATAGAAAAAAATAAATTTATTTAAATTGCAAAAACATCGCAGCACTCTTAAAATAGATTAAGTGTACGTCAGAAGTTCTTAGTTTAAAGACTACACAACAAATAGGTAAAATAATAACTTGAATAACATTCTACTCATAGGTCATAGTTAATTGCATAATACGCAGAAAGTCTTGTACTTTTTATAAAAATTTAATTACCGCTTAAAAAAGTTTATATTTGATGCTTGGTACTAGAGACATCTCGACAATTGAAATGTTTTGCAGATATTGAAAAATTATTTAAAAACATGCTGATAGGTGAGTTTTAACTTAACTGTCTCTATTAACATTGACCAGTCCAGGCCTATGGGAATTTGTGCGTTCGTCGAATTATATTGCTGATATCAATTGTTACTATTAGATCCTCTGTACAACAATTTTACTGTACCAATTTCTACCATGGTGTAAATTTAAGGAAAATTCTTTCCAAACGGTAAAAGTTCTTAAACTAGGAAATAATTTTTTTAATACAAAAAATACATTAATTTGCGAATTTTAAGAAACATTTATTAATTTTAAGAACCATGGTAGAAACGTAATGAAACTGATAGCATTTGGTTAGCAAAAATTGATAAAATGAAGTTAATTATGTATTATTTAATGACCAAGTAGATCAACAGAATCTTATTCGACATGCATAATCTATTGTGAATGATAAATAATATTTTTATGGTCATTGATATTTTTATACACATCCAGAGTAAAAGGAATTTTAAGGTTAAACCTTTGTGTAACTATAGAGTGGTGTGAGTGGTATTGTTACGATAGACATCTAAAATTTTGTGAAAAATCTTACTATATTATCAAGATCAAGAAATATGTAATCTCGACAGTTTTGACTTAAGGCCAGGTTACTCCAAAAAACGTGATTTTTTTCAATAAATTTTATTCATAGTACAAAACATGTTGAGTAATCAATTTTTTTACATATGAAAGCACATATATTAAATTACTTAAAAAAAAATTTTTTTTTGTTTAAAATGGCGGTTTTGAAAATGGCTGCTGAAACTCGTCTGATTAGTAAATGGATGACATCATTTCTTGGAAACGAATTATCTGAAAGCAAAAAACAAAACGGTTTCATGTTCTGCATCGAATTGGCTATGGCCTCAAGCAGAATGAAACATTTTCAATGAAAAAAAACAAAATGGCGGACTTGAATTTTTTCAAAAGTCCGCCATTTTGTTTTTTTTCATTGAAAATGTTTCATTCTGCTTGAGGCCATAGCCAATTCGATGCAGAACATGAAACCGTTTTGTTTTTTGCTTTCAGATAATTCGTTTCCAAGAAATGATGTCATCCATCTACTAATCAGACGAGTTTCAGCAGCCATTTTCAAAACCGCCATTTTGAACAAATAAAAAAATTTTTTAAGTAATTTAATATACGTGCTTTTATATGTAAAAAAATTGATTACTCAACATGTTTTGTACTATGAATAAAATTTATTGAAAAAAATCACGTTTTTTGGAGTAACCTGGCCTTAACTGTTTATATTTGTATTTTTCTATTAAGACATATGTCAATTTTATATTTGGCGTATATAAGGTATTATAAGAATTGTTATTGAAGAACAACTAACTGTAGCCCATTATATTTCAGGGTTTCAGTGTATTTTTATCTGAATACATTAGTGAGAATATTTATTTTTAAGAGTTATAAGAGATTTAGTGAACGATACCTGTCTTCCAATTCTTGATTTTGCTCTCCTTCAAATACTAATAGGGCTAGAGATTTGATTTTTTGCACGTATATTTTTTTGTGATTGTAAAACAATATACAATATTTTGAGTGACTTTAACTAAAATACTTTCCATTTCGACACCTACCCTGGTAGAAAAAAGCCTATTTAAAATAGGCACTAAGTCAGAAAATGGGCATTTTAAATGTTGACATGTTTCATGTACACAAAGTGACCATATTGTGTACATTTTAAATAGGAAAAATACTCGCGTTATATTCCATAAAAAAATGACCAGTTATTCCTAATTATAAGTGATTTAAAGTTAAGATTCTCTCTAGTAGACAAATAAGCTGAAGAATTAGCTTATTATACGTTAATTTTATAATAAAAGAACATAACCTTCGATTTGATTTATAATCATCTTCATATTATTAATTTTATTGTGTATAACTTTCAGTAATCATTAAAAAGCATAATTTAAAGAGAAATAATATCTTTGTGTTGATTACAGTTAGTAGTCTAAAGTCAGTGTGAGAGCAAATCTTGGATGATGTTTTATAGAACTGTCATTATTATGCCATTTCTACTGCAGTGAAGTCACACATCTGAAATTTTGGGCAGCTACTTGTTACATCAGTCAACAATATGCTACAAATATAGTTGTTACTTCACTGTCTTTATTAGAATCTTTTTATCAAAATTTATGTTAATTTTTACATTGGCGCAGTTAAATTTCTATAAAAGTTGCTATAGAAGATAAGATAAGTAATTATAGTCAATTATGTATCTGGATTATAATATATTTATATTTGAAGAAAATTATAACAATTTGGCCTTTCGCTTAATGCATAACTAAGAATTTTTATTTTTAAAAGTTATAAAAGATTTCGAATGCAGTTTTCTAATTTTTGTTCTTGTTCGAAACCTAGCACAGCTGAAGAGCTGATGTTTTATGAATACATTTTTTCTGTAATTGTGAAACAATATTTAGAATATATACATCAAATTTGTACACAAAACATCAGCTCTTCAGGTGTGTTGGGTTTCGAACAAGAAAAAAAATTGGAAAACTGTATTCGAAACTTTTTATAACTTTTAAAAGTAAAAATTCTTAGTAATCCATTAAGCGAAAGGCCAAATTGTTATAATTTTCTTCAAGTATGAATATATTATAATCCGGATATGTAATTGACTATGATTACTTAGATTTTCTATAGCAACTTTTATAAAAATTTGACTGTGCCAATGTAAAAATTAACATAAATTTTGATAACAAGATTTTAATAGAGACAGTTAAGTAAAAACTGAATTCATAGCATATTCCTGACTGATGTAAAAAATATCTACAGTATACAGTAAATATCTATACAGTAAATGGTCAGTAATAAGTGAGTCCAAAAGCTGGGACTGAAATAGGTTTAAAAGCGTTTCATTGTGCTCAGAAAATAGCAATTAAAACTTCCCACTTTCTAGTCTCATGGTCAGAAAATGGCCACTTCATAGATTCAGTTCTTACCAGGAATATACCCATGAAATAATTTAACGCAAAAGCATATTATTCATATGCATGTCAGAGTCGAAATAAAAAGTATTTCGGTTAAAGTCAATTTAACATTGTATATTGTTTTATAATCGAAAAAGTAATATACCATGTCAAAAATTAGCTCTCTAGTTCCATTAGTATTCGAATAAGAACAAAATCAAGTATTGGAAAACAGGCATCGTTTTTAAAATCTCTTATATATCTTAAAAATTCTCATTAGGGAAACCTAACTACCTTAAATTTTTACTAATTTTTAAAAATAATTACTTAAACAATTATATAACCTTAGGAACACTTTAAAAAGCTTAAAACAATTTTTATATATACCACATGTTAGATGCAACATGTCTTCGAATGCCAAAATTCATTATTTTCATTATTTCACCTATCGCAGATTTAATTAAGATTTGAGCGTTCCAGGGCACTTTCACTCCGATAAATCTTTTTTTAATACATATTAAATTTAAAAATTTTAATTAACAATTTAATAGAATAAATTCAAAATTTTAAAGATGATAAATTTTGTTTTTTATTTGTTTCTGATAAAGAAAATTTATTATTAATCATAAGTTTTTTTGTTAAAAATATGCGATATAACATAATACTAAGAACCAAAAATTTACTTTTATTAAGAATTATATGTCTAAAATCAGAAGTCGAGTTGCTCATTGTATGAATCATTGTGTGAATAAAAAGCAATTCTGCAATTTCAAATTTTTAATTTCAGTAAACCAATTCCTGTTTTTAAGAATTTTTTTTTATTTCATGAAATATTTTTAATTTAAGAAAACTGGTATAATTTTTTAAAACAAGAAAATTTAAATTTAAGAACACTGCACATTTCAGAATTTTTTTTACCGTTTAAGCAATATCTAACGTGCAATATTTGTGTATGCTTTTGTAAAAAACAAACATTTAAAAGTCATTTCATTGTTCTCTGATGCTCAATTTTAACTACATGATTATTTGTTTTACAGGCCGTCTATCCCAGTGAGACTTTAACAAATACTTCTGAATTTAATAAAATATATTTACCATCCAAATTAAATGTTCTTCAAAGACTACTGTATGAAACTCAAAAGAAAAATTCCAAATTAGTAGATGCTGTTAATATTGTAATAATGGAAGTTATAAGTATCATATTATAAGATCATTGTAATGACAAATTACGAAAACTGTACAACTCCTTTGCAGAAGTAAGAAAATTTCAGGACAGAATGTCTACAAAAGTTACTGAGTTTCTTGAAGAATTGCCTGATGTATTTGACATTTCCCAAGACACTGTAATCAAATTACTTAGTTCAATGGATGTTAAAGTACAAAAAGTTTTTCTGAAAAAACCTGTTAATTATATAAAAAGCAAAATACCTATTATTGAATCTGGAAATCTTTCAGGTAAATAATGCTTTTATAATATGTAACAATTTGAATAGTATTCTATTTGGTCTTTTTTAACTTTCATGTTCAATTACAGATGAAGACATTTTATCCCAGGAAGATATTGCAATGATTAGTCAATGTGTACCTCCAAAAATAGTTGAGCCAAATGTGGAACTCAGTCAGAAATTCAGCCAAAATACATTATCTGACGAAGCTGCATCTATTGAGGATGCAAATATTCTCTCAAAGGCAGATATTATGAAAAGTAAAAATAGTTTCGATGCAGTAGGCGTAAAATTCAATTTCTCGCCCTGTTTTTTGGGCGTAAAATAAAATTTTATGCTCTCCCAAAAGAAGGTCAGGGTACGCCGGCCCTCGGGTGTTGTCATTGCTTACAGGCCTAAAATTGTGTTTTACACCGTTGATACGTAAAGTACTATTTTCACATTCATGTGAAACCTTTATCAATATGTCGAAAATTTTCGCTTTTATTTTAGACAAATATAAAAATATTTCTATTTTTTCTAGACATGAATCGAATGATATATATATTTTTAGGATCAGAAGCTCAATTATTACTTAACTCGCAACAACCATCCAGTGAAGAAACATATTTAAGTACATTTTTTGGTGTAACAGGAAGAAATTATGAAAGCAAAAACGAAAGAGGTACCATTACTGTTATGACTCCAGAAGTTGTGGCAGCTTTTGACAAAGCTAAAGTTTCTGATAGGGATGCTGTTTTCATAACCGGCCTTATTGCTAATGCATTAAACATAGACCTGTCGTCGTTAATTCTAAATCGAAAATCCATAAATATTGCAAGGGCTAAAATAAGGAAGCAAGAATATGAAAAAATGAAGCAGTTAATTCAAGATACTCCTGTAACTAATTTAACTGTGCACTGGGATGGCAAACTTATTCCAGATGATATAAATTGCAAGAAGGTGGACAGATTGCCAATTTTAGTATCCGGCGATCATTTCACAAAACTTATCAATGTACCGGCATTACAAGACCAAAAAGCAAGTACGATAGCTTCAGCGGTTTATGCATCATTGAAGCTTGGGGATTGATAGATTTAACAAACGCACTGTGCTGCGATACAACAAATTCAAATTTAGGATTAAAAGGTGGTGCAGCCATGATTTTAGAACAGTTGATGGAGAAAGATTTGCTTTATTTAGCTTGTCGCTGTCATATGTTGGAGCTATTACTAAGAGCAGCATATGAAGAGAAATTTCCTGGCACTAGTGGTCCTGATGTACCAATGTTTAAAAGGTTCCGAGATAAATGGTCTAATTTTGATATAAATTCTTTCGAAAATGGATTAATTGGACTAGAGATATCTTTAAAAAATGAAGTTCCTTATGTAATTCAAAATATAAAAATTTTTTTAAAAGAGCAGCATCCTAGAAATGATTACAATGAATTATTAGAGCTCTGTTTAATTTTCTTGGGTGTCGGAGAAGGAATACATTTAAAAAGCCAGGTGCTATTCACCACGCTCGCTGGATGGCAAAAGCTATCTACTCAATCAAAATGTATTTATTCAGAAAACCTTTCGAAATAAGTAAGAGAGATACAGAAAAATTATATGCTATATGTAAATTCTTGTATTTAGAATTTTAGAATGATTTGAAATTAATAAAATCATTAATTGATTTCAAAGATATCGATAAAAGAATATCAGGTGCTAAATTACATAAATTCCGAAATCATCTCTGGTATTTGTCACCAGAAATTAGTATTCTTTCGCTTTTTGATAATGAAGTTGACGTCACAACTAAACGAAACATAGTTCAATTATTGCAAACCAAACCGTTAGATGATGAAGGTGATGCTGTGAAAAAATGGATCCATCTGATGAGGGCATCCGGGCGTTATATGATAAAACGCTTGATTATTTTACAAGCAGCCAAAGTCTGAACTTTTTTAGTAGATTTAATTTGGACCATAATTTTTTAAATCTTGATTGTAATTTATGGGAAAATGATCCTTCGTACGTGGATTGTCGTGAAAAATTAAAACCTCTTACTGTAGTGAATGATTGTGCTGAAAGGGCAATTCATTTGGTTGAAGAATATGTAAATACCCGATCTTATGATGAAGACCAAAAACAATACTTACTTCAGTTTGTTGATGAAAGCCGAAAAAATGTACTAGCCAGTTCTTCTAAAAAAGATTTAATAAAAAAATTAAGAACTGAATGATACAATAACCGTATTAATGATATGTATATATTTTATACATATTTATATATAATATTTTTGAAAAAATATATATTTTTTTAAAAATGTTGTTTGTAGGTTAGAAATTGTAATATTTCCCGTATTGATCCAGCTCTTTTCATACACAAGACAATTTTAAAAATAAAATTAAAGTATTTTATATTACACGATTAAAAATTTAGTTATCCGCACAAATAAATTTTTTTGGGAACGAATTTAGGAAGATCCGACATAAGATTTAAAAAAAATACAATAGATTATTATTTTTCATGTCAAATTTTAGCAAATGCGTAATCTAAACTGCACTCGAAAATGAAAAGAAAACCTAAACCTACATTCGAGTAGCAGCTTCACAGATTTCATACTTTGATTTTCTTACCAACTTATTAATGATCATATAACTGAAACCACTTTGAAAATTTTATAAAAAAATAAATTAAAGGTTTATAATTCTACTATTCTATAGTAAAACTTATTTGAACCTCTAATGATAAGAACCCGTCTGTAAACTAAAAAACCGCGAAAAAAAGTAGGTTTTTGTGAGTTTTTTAATGAAATAAAGTACTAAGTCGTAGTTAAAAAGATTTTATTTGCTTCAATATTACTGTTAAAGACACTGTTTTTACTCACATAAATCATCTAAGTATATTAGAGGTCCCTAAAAGAATTAATAGAAAAAGTAGAGCGGAAAGTGAAACGGGGTTTAAACATTTTTTTCGGGTTTCTTGGTTGCATTCATAGTTTTTGGGTAGAAACAATAGATTTTTGGGGCGGGAGCCGCTATTCAAGCAATTTGAGAAATAAGCGCCAGCCTAATATATATATATATATATATATATATATATATATATATATATATATATATATATATATATATATATATACATATACTACACACGCACACACGTAATACTCAGTATAATCTATATATTTACAGTGTATTCCTATGTTTATATATAAAAATATATGCGAGAATATACGAAAATACATTTTACATTACTGTATATAGCCCATACTCATCGAAAAAATTTATTTTATACGTATTTTTCGCATTCAATTTGTTAAAACCCACCGTGTTACATATTTGATATTATTCAAAATGTAATATTATTGTAAAACTAAAATTTCTGTTTATTTAGATTGAGCCAGGGTCAAAAGGAGTATATCAGAAAATTGCTGGACGAGGACGATGATGCCGCGATCGACAGTGAAGACAGTGAGGACGACGATTGGTTTCCGGACGGTAACGCTGTGGGATACAAGTGATCGTGAAGCTCCAGAGGGTGAAGAAGAAGAGGATGATAACGACGACGACGATGAGGAAGAGGGCGACGACGATGAAGTAGCTGTATCGACTTCTAATAGTCGTTTAGGCAATTCAAGTGTTCTAGCCAACACAAGTACAACATTTGTAGCGAAAGATAAAGCAGTTTGGAATAAAACCGCACGACCAAATCACCAGACTCCTGCTAGAAATATTGTCAGGCAAAAAGCTGGGCCTCATAGGAGTACAGAAATGTTATCAATCGCTCAAACATTCAAGAAATTGATCACGTTGGAAATGGTCGATATTATTGTTCGCTGCACGAATAAAAAAGCAGAAGCCGTGTATCAAGTTTACAACGAACAACATCCAGAAAATGAACGAACAAAATCCAGGAAGAAAAATGCGTATCCGTTATATCGTGCAACAATTGGACGAAGGCGTTTTCAGTCGCTTTTACGATTCATACGTTTCGATGAGTATACAACACGCCAGGCTCGAGCAGCCAATGATAAAGCTGCGCCTATTTCTCATATATGGAGGAAGCTGAATGCCAACCTAGCTGCATTGTATAGACCAACGGAAAACTTGACCATCGACGAGCAGCTCTACCCTTTCCGAGGAAGAACTAAGTATTAAGAGAATGAATTATTCGCATTTAGCACGTAAGTGTGTGTGTGAGTATCGAGACACGGTCACCGCGTCAATCTATGTGTGCGCGCTCTCTCATGTATATACATAGGTAAACGCGTTGGGCGCGTAAGGAAGCGAGATTCATCGCGTCAGCTAGTCCTAGCCGCGACACTGAGCGAAGTAGTCGCATACTGTAAACAGCGCACATAAGCCCCGTACACGTCGTAGCATTTTGTATAGAGCCAAGCAAGGCTGCCGCCGAAAGAATCCAGGGAACAATATTAGAATACTGTGCAATATTAATAAACGTTAGCTTAATTTTAAACCACTCACTCTGCTCTATATCCTTTAATTGGTTATGGCCCCAGAAAGTTTAGTGTTGCCGAATTCGGAGTTCTTTTAAGTGTATAAGTTTTCTCGGCGTGTAGTTGCAGCTCTCGCGTGTTGTGTGAAGGCTAAGACTCGACAGTTTCTTTCAAGATGACCGAAATTTCGACTACTCATCTGACGAAGTTCGACGGAACAAATTTCCAGGTTTGGAAATTCCAAATGCGGGCAGCGCTGGTCGCAAACAGCATATACGATATAGTTACCGGCGTGAGAACGAAACCGACCGATGACGCCTCTGCTGATGGAGTGAAATGGATCAAGGAGAATGCCAAAGCTATGTACATTCTATCATCAGCAATGATACCCACGCTGCTCGAAAACTGTATAACGTGCGAAACGGCTAATGATATGTGGAAGAAAATGATCCTGATCCACGAGCATAAATCGGCTACAAACAAATCAACACTGCTCCAAAAATTTTACGCATGCCGCATGGAGACTAGTGAACCTATTGTGCAGTTTATTACAAAAATTTTGATCATGGCTCGGAAGTTAGAAGACATTGACGAATAAATATCCGATGTCGGTGTAACATTGAAAATTCTGGGAAGTTTGCCCTCTAAATACAACAACTTTGTCACGGCATGGGACAGTGTTGAGTTGAGTAAACAAACGCTCGATACGCTCCAAGAGCGGCTTATTAAGGAAGAAAAGCGTCTCGGCGAGCAGGGCGAAGAAGCTAGCGCGTTTGTTGCCTCGAATGTTTACCACTCTCACAAAGCAGAGCGAGGAATCAAACCCCAGCCCAAGAGTTATGAAACTCGGAAAACATCGGAGGTCACCTGCTTCTATTGTAAGAGAACTGGGCATTACGCACGGAACTGCCGCAAACGGAGACAGAATCATAAAGGTAAACAAAAAATCAATTCAAATAACGATGAAAATCACTTTGCTGGCGCATTTATCACGACGATAAATGATGAGCACCAGTTTACCAACAGTGCTTATCATAGGAAGTGGTTCGACTCTTTCACACCAACTAGTGACGCGCCCGTTGTCCTCGGCAACAACGAAATGTGCGAGATCAAAGGCACAGGGACTATCCTTATTGAAAGATACATATTCGACCGCTGGGTGCCAGGAAAGATTGAGAACGCCTACTATGTACCGAATCTACGTAAGAACCTGTTTTCTGTTGGTGTGTGCACAACCAAAGAATACAGTGTTACTTTCGATAATATGACGGTCAAGATAAATCATGGCAATGCGATGATCGCACAAGTGTCAAGGAGAACAATCAACTCTACCGGATGCTCTTCAGAGTCGTGTGTCGCCAAGAAGCCAACATCACAAGCCGAAATGATCTCCAGTTATGGCATGAGCACGCAGGGCATGTGAATAAAAGGTCTCTTCAAACGATGGTGAAAAATGGTCTAGTAAAAGGAATCAAGGTCAACAACTCCGATTTCTTCTGCGAGGCATGCTGTAAAGGAAAGGCTCATGTGCTACTGTTCAAGAAGAACGCAGAACAACGAAAGTGGCAAACTGGCGAGTTTTTCCACAGCGATGTCTGCGGACCAATGGCGGTTGATTACCTTGGATTCGCCAGGTATTTTTTAAATTTTAAAAACGACTCGTCCGGCTACAGAATTATATACTTTCTGAAGCACAAATCGGACGTATATGATAGATTTAAGGAATTTGAACGGCTTGTATTCAACAAATTTAATCGCTCCATGAAGGTCCTCACAGACAGCACCTCATACACCTCAACAAAACGGCCGATCAGAGAGGGACAACCGTACAATCGCCGAGAGCGCCTGTACGATGCTTCTCCATAGCGGAGCACTAGCTTTTATCTGGGCCGAAGCAATTGGAACCGCAGTCCATGTGTTGAATATGACATCTACGAGCAGAAGGTCACACACAACCCCGTTGGAATGCTGGACAGGCAAGAAGCCAGACTACGCACACTTGAAAGTATTTGACAGTCTGGCTTTCGCGCACATACCCAAAGTTTCCAGGATCCGAATGTTTTTGTCGGTGTAAGAATAGAGCGAGATAGGAAAAACAAGACCATGCTCTTGCATCAAGCAGACTACGCTTATAAAGTCTTGAAGCGTTTTAACATGCTGGACGCCAAACCAGTATGCACCCCCATGGAAAAGGCAGTAGATCTAGCTTTGATGGAAGAGCATGATCCTGAGTGTAAAAAACTACCATATAGGGAATTGATAGGCTCATTAATGTTCCTCTGTGTTGTAACGCGTCCGGATATTGCCCATGCTGTAAACATTTTAAGTAGATACCTCGACAAATTTAATATGAAACATTGGCATGCGGCCAAAAGAGTTTTAAGATATGTACGTGGCACGGCAAATCGCGGAATAACCTACAAAGACAGCGGGAGAAAATTAGACCTCGAAGGTTTTTACGATTCAGATTTTGCGGGAGATCAGGAAACGCGCAAATCGACCTCCGGTTTTCTTTTCAGAATGTACTATCAACCCTTTTTGACTTTCATGAAAAAGCTACTATCTGCTCGTACGTTCCAAAGAAAAACAGAGCTATAATACTTCTTAGTACGATGCACTAAATTATGAAATTTCTGATGCAGCTTACAAAAAACCAGAAATGATTTTATTTTATAATTAAACAAAAGCTGGCGTTGACACCATGGATTAAATGTGTTCGAGGTACTCTACCCAACGGCGAACGTGTAGATGGCCACTGGCTTTCTTTTTCAACATCCTCGACATTGCAGGTGTAGCTGCTTATCTCATCTACTATGAGAATAATAGCATGCTTCGCAAGAAAACAAACAGATTAGCAAATAATGTGAAACCACTCTACCAAAATCGCAGTCGAAAGTTTCTTTGAAAGGCCAGTAGTAGATGTGGTACCCAGAAATGACCAACGTCGAAACGCCACTGGGAGAAGAGCTGTTCTTGGATCTTGTTAAATTTGTAACAAGCAGCCTATTCGCAAACGCCGAAAAACACGGAAATCCTGCGTTGCGTGCGAAAGCCCGTATGCGATCAGCATTCGGTGAAAATTTCTAAATGTTTACATTGCAATGAGTAATTTTTAATTTTTCTACATTGATTCTTAGAATTTATTTATTCAAATTTATTTGTTCAATTATTACTTATATTTCACTGTCCAAATAGCAAAAAATTCATTCATTTTTTTGTAACGTTCATATCGCAAAATAAAATTATTATTATTATTATATACAGTATATTTTATCAATAAATAATTAAAAATGAATATAATTTGTTATAATTATCATATAAAAACTTATTAACTCCTTTTAGATATAAAATAAAATTATTATCAGAATGTGTTACACGAGCTGCGTCGAACTTTTGCTGGAGTACCCGGGTACCCGGGTGGCTGAGACGTGTTTTTATTTTCAAATGTTACGTCGCAATTTGCTTATTGCTAAAAATGGCAGAACGAACCGAACAGCGAATTTGCATAAAATTTTGTTTTAATCTCGGTAAAAGTTGTGCGGCAGCTATTGAAATGTTGCAAAAGGCCTCTAAAGATGAGTGTATGGGCAAAACACAAATAAAAGAGTGGTATAGGCGGTTCAAAAGTGGCCGCACATCTGTTGACAGTGATCCTCGTTCTGGTCGACTTCGACGGGAACATCGTCGGATAATGTCGAGCGTGTGGGTGTCGCAGTTGAACAAGATCGTCGTTTGACTGTGAGAGAACTGGAAGATGAACTTGGAATACCAAAAAGTACTGTTTGGCGAATTTTAACCGATAATTTGGGAATGACTCGTGTGTGTGCAAAATTCACCCCGAAACTGCTCTCAGACCAGCAAAAAAACCTTCGATTAGAAATCGCTCAGGACAATTTGGAAATGATTAATAGTGATGAAAACTTTCTTAAAAAGGTTACTACTGGTGATGAGTCATGGGTTTATGATTATGATCCTGAAAGAAAACAACAATCTTCGCAGTGGAAGCTTCCATCTGAGCCTCGGTTGAAAAAAGCTCGTCAAAGTCGAAGCAACATCAAGTCAATGTTGATTGTTTTTTTTCGATTATAAGGGCATTGTGCACCACGAATATGCCCCTACAGGCCAGACAATCAATAAAGAGTACTACGTTGAAGTTTTGAAAAGATTACGTAATGCAATCAGGAGAAAACGACCGCAACTTTGGGAAACCGGTGACTGGCTTCTTCATCACGACAATGCTCCAGCGCACGCATCACACCTTGTGCAGCAGTATTTATTGAAACACAGTGTTGCGCAGCTCCGCCAGCCTCTATACAGTCCTGATATAGCTCCCTGCGACTTTTGGCTGTTTCCTCGATTGAAAATGCCGCTTAAAGGACATCGATTCGACAATAAACAGTTTGTTGAAACTAATGCAACTAATGCACTAAAGGCGATTCCGAAGTCTGACTTTCAAGAGTGCTTTAATAAGTGGAAACATCGATATGAGCGTCTTGTTCAATCAAATGGGGACTACTTTGAAGGATGCCACCCCCCGGATGACGAAGAATAAATCAAGCGCCGAGAAATCGAGGGAGGTCGGATACTTTTGGGACAGACCTCGTATAATGCGAAATTCGATAGATAATCGGTTAAACCATGGGAATCCGAGAGGATTTTAGCCTATCTTTTTAGAAAAAATATATTCAACAAATTACACTCCGGTGGGTACCCGGGTGGCAACACAAGGGTTAAAATTATCGGCAGTGACTTTTGCCGATGCTTGAACTAGGCCTGTTCCAAAGCTGCCTTTATAACAATTTTTTATAATTCGTAATATTTGTATCACATCGTCAGATGGTCGGAGAAAGGTCATCACACTGGTCATCTGAGCGCCGGGACTACTTTGGGATAAGCTCATCAGTTTTTCTTATGTCAATAGTATATATACACGCCGGGCGAGACGCCGTGACGTCACCATCCGGCGCGTATATGGGGGGCATGTAAACAATTAATTAATGTAGCATTTTCAGCATCTGTATCAACGGGTATGATTTTGGCATGAATGTAAAGCATAGCGTGCGCTAGATCTAAATAATGCTCATTCGCGCTTGGCACTACGAATTCCAAGGGTGCAACCCCCTCCTCGCTGAGTGACGACACAGGCTTGTAATTCAAGTAAGCACTGCTTTCTATCAATGTCTGAGTTGCCGGAAGAGTAAAGAGATCCAGTTCGCTCGTCATACATTCCGTCGAATGAGTGTGTAAAAAAGCCATTTTTGCAATCGTGATGAAAATTACTTTGGTCCAAAAATATCGGTTATATTTCTAAAAGTAGTAGTAGCCGGCTTCTTGTTTGCGCCCTCCTTTTAACAACGGTGTCGCGTTTTTTTTACTTTGTTTACGATCTTTGTGAGGAGTGCCGATGCTACCCGATACACGTGTCTTTCTCGACTGCCGCCTGCGCTTAACAGCTCTCGATTTATAATCGGACCCCTTCATCATATCCGCGATTTTATTCTCGGCTTTTCTCTTTAAATTTTTGCCGGACTCTTTTGCTCGATACTTTTCGAGATTTACCCTTTTTGTTGACACATATGAGATCTCGCGCGCCCGCGTATCCCGTCTCATTCGAGAGATCGTAATATTGCTTTTCATAATTCATTTTATATGTCCAATCTAAGCCACTCTTTTTCTGCAGCGGTCCTCTTCAACGTGGGTGATACGATTGGCTCTCTGTATAAATCTGTTTTAATTAAGCGGCGCTTAACGCTATTTAAAGGTGCTGTTAAGCTCTGCACGATTTTAAAAATTTTCATATTTCCTATTAAATGGCTCGGAGTATCTGATGTTTCGATGATTTTACGCATTAAGCACGGCCGATGGGTGCGTCATTCTCGCCCTGCCCTGCCTTCCCAACCGTTTTCTTACTTTTTGGTTCTTTCTAACATCATCATTGAGCAATTCAATGATATTCGATCGTTCGATCTTTCTCCCGTCTATCGTAACCACTCCGGCATTATCCCACTCTATTCGTTCTGGCGCTGAAGATTTCCAGTGCCAACGTAAAAGTTTTGTTTTTTGCTCGGAAGTCTTAGGCACGCTTTCTAGCATATCTACTTCAGTGAGCGGGGTAAGTGCATCGTCGATCTCATCTAGCCCGTGCTCTGAATCACGCTGGCCGATATGTTCGTTCTCTTAAAAAAATAAATATCGCCGTAAAACATGCAAATAATTTATACATTTTTCGCGTTCATTTAAATTTTTTTTCGTATTTGGGAGACCGTGCATTTTAGAGCCCAGCATAGATAAATTATCGCCACAGGTCTGCATGGAATTTTCATTAGTGCAAGTCGCGGCTGACTGAGGTGACGGCGGCGATGGTGGCTCATCGCGCGTTACAACGTCGTGACTAAGCATACGTCTTAAAGCTTTAAATTTTATTTTAATATTGTTCGCACTTTCTTCTTTTTCTTCTTCTTCTTCTTCAGCCTCGTCGTTGCTCGGTATGACAACGTTTTCTTTTTTTCACCGTAAAATGTACGATCAAGGAGAACTTTAATACTTTCAAAATTTATTTTTTAAGAATTCATAAAATTTAAACATATTTCCTTGATTTTGCAACACTCTATAGTAGCAACCGTTAAGCGGGTGAGTTCTCGAAATGCGTAAAATTTTGGGTCGCCGGATAGAAACGTATGAATGTAGGTTCCTTCCCCGTAACTTTTTAACTCATCCGTCATATCACCTAATAAATAGCCGAAGGGGGGCTGTATTCGTTTGCAACACCCTCATTACACACGAACACACACGAATCAGTGTCATAGTAAAGAATTCTTGCCGATACGGGCTCCAAAAAACTATATAATTTGAGACGAGCCTGTGTGGTAGAATACGCGACAATAACGACGTTTGTGTGCGGGGTGGTTGCTATAGCCTCCTCTCTAAACTGCCAATTGACATACAAATTTTCATCTGTTACGGGCAATACATCGAATACTTCTTTTTCACGGTGTACTAGGAGTTTAAGAAGATCTTATCGTGTATTTATTATTTCAGCTTGTTTCAAATTACTACGATAGCCAAATTTACCCCATAAAGAGTTTAAGCAGAGTTTTGCAACGGCACACAAGTCTGAATTTTTTTCTATCTTTTCGCACTCTAACTTGATTCCCTTGTCTCGCTCGTACTCTTGCAAATATTGCATTTTACTAGTCTCATTCTCACACCAAGACGGCCAGGCGCTCATTTGGTGCTTTATTTTCAAAAATAAGTTTACGTAACCGGCAAACAAGCCTCCTTCACCCGTGCGTGGATCGAAGCGCGTCATCTGATACCGTCAAATTATATATATGACCGATTTCATCTCAAATCATGCAGCCCTCAGCACCTATCTCTCCGAATCAGCTCAAATTATAGTATATTATTCTACTCGTAAAATAAGCGTATACGTATTTTTTGATTTTTCGATAGCATCAAAATTGCATGTGTTATGCTTTTTTCAAAAATGACTCCTCACATTTCGTTTCTCAAAAATCGAAAACTTTTTTCTTTTTAAATCGTTCTAATTCGTCTTTTTATGGATATTTGAAAATAATTCTGTACATATTCGATGCTGTTGATGATACTCTTTCGATCTGCCAAGTTCAAAAAATTTTTTACAAAAAATCAAGGATGATATGGCATTTTTTATAAACAATGAAAAATGCTTTTTTCTCAAAAAAGCCATCTTTTTTTGACTCAATTTTTTTTTATAGATAGCTAGTCTCAATACCTATATGGTCATATACATGACATTTGGAATATTTTTGTTTTTTAAGAGATATAAACGAAATAAGAAAAAAATTTTATGTACCCCTAAGTATAATGATTATACGTATATAGCAGAGCAAGAATCTGTGCATTAGGCGAATACGTGTACGATTATTTATATATGTGTGTGTGTACACCATAGAGGAGTATAACGCATGGTACTAGAATTCTCCGCAAGGTGGCTAAAACTCATCTTTTGCTATCACGTAGATAATGTTAGTTATTTTAGCTTATTTAAGGAACCCGGTCTAGTTATCTTAATATATATAGTATTACTTATACATACTAAGATTTCTCTTGAATTATGGCTGAAATTTATTCAACAAAGAGGCGCAAGTGTCCAAACTTTTTTGGATCACACAAAAAAAACGTATATGATGCCACTGTTAAATTTAGAAAATTGGAGAATTTAGCAGAACTTCTTCGACAAAGTTTTCCTAACAAAGCATTGCAGAGTTCGGATTTTGTATGCTTCAATTGGTATGAACGCGTTAAAAATATTAAACCAAAGGAAATAATTGATGCGATTCATTCAGACAATTATACTGACTTGGACAGTGATACTGAAGACCATGATTTTCGAGCTAGCACCCCAGAGCGGATTGAGCATTTAAACGAAACCTTAATTTCAAGTTCTTTTGGTAATGTTTCGCCACTTGAAAGGAAGAGAGGTATTGATGATTCATCTGTACAAATATACATTATTAGAAAAAAATCAGAACTAGTATCTTCATTCTCATCTGCAACTAGCTCAAAATTGTCAGAAGCATACAATGTTTGCATTGATGAATCACATGATGATTTGACTCAATGCTTCTGCAATGAATGGCTCAATAACTTGCGAGTAGCGCTTGAAAATTGTGACAGTATCAATGAGAAAATTTAGTATTTTATCAGCATTTCCCGAAGTAATTGTTTATATGATTGACAAAGCAAGAATGCTTGTAACAACTAAGGGAATATATTCTGAACCTGACGCGTATACTGGTCATCCATTGGACGAAAAGTCTACAAAAATTGCCATGGAATATTTTCTAAACGATGACTTTAACTGTACACGTCAAAGCCCTAATAAATGTGATGTTGTGACTGTTCAACAAAATGGAAAAAAAGAAAAAAAAATAATACGTTATTTGACACGCAGTTTAAAAGAGGCGTATAAACTATTCAAACAAGAAAACCCAGACATAAAAATCGGTATAACAAAGTTTTATACATTAAAACCAAAGTTTGTTATGTTGAGTCCGTCGAAGGAAGTGTGTTTGTGCATTTACTGTGCAAATTTTGATTTATACGTTAATAGTCTAAATAATTTCCTAGGAGGCAAACATTCAGACCTCGATAGAGTTCGTTCTATACTTTTATCGGCAATTGTTTGCTCCAATTTGTCCGATAAGTGTCTTTTTCAAGAATGTACTTTATGCCCAGGTTATGAAAATATCAACCTAAGTTTGTTTGGATTAGAGACAACTAATGAACATGAGAAGATTGTTTTTGCTATGTGGGAAAATGGCCTTCTTGTGAAGAAAAGATTAACAATCTCCAATTTTTTTAGCGATCTTTCTTCTTGGACAGTCATAACAAGCGTTCATTTAAATATTAAAAATATACATAGAAAAGCTATAAAAGAAGAGAAAGAAATGGCTGCAGCTAACTCAGGTCATCTAGTACTGCATGGTGATTTTGCTGAAAATTGGGCAGTGATTCACAGTAACCCTATTCAAGGTACTCACTGGGTTAATCAACAGGTCTCTATTTTCATAGCAGTTTGTTATCAAGGAAAACTAACAAAAACTTTTGCTGTCATCAGTGATGATAGAAAACACGATTCTGCCCATGCCTTGTTAGCAATGGAAAAAATAATTGATTCGATGAAAAATGATTCAACCGATTTAATAGATCAAATATCGATTATAACAGATGGAGCAGCAAGCCACTTTAAAAATCGATTTCAATTGTATGAAATGAAAAATGCTTCCATCAATAAAAAATGGTTGTTTTCAGCTACAGGTCACGGGAAAGGTGCATGTGATGGTGTTGGCGGACTAGTCAAACACTATGCAACTAGACATAATCTTCAGAACAGTCATATTGAATCAATACAAGATGCCAATGCTTTTGTAACAAAAGTTCAATCTTATACTAATAATATTAAACTAATCTTACTACCAAAAGACGATATTGAAGTTTTTAGACGAAATGAAATAAAATAGTCTAGGTGATGAGCGAAGCAGCATCACCAAGAGCTCACCAGCAGTCAGTCAGAGTTCGATAGCCGATGGCGACACTCTTCAAATTCTTATACTTTTATACCTTGTAATTTCAAAGACTAGAATATACATAAGATCTTAGGAGGTTATCCTAAGTATCTTTTAACGTAAATTCGTTTACTTTATTATTTCTACTATCCTTCCGCGTGTTGAGAGAGCATTTTAATACTCGCTTGATAATTTAAACTACCCGCGTGTCACGTTCGCGTTAAAAACATATTCTCGGTCAGAATACGTAAATGGGAAATTCCGCGACGTCACATTGGTGCTAAGTGTGTGGGGTACTTTTTCAACTCAACCGCGGGAATGCAGAAAAAATTTTTACACTTTCTTGGACCTTCGTCTTAAATAATTAACCAAGACAAAGGCCCAGAAAGTTTGTTAAGAGCTCTGGCTGTGATACTTATTCATTTACAAGTACAATTCGTGGCCGTGGCCGTCCATTTAGTCATCTGATGCTTATACCTGGTGCACTAGATATACCTACATCTACGTCCAGGAGGCAGGAAGAAGGAAGTACTTCAAAAATCAAGCTCCATAATCTTTCAACTGTGAAGCAGTTGCCTTGCCGCTTCCCCTCTCCGAGGTTTTTCACGATTTTCCCGGAGGCATAGGGCAAATGCCAGGGATTAAGTGGTTGAAAAGCCCGTGAACAAAATCACAGGCAGGAATCTGCTGGAACTGCATGGAGTTGGTTAAACTTGTGAACAATGATGTGTCAAATTATATTTTGAAACAGTGAATCTTGTGTATTGTTTAAGAATTGTGTAAACCAACTCCTTCTCCGTTCCACATAAATGTAAGTTTAGTAATATAAGATTTTCGAGTGACCATATATTTAGTAGTTATTAAATAAATTTTATTATTAAGAGAAGATTAAGTGAAACCAATAAGTTATATTTTTAAATATTGCTGAAACTTTTCAAAAACATTTCTTGATTATAATATATATAACGTAAACTACAATTCAAAATTGATTTTTAACATTTTATTTTTAAAATTTTTTGAAATTTATTACATATCACATTAATCCATAAAATATAATATTTAGTAATTATTATTATTAACAACTTTATTTTAACAAGTGTTATTAAATATTACTATGTTGATAGAAATTACAGACATTGAAAATATTTATATAAGTTTTTAAATTGATTAAGTCATATTAAATTATATCAAATCTACTCTTAATTCTAAAAGAGAAATATCACTAAAAAATAGGCAAATAGTTTATTTTCTTGCGTAGTATGAGTGAATGATTGAGTGCACACAACAGCTATTTATGTACAAATAATTAACACATTTACATGCACGTTGAGGTCAACACATATCACAATTAAACTACCTATTTTTAAATTAATTTTGTTTTAAGAAGAACTAATGTTCATTTAAATCTATATATTAAAAAGTTAATATTTAAAGAACATTTTAGATTTATTTTATTTTAACATACAGAGAATTTAAAATGTATTATTATTATTAATATTATTCAATCACGTACAGAGTACCTTCATACTTTACGTTGCGCCAAGCATCAAAGATCGCAGGAGGTAGTTTAACTACCTACACACAATCCTAGTTAATCTTAATATTATATATTTGCTTATAGATCTTAAAATACGTGTATAAAAATCCAAAATAATAACAATAACTAAACCTTAATAATTAATTGCAATTAAGAATAATATTATGAGTTAACATCATATTAAATTGCAAACTAAAACTAAAATTAAAAGTAACATCTGAAAACTATCAACAATCGATGATTATCTTCATATATTAAATAATATTATTATACAATAAATATCACCCATTTTTTTTTTATTTTGATCTTTACATTTTCCATACTATAATTTAAGTTTTTCAACTCATTTGGTAATTGATTAAAATATTTTGTTGCGTTATATATATATATATTACTTTTGTTTTACCCATTTCTAAAAGAACTTTAGGTAGCTCTAGGCTTTTATTTCTAGTTTTGTTGTTTAAATTTCTATATATATATATATATTTAGGTATTGTAGTTATAAACCAATGTTTGGAGTATATAAGTTCCTTTGATAATTAGAGGCATTGAATCTTTCTGCCAGTTATTATTATTAGTACCTATTATCTTAAATATTCTCTATTAAATAATCCACAATATATAATAACTAGTGATTTTTATCCATTATATTACCCAATTTAGCACATATATAAACTAAGTATTTAGTTCGATGTACTATATATTAAGTATATGAAGTGACCATCTCATGTTCATATCTATAGTAACTCCTAGGTAATTAAAACATTGAACTCTTTTAAACATTTTCTTGTATTTTTATTTCAATAAGATTTGACATTTTATCAGTATTTAACGTCAGTTGATTGAATGCTAACCGACTATTTACTTTGTCTGTCATTTTGTTCATTAAAGTAGTTGTTTTTCCCAAATTTTCTTCGGAACTTAACATTACAGTACCATCAGTATATGAGATGATAGAGTTGCTAGGCATTCGGTTAAATATATCATTAATATAAATAATAAATAACAAAGGACCAAGTATTGTTCCTCGTGGAATACCCGATACTATTGTTAATGTATCACTTTTTTAATTATTCTATTCTAACAATTTGTTTTCTGTTACAAAGATAGCGTTTTATTAATTTTAGTGTAATACTGTTTATGCCATACTTCTCTAGTTTTTCTAATAAAATTAAATGATCAACCGTATCAAACGCTTTTGCGAGGTCTATGAAAGTAGCTATAATAAGCTTACTATTGTCTGGATTTTTGTATATAAATTCAGTTACAATAGCTAGTGTATGTGTAGCCCCTATTCCTTTTCTGAATAGAAAGTGTTTGTTAGAAATTATCTTGTATATTAGGTTGTTATTTATTTTCATATAATTGATTTCTTTTGAGATATTTTAAATATTATTATTATAGATTTTATACCATATGATAACATAGGTTTAAAGTTATTAAGAAAGTTTTAGAAATACTATTTTTGATTTAAAATCACTTCGTTTCATAGTTATTTAGATTGTTGATAACAAAGTCATAAAAATCAAGGGGGATGTTCTTGGAGTAATTTTTAAGTTTTAAACCCAACGCAGTGTCAGTAACATTTTGGATAAAGAGAGAGCGATATGGGATAGAAAAGGTGGGGAGAGTGTCATATTTCATAATGCTGGATAAAATGTTGCGATTATTAGCCCAGATGTTATATAAAAGTCCGAATTTCCTACAATAGGAGGATTTATCCATCCTATTGTCGTAGGGAGAGATAAGGTTTTCAAAGGTACAAATCAATCCATGGTTAGAATAGGACATAATACGAGAGATGTACCTGCTAGCAATATATTTCCTACGAGATTCAGGGGTGGGAGTACCCGAAAGGTGGTGTAAAACATTAATCGGAGTCGTGCGTATACAACCCAGCGATTTTCTAAGGGCCGAATTCTGGATGACTTCAATTTTCCTTAGAACCGGCTTGATGGCATCGTGAAATAAAAACGAACCCCATTCGATTCTGGGGCGAACAATAGATTTGTAAAAAACTAGAGCAGTTTGGGGGTGAACTCCCCATTTAAATCTGGAGATAGAAGAGATCATGCAAATGCCAAGTCTGGCCTTGTCAGTGATCTCAGCGATGTGTTTTTTCCATTCCAGTTTGTTATCCCATATAACTCCTAAGTATTTGAAGCTGTCCGAGTTGGGTAGATTAGAACCATTTAATGTAAGAAAAAGAGAGCCATTGTCAATTGTGTGGCAATTATGTCCGAAAATAACAAAATTGCATTTTTTGAGAGAAATTTTCAAATCCAGCGACAATAAAAAATTGTTAATTTTTCCAAGGTTATCGTTTAGTTGGGCAACAATATCAGAGGTATCATTGCTAAACACACTAATGAGAATATCGTCAGCAAACCCAAGGCATCTTATGTTTTGAGTAATAAATCTTTTTATAAAACTAATGTATATATTGAAAAGCAGTGGGCTCAAGATGCAGCCCTGAGGAAGTCCTTTGTTGGCAGACCCTTCGGAAAAAGGTCTGCCACCAAAGAAGCCTACAATATTGCGATTGTTGATAAGGTTGAAGATGAATTTAGAAATCTTTGGGGGGAATACCAATCAAAATGAGAATTTCTAAAAGCTTGACAAGATTTACAGAATCATATGCTCCCTCTATATCGAGGCTCATAACCCCAAGGTATTCTCTTCTCAGTTTGGCGGTAATGATGTCCGAATGGAGGCTCGAAAGACAGTCCACGCAGGATCTACCACGTCTAAAGCCGTAGAAGAAACCCGGTAGGACAGTCCGTCTCTCGACCCAGCATTGTAGACGATCATTCAGTATCCTTTCCATAGTTTTAAGAAAGGTAGAAGCAAGAGCAATGGGTCTAAATCCTGTGTTGCCGTTTTTTGGAATAAAGCACACGTTGAAATCACTCCAGGAACTGGGAAATTTTCCCGAATCCAAAATGTTGTTGAAAAAAAACATAACCAAGAGATACAAACATTCGGGAGCGCTTTAAGAAGAACATAGGGGAATCCATCAGGCCCAGGGGCTGACTTGACTTTTGCCTTGTCAATGGATGACCTTACTTCTTCAACTGTAATGGGTGATGTCAAAATGTCTTCAGTAGAAAATTCGTCATAGATTAAATTGGGAAAATAGGGATAGTAATTAGATTTGCAAATCTTCTCGAATGCTAGTTTTAGAACAGGGTTATTCAAGGCAATGTTATTGGGGACATTGTCAGCTCTAGGATTGTAGAATCTGTTTTTATAATTCTTAATGAATTTGAAATTATCGATAAGAGGTTTCCTAGGGTTAAGAGAGGATAAAAAACCTTTAAAGTTCTTAGACTTGACACTATGTATGATCTTTTTGGCGAGCCTACAACTGTCTTTAAAAGAAAGTAAATTTTCTGGGGTAGGGAACTCTTTAAATTTAAGTAAATTTTCCTTTCTGGTGTTGATTGCCTCGTCACACTCCGCGTTCCACCAGAGAGCGGGTTTAAAACTTTTGACTGAGGACAAAGGTTTGTTCTGGATTTTACCTCCAGAAAAGTCAATAGCCTTCTCCAGGCAGTCCAAAAAGAGGTCATAAGCCGACAAGATTTCGATGCTGGTATTATAAAATGAAAGGGAAGGATCCTCAAGGAAGGAACTGAAGAGATCCCAGTTGATTTTGGAAAAACAATATTTTTTCTTAGAATTGTATTCGAAGTTGCTAAAAGAATTGATAGTCAAAATGACAGGATAATGGTCGCTGTTAAGAGAATCCTCATGAACTCTCCATAAAATATCATTAGCAAGGTCATTGGAACAAAAGGCTATGTCCGGACAACTTCTGTTGTTCCATATTTGAGTGGGGGAACCATCATTAAGAATAAGAAAATCTCCCGACTCATCAAGAGCATCAGATAAGAAACTACCTTGGGCGTTAGAGGAGTCACTACCCCATCGGGGGTTTTGTCCATTAAAGTCACCAATAATGATAATGTTTCTGAGGTTAGAGCAGGAGTCCAAAAATTTAAGAATCGCTTCTTTATTGATGATATTGCTAGGGGGGTTATCAGAGGGAGTGTCACGTTCGCGTTAAAAACATATTCTCGGTCAGAATACGTAAATGGGAAATTCCGCGACGTCACATTGGTGCTAAGTGTGTGGGGTACTTTTTCAACTCAACCGCGGGAATGCAGAAAAAATTTTTACACTTTCTTGGACCTTCGTCTTAAATAATTAACCAAGACAAAGGCCCAGAAAGTTTGTTACAGAGCTCTGGCTGTGATACTTATTCATTTACAAGTACAATTCGTGGCCGTGGCCGTCCATTTAGTCATCTGATGCTTATACCTGGTGCACTAGATATACCTACATCTACGTCCAGGAGGCAGGAAGAAGGAAGTACTTCAAAAATCAAGCTCCATAATCTTTCAACTGTGAAGCAGTTGCCTTGCCGCTTCCCCTCTCCGAGGTTTTTCACGATTTTCCCGGAGGCATAGGGCAAATGCCAGGGATTAAGTGGTTGAAAAGCCCGTGAACAAAATCACAGGCAGGAATCTGCTGGAACTGCATGGAGTTGGTTAAACTTGTGAACAATGATGTGTCAAATTATATTTTGAAACAGTGAATCTTGTGTATTGTTTAAGAATTGTGTAAACCAACTCCTTCTCCGTTCCACATAAATGTAAGTTTAGTAATATAAGATTTTCGAGTGACCATATATTTAGTAGTTATTAAATAAATTTTATTATTAAGAGAAGATTAAGTGAAACCAATAAGTTATATTTTTAAATATTGCTGAAACTTTTCAAAAACATTTCTTGATTATAATATATATAACGTAAACTACAATTCAAAATTGATTTTTAACATTTTATTTTTAAAATTTTTTGAAATTTATTACATATCACATTAATCCATAAAATATAATATTTAGTAATTATTATTATTAACAACTTTATTTTAACAAGTGTTATTAAATATTACTATGTTGATAGAAATTACAGACATTGAAAATATTTATATAAGTTTTTAAATTGATTAAGTCATATTAAATTATATCAAATCTACTCTTAATTCTAAAAGAGAAATATCACTAAAAAATAGGCAAATAGTTTATTTTCTTGCGTAGTATGAGTGAATGATTGAGTGCACACAACAGCTATTTATGTACAAATAATTAACACATTTACATGCACGTTGAGGTCAACACATATCACAATTAAACTACCTATTTTTAAATTAATTTTGTTTTAAGAAGAACTAATGTTCATTTAAATCTATATATTAAAAAGTTAATATTTAAAGAACATTTTAGATTTATTTTATTTTAACATACAGAGAATTTAAAATGTATTATTATTATTAATATTATTCAATCACGTACAGAGTACCTTCATACTTTACGTTGCGCCAAGCATCAAAGATCGCAGGAGGTAGTTTAACTACCTACACACAATCCTAGTTAATCTTAATATTATATATTTGCTTATAGATCTTAAAATACGTGTATAAAAATCCAAAATAATAACAATAACTAAACCTTAATAATTAATTGCAATTAAGAATAATATTATGAGTTAACATCATATTAAATTGCAAACTAAAACTAAAATTAAAAGTAACATCTGAAAACTATCAACAATCGATGATTATCTTCATATATTAAATAATATTATTATACAATAAATATCACCCATTTTTTTTTATTTTGATCTTTACATTTTCCATACTATAATTTAAGTTTTTCAACTCATTTGGTAATTGATTAAAATATTTTGTTGCGTTATATATATATATTACTTTTGTTTTACCCATTTCTAAAAGAACTTTAGGTAGCTCTAGGCTTTTATTTCTAGTTTTGTTGTTTAAATTTCTATATATATATATATTTAGGTATTGTAGTTATAAACCAATGTTTGGAGTTATAAACATATTGTAGTTATAAACCAATGTGGCTTAAGGCTCCTAAATATAACGGCATTCAGAAAACCCATGTATGGAAAGTAAATGTAGGTAAAAAGAAAAAATCTTATACAGGTCGAACTGCTCTTCATTCTTTAACAAAATTGTTAAATAAAGAGAAACAGAAGAAGGAGAAAATCAACTCAAAGAATCGTGTTAGCAGGAAAGTTAGAAAAAGCAATAAAATGTCTAAAAATCATAAAAAAGGGAAAAATACATAGGATTTTTTCTTGCAAGACAGTGCTATGGGAGAACATAAAATTTTTTTCTTATTTCGTTTATATCTCTTAAAAAACAAAAATATTCCAAATGTCATGTATTTGACCATATAGGTATTGAGACTAGCTATCTATAAAAAAAAATTGAGTAAAAAAAAAGATGGCTTTTTTGAGAAAAAAGCATTTTTCATTGTTTATAAAAAATGCCATATCATCCTTGATTTTTTGTAAAAAATTTTTTGAACTTGGCAGATCGAAAGAGTATCATCAACAGCATCGAATATGTACAGAATTATTTTCAAATATCCATAAAAAGACGAATTAGAACGATTTAAAAAGAAAAAAGTTTTCGATTTTTGAGAAACGAAATGTGAGGAGTCATTTTTGAAAAAAGCATAACACATGCAATTTTGATGCTATCGAAGAATAAAAAAATACGTATACGCTTATTTTACGAGTAGAATAATATACTATAATTTGAGCTGATTCGGAGAGATAGGTGCTGTCGGCCTGCATGATTTGAGATGAAATCGGTCATATTTCAGTGATTTCGTATCCAAGTTCAATGGCTTTTCTCAACTCGTCGGCCACCCATGTACCAATGAACTCGCACTCGTGAATTTCTTCGTAGTTACAGTCTTCTTGTGGCTTTTCTTCACAGCAAGAATGACACAGTGCGAATAATAGTCGATTATGCATTTTTATACGTAATAAATGTAAAAAAAATTTACGCGGTAGCAAAATTTTACATTTTACGATGGCCTCTACGCGCGCTAAATAGTTGTTTTTACCGCCCGTTAGTTCTTCACATTCCGTGCCAACGAGAATGCGTGGATGTCCGAGCGGAAACCGGCCTCTCTTACACACGCATGGATACAGTGAACAAATGTCTGCATACTTAATTTTTTGGCCTTCTTTAGCTTTGAAATACGTAACGATATTTTCTGTCTTGCCACCGTAAAATGCGTCGCGCGGATTTAAACTTATTTTACTGATAAGCGGATGATTTGATACGTAACAAAAAGTTCTGGATTTTCCATTTTTATGCCTTCGAATTCACACTTCAAAATTTCACGCGTTTCGTAATCGAGAGACTTTATTCGAGCGATTTTTGCACGTGTGTTCTCGTAAGATTCGTTAAAAGAACGACCATACATTGCAATTTTATCGCGATTATTTTTAAAACATTTTGGACATCCGTGCGCACAACAGCCTTGGAACTCGAAAACTGTACCCCTGTTGTGAGCGTGAACTGCAGTTTGGATGTAAATACCCGTCTACTAAAAATCCCTCGCTTAACCTAAACTCTCGAGCTCATCCCGCGTGTATTATTTCTCGACCTATTTCACGCTCGCACTGCAATAACCCTTCGACGGATTTCTGTCAGTGCCTGTCGGCGCGTCTATAGCCGTTTGGCGGAATTATGCCTATGCTATTAGGTAATAAAATTTTTTTTCTAAATACGTGTGAACAAGCTGATGCGATCGTGGTTGCATGTACAAAAGGATCTGTATCCCTGACAGAGAGAAATATTTTTCTGAAAGCCAAACATGCGCGTCTCCAGATCTCAACGTCAGAGCAGCAATACATAAAAATTTCTGCCTAGATTTTTAGTTAAATATCAAACAATTTTGGGAAAATCTCAAAATATTTAAAAAATGCATTTTTCAACCTTTAATTGCCCTTGGTATTTAACACCTTGGAATCTGAATTTTTTTTATATATTCTGTGTACACATACCAACAATTTTTCAGAGTTGTAGACATTTTTATTTTTGTATCTGCTCACTCGACATGGAGTCACCCACCCATGTGTATTTCAAGAAAATAATAATATTATATAATTCAGTTTACTATTTTCCATTATAAAATCTACATTTTAGTTTTGATATTAGTACTCAAATATGTTACACATGATTACATTTTCTTGAAATATGCATAAACATATTAAATTTTGAAATATTAACATAATTACTATCATTAACGATAAAAAATAATCCATTTACGAAAAATGTGAAAAATACCTATTTTCCATAGAATTAAGAAAAATAAATTGAGGGGAGTGTGCGGGTGGTTGATGTATGTTACGGCTCTGGGACTTGTCTGTGAGCCGTCATTCTACATATAAAAATTGATAAATTTTAGTACATTACTACATAGGAAATAATGATAAACCTTACTAGTGGAGACATAAAACTGGTTTCCATTTAGCGATACTAAGTGGATTTAGAATCCAAGAAATAAAGGCATATTAGTGATCCAATATCTGATTGTACTGATGACAGCTCACGGACGGGTCCCGGAACCGGGGTGCGTGTTAGCTACCTCTATGCTCTTTTCGAGGGATTATTTGATCTAAGCCTCTTGATGTAGGATGATGTTCTTTGTTTCAGTTTTGCCTCTTGTGGATTGGAGTGTTTGCAGTGTACCTGTTCGTTTCGGTAGATTGAGTCATTCTGTGGCCTGTGGAAGGGTAATTTGACTCGTGGCGATCGATAGGTTCATCATCTCTAATTCATAACATAAAAAAAGAGTCGAGCGACTATTTCGCACTTCATATCATATCGTCATCATTTTGACGGTAGGATGGGGTGTGAAAACTTTTTGTAAAGAAAAATAAATACAAATATCAATGGAAAATAGGTGTAAAACCAAATACAAATTTATAAATTATAAGGAATATGTAAATAAACATTTTTTTTTGATACACGCATAAAAGAAAGTAAGATTTTATTTTGTTCGTTTACGTCTTATTATTATTAAAGTAATTTACAAAATAAAAGCAAAATATAGTTATATAGGCGTAATATGCGTATGCTATTTCTGCGTAGGACATAGAAAAGCCTGCGTCGAAAAGAAAAAACTAAAAAGGAAAAATAGACCTATAAATCAAACGTGCATTTAACAAGGGGGAATTTAAACGCACAAACGGAGCTTTAAACAGCGTTAAGGCCGAAGCGGTAAAATGTAAACACGCCGAGCGAGTACTCAAGCGGAGGGGAATCATGGAAACGAAGACGCGAGCAGTAACAACCTCACGTGACGCCAACGCATCACTCGCGGCCTCAAACGTCCCAACTCGCGACACTACCCCCTCTCATCAGCGTATCAGGCCGCGAAAAGTCAAAATCCGCGGTCATTGTCCGTTCACAACTTGAAGGGACAGCGCACATTATGAAGACGCCTGAGTTTCTTTTTTTGAACCTGAGTTAAGAGCCGACGTAAATTAAGCTCCTTAACGGGTAACACCACTCTAGGATTTTTAAAAAATTTAGGGTCATAAAAACAATATCCAACTGATCCTATGGCCAAAAAGAAAATTGTAACAGCTTCAATTTTCAATTTTGCCGCCGGGTCTCGGAGTGTGCATTTAGAGCATATGCGGTACCGCTCCGACTTTTGCTTTTACCTGTTAAAATATTAAATACCTGCCTTACTTACAAGGAAAAAGGTCATTAGGTTACCTTTCGTGGTCACCAGGGTTCGCTGATACTATAATATACATATACATATATTATATGTACACTATAATATACGTGTATGTGTGAGTCTGTACAACTGCGAAGTCATGCGGAGTCAGATGCTCCGATTTGTTTTTGCCGTTGATCTTTTTTTTTTATATAAATAATCATCAAATTAAAGTTGTTCTACAGTGAATTATCAATAATAATCGTACACTAAGCAAAATGAGTGATAAAAAATCTCAATACAGTGGAAAGAAGTCCGGACGAGGAGTTAAAAAACGGAGCATTTCAAACCGCGTTCTGCCACTGAAGGCAAAAGCTACTGCAGATTTATCAAACTGCACGCACAAAGCACCGCTATCTCAAGAAGTTTATGAAGCGATTTCTTCTATTTATGAAGAGTTGAGCAGTGACGATCTTCTTATACGTTGCCTTGGCGGATTCACTCAAAATACGAATGAAACCTTTAACGTAACCGTGTGGTCTATGGCACCTAAATCTCCCTCCAGTAGCAAATATGTACTTGATACAGCAGTATACATTGCTACAGGTATCTACAATGATGGTCTGTCAAGTGTCATGCGCTTGATGCAAAATTTGGGGATGAAAATAGGGCCAAACTGCTACAACTTCTGCGTGGAAGCTGATGAGCGTCGCATCAAATTTTCCGAGCGATCGCTCACCGATGCTGCAAAAAAGGCTCTGTCGGACTTAAAATCAGTGAAGATGGAGAAAGAAGAAGAGAATATCCATTTAGATGGCCAAATATACGGTGCAGACCGTAGATTACAGGTAAAATGAAATTTTTTAAGAGTTAAGTACTTGTAAAACTTTATCTCGTTTTTCTCAAAACTACTTTGTTCAAACTGGGCGAAAACGCTGCTCGACAACCGCTCGATGGATCGCTTTTAAATTTTTACTGTAGCTTCACAATCGCATTATCTAAAGAAGTACGTAACCGTTTTTTGATTAAAATAAATTTTTTTTTTATAAACATGATAGTGTGAATTTTTACGTCGAAAACATGAAAATTTTTTAAAACTTATGCCATGTTTTTAAAAGTCGATTTAAAACATACGCCCATATACCATCACGGACCCAGTTCCTGATCAGTTAAGGCGCATCGACACGTTATTTGCTGTGTCAAATCGTAAAAATGAGTTATTCATGGAAAATAAGATTTCTAGTAATAAATATAACTCTTAATCTTTAATATAAAATTTAAAAAATACATAAATAATCAAAGTTAAGTTAAATATAAAGCCTCAAAGGCAAAAAGCTGTGGGAGCAATTCCTGATCACTTAAGATTTGTATGGGAGTAGTTTCTGATCATATGAAGACCCAATTCCTGATCACATATATTATTGACACATAAGTATTTTATATAATAAACAAAAACTTATTAAGCAATACTAATACAGTAGATATACTAAATATACATTACATTTCTCGGTTGTGTGATTATAAATGTGAAACTTAGGCGAGGTAAAAGTGTTTGGTTATTCACGGTCTGTCTACTGCACGATATAGACTCATGCACGAGCATATATTAACCTAGAAAGTGCACATAGTGTTGTGATTTATTTTCACGTTTTGTACGACTTTTATCAGATAAATTATTTACGTATGGATTAAAACTACTTATAGAATTTTGTTGTTATAAATATTTGTGTATTTTAAGATTTTTAAACATATATAACTTTATTAATACTGATCAGGAATTGGATAAATGATAAGAATATGGACCCTATTTTTAATCACACGTTTTATCAAATAAAAATAATATTTTATATGAATATTTTAGATGATTTATACAAATAAACTGTTAAATAACTTCATTACATACGTTTCTCTACGATCCGTTATAAAATTTTAAAGAAATGATGTAAATTTCCTTGCATGCTCACTTGTAGTCAACTAGAGTACGATGGTACCAATCACGACGTTCCCGACAACGTCCAAATTCAACATTTTTTATCTTAAAAATGTATTTTACTAGTGACTTTTAAAGGTTTTATAAATGACTGAGAAATAGTTTACTATTTTTAATTATTTTTTTAAACATATTTTGTATACATTAAAATCAAAATAAAAATAAATGTAATCAAATGATCAGGAACTGGATACTGATCAGAAACTGAGTCCGTGGCGGTATTTCTATAGCCAATAACATATAGTTTAAGAAGTTTTTTGGCAGTTGGAATACTTGTTAGGGGTTTCTTAAATCATTTTGAGTCATTTGGGCTAATTGGATCTGTATAAAACTGAGTAATTATCAATTTTAAAAAATCAAAATATCGCGCGACTCGTGCGTTCGAAACTTCAAACCCATATATATGTTCATATATGATTTGATAACAGAAGATCATATATGAGCATATATTATGTACCTATCAGATCATACAAAAGCATTTTTTAATATTTGAATGAATTTTTATTGTAAATATGATAAAACTTAAAGTTGAAAAAAAATGGAAAAAAAATTCGGCACCGGGACTTGATTTTTTCAGACATATATGATCATATATGTTATAACGTAAACATAGATACTCATACATTTTCGTGTTCATATAATATTAAAAAAATTTATTCTGTATTGTTATGTATGAGCACATGATATAGTTCTTTATGATCATATATGGTCATATACGTTTATATATGGTTGTTATATATAATCATATATAATCTTATGTGATCTTGTATTAACATATATGAATTATTTTTTAGCCGGGGGACTACTCAGTATTTGCAATTGTGCGACTATGTTTATTATTGCATAATAAAGTGTTTGTGAAATTTGTAGTAAATGAACAGGCTTTACTATTAAATGGGTTGCCTTGACTTCGGTGTAATTTTAATAATGAAAAAAAATAACCAAATCTACTTCGTAACTTCCAGAACAATTTAATAATCGAAAGATTGTGGTTCAAAAGCGAATTTATGAGCGTATAGAAGATAATGGTTGATCAAGTCTTGCAGAGCAACGGAACCACAATTACTGGTAACGTTGCAAGACGTTGTTTTCAGAACCCTCAAATTTTTGCGAAAGCATTAGAAACCGATCCAGGATTTGTAACAATATAGCTATGGTACTATCTGCAATCAAGTGCAAAAAAATTTTGAAATTAGAAGAACTTGAAGAGTTTTGTTGGCAAACATATTGCAAGCATTAAGATATTTTCCCGTGGGCACGAACGAACCCTTCATTCCACAAACTACTGATACATGGTTGCGAAAATATTTTCAAACTAAGTTGAAATGCGAAGCAAGGTAGTGTGCGACCAATCACAAGCAAAAAATAATTTATTCTAAGTGTTGAACAGCTGTGCGACCTCGTCTGGACCAATCTTGACCTCGTAGTACCCTGAGAAAGCAACGAAGGAGAAAAAAAACTACTCTGCAGTATGTACGAGTCTTAACGTTCCAACTAGAGCCTCTAGCACCAGTATGATGCTCTCATAGTATAGTATGTACCTCTTAACAGCTGCTCGCCAATGCTGGTGGACTCCAGATTTGAAAGACTAGCCAAAAGAACGCAGATTTACTATACCAGTATGGTGTGACCACGTCTGCTGTCCAGCTCGTTCCGTAAAATCAGCACATACTAAGACAATTAATAGTTTTACCTGCATATGAGATACGTCTTATCTTCTTAATTGCTCAAATAGTACCGGAGAATGCATACAAAAAATACAAAATAACTACTCCTATATTTAAAGATAGTTAAGCAAACCACAATAACAACACGTTCATGTTCACTGTAATATTAATCACAAAAAGTAATATATATCAGAGATGAGTAGAGAGATAGGCAACAGAGGGGGTTTCGACACGACACGTTTTGAAGCAGTCGCAGTGTCCTCACAAACTTTGGCGTACCGTATGGCGGCTCCTGGAAAAAGGATCAGTAGCTTTTCCTTCGTTTAGCTCTTCTGAGGTGGCCGCTGTACTTCATTGTACACTGAACGCACGGTCAGGTATCTGGACTCCAAGCTAATCCGTTTTATTATAATTTTATTACGGTCAACTTTTACGCTATGACAAAATTAACTTTTTAAAAATAAACAATCATTGAATTTTTTAACCATGCAATAAAATGGCATTTATTAACAGTAAAAATGAAATTTGAATGGAAAAAATCAGATAATTTTAAGTTACAATATTAAAATTCGTATTAATACTCAGAATCCTTACCTTTGCGATTTATTTATAATGAAACATTGTTATTTTTCTTTTCAACAGAATCTATTGAATAATTTATAAATATTTGATTATGTTAGTTATTTATAATATTTGATAGCATCAGTATAGAATTTTATTTAAAAAAACAGCAAGTATAAAAATGCAGCGTCATTTTTTTTAATATTTAGAGCATGCAATGAGATAATCATGTTTAAACAATTTTATGTTGCCTGTATAATATTTGAAAGTCAAGATTTTAGTAATTCGTTGTGCGTTGTATCAAAATTATATTGTTAAGGTGATTAATTCTTAGACTAACAGATAAATAAATAAATGGTTTGGATAGAAAAGTAATAATTATCTTTATTTTTATAAGTAATCTAATAATATAGCTTCACATATTGATAGACAAAATATATTTACTTACATACATTGTTTTTTATTATTTATATGTTCGTTGTTTTTAAATTTTTAGTGTGAAATGATATTTTCTAATTCCAGTCATAATTCATATATCAGTATTTACATTTTTCGCAATAACTAAATACTAATGCTTACATACTATTTACTAATTTCTCTTACTTGTTTTATAGCTATACATATACTTTTTATCATTAAAATAAGTAATTTCATTATTTTACTTATAACTAGAAAATATTATACATTCTGAATAGTTTTTAGTTTCTTATTATTAGACGAAATCTTTGTCATTACAGAAGCCTTAAATTTGTTATTATTTTCTCTTGTTTTAGCATACAGTTTTACAAGGAATAAATATTTAAGATCTTCTATTTTATGTTCATAACAGTCATCTTTGTCTTTATCAAACCAATTAGAATATACAGCTTTCGTATCTTTTTCTGAATAGTTTACTAATATCTGTTGAAACATCTTTTCATGCCAAAGTGGTTCATAAGTTTTTAAAAAGAAAGAGAGTTGCAAAGAAATCACTTTTTTTAATTCTTCTGTAGGCCTGGTTAAATACGAAATTAAAACGTAGGTGCATTTTGTTTTTTGTGTTCATACTCTCTCAATGTAATGTACATTCCATCATTATTTATCGCATTTGCAGTAGTTATTGTAAAAGTATCACGACATGTATCACATGAAATTTTTTTAAGACATCGTTGTGCTACATGGCCTGCAAAATATTTTATTGCATTTTTTTCATAATGCCCTTTGCTCACAAATATCGTGTTAAAAAACAGTTCCTCACTAATTTCATCTATTTCTTTCTCTACCTCAACCAATGCAGCATTTCTTTCATCGTCTGTTATTTTACCATTAAATACTATCTTTGTTTTCACTAAGCTATCAACAAAAATTTGTATGGAACCTTTTCACTATCTTCATTATCCACATTCTTATTCATTCCAACTAATCATTGAGTTTCTTCACAGTTCACATTTCCGCGATTGGAACTGTGGAGAAAATCAGTTAAAATCATATGACGTATTGATAATCTATATAATCGAACTGTTGGATTGTGATTATTACCACCTCGAAGGTGGCTATGATTATGTTCCACTGAATCTGTGTTGCAAGTTGCTAATTCAAAATTACTTATTTTATATTTAATTTCTTTATACATATCTATAAATGCTCCTACCGTTAATTTAATTCCTTGAAAACAAGAAGGTCGTGTACATTTATTAGACTTTAAAATCCTCCATTCCTTTACGAACTTTCTAAATCCGCCTAAACGCTGTATTACTTCAGGATTACGATGTGACAGTGGCCTGTTTAGGGTATTTAGATTTTTGGCGCATCGAGAATTTCAAGCATCAATGACACTATTCATGGATTCGGTAAAAGCTGAGGACTTGTACCAAGTTTTTATTGGAGCTCGCCCGATGGGCCTGCTATGTTGATAGCTGCAGCCATCCTCCTACTAAGTATTTGAAATGCTCTTTTTACATTACTATGAATTGCTATGAATGACAACGTTTATACTATAACAAAACTAACTTTTTAAAAATAAACAATTATAGTATTTTTTAACCATGCAATAAAACAGCATTTATTAACAGTAAAAATCGAATTTGATTGAAATATTGTAAGACATTGATCAAGAACTGAGAATAACTGGATTAATCCTAACTAATTTCAGCGTCAATATTAACCTTAAAAACTTTAATTATTATATCCAATGAGCTGCATATTTTAAAGCTACTAGTTCTGAAAACTCAAAATGTGAATACTAAAACCGAAAGTAAAAAGTTTACATAATATATCGCAATTCCTTAAGTTAGAGTTCGAGTTTGGATTAATATAAATTTGGTTCAAAAGCTAATTGTAGATGCTTTGAAGTTTTTAAAATGAATCTTTAATCAGCGGTAGATAATTGTATTACGAAGGGCAATATCCTCTTCATTTTGGATAATTAAGTATATATATATATATATATATATATATATATATATATATCGAATTATATCGAATTATTCATTTTTCGGTCGGTAACCTTTGAGGCGGGAAATTTGAATTCTCAAATCGACTTTGGTGCCCCCCAAAGCCCAACATCCCCAAAATAAGCAACAATAAACAATTTGCTGCAAACGAAAGATTAAATAATAAAATACTAAATTGTTGTATTGATATGTAAACAAATTTTAAACATCATTATATTTTAACCAGCGAATGTGATTTAACGCGATTTTGGGGCTGTTACTTTATTTTGTAAACTTGTTGTATTACAAATTGCTTCGCTTGGAGTAAATGTGATTATCCAATAAACAACACTAAATTTTTGTTAATATTTAAAAAATTCTTTATGAACTCTTTTTTCAGAAAACCGTCTGAAAGAAATTCTTTGAGATTATTCTTAAGACTCAAGAATGTCCGGTCTATTTAATTTTTAAAGCGTTCTTAAAGAATTATTTTTATTCATCAATTTATGCACAGAACGACAATTTTTGTGATAGTTCAATATATAGTTTGAAACAGGTCAGCTTACTTATTTAGGCACACAAAGCGCTCTTGAACACTCGACTTCTGCGGTAAATATTATAAAAAAAACACCATACTAAGAATTAAACTCTTGACCTCCAGATTATCAGTCTTCACTTTATTACCTCTGAGCCATTTTGTCTGTTAAACGTTCAAGAGAAAATATTGTATGTAACCCTAATATTAGTCCTAATTGTGCCTATATAAATATAATTATATAATATGCCGTACTGTGTTTAACTGTGCCACAAAAATATATTTATAGAAAGTAATCAAATGGAACAAAAATAATGTTTACAAAAATGACTTCTTTATTACCATTCAGGTAAAAAATATTTTTAAAATTCTTATAAAGTATATCCCATATAGCACCCAATATAGCAAGAATATTGTAGAAATGTTTCAACTTTGCTGTGATATTGCAGATAAGATCGCAGATATATTTTTGTGATATTGGAGTATGATTTTCAAAATTACAGTATTGCAGCAATCTTTCTATAATATTACATTACGTTATATCATATTGTAATATTGCAGTGATATTCTCGTAATACTGCGATGATAAATTACAATGCAAGATTGTTGCAATAATTCTTCCATACTACATTGTGATAAATCACTTCGTAATATACGCAGTACATTACTGCAATATTGTTATGTGACATATTACATTGCAATATTACATCAAGAGTATTACAAGTTTACAGGATGATATTTCTCGATCCATGTCACATTAGTATTACCAAAATATTTCTACAATATTTCACTTTGACAAATCACGCGAAATATCATGTAATATTGTTATGTGACATATCGCATGGAAATATTGTAGTAATATTCCTGCAAGTTTACAGTATGATATTTCTCAATGCATCTCACATTAATACTGCCGAAATATTCGTATAATATTACAGTGTTACATATCACACTGAAATATATAGGTAAAAGTGAAAAAGTAGACCAAGCCGTGTCCCCGTTACTTTACACAAAATTAAAACGATATATCGGTCTAACTTAAAATTAGATATATTAGATATAACATTACCGAAAAGTTTCAATATTATTGATTGATTTAATTTCGAATTAAAAACCAAAAACACCATGAAATGTCATGTGTGTCCGTCCCGTGTCCCCAACCAACTTTCTCTGATATTATTTTTAAATTTTATTATGAGATGATGTTTCAAGAGAAAAGTAGGCAGCAGATTTCTTAAACTTATTTTCAGCTATCAAATAGATTAAGTGTAATATCTTAATTTCCATGCTGTGAGTATTTAAAATTGACTTAAAAACAGTCCCTCGATTTGGCGTCAAGTGTGTCCCATCCTTTAAAATTAATTTTAAATATATACAAATTTGTAAATTGATTATCAACGCAGGTTATATTTGTTAATTCAACTATTCCTTTTCAATTATTGGCGGTTTCATTGTGTATTTTTTAAATAAAGTCGAATTATGACTGCATTTTGTCTTATGTACCTTAATTGATGTCATGTGTGTCCGGTGCTATAACTAAACAGATATCAAGAAAATATAAAAAGTAACTTTGAAAATAAGTTTATCGTGCGAAACAATACAAGAATTGCTTCTCCCAAAATTCCATTTAAGTTTAAATTACGAGTAAGGAAGAAATTATTGTGAAAATTCTATCACCCACTTATCATATGTGTCCTGATCTTTGATCATCTATACTATATAGTGTACCACTCGCACCGCCACAGCAGTCTCGTCGACGCATTGTCGCTGTGCATAGAGGATCAGTAGGTAAACAAAAACATAATGTTAACCTCTTAAACAGTCGTGCTTTTGAGTTACAAATAGTGCTTAAAGATCAAGGTAGATTATATTCATTTCTATTAAAATGTGCACAAGAAAGAGATTTCCTAGAAGAAAAAATACAAAACGAACAAGGAATGATTTATTAATAATTATCAGTGAGTATAATTTGAGCGCAATCAATGTGACTGTCCTAACACTTAATAAATCTTTTAATAGTTTAAAAACAGTTATTGATCTAGGCCAAGTAGATTTTTTACATCTATATGACCAATATTATTATAGACAACAGCATTTTTGTTAATTTAGAATACTTTTTATTTCTTAAATTCCATACCTGAGAATGGTCGACTTTCTGACTTTTGCCTATATACGAAGTATTCTGTAATATTATAATGTGACGTATTACTTTAAGATATTACAGCTATATTCTTGCAAGATTACAGAATGACAATAAATGAGTCATCATATGTTTAACGATAATAATTTAATGTTATCGTTTTATTTTCCCAGAAATCTTGACTATAACTGTAAAAATGTTTTAATAATGTAGTTAGTCAAGGTTTACGTAAAAACAAATTGAGGGAAACCGATTACTGTCATTGTACATTATTTGAAAGTCAATTTTCTCAAGATTGTCGCTAGATGGCGCTTTGGTGTTTTCTCACAAGTGCTAAGATTCGTCTTCAGTTACTATATAAGGACGGTTCAAATATTACGATAATGTGTGTCATCCCGAAGCAGCTGCGTGTGAACGATTATTGACTGGCGTTTATTACATATATATTACTAATACTAATAATGGTACTAGCGTTACGTCGAAATAAAATTAGTAAAAGATGAACAGGAAATTTATGTATTTTCGATAAAACAATAATAATATTGCTGTAATGTCACTGAAATATTACCCTGTATTGCCATTATTATTGTGAAATATTCCGTTCTCATATCACCTCAACAACTAAAAACCCATAATAATATTGATGTGATGTTACTGAAATATTGCCTGATTGTCACCAAAATATTATACTGCTATTCCCCGTAATATTCCTGTGATGAAAACGTCGCGGACATTAAATGTTGTTACAGTATCACTATACAATATTATTGCTACATATCACAGGAATATTTAATATTGCGTGTAGTGCTCATGTGCTATTGCTGCAATACTGAGTGCTATGTGGGGTATAAAGAATACTTTATTATTATTTTTTTAGTACTATAAGTATATTTTTTAGAGAGGAGATATTCATTCATCATGTTCATATGATTAAACACAAATTATTTAAAAGATAACCCTTTTAACTATTTATGACTATTTAAAGAATACTTCTGGAATTATTTTTATTCAAACATAAAAATCCTTCATAAATTTAATGTTATAAAGAATACTTTATTAATAGTTTTTGATTATTTCAAGTATTCATATATGCGGACATTTGTGGATTTATAAAGAATTCTTTCTACCGATTTTTATTTGACTATTTCTATTATTTCAAATTATTCTGCTTGGAGTAGTTGAGTTTTAAAGTTTAGAATATAATAATTACGATTCTTTTGTATACTTTTAATTTTTATTGCAAATGACTCCGTTTCTTGTAATTGGGTTTAAGGTTTAGGAATCAGTGATTAGTATCCACATATTTTATTATTTAAACGTATTACTAAAAAATACTCCACTTGGGGGAATTGGATATAAGGTTTAGATTTTAAGGATGAAGATCTTTTAATTAAATCTGTTACTATTGCAAATTTCTCTATTTGGGGTATTTGTATACTTTATATTTTCATATGAAACTGTAGACATATACTGAGTATCATACCCAAATGCATGCTGACTCTTTTAGTCTCTTAAAAAGTTGTGAAATCTCTCTAAAAAACTGTCGGCTGAGTCCTCAGCAGGCTCCTTGCCTCGCAGTACAAACTGCAGGGAGAGGTCGTTCCCCACTTTTACACCCCCTTTTCGTGCCTACCACCGCTTGCGGACCAACAACCGCTCGAAAACGCGCCTCGCAGGGAAAACACCTCCTGTTTCTCCCGCTCTCTAGCTATACAGTTTTATTAAATAACCAGTTAATTCAGAGTTATCTTGTAAAAACTAATTCAGAGTATATTAATCAGTCTTATATTATCCAGAGTTTAATTAATAAAGTGAACAGTACGCTGTGTATTTTCAAATACAGAGCTTTTTATTTGTGCGACCGACTTCCGATCCGCCATATCCATCCTGCATAGTCTGAAGAAAACGTTTTAAAAAGTAAAATTTTGGCAAGTATAAGTTTTATTATTCCCCTTTCATAATCTGAAAAAAATATGTTAGTATTAAACTAATACATTAAATATAATAATATACAATTAACAAAATTTTTTTCCAAAATGATTTATATATTGTAATATGACGTAATCGATAAACCGATTAATATTTTTTTAAATAATAGCAAATGTTATAAATAAACTATAAAATAACTAGTTAAAGTTATATAATAAAAGATGTCTACTACAATATATAGCTTATCTGTTATATTTATTTTAACCACAAATGAAGGCTAAGGAAAGTAATCAAATCAACCAAGACGCTGTCAAGTATATTGTTGCATTTTTATTTGTAAACCAGTTTCCTCAAACATATATAGTATAAAATATATACATAATAAAAATAATAACAATAATAATAATAATATTAAAATCTTTAAAATTTAAAATGTTTCAACCAGATTTGTTTATATGTAAATATGTGATCATCAAGAATAAGTCTTAGTTAATCACAAATTGGTGCATTCAGTGTATATTTCATTATGACAAATAACTATGAACATACTTGACGGACCCGTCGTCTCACAGTCTAGGGTAAACTACCCAATAGATAGACGCTTAAGAATTTTCTCACTTTATACCTCAGATTATTGTATGATAATATGGTTAGTTTAAAACAATTTGACACTTATCAAATATAAGAAACTTCAATTTATCAGTAAAGAAACATTAGAAGTGTTAGAAGTTTTTGTTTAATTAGAAATTACAAAATATTGCGAAGAGCACATATATCCCAGTAGGTAGACGACTGTCAATGTCCATTTACATTGTGAGTTTATCTTTGGGTTTTTAGGTTATACATAGCGAAGACCCAATAGTTAAACGATATTTTTGAAGATACTTTATTTTATATACGAGGTCTGTCCCAAAAGTATCCGACCTACGTTCATATCTTCGCGCGGAGAGACTCAGGCGACCTCTGGAGGGCACGAACGTCACCAGCAACTCCTAACCTTCTCGTCAGTAGCCTGAGATACCGATGAAACGCCTTAGTTCCCGCGCAGCGTGTATTTGTTTACAACGACTTTTTTGCGTTCGTCGCAATTTGCTTATTGCTAAAAATGGCAGAACGAACCGAACAACGAATTTACATAAAATTTTGCTTTAATCTCGGTAAAAGTTGTGCGGAAACTATTGAAATGTTGCAAAAGGCCTTTAAAGATGAGTGTATGGGCAAAACACAAATAAAAGAGTGGTATAGGCGGTTCAAAAGTGGCCGCACATCTGTTGACAGTGATTCTCGTTCTGGTCGACCTTCGACGGGAACATCGTCGGATAATGTCGAGCGTGTGCGTGTCGCAGTTGAACAAGATCGTCGTTTGACTGTGAGAGAACTGGAAGATGAACTTGGAATACCAAAAAGTACTGTTTGGTGAATTTTAACCGAGAATTTGGGAAACCGGTGACTGGCTTCTTCATCACGACAATGCTCCAGCGCACGCATCAAACCTTGTGCAGCAGTATTTATTGAAACACAGTGTTGCGCAGCTCCGCCAGCCTCCATACAGTCCTGATATAGTTCCCTGCGACTTTTGGCTGTTTCCTCGATTGAAAATGCCGCTTAAAGGACGTCGATTCGACAATAAACAGACTGTTGAAACTAATGCGACGAATGCACTAAAGGCGATTCCGAAGTCTGACTTTCAAGAGTGCTTTAATAAGTGGAAACATCGATATGAGCGTCTTGTTCAATCAAATGGGGACTACTTTGAAGGATGCTACCCCCCCCCCCCCCCCCCGGATGACGAAGAATAAATCAAGCGCCGAGAAATCGAGGTAGGTCGGATACTTTTGGGACAGACCTCGTAAAAAGAACACTTCGTTCATAAATATCGTATTTAATCTAAACGTAACAAGCTTTTATGCAATTACAACTTGAAATTTTTCTTGAAGAAACATTATTTTCGTAGATATAATAATATTTATAAACCATCTATCTACTGACCAGTGTCTATCTACTGGACAAATTACCCTATAGGAGAACAGCCAACTTCGAAAACAATTTATATTGAATTTCCGACGCATATTTTATAAATTGTTTTACTAATTATTCATAAAGTTTCCTACTGAAAATTAACACATGATATTTCATATGAGAAATACAATGAAATTATGAACGATAGTCTGATCTGTTTTCTCATACGTCTTCTCGTGTGAGTTCTCAGGTGAGAATTTAAAAGATTATATAAATAAACATTAAAAAATATAGATATAGTAAAATATAAGAGGTAAGTAGTAAGACAGTTAAGATGCTTGCCTCGTAAGATATGAACGATCTGAAACAAAATTTCTGCTCCTAAAGTCCCATGTGTAACCTAGTAAATTTTTAAAATTTTTAAAAATAGCCAAAAAAAAGTTATTTTCTTCGTCTATCTGTCATCTTTAAAAATAGTACATTGTGCATCAAGGGGAGAAAATGAGCTATATCTAGCGAGGGTGAGGTGTGCAGCACGAGTCTGAAATATCTATTTCTAAATACGTGCGTGAAAAATACCTTTTTCCATGCTGGCAAAACGAATGTAAAACTGGGCATTCCAAGCGTCTTTGCCGGAGCGGCATATATAGAATTTTTTTTTCTAAGAAAATTATAATCTCTCTATTATTTTCATGCATAGAATGAGTGTTGATGAAATACTTTTAAGTGTATTGTTTCCACTGAGAAATATTTTTTATTACACACCCCAACTATATTACGCTGTATTTCTTTATGTTTACTTACATCTTCTTATTTTATAATTACACCAAGAAGTTTTGTTAACCCTAAATTCATACATATTAATAATATATAAGATAAATGTAGTGTTATGTTTTAATAATAATTGAAATATTGCAATTACTTTTTGTAATTAAAAGGAAAATTTAGTCAATAATAATAATACAACTCAGAAAATAAAAGAGCTGGAGTCCTAAAATTTGTTGTGAAAAAGTTTCGACGGGCTCTTTCTTTCATTTAGAGTGTAAAGGCTTACAATGACATATTATACTGAAGCATACTCATGTAAAATTCTAGAAATCATATTTCACCTGCAATATGTGTTTTCTTCAAATGCAGACTCTGATCTCACAGTACCCTAATCTCACAGCTCAGAAACTAAAAGAACTAGAGTCCTAAAATTTGTTAGTTTGTAAACCTTCGACAGGCACTTTCTTTGATTTGGAGTGTAGAGGTTTATAATGACATATTACCATAGTTATAGTCTATCAGATTGCATTATTCATTGTAATAATTGTTATTAATTGTCTGTTTTACTCTAAAATATCATGTTATATTCAAGCGTACTCACTTAAAACTCTGGAAATCATTGTTGTCTTACAATATCTGTTTTTTTTCCAAATTCTATGTTTTGGCCTATACGTACCCTAATCTCTCAGCTCAGGAACTATAAGAGCTAGAGTCCTATAATTTGTTATGAAAGTTTCATTTATCTTAGGAAAGGAAGAAAAAGTTTGTTTGTAAGCCTTCGACAAGCACTTTCTTTGATTTATAGAGTAGAGGCTTACAATGACATTACCATAACTATAGTATAGCAGGTTGCATTATTCATTGTAATAATTGTTATAAATTGTCTAGGTTACTCAAATATGTCATATTATACTTGAGCATACTCATTTAAAACTCTGGAAATTACTTTTAGCTTTTAATATCAGATCTTTCAAATTCAGGATATTGATTGATTTGAATCTAAATCTCAGTTTTTTCTTTGATCTGGCGAGGAAAGGTTTTCAGTGAAATATTATGTATAGCTATTGTATATCAGGTTGTGTGTATGTGTGTGTGTGCACGTGTGTACCCACTTAGCAGCCGATTAGGGGAAAACCCAGAAATTACTTTCTAGAAAGTAGTATTAAAAACCTACAAATCGATAAAAAAAAAAGCCAATATCTTATCGGGCTATGTAGATTTTGAAAAAAAAATTCAAATGCCGTAAAATCACATTTTGCTATTTCTAACCAATTTAGGAATCGACATTTGAAAAATTTACCCATTTAGCGAGCGATTAAGGAAAAACCCAGAAATTGCTTTCTATAAATTAGTATTAAAAACCCTATAAAGTGATAAAAAAGCCGATATCTCATCGGACCTTGGATATATTTTGGAAGCACAGCTGACGGCATTAAGAGCTGCGCCCCCATTCCGGGATTTTTCAGACCTCTATATACGGCTGTGAGTGGCTCTTATTGATAGACAAGCGGAACGGATGGAATCGTAAAATGCTCTTCAAATGTAAGCACTGAAGTCAGCTGCTTAGTCAAGATTGAATCATTTGTATTGGTACATAACCTGGTGCTGATAACCCTAAAGGATGAAAAAAAAAGTCAGCTACTCATAGCACTTTTTTCGGATTAAACATTTGAACCATCGCCGAACGCAACAACACCGAACGCACTGTCACCGAGCATAAATTTTTATTCTAAGCCGATTTCGAATTACTGTATTTATTAGGCAAATTCTTTTTATGTTTCTTATGTTCAGATAGATAATGGCTTCTGATCAACAGAATTTAGAACTGTCTGATATAACGAACAATTTAATATCAAAATTTGATGAAAATTATTTACCATCTAATCTAGATGTTCTTAAAAGACTACTGCACAAAACTCAAAATGAGAAATTCAAAGTAGCCGATGCTTTTAAAGTTATAATAAAGGAAGTGATAAATATATGGAAAAAATCACCAATAACAGTCAAAAGATTAAATCATTGTCATGAAAAATTACGGAAAGTGTGCAATCTTTATGCAGAAGTAAGAAAATTGCAAAACAAATCGAGTAAAAAAGTCAATGACTTTTTAAAAGAAACGTCTGATGTATTTGACATTTCTCAAGATACTTCAATGAAAATACTTAGCTTATTGAGTGATAAAATGAAAAAAGAGTTTCTCGCTAAACCAGATGAATATATAAAAAGTAGGATACCTTTGATGGAAAGTGGAAACATATCGGGTAAATGACGTACTTATAATTTATCAAAATTTAATTATTATTCCATTTTCTTTTTTTTTCATAATTACAATTAATTACAGATGCAGATATTTTAGAATCTCCAACTCCAGAACTAACTGATTCAGAAATAGAATTAAGTCAAACGTTTAGCCAAAAACATCAATTAGTGAATCTGCTAATGTGACTTTATGGCCTCAGTCATCCGATGATCCTGATTGTAGTAACAATGAAAATATTGGCTCAGAGACGAATTTAATGACAAGTAAGTATTTTCTTTACATTTATGCGAAATCTTGACTAATGTGTCCAAAAACTATAAGTTAGGCAAATCTAAAAATATTTGTATTGATTTTGGTTACGTCTATTGATTAGTATCTCCAAAGGATCTATTAGTACGTAAAACTTATTGAGAAACTTATTAGCAGAGACCATAAAACATAATTTGCAGAATTAAATAATTTTTTCATCATGCACACTTTTAAACTCATTCGTTAAATTATTATTGTATTGATATTAAGGTTATATTTTTTAAAAAATCTTTGATTTGAAAAAAATATTCTAAGTCTACTTGGATTATTTAAAGAATATAAAAGTCTTGGAACAACTCAAAAGAGAGTATTTAAAATTTTAGTAAGAAAAGTTTTGTCAAAGTTATGGCAAGTCATTATTCGTTCCATCCTGTTGGGGAGATAAGCAGAGAACAATTGAACTTCTGCCTGTCGGGTTAGTAAAATAAACACTGGGGGACGTTTTTTGTTTCTTTACTACTGCTTAAAATAGTGTTTACAACTTTCTATGTGTAAGTTTTACAGATTTCCTAGAAAGCATTACAAAAGTAGGATTAAAAACAAAATTGAATTGCAGTTGTAAGAAAATTTAAATATGCGACATAACCGATTTGTATTGTATTGCTGGATGGAATTGTACGAACTTTATGAGCATCAATTTCTTTCAAAAATTTATGTTACGCTAAGATAAAATTTTAAATTATCTGTCACATCTATTATTCTATAATAAATAATGACTTAAAACTTTACATAGAAATATATTTCAACTCACAAGGAGAGGACGTAACCTCTGGCTGAGGGATTTGGCTACAACTTTAGGAGAGTGTTCTTTGGCCTAAAATATGAGACGTGTCTCAGGATTTCATGCAATGGGTCATCAAAAACACCACAGACCCTTATTTTTTATTAATTATTTAATTTTTCTCATGATATATCTGCATAACAAGTTATTACGTCTAACTATATCCGTCTAACCAAATCAAGTATTTAAACTTTTGTTACATTTACTGTAAATTTGCTATTTCAGCCCTGTATGGTATCAATTTTATAATTTGAAATTTATATATATCTTGATACACTTATATATATTTTCACACATTTTTATATATAATGCATAGCAAACTGCATGTATTGAACTGCATCGACAGAAGGTCCAAATGTAACGTTATACTTTCGAACTCGTTAGTACATTTTCATACAATTTTAAACGTTTTTATTTAGTTATAGACAGCTTAGCAACAAGAAAAATATTGGTTTTATAGATAAGTGTTTGTCAACATAATAAACCTGAACACAAGAGCATATCTGGAAAAGATTAAATGTAATTTTCTTCTTGTAACTGTTGTTCATAATACAAAAAGGGCTCGTTCTTGAAAATAAATATGTACCACTTGTATGTACTCCAATCAAAATAATGTTAAATTTAAGGTTAAGAACTTTTCGGTTCCTCGAGCAAGTAAGATGCTTTACGGATAAGATAATCGATTACACGACTGGAAACGCAAAATGCTTTTTAACAGATCTTTTTTTAAAAGACAGCTTAGCAACAAGAAAAATATTGGTTTTATAGATAAGTGTTTGTCAACATAATAAACCTGAACACAAGAGCATATCTGGAAAAGATTAAATGTAATTTTCTTCTTGTAATTGTTGTTCATAATACAGAAAGGGCTCGTTCTTGAAAATAAATATGTACCACTTGTATGTACTCCAATCAAAATAATGTTAAATTTAAGGTTAAGAACTTTTCGGTTCCTCGAGCAAGTAAGATGCTTTACGGATAAGATAATCGATTACACGACTGGAAACGCAAAATGCTTTTTAACAAATTTTAGTTATTTGGTCCGAACACTGTACCTTTTCTATGTGTACTAGAAACATGTATTTTGACACATAATGGTATTTATATATGTTGCTACAAATAATGGAAGTATCATACGGATAATAGATGAATACCAAAAATAGGCAGCACTGAACAAACCCTACACAAAAATAACCCTACACCATACGCAAAATAATTCTACACAATATTTGTTGCACGAAGATGTTCTGCAGAAATATTTTCTACATGAAAATTATTAATACCTATTTTGAAATATTTTACTGCACTCCAAAACTAACAATAAGCAGAATATCTTATAACCTATATTATACATTGTTAATGGAATAGCAAATTTACAGTAAATGTAGCAAAAGTTTAAATACTTGATTTCATTATTACGGATATGGTTAGATGTAATAAATTGTTATGCAGCTGTATTATTAGGAAAATTTAATAATTAATAAAAATAAGGGTTTGTGGTGTTTTTGATGAATTCTAGGGCCCATTGGACGAAATCCTGAGACACGTCACATATTTTAGGCCAAAGAACACAATTGATTATTGTCAGTATACAATAAAAAAAATCTTGTTGGTCAAGACATTTTATTAGTCTAACAACCGTATAAGTTTCAATTTTATTTACAAACTTATGTTACGCTACGATGAAATTTTAAATCATCTGTCAAGTCAATTATTCTATAATAGATAAGGTCTTGAAATTTTGCACAGAAGTATATTTAAATTAAATGAACTATTTTCATCAAAAATGTTACCTGCGCATAACATAATTATGATTTTATTTTATTCTGTGTACAAATGTATGTTTCAGCTGTAGAAATCAATGTTAATATTTATCAAATATAAAAATTTGAATTAAGTTATAATAATAATTAACATTGAAAATTTATATCAATTTTTAACAAAAATTTTTGATGAAAATCAGAAAAATTACGAGTAAAATAATTTTACTACAACTTTTTGATTTTATAGATATTAATAAATACTAACTTTTATTTATTGTAACGTGCTATGTTATTATAGTATGTTGCCCTATACATTTGTATGTATGTGTGTGTCCACGTAACAACGAAAGCAAACACGTTACGCTCTTCTCACTCTTTCTAACAATAATCACATAAGAACCTAAGAGATATAAAGCTTACGGGCTGAAGGCTAGTTTCCAAATAAAAATTAATCATTTGTAAACGTGCGCAGCCCGTATTTATATAAAAATATGGTCTTTACATTGCTATAGTTGAAACATAAATTTTAAACCTAGAATGAAAAAAAATTATAATTATGCTATGCACAAGGGTTTTACTCGTTTTTCACTATGATTTAAATGGAAGCTAATGGGAATATGAAAGTGCTTTTTATAAATTGAATTATGTATATTTTCAGGATCCACAGCCCAACTAATAGCTGAAATAAATTAACTAACATCCAGTGAAGAGTCACCTTTTAGCCCGCAAAGTTCTGGCAGAATTTATACTGTCACAGGAAGAAACTATGAGAGTAAAAACGAAAGAGGCCACATAAATGTCATGACTTGTGAAGAAGTTGTGGCAGCTTTTGATAAAAGTAAAGTTTCTGACAGGGATGCTGTTTTTTTACCGGTCTTACTGCCAACGCATTGAATATTGACATTAACACTTTAATCCTCAATCGTCAATCCATCAATGTAGCAAGAGCTGAAATAAGAAAGATGGAATGTGAAAAATTGAAGCAGTTTATTCAAAATACTCCCGTAACTTATTTAATTGTTCACTGGGATGGCAAACTTATTTCAGATAACATGGCTTGCAAGAAGGTAGACCGTATGCCCATTTTGGTATCCAGTGATAAATTTACAAAAATTATAAACGTACCAGCATTGCAGAACCAAAAGGCGAGTATAATAGCTTCAGCAATTTATGCATGTTTGAAAGATTGGGGATTAATAGACAACGAACGCACTGAGCTGTGATACAACTAATGCAAATTTAGGATACAAAGGTGGTGCAGCAGTTATTTTAGAACAGTTAATGGAGAAAGATTTAGCTTATTTAGCATGTCGCCGATATATTCTTGAGCTTATATTGAGAGCAGAATTTGAAAAGAAATTTTCTAGTACTAGTGGTCTGAATCTACTGATTTTTAAGGGGCTTCAACAGGAATGGCCTCATTTTGATCTCAACTCTTATGAAAATGGATTAGTTGGACTAGAGACGACCTTGAAAAATGAAATTCCTCACGTAGTTCAGTATATAAAAAGTTTTTCAAAAGAACAGCAGCCTAGAAGTGCGATTCATCATGCCCAGGTGCGATTCATCGTGACCGCTGGGTGGCTAAAGCTATCAATTCAATAAAAATTTATTTATTCAGAAAATCATTCAAGGTAAAAAAAGTAGGTGCAGAAAAATTATTTGCTATATGTAAATTTATTGTTTTTAGATATATCACTTTATGGTATACTGCTTATTTAGCCATTTCCGCTCCAAACAATGATTTGAGGTTAATAAAATCATTAATTGATTTTAAAGATATAGATAAAGACATACCAGATGCTACTTTACATACATTCAGTAATCACTTGTGGTATTTGTTGCCAGAACTCAGTGTTCTTTCGCTTTTTGACAATGATGTAGAAATCACTGTAAAACAAAAAATAGTAGAATCACTGCAAATAGATTCATCAGTTGATGAAGATGATAGTATAGAAAAACATGATCCTTCTCATGAGGGCATCAGGGCACTACATGATGAAACTCTTGATTATTTTACTAACAGCCTAAGTTTAAATTTTTTTACAAAGTTCAATTTGAACAGTGAATTTTGTGAAACATAATTGTAATTCATGGGAGAATGATTTTTCATACGTAGATGGTCGTGAAAAATTAAAAAACCTTATTGTAGTAAATGATTGTGCCGAAAGGGCAGTTCATTTGGCTGAAGAGTATGTAAATACCCGATCTCAAGATGAAGACCAGAAACCGTACTCACTTCAGTTTTTGAATCAAAGCAGAAAAAATTTAGTAGCAAATGTTGATAAAAAAAAGTTAATAAAAAAATTCAGAACTGAGAAATATATTGTTTGTAATTTTGTATGTAATAAAATGTACTGTATTTTTGTAAATATATTAATTGTTTTATTTGAGAATAACTAATAGTATTCTGAGTACTCATTCAACTCTATTAATACGCACTAAGCTTAAAAAAAATAGAATAATAGTATTTAATACTACAAGGGTCAACATTTAGTTTTGCGCATGGATACATTTTTTCGAGATCGAGTTTGCAGGGATCAAACAAAAGATTAAGAAAAAGTAGGAAACATTACCAGTAACATGCATGTCAAGACTATCAATTGATTTATTTGAAAGAAGCTTTAGTGAGCGCGGAACCTTAACTGCAGTAAAAATAGAGAAAACCGTAAAATCCGGGTACCCTCTTCACAGATTTCATTTTCCGATTTTCTTACCAACTTCAAATAACCATATCTCGGTAACGGAAGCACCTACAAACTTTTCTAAAAAATGAAATATTAGGTCTTGAACTCTACTTTTTCATAGTATTAGTTACTTAAACTTTAAAGAATAATAACTCATCAATAACTACAAAAATCCGCAAAAAAAGTACGTTTTTGTGAATTTTTGGAAAGTTTAAGAGCTATATCGTTGTTATAAAAATCTTTTTCCGCTCCAAAATCAGTACAGAAGACATTATTTTCACTCACAAAGATGATTCAAGAGTATTTTAGCTTTCTAAAACATTTTTTTAGAGAAATCAGCACGTAGAAATATAAAAGATGTAAAAAAAATTCGAAAAAAGCGTTTTTTGATGATTGAAACGGGTTTTTCACCTTCTAAACCGTTTTTTTGCTGCTTTCATAGTTTTTGGGTATAAACAATCGATTTCCGGGACGGGAGCCGGTATTCGATGAGTTTGAGAAATAAGTGCCAGTCTAATATATATAATATATAGATACATACATGTGCATATAAGCCTAATACAATGTTTCGTATAATACATAAGTCTGTCCGCGGCTTTCTTGGTTGGTGATGGTAGATGACGTTTGTCGTGGGTGTGACGTCTCCGTGAGGCGGAAACGTCTTTCTTATTTAAATATTTTTATTTTTACTACTACACTTTCGTGCAATAGCGCGGGACGGAAATTAACTAACTTCCTAGGGGAGGCGGGAGGGTTTAAACATGCAAATCGTATGGCGGAGCGTTGTGTTTATGGAGGATTTTAGAATAAATAATAAATAATATAGAAAGAGACAGTGAGAGGGAAAGAAACTACAAAAATAAAGAATATAGAATATTTAAAAGTGGAACTTATTTTTTATTGAAAGAGTGAATAGCAGAATTCTGTCTCTGACTCTATTTCTTCTCTCTCTCTCTTTCTCTCTGTTGGCGTCTTTACAAGAAGTGATATCGTAGCTGGAATTGGCGTTGTGACTGGAGTTGGTGTTGCTGAAGAGGTTGTTGCTGTTGCTGTTGGCTTCTGATTTCGGACTGACTGTTCGAGAAGAAGCTTCGGAAGCTCATGCCCTCCGGTCCTCCCCCTGAGCTAGCCCTCTAGATTCTCGTGTGTAGGAGGAGAAAATCGGGCCTTACTGTCATTGGCCTAAGTTGGGAAGGCATACCCTTAATTGGCTCTGCGCGATGGAGCGGCAGCCAAAGGGAGAGCGATAGCTTTCCAGGGCCTCCTTCCAAGCCCCGCCTCTTCCCCTTTCCTACCGATTTTCGGTGGTGGATCCTTTCCTCTTTTTTTCCGGAGCAGGGGTAGAGAGGGAGGAGATCGTTTACAGAGAGAGAGAGAGAGAGAGAGAGAGAGAGAGAGAGAGAGAGAGAGAGAGAGAGAGAGAGAGAGAAGATCGTTAGAGAGTGAGAGAAGATCGTTCATTATTACATAACTGTTTAACACTATAGTTTAAATTTTAAATTAACATTTATTCGTAGGTAACATGTGTGAGCAATTTTAATATATGTTTACTTATAACTTATTGTACTTGTATAAAAACAGATATAAAAGTTATTATTACCCCTAGTTATAATCTTTCCAACTTAAAGTTAACATTAACATTACAATGAAATAATATTTGGTTTCTTATTTTCTTAACGATTATAAAGTTTTAATTAAACAATATTGCTTCATAAAAATACACCGCAGTCTATTTATAATATAATGTGATAATGTTCTTTCCTATGCTAAACATACTTTTATACAGTAGAAATATTTCAATACTAAATTGAGTTATTATACTATTATTTATTTATATTTATTATACAAGCTTATCTAGAAAGTATAATATTAATATACGTATTTCCTATAGTTTTGTAAAATACCTATCACTTATTTAATCTATGCTAAAAATAATTATTTATAAAGTAATGTTAATTTCCTTTTTATATTTTCGATTTATCTTCCATCTGCGCTTAAACTTATAAAACGATGTTGAAATTATTAATTATTCTGATGGCTCATAATATTTTACACGAACTATTATTACTATTACGTACGCAAATCTTAATTGATAGAGCTAAATATAAGGTTATTTAAGTGGGGCCAGCGGCGGCTCAGTCGGTAGAGTGTCGGATTTCCACGCCGGTGTCCCGGGTTCGAATCCTAGTCTCAGCCAATTGATACAATCACCTCTGTAAAAATTACATGTGCTTTGTTTAATAAACACACCGCAGACCCCCGTCGTCGATTAGCACCACATGAGAGCACAAACATGGCGACGTTAATTAAAAAAAAAAAAAAAAAAATAAGGTTATTTACATTGCATGTTTGTTTAGTTAATCCTAAGTTCTTAGATATACAATGGATATTTAATAAATTCTAAATAATAAGGTATATATTCTCGAATGATATTTCTATGCGCCTTGGGTCGAATGTACCTTGCATTGCTACAATACATTGAAAGTAAAAATGTAATTTAATTTAGTGAATTAAAGAGGAAAACGTGATTTTTTTTGATAATAATATTTAAATAATAAAAATAATTTTAAAAATGGAAAAAGGTAGATATTGTACTGTAGCAATGGAATTTTTCCGGAATGAGGGGGTCCAATAACTACGCACAGCTAACGGTTTTCTTGTCAGCACGCATAGATTGCAACTTCGGCGTATTTACGCACTCGAGCGGCTCAACCAAGCGGATGATGAGAGACAGGGAGCAGAAGGCTCCTAGTCATCGGCCAAGCTTATTTTTTTATGACAGCTCTGTCGCCGACTCGAGACGCTGCTCGAGACGCTTTCCCAGAAACGTCTTTCTCTCAGCTCGTACACATGCAGTTTTATTACTCTCAGCCCTCGGTCTCGAATTGCTTATTGGATCCGTAGAGTTTTGAGTATGCACCACACAGATTACTCGTCTTGACCTTGGGAAAGATTCTCTGATGACTTGCAGCTGTCCAACCCTCTCAAAGTCGTGACAAGCATGTTTGTGTACGAAAAGAGGAAAAGAGAGGACCGAGGAAGAAAGAGAAAAAAAAATAATTATGAAAACACGGCTTCAACAACCGTCGCATGAATGTATACGTTCACGCATTCATAATATACGGAGACGTAACATGGGTGAAGGCGAAAATTTGAAAAATTTCCCAACATCCGCGGGTGTGGGATGTAACACTATAAACTATCATGTAAATAAATAAATTACCTCTTCTTGTTAATATCTGCGCTGAAAGAAAAAATTATCCATTAATACAAAACTTTTCTTTCAAAAGAATTCATTCTGAAAAATTGTTTATTATAAATACTTAAAAATGTCTTTATGTTCACCAATATAAAACCACAAAATCTTGATGCTATGATGCACAATAAATTAATCTTTTTAACATCGTTGCAACGGTCCTGAGTCCGTATATATCTTAAAATTTAGAACGTATGATCCGGCCTCATGTTCGGCATTCGCTCATATAATTTTACAAAAGAAAACACAAATGGTTTTGTATGCAGCGAAAAATTACACATAAGAATTAGTTGAGCACCACTGTGCAAATTGCGCATCACTGCCTAACCCGAACACGCTGCTACTACTGCGAGCTACGAGCGGCCGTTGAGAATGCGCCAAAGGAGCCGCCGAAGCCTAGCGAGGAGCGAAGCAGAGCAGCAGTTGCGGCAACGAGGCTCACTTACCGATCTACTACACTATAAACCACTACCAAATATTTATTTCTGTCTCACAGGAGCAGCAGCGCATTCCAGTAAGAGAGACGGCACCAGCCAAATTCAATATGTATTCAACGCATGATACCTGTGTATAAGTATAGGGGGATAAGGTAACAGTTATTATCCATGTTATCCTGCATAACTTTACACTAATAATAATACAAAAAAAAACGGAAAACATGCATAATATATAATATGTTTTATCAATTACTTAATATTAACATACTAACACTGGCCGTAGGATAGTTACTAACGAAACTACGAAATCGTTTTTATGTCGATTTATGCCAATAAAGTAGTATACGTTCTAGTATAAGAGAGGTTATGGAATAGGATGCAAAGCGAAACCATGGGCTGGCGAAAGTCGGCTTAGCCTTACCTAACAATAACTTATATCGATCGTAAGGACCGGAAAAGAGTGCAAAAGCACCCCAAACACACCATGCCTGTGGCTAATCTGTACGGTTGGTTGAATTGATTTTTCGAGCGCGATGCGTATAAAACTTGCAGTAATCTAACATAAAATAGTAGCACGCGTAATGTCCGCATAAACCAAATCACGCGCCGGTATATGTATTCTACTAATATGTTAACCACCTATTTGTTACGTACACACTTAAATCGGTGTTTGAAGGACACCGCATGTGATAGGCGTATGCGTAGTGCCACACGTACATTATCTTTTATATATATATATATATATATATATATATATATATATATATCGATTTTTCATATAAAAAATTCTATTAGTATTTTTTTTTCTATATACCCTTTAAAAATAAAAGGTCACAAAATCTCACGTGTTCGGAGGATTATGAGTATTACATTAAATAAACGCCAATACGATTTGCACGTTCGAATCAAACACTCGGATAAATTCATTATCTTTTTTTTAGCATAGTCTTGATGTATAATATTAGAATTCGAATAAATGTTACAGAAGCGCAATCATCGAAAGCAGATCAATCAAGATAGGTATTCAGTAATAAATACCATTATTAAATTTGCGTATTTTGTTTTAGGGATATAAGGGGAATTTATTTATTTGTAATTTATTTATATTTAAATTCAGAACAAAGAAATTTCATGGAATACTGTGTATTATTTTGCTTTCGAAAATTATGAATTGAACGGAATGTTCATAATTTATAATGCTTATGTTTTTCTTCTTAACGATAAATAAAGCGAATAAAGGCGGTTTGCCACGATCTTCCTTTTACAACTAAAATAATGTGTTTATTTATTTAATAGTTATAAACAATTCTTGTGTACTTATTTATACCTTCCTCAAACTAATTGTACTCAGGTCCGATAGTTGTTAATAATTTTGCGAGTAATGATAATAATAAATTATCCATAAATATGTAATATGAAACCAAGTTCTATTCTAGCACATGATTATTAAAAATAAAATAAGAACATGCAAATGGTACTCCTGGTCGGACCTGAGGTATAAACAATTGGTTCGAACGTTTAAATAATAGATTGTTTATTTAATAATTTAAACTTAAAAGTTACAGAATTTTAAATTAAAAAAAAACAGAACGATACATAGGTTAATACTAAACTGCTTAGAGATACATGCCGCAGATGGAATTATTATTAAAAATTTAAATTGTTATAAACAATTTATGGAAACAAAAGGACCAAAAAAGTTTTTTTCTTATTTTTTAACCCATTCTAATAAAGGATAAGGCAAATTCGTATTGATTTTAACTTTAATTTTTTTTTTATTATTTATGAGAAGTCGTGTAAATTAATATATCGTTGAATGCGCTCGCTGCCCTGGGGCATAGCGTTGGCACACACCAGAGCATTACGAAGGAAATGGTCTTATTATATAGAATATACAAAGTGTATGTATGGTGACGGCGTTCCGCATATCGGGCAGATTTGAGTACGAGAACATAAAAACGTTTCGTGCCCTTGTGAAGGGTATTCCAGTTCGATTATTTTAACGTGTTACAGATACGGAAGGAACGATATACCGTATCGGGAACACGGAGAGGCCTTATTTTCTTTTCGGATTCTCTCGACTGGCCTCATCCATGTCGCGTATAGCTACATGCGACTGGTTGGCTATTACCCTAGCAGGGAAGTTTGGGACCGAACATGGCTCTAATGTCAATCTTTTTGTGAACCTTCAGGCCCAGACGAGGAAAATAATCACGTTGTTAGAGACCCTTATCCTCCGTACGATCTATCAAGACCAGCGAATACGGGACATCGAGATAGATCTGGCTCGGGTACAAAACGCATGTAACGGTTTAAGGTCGGAAGTTTTAAATTTAAAGAAAAGGCAAGACGCTCTCTTTAGAAAAACCGGGGGAGCTTTTGGCCTAGAGGATGATCGCCACGATGACGTCGTCAAAAGCTTAACGAAGTTTAAAAAAAATGTTTCCGCTATGTATCAGGATTTACAAAAACTTAAGGAAACTAAATAATAAAGTAAATTCATTTTGTTTTGGTTTTCGTAATTTTTTTTCTTATTTAGTGAGAAGCTATCCTCTCCAGTCACTTTTAATCCACAGAAATACTAATAGAAATTCTGCATAACCTATATATGAGATCGTTATAGTTCTAGATCGTTTATGTTATATTAACGATCTAGCCCTGTTTTACTATATAATAATAATAGGCAAGATTACATAATAAATATATGGTCAACTACCCTAAATTCACTTTTCTTCTAAACTAACGACACCTACCTCCCACCTTCATCTATTTTCAAATTTATTTTATGTGTAGGACGAATGTCGAATCCTAGAAATTTAGGCACATTTCTATCCCCGCCACACGGAGTATCTTTTCCGTCAACTAGGCGTAGGATAAACTTCGGTTTAACAAATATGGCAGACGAGAGGCGTCAATTCAATAATTACATCCTCCCAAAGCGTGGTCGAGGGGTCAAGGGAAATAGAGGTCGAGGTGTTGGTCGCAATACACGCGCAAACCCTGTCCATTCTGAAGACAACCCCGGGGAAAAAGTAGGAAATAAAACATCGGAAACCAGTCAAATTGGGGAGGATATTCACGAGTAAACAGAGCAACGGCAACTTAAAGATGATTTGTTCGTTGAGGACATGGTCCCGGTTATTACAAACGTTGGCGACGGCGCATCGGTAGGTCTAACACAGTCGGAAACCGTAAACGCGTTGGCACAATTTCAACCCGAGACATGAGCGGTTGTATGCACTATACACAAACGGGATCACGCGTTAAAACGCCGTACAGATATCGTCGATTCGCATCTCAAAACAATCGATGAAATTTGCGAAAGATTAATCAATTGGGATACGCGTTTGACCGAAAAAGTGAATTCATGCGGTAGGATCGCGCAGCAAAATATTCGCGATATAGCCTATTTATCCAAAACTTGTTCGAATATAAAGAAAGACTCGAAACAATTATTGTTAGACTCGGAAAAAGTTCATCCACGATTAGCTACTCACTCCGAGCGGATTTCACAATTCGTACACGGTCAGATCGAGATTAGTAATAGAATAGATCGCGGGCTGGTAGACCTACTCAAATTGATAAATTGGCGACAGAAAGCAAATACGGAAATAGATAGGACTACGTCACAACTAAAGTTAGAGTTACCCACGTTTAATGCCGCGACTTATGACAGGCCCATGCGTTTCCTAAATTCCATAATGAATTACTTAGAAGCGACAGGAGCCTCTGATGCGAGTTATAAATATGTTGTAGAGCAAACTTTGAAAGGGCCAAGTAAGGATTGGCGGGACCATGTATGCGTCCATACCCTAACTATAAATGGTTTCCGTGAACGTTTTATAGAGCGATACTGGAATAGTGCTGCACAGTCAAAGGTAAAAAGGGAATTAGTGCTTGGTTCTTATGAAGCGGAGCATAACCTTTCATGCAGCGAGTATGTCCTACAGTTGTACAAGATCGTGCGTATGCTGTCCGATCCCCCAAGCGAAGTTGTAGCTATTGAGAAATTCTCTAGGCATTTCGACGAGCAAGTGCAGCTCGCGGTCACCTCTTGTGGAATTACGTCTATCGATCAACTACTTTCCTTATTAGATACTTTGGACCAAGTAGGTTCGATCAATTCTAGCTTCTCTTCTACACGACTCGTAGATTTTAATACCCGTTGGAACGGCCCCGTTATGCAAAGAAATCAGGACAGTCCACCCTTCTCGCGTAAATTCCTGATTTCCACCCCGAAGCCTGCTCAGGTTAGGAGTGATAATTACCAAAATTACACTGATACAGGCTGGGATGATCAGCCCTACAAGTCCAGAGAGACTACATCTTTCGCCTCCAATCCAATCGGGGGCAAAAGCCAGACAAAAGGGGCAATAATGTGAACGAGGTAGAATTCGAAAACATAGAACAGGAAAGCAACCCCGCTACCCAATCGGAAAACCTCTAAGTGTTGTGCCACAAGTAACAATAAACACTGTTGACAGAAAGTACATTACTTCCGGCACAACATACAAATAAATATACGTCAAACAATTTTTTACTCAAAGGAGTAAATCCAAGTTTCGAAAACCCGCTTCGTCGTTAATACATTTTTCAACAAAGGCCCTCTACAAGAGTAGTCAATACTGTCCTCGAGTCCATGAGAGATTTTCTCTTACACGAATCTGATTTTAACGCAACTTTGGGAAAACCCGAATCGATAAATTTTCCGGAAATTGACATACATATCGAAAGTATTCCCGTACGCGCCCTGGCCGATACCGGAAGCAAAATCACATGCGTTTCCGTGGAATTGTTTGAAAAATGTGCCGAATACTGGAAAGATTGCTCGATACTCCCACTCGTTGCAGGCAGTAGGCTGCACGAGGGAAAAATCAGTCAATCTGAAAAAACAGTTCCGAGCAACGATAAAAATTGTTGATATATCTATAGAGTTTAATTTTCTGATTGTTCCTAAGCTCGTCAGGGACTATATTCTAGGAATTGATATATAGTAATTCCTAAGGGCTATCATAGATGTGGGAAAAAAAACTAACCTTCATCTAACCTCACACATCTCGTTTTTCGCGAAGTTAGCTTCTCAGATGTGGTCCTGGCTGTTGCCCATTTCTCGTCACAGGCTAGAGGAGAAGACAGCATCCCCCAAAGTATAGTGGCTAAGGCTCTTCCGTTTGTTGGAGATCACATTGTTAAAATCTTCAACTCCTCCTTATCCAGTGGCATTTTTCAGGGAACTTGGAAGGGAGCTCAATTGCTGCCTTTGAAGAAGAAGCCTGTCCCATCCACTGTGTTAGACTTTCGACCAATTGCTCTGCTAAGTTTCCTTTCCAATGTCCTGGAAAAAATAGTACATGACCAAATAACTGACTTTTTACGGGAAAAGAACACTTTGGACCCGATGCAGACTGGTTTTTGACAGCATCACAGTACACAGACGGCACTACTAAAACTCACGGAAGACATAAGAATAGGCATTAACAACAACAAAAATTTTTTGACCATTTTGTTAATGTTCGATTTTAGTAAAGCGTTCGACACCATCTCATACACAAAACAGCTGCGTAAGCCGATGCGCATGGGTTTCTCCAGGAGTCTTCTCCTATGGCTTATGTCATATATAATGGGGAGACGACAGAAAGTCGTCACTAATACAAAAGGGGAATCTGGTTGGCTAACCACCAATTTTGGCGTGCCACAGGGCTCAGTCCTGGAACCTTTGCTTTTCTGCCTTTACATAAATGATTTATAAGACCCACTCGACTTAGATGGTGTAGAACACATGCTATACGCTGGCGGCCTGCAAAGCTACACTCAAGTAACCCTGGAAGGTCTTCATGATGGTATCAGTCGCATGTCGGTTGTAGCACGAGCAGTGTCGAATTGGGCATCGTCAGCTGGCCTGCGCCTCAATGTCGGCAAGACAAAGGCGATTATCTTTGGATCTGATCATAACATCAAACAGGTTCAGAGTCTTCACTTGCAAGGCATTGAGATACAGACCGGCATACACGTGCCCTTTGTCGATACAGTTACTAACCTTGGCGTGGTGATGGACGGAAGATTAACATGGAAGTCGCAATTAAATGCGGTCAGTAAGAAAGTAAATAGAGCTCTGTATAGTCTCAAATTATTCCGTTCTTGCACCACGGAGGTACTACGGAAGCAGCTGGCATGTACACTGGTACGATATCACCTCCTACAAGGAAGGACTGGACTGGTTAGATCTAAAGGCGAGAAGGGAGTATTTTGTGGGGCTGTTGGTTTACAAAGCGATTGTCGTGCGGCAGCCACCACATCTTACTGCTCTTTTTGAAAAAAACCAGGCTAGGACTTCAGGTAGGGGTGCTACGAAGGAGCTCTCGGCTCCGGGGTCGCGCACCGATGAGGGCCTTTTCTCGTTTAGAGTTCAAGGTGCGCACCTCGGGAACTCGCTCCCAAGCAGTGTGAGGTGCCTGCCATCTTTTTGCAAATTTAAAACGGCGTTAGACAGGCACCTTGAACAACTACACGGTGACGGGAATACACAGAGATGACTCTTTCGGATACTGATAAATAAATTGTTTTCGTTCATTTCTGTGTAGTCCTAATCTATTTTATGTATTTATTTAAATTATTTATTTATTTAATTTATTTATTTAATTTATTTATTTACTTTATTTATTTATTTATTTAATTTATTTATTTATTCAATTTATTTATTTATTTAATTTATTTATTTATTCAATTTATTTATTTATTTTATTTATTTATTTATTTATTCAATTTATTTATTTATTTAATTTATTTATCTATTCAATTTATTTAATTTATTTATTTATTCAATTTATTTATTTATTTAATTTATTTATTTATTCAATTTACTTATTTATTTAATTTATTTATTTATTCAATTTATTTATTTATTTAATTTATTTATTTATTTAATTTAATTTAATTTATTTTAAGTGTTAAGTGTTAAGTATGAGAGTATTTATTAGATTGAATTGTAAGAATGTCTGATGAATGAGTGTGTATTTATTTTTTGACGTGATAGATCTACGTGCAATTTTGGAGGTGGGTGTGTATGTATTCTTTTTGATTTTTATTGTATTTTGTTATCTATATTATATTTATTTTATTATGTTTTGACGACGTGTATTCAGTGATGTACCATTTAACTATGACGAGATCATTTTATTTAGACTTTATAAATTGACGAACTGTTACAACGAATGATGTTATTTATTATTTAAGAAACGCAATAATGAATGTTCAATGTAAGATAAGATAGATTTTAACCATATATGTACATGCAGTTGTAAGAATTTTGTCATTGATGAATAAATAGTATATCTATCTATATATATATATATATATATATATATATATAGTAACAGAAACACCCTTTGTCTATGGTGAGTTACATCCATCCGATAGAAAACGAATCAATCACATCCTAAATATCTTTTTTAAAGAGGAGGATTATTCAGGTTATCAGTCGCTGGAACCCGAGTGCGAATCTTTGCAAGACGATGAAATTGAGGCAAAACTAGCCTCAACTCAGTTTGAAAATAACGATGATAAAGAAGCATTAAGAAGCATTAAGAAAATTAATATAAAATATAGAGAAATTTTTCGTAAGAGGTCAGGTTCATTCTTATCTTATACATACTCTTTCAGAATAAAAGATAATGCATCTTTCTTCCATAAATCATACCCAGTACCACTACTTCTCCGCGACAAGGTCGACGCAGAAATAGAACGAATGTTAAACTTAGGTTTTATAGAACGATCACAAACACCATACATTAATCCATTAGTTCCGGTTGTTAAAAAGAACGGTACGATTCGTTTATGTTTAGATACGCGTGAACTAAATTTGTGTCTCGAAGACGACCACGATGGCCCCGAGGATATGGAGCAAGTTTTTAAATAATGCAAAGCAGTCGGTGTCATGTCTAGCCTCGACCTTACAGCCAGTTTTTGACAGGTTAAATTAGTCCCAGAATCCCGAATTTTCACCGCTTTTCTACACAAGGGTTGCACTTTTCACCATTGTGTGGTGTCTTTTGGCACCAAGGTAAGCAGTGCCGCTCTGTCGAGAGCCGCGGAACAAATATTAAAGAGGTTTGAGGATTTCATAAATGATTTCGCTGATGATTGGCTCTGCACTTCACAGGACTTTTTGGAGCATTTAATGCATTTAGAGCTCCTGTTTGAACGTATTTTGGTCGAGGGCGTCACTATCAATTTTGAAAAAGTGAAATTTTGCAGGAAGGAAATGCCATTTCTGGGGTATATTCTTACCACCCAGGGCATTAAGCCCGATCCGAGTAAAATCCAAGGTATAGATGATTTTCCGGCCCCACTGAACCAAAGAAAGATGAGAGGTTTCCTAGATCTGTTGAACTTTTCCTCCAAGTTCACGGCGCGTTTTGGCCCACGAAATTAACCCCCTGCTCAAACTTCTAAAAAAGGTAGTTAAATAGAAATGGGGAAAGGAAGACCAAATGGTGTTTCAAAAAGTAAAAAACCTATTTATCGAAGAAGTGCTTCTTTATTACCCTTCAAAGTCCAGTTCCTTTATTCTTTGTACTGACTCGAGTCGCTTTGCCCTTGGGGCTATATCAAATTAATACAGAAGGCAACAAACAGTTGGTATGTTGTGCGAGTAGATCCTTAAGGGGTTCCGAAATTAATTATTTTACGACCGAACTTATATAAGTACTTATATAACTTACATTACAAACTTATATAACTTATAACTACGATTTTATCCAAATTCCGTACCTTCCCATTAAACGCTAGAGTTATCATTGAAACAGACCACAAGGCATTGAGTTTCCTCCTCTCTTGCCGTTTCCTCATCAATCAACCCGTTGGGTTTTAGCGATACAGGATTAAAATCCTACAATGGTACATGTCGCGGGTACAAAAAATATTGTAGCCGATGCTTCGAGTCGTATTGCAGCAAGTAAAAGGATAGACGGGATGTTGACGCCTTAATAGGCTTGATCATGTCCCGTAAACCCTTAAAATCACTTGCTTACGATGTAAGACATATCATAGACATACAAGAATTAGGGAAACGTTAGCTTCAAATGTCCCCGTTAGGGATTATTCTTTATATAATGATATCCTGGTAAAAGGTAAAGATGGTTATAAGAGAGTAGTAATAACAGAATCTATCTTTAAGACTCTTCTAACTGAAACACATGAATTATACGGACACATTGGCACTGGAAAGTATGTAAAAATGATCTCCGAAGCATTTTATCTATCCAAATTAAAGAAAACCATAAAGAACTAAGTCGTTTCTTTACAATCCTCGTTTCCTCCAAACACACGACCTGGGCAAAGTGGCTTCCGTTCATTCAAACGTGCATAAATGAGGCACATCACGATACCACGGAATTCACGCCGGTAGAAATTCATTTGGATACCAAGCTCACTTGATTTTGGGAAAAATGGATTACTTTTCCAAAACGGAATGAGTTACCCGGATAAAGTCCAAAGGCGAAAGACGAGCAGAAAAATATAACAATGACCGATGCCTAGTCTCATATGCTATAGGGGACAGATATTCGTACATGCTTATAACGTTTCAGACCTGATGAAAAAAGTTACCGCCAAGTTTCTGTCGATCTGTGAGAGCCCATATGTTGTCAGGTCTGTCGATTGTGACTGTACGTATAAATTAATATACATACGCTCTAATAAGCCCCGTGGCACCTTCCACTCCTTAGCACTTCGTCCGTACTACAATGGCGGCACAGTACCAGCGACGGAAGGTAAGGAGGCGTATCCACTGAAAAATAGTTTGGCACCAAAAGCGGATCGACAGCCTGATAAGGGAATAAGATGTACCAACTGGAGAGTGAGTCATTGGAAAAGGATGCTCACCTGTTTCAGTTGTATCACCTCGAATCACCACCGGGGAATCCCTTGTCCTCATCCAAGTACAGGTTGCCGTTCTCTGCAAGCAGCTCCGAGGGAGAGAAAGAAGGAGTGGTTGAACCGGTTCAAGGTACGGAACACGAGGAGAACGATCTGATTATCCAGATCCACAATCCCACCGGACTGGAGGCAGACGGTTTTACCATATCAAAGGCAATTCCCTATATAGAGCCCTCTTCCAAGGAGAGGGAGGGATAGAGGGAAGCGTTCCTATAAAAGTATCGGGCCCGCAGGCATAAGAGGGATCAGGAGGAAGAAATTTTGGAAATTTCTATTTCTAATGATGAAAAGAAAATACAATAAATAATTTTTTTATATATATATATGTATGTAGTAATACTATCTTTGATCCTATGTATAAGCAGTTTTGGGACCCATTGAGATACCTACATCTAACATATAAAACAGTTTTTCGCGACTATGATATTTCGTCAACAATAGTTTTAATTAAAGAGGAGGGCAATGCAACGATCCTGAGTCCGTATATATGTTAAAATTTAGAACGTATAATCTGGTCTCATGTAGGGCGCTCGCTCATACAATTCTACAAAAAAAACACAAATGGTTTTGTATGCAGCGAAAAATCAGACATAAGTATTAGTTGAGCATTACTGTATAAGTTGCGCGTCACTGCCCAACCCGAGCACGCTGCTACTACTGCGAGCTACGAGCGGCCGTTGAGTAATGTAGAGTAATGAGAATAAAGTAGAAGATATGTTCTAGTATAAGAGAAGCCATGGGAATAAGCTGCAAAGCGAAACTATGGGCTGGCGAAAGTCGGCTTAGCCTTACCTAACAATAACTTATATCGATCGTAAGGACCGGAAAAGAGTGCAAAAGCACCCCATACACACCATGCCTGTGGCTAATCTGTACGGTTGGTTGAATTGATTTTTCGAGCGCGATGCGTATAAAACTTGCAGTAATCTAACATAAAATAGTAGCACGCGTAATGTCCGCATAAACCAAATCACGCGCCGGTATATGTATTCTACTAATATGTTAACCACCTATTTGTTACGTACACACTTAAATCGGTGTTTGAAGGACACCGCATGTGATAGGCGTATGCGTAGTGCCACACGTACATTATCTTATATATATATATATATATATATATATATATATATATATATATATATCGATTTTTCATATAAAAAATTCTATTAGTATTTTTTTTTCTATATACCCTTTAAAAATAAAAGGTCACAAAATCTCACGTGTTCGGAGGATTATGAGTATTACATTAAATGAACGCCAATACGATTTGCACGTTCGAATCAAACACTCGGATAAATTCATTATCTTTTTTTTAGCATAGTCTTGATGTATAATATTAGAATTCGAATAAATGTTACAGAAGCGCAATCATCGAAAGCAGATCAATCAAGATAGGTATTCAGTAATAAATACCATTATTAAATTTGCGTATTTTGTTTTAGGGATATAAGGGGGGATACTAGGGGGGCTGCGCCCCTGCTTGCTCCGCTCACCAACCCCCACATCTTACAAAAATAGTTAAAATTATTTGTTTGCTGGACATTATTAAATCTTATAAGGAAATAATATAATTATTTTTTCTATTTTTTCCACACCACCTATGAGGTAAATAGAAAGGTGCGTTGATTTTTTTGTTTTGTTTAATTTACTAATAATCATATTTAATAATGTACTGATAAATAAATGTGATTTATTGACATGATAAACTCACATATATTTTTCATGATTATCATTTAATTATCAGAATCCCTTTCCCACCTCTATTGAAAAAGATTAACTTAAAAATCATTACGATAACCTGTATAATAATTAACCTAGATAATTCTATATTATATAATTCTATATTATCATTCAAGTATTTGTTATAATTTTTAATTTATTCATTTGCAATAAAGACTACCCATCTGTCTCCTTCCTATCTCCGGTGTGTATACCCAATAAAATAAAATTTTATACAACACATAAAGACTACCCATCTGTCTCCTTCCTATCTCCGGTGTGTATACCCAATAAAATAAAATTTTATACAACACTATTTAACTTGTAAAATACATCTATACATACCACTTGTGTATATTTAGATCTATTTATCAATTTAAAATTAATATGTTTTACTTAATTTTTTTCTAATGGGTATAAAAAAGTAATCATATAAATATACTCTTAAAAGGAAAAAAACTTGTTGAATTGAAAAATATTACAATGACAAAAACATATAATAAAAATTTTAAATAAAATAAAATGAAATGCTTTCTTACCTAATAAGGTTGTGCTTATAAAATATTACTACACCATGTCTTGAAATAATATTAAATAATCACGTTATTAATTATATGATTACTTTTATGATTGGCTAATGTGCTTTGAATATTTTATTAATTTTTCATTATTTTAATAATTAGTTATAATATGTGAATATATGAAACATTAAAAATTTTAAGTGGAAATATGGCGTATTTGAAATAAATAAATGATTAACCAAATTGTATAACCCATACAATACATGCAATATTTGTAACCTATTTATAATACTTTTCCAAACTTTCTGAAAGATAATAATTTAAAATTGGATCATTGTTTTCTTTTAACATTAAAATTTCAGAGACCTGCAACCGTATATAACATGGTACGTTTTCCCAATTTTTGAAAATCTAAATCACCATCTTTCCCAACAAAATTGTCTATTTCATTATTTAATTTAGTGTAATATAAATTTTTATCTACAGAATGTAAATAATTTTCATATTCATCTTCCTGTTCTAAATAGTCATCAATTTGTTCGTTTAAATCTTGTAAATTTTGCAAATCTTCGGCATTTTGTAAATCCTCTAACTTAACGTAACAATTTTGAATTGGATCCCACTCCATACTATCGTCAATTTATTCATCTAAAGCCTCTAAAGATTCTAAAGTTTCGTAAATTTTCCATTCCATCGTTATGATCTTGATTTAATTTCCGTTCCATGTTATCCATCTTTATAATTTTCGAATATATATTAAAAATGTAATGAGAAGTGTTTTTCCAATAGTTTATTTTATTTTTATTTATTTATAGATATATTTTAATTGTACGAGGTCTGTCCCAAAAGTATCCGACCTACCTCGATTTCTCGGCGCTTGATTTATTCTTCGTCATCCGGGGGGTGGCATCCTTCAAAGTAGTCCCCATTTGATTAAACAAGACGCTCATATCGATGTTTCCACTTATTAAAGCACTCTTGAAAGTCAGACTTCGGAATCGCCTTTAGTGCATTCGTCGCATTAGTTTCAACAGTCTGTTTATTGTCGAATCGACGTCCTTTAAGCGGCATTTTCAATCGAGGAAACAGCCAAAAGTCGCAGGGAACTATATCAGGACTGTATGAAGGCTGGCGGAGCTGCGCAACACTGTGTTTCAATAAATACTGCTGCACAAGGTTTGATGCGTGCGCTGGAGCATTGTCGTGATGAAGAAGCCAGTCACCGGTTTCCCAAATTCTCGGTTAAAATTCGCCAAACAGTACTTTTTGGTATTCCAAGTTCATCTTCCAGTTCTCTCACAGTCAAACGACGATCTTGTTCAACTGCGTCACGCACACGCTCGACATTATCCGACGATGTTCCCGTCGAAGATCGACCAGAACGAGGATCACTGTCAACAGATGTGCGGCCACTTTTGAACCGCCTATACCACTCTTTTATTTGTGTTTTGCCCATACACTCATCTTTAAAGGCCTTTTGCAACATTTCAATAGTTTCCGCACAAGTTTTCCCGAGATTAAAGCAAAATTTTATGCAAATTCGCTGTTCGGTTCGTTCTGCCATTTTTAGCAATAAGCAAATTGCGACGAACGCAAAAAAGTCGTTGTAAACAAATACACGCTGCGCGAGAACTAAGGCGTTTCATCGGTATCTCAGACTACTGACGAGAAGGTTAGGAGTTGCTGGTGACGTTCGTACCCTCCAGAGGTCGCCTGAGTCTCTCCGCGTGAAGATATGAACGTAGGTCGGATACTTTTGGGACAGACCTCGTATTTTAAAAGAGGATGTTAATTTTCAAAAATTTCTTGCCATACTACATCAGCAATTTCTGTTAAATTTTCAGACTCATTTTGAATACATACTTTTTCTGGGTCTTTACATCTAGATAAAAGAACATATAATTGGCCATGAGAAAACAAAGGTCTTTTTATAACTATTCCTATCTCATCAAAACTTTGACCTTGGGATTTATTTATAGTCATTGCGAATGCTAATACAATAGGAAATTGTTTTCTATAAAGAATAAACGGTAATGATGATTCTCCAGTATTTAAGGTTATTCGTGGAATGAATACCCTATCTCCAATCTTTTCTCCTGTTATTATTTCTGCTTCAATATTATATTTAAATAATTATATTATTTTTAATCTTGTACCGTTACATAAACCATCAGTAATACTTAAATTCCTAATCAACATATTAAATTAAACAAAACAAAAAAATCAACGCATACATCTATTTACCTCCTGGGTTGTGTTGAAAAAATACAAGAAACTTTTATTTAAATGTTATTTTACAAACAAATTGGATTGATAATTGAAAACTTTATCAATAAAAAATTGTCTTGAAATCCTAAAACAATTTAACTGAATTTAATTTAAGTTTTTAAATGTTTTTCAAATAATGTAACCACTCCATATAACACAAAAAAACGCAGCTATCTATTTATCAATTTCTCTATTTAACTGCAAAATCGTTTCTATCTATTTAAAGTCTGGATATTTTCCTTTTAATCATTATGAGAGATTTTTTAAAAACATTATATAAAACTAAATACAATGAGGGGGGGCTGAGGGGGGAAGAGGGGGCGGAGGGGGAATGAGGAGGGGAAAGAGGGGAGGAGGAGGGAGTGAGGGCGGTCAAATGAGGGGATGAGGGGGGTCCATGTGGGAGTCTACAAAAGTGAAAAATAACGTAAAAAAAGTAAAATCTAACGCTATTTTGAGAAGATATCGTAAGAGGAGGGGCTGAGGGGGGTCGAGGGGGGATGAGGGGGGACCTGGGTGGTAGAGTTAGCGAATTAACTATATATATATATATATATATATATATATATATCGATTTTTCATATAAAAGAATTCTATGAGTATTTTTTTTCCATATACCCTTTAAAAATAAAAGTCACTAAATCTTACGTATTCGAGAGATTATGAGTATTACATTAAATGAACGCCAAAATGATTTGCATGTTCTTGATGTATAATAAATATTAGAATTCGAATAAATGTTACAGAAGGGCAATCATCGAAAGTAGATCAATCAAGATAGATATTCAGTAATAAATACCATTATTAAATTTGCGTATTTTGTCTTAGGGATATAAGGGGAATTTATTTATTTGTCATTTATTCCTATTTAAATTCAGAACAAAGAAATTTCATGGAGACTGTGTATTATTTTGCTTTCCAAGATTATGAATTGAACGGAGTGTTCATAATTTATAATGCTTATGTTTTTCTTCTGAACGATAAATAAAGGGAATAAAGGCGGTTCGCCACCACCTTCCTTTTACAACTAAAATACTGTGTTTATTTGTTTAATAGTTATAGACAATCCTTGTGTACTTATTTATACCTTCCTCAAACTAATTGTACTCAGGTCCGATAGTTGTTAATAATAGTGCGAGTAATGATAATAATAAATTATCCATAAATAAATAATATGCAACCAGGTATTACTCTAGCACATGATTATTAACAAAAAAATAAGAACTTGCACCGTATATATTAAAGGAACTTTACGGCGTGCACGATTCTAGGTGACATGATGAATAAAATAGTATATTGTATATCAAGGGCATAATGTGGGCTTTTTTTAGACCGAGTGTGAAGTTTGCAGTAAGAGTCGAAGGCGAGCGAACACGAGCCGACGGCGAGTCGGAGTTGAGTACTGCAAACACACGAGGTCAAAAGGGCTACGAGGTGGGCTTCAGAATGAATAGATTGAAGAGCAGAGTTTAGCATGTTTTTTATAAATTGAATTAATGAATTCCAATATTGCTGTGTTGACTGCGCGTCAGGTGAATCAGGGGTATCAGTCATTTAAAAGCATATGCTGATGCTATATTCATACCCACGTGCACACACGTACACAAACCGTTATTGGTGTTAAGTTTTAGTTTTTTTTTAGAATAAACAAAGAAATAAAATAACATAATTCGTAGTCTTATTATGTTGTAAATTTATTTTGAAATCCTATTAATCAAAATAATATGAGACAAGATTAAATAAATTTACAAAAAATAGTTTTTGTAGTCATAAATGAAAAAATAAAACAATTATTCCTCAAAGAAAACATTTAAATGCCTCTTAAAAATAAAATTATCGATATATTTTATTTAAGAATTCTTTGTGCTTAATTGGTACTCTTAAAAGTCTGTAGGTCCGGCATTGATGTAAGAATCAATTAGCATATAAAAGCTCAAGATTAATAATTATAAGGATATTTTGATCGTGTTCGCCGTCCTCTAGTTCCACGAACCCGTGTACTCTCACCCGATGTACCTCGAGCTGAGTGCCCCCGCACTACATTTTGCCCTGAAACATAAAACGAAATAAATTTAGATGTCAGGTATAATCTGAAAGCTTAAGATATTTTCTCCATGTAGAGAAATAAATAATATACATAATTTAATTTATCATTTAATTGCAGTATTAATCTTGAATTTATCAATTTTGGTTGCGTTGTCAATATTGACTTTATATCGAAGATTGAGTGGAAGAAGAGCTGACTTACGAGGGGGGATCACAGAGTCCGAGTCACCGGTTTTGATGAAACTTTAGGGATCGTTTTCTGATACCTAAAAACGAAGCCCAATACTAATGGATTTATCCCATGGGCCTTTGTACGGTAGATACGGCGTATTTCAATAACGTTGATAGTATATCTATATATATATATATATATATATATATATATATATTGTTTTTTAGCATTGCCTATATGAGCAATGCTAATGTTTTTTAGCACTATCTCAGATTTAAATTCTCATGGGATAAAACTACGGATACTGGGCTCCATTTTTAGGTTCAAAAAGTCGATCCCCAAAGTTTCATAAAAATTCAAGACCCGGAGTCCATGGTCTCCCCTTATTAGTTTACACTTGGACAAGAGGCTAACTCAGTTTACGCTTAAAGAAGAGGTTAACTCAGTGTTCACTTAAAGAAGAGGCTAGCTCGAAAATCGCGTGAAGAAGGACTACTTTAACTAATTATTTTTCGCATTTAACTAAATAATGGGCAACAATTAAAAATGGATAAAATTAATTTTTCCGAAAAACATGCGTTATCTTATTTTTTTATTGTTGCTCATTACAAAATTAAATGCAAGAAATATTTAGTTATATCAGCCCATCAACACGATTTTCGAGTTAGCCTCTTCTTCAAGTGAATGCCGAGATAGCCTTGTCTTCAAGCGTAACCTGAGGTAGTCTATTCGTCAAGTGTAAATAAGGTATTTAGTTCAGTTTAAAAGGGAATCATATCTAAAAATAAAAATAAATCGGAGGAGATTTGTCAGAAATTCGAACCTTCAGAAAGCGAGATTTTGATAGATTTTAATGTGTTCGAGGTTGCTGAATCAAAATATATGGGTGATTTATAGGAAACCGATAGATGCTACTAGGAAGCAATATAATTGAAATCTTATACACCTATACAATATACAGGTCAAGCATATAGAAAATATCACCTCCGTAGTAAGTGTTTATGGTAAAATTACAGTAAGTTTAAGATATATCTATTTTTATGTAAGATTTAAGGTAGCTCGAACGCTTTAAGGAAGCTCTCCGGTAAAAAATAAAACTTCCGTAGCTTTAAGGCTAACAAAATAATATTAACATGGCATGTTTATAATGATATTATAAATTGATATACACGTATTTAAAAAATGTTGTCTAATAATATTGAAGTTATTAAGAATAATAGGTTTATTTTAAGTATAATTAGGCTGTATGGTAAAAGTTATTAGCGCACACTACAATGACATTTATTAACCAAAAGATTTGATAGGGTTTTTGACCGTAAAATAAAAGTAAGTTGGCTAAAACAATCAATTTTTACTCAACTATGTGTTTTTTAAAATAATAAATGTTTGTTGCTTAAAATTTTTTAAAAACAGTGCAAATATGTTAATAGACTGATAGATATTTACAAAATATTTCAGCTAACTAATGTTGTAAATACTTCAAAGAACGCATCCTAAAAGTTTCATCAAGATTGGTTATTTTGGTATACACCAACAACATTTTGAAGATTGAAAACTTAAATAATGAGAAAACAGCAATTGATAAAAATTAATGAAAAATGTAACTTTATTTTATAATACGTTAATACAAATTTACCAAACTTTATTGTATTTATAAAAATAAATAAAAACTTTTTAAAAAAAGTATAGATCATTTTTTTAACCTAAAAAAACTAAAAAAGATTTTCTTTCATTTAATTTTCACAGCCGTTAAAAGGGGGGGGGGGGGTAAGGTATTTAAATTTTTTTAACCTAAAAAAACTAAAAAAGATTTTCTTTCATTTAATTTTCACAGCCGTTAAAAGGGGGGGGGGGGGTAAGGTATTTAAATTTTTTTTTCGTATTTTCTTTTATTTTTGAAACTGAATGCGTTGCATCTCAAGAATATTTTTAAAAATTTCAAGTCGATCGGAGCAAAATTGCAGGTGTTATGAATATTTTCCTACCTGTTGGATTTTCATACCTGCTCGGTTCGAGCGCGCTATTGTTACCTGACAGCTGCTACGCTCCCTATATTATACCGAACCGTTCCTCCTACTTTCTTTTATAGAAATTTGAAGACAAGTATAAACATGCTCATACCTGTACCGTATATTTAGTCAATGTAGAGAATATAATTTAGTTTAGCAGTAAACTTTCTATCGAACAGACGTACACGTGCGCTCCAATTTTTCGCATCATTTTCGTGAAGTTTTGTGGAAAATTATTGCTACAATGCCAAAAAAAGTTTAAAGGTGTGATAGAAAATCAAGTGGAAAATATGAAGAATGCTATCTGGGCAACGTTCTTTCACTACAGTTCGACAGACCAGAATCCACAGCATGAAAAATGTCCGAGCGGCGCGGACTCCTGGTGCGAATGGCAAAAATCTGTAGCTGCTAATGGACTGGATTCGTTCAAACACACGTACAGTGCTCTTCCAAATGATGTTTTGGATACCATCAAGCCTATCTATGAAGATCTAAGCAAAGATGCTCTCCTGGAGCGATGTGTCGGAGGCTTCACGCAAAACAACAATGAGAGTTTGAACCAACTTATATGGCAAATCTCACCAAAGCACTTGAGCGGAACCTCTGTGATAGTTGATATTGCGGCTTATGTGGCAGCCTGTGTCTTCAATGAAGGTTCTTTTGCTCTACTATCCTTCATGCAAGACATGGGAATCCGTAGTGGATCAAGTGCTCATGAATGGGCGCGATCAACTGATCAGATTCGTATAAACCGAGCAGAGCAGGAAGCTGAAAATCAAACTAGAGATCGCGGGATTCGTCGTAGACAGGAGCTAAAAGATGCTTTAGACATCATAGATGACAGCAACATCCTCTATGGACCTGGCATCGATGATTCAATGTGAGGTAAGCCGATAAATCTCACTTATGAACGTTTTATTCCAAATTATTTAATGTTCAAAACTTTAAAGCGTTTTTCCCAAAACTCAAGTTTTCAAAGTCGGTGCCCATCATAACTTCAAAACTATTGCACTGATCCTTTTGAAATTTTAAACACTATTTCTTCATAATTTATGAGGTAACGCTGGAGCTTTTTTTCCGAATTCGTTTATATTTTTCATTTTACAATAACAAATTAGACGTTTTTTTGGCAAAAATCGCGTTTTTTCATGTAAAGTGTTCCCGCAAAGTGAAAAATAGAAATTTCGAAAATCCCTCCCAGCGTTACCTGGGAAAATCAATTATCTGACGAACGAACTTTGGTTTTTTGATTTCAGATGATCCAGCACCGAGTTATGAGGGGCACTGCAATTCAACTTTTTTCTGAGACGCTTCCGAATAATTGATGCCATTGCCGTATTTTTCAATATTTTTTCATGAAAATATTCCACAATATTATTTAAATGGACTACAATAAAGTAACATTGGTTTTAATAAATAAATTTTAACTAAGTCGTGAAAAAAAATCACAAAAATGTACCATTTTTTGTACAAATTAACCTAACCCCCCCCCCCCCCCCCCCCTCCTTTAAACAATCGAAATTAGACAAAATAACGTGAAATTGCAATAAATAGCGTTATCTAAACTGTGAAACTTTATAGCTTAAAATGTAAAATATTATTATGTTGCTGTTGCTACCTAATAATGAAGAGTTGAACCAACTTTTAAAAGATTAAGAAAAATCGAAATTTTTTGAAAAAATCAACGGAGATCCACCTTAAGGGGACGTGAATAGGTACTGTTCAAAACAGTTTTCTGAATCCAGATAATAATACGAAGGGTGTAGAAAACCATTTTTCTAATCAAATTTTTGTGCAGATGTCTGTATTATTTCTGTACTATCTGTATTTCCTTTTCTATTTTCAACAATTATTCAAGATTAAACAAACTTTTTCGATAAAAGAGGCTTATTATGCCCTCTGCATTTGTTTAACATTGGCTGATTAAAATTTCAAAAGAAAGTCCAGTGAAACTCAAAACAGAACTGACATAAGTTGTTACATGAGATTTTATGTAAGACTCTCGAATCAATGTATGAAAAAATTCTGAAAATATTCGTTATTCCTGTGAATAATCCCATTTTTTGGCGTACCATTTGGATGATACCTAGAGCTTATGGGTGCCTAGATACGTTTTAAGCTTTTTTAAAACATTTTTCAAATTTGGTTGGAGTAACTTAAGGGGCTAGTCTAGTTTCTCGGGCGGAAAATGGAGGTGATTTTTCGGGACTCATAAAAAAAAATCATGCAGTCAAATATTTTAAAATTTTGAGAATATATTCAGATACTATTCACAAGATAATACACACAATTTCATGAAAAAATATCGACTGTAAGCCGAGTTATACGCTCCGACGTCAAGTCATCCAAAAATGAAGTTGTAAATCTGAAAAATAAAAATTTTTATTTCACGTTAAACTAGATGACTTTCCCCGTACCATGAACTAGGATCTTTTGAAAATATTAAAAATTAAAAAAATGGCAGCCTTTTGAAAAAAAAAATTCAATTTGTCACAAAAAAACGCTCGTTGTTTACTCGGCAAATTTGTATTTTTTGAAATATCAAAAAGATCATAGTTCATGGTATGTAACAATATGTTACGAATATTCGTGCAAAATTTCAAATCGATTCGTTAATTTTTCTTTGAGCTAGAGCTGCAGCCGTTTTTGAAAATGCAGTTTTAAGAAAAACGCATTTAAAGTTTTGACTGATTTTTCGGTTATAAAATTTAATTTTTCATACTTACAGTTATTCTGCGATTCCAGGGCCATACAATTCGCCTTCCTCTTGATCGAAGAAGTGCTGTTCATCAGCTGCAGCTTTCCTGCGAGCTGTCCGAGCCTCCTTTGAAGTCTTCTGGTGCCTTTTCTCGGCCAGCTATATACGTGCCATGTCGCGACTGTTGGCGTATTCTAGTGCGTAGCGGCCAACAGTTATGCCTACAGTGCGAAATATTCTTAATATGGACTTCATGCCATCATTAAAGATCCCCGTTACAAGAAAATTGGCCAATTGTATGGTTTTTAGGCTGCTGTGAAGATGTTTCGGAGCAAAGTGCCATAGCAAGCCGTTAAAACTTTCATTATTATTTTGTGTGTTGCTCCCTTTGCATCTGTTTAGCGATTCCATTCTTCACAAATCCGTATAAATTGGATGAAAAACTTTTAAAACTTGTGGATCTAATGGCAGATAATCGTGCTTGAATTTTCTCATATTGAGTCCTTCAGCTTCCGCTCGGCGATACGCGCACCAGCTATCCGCGCCGACCGGGCAGTTTTAATGTGAATTCTTGTCAGTCGAGCCCATATGGAAATAAGTAGTCCAAATTTCCTTATGGATTTCCTCTACATTATCTTGATGCCTTATTATCGCTAAACCATAATATTTTTGGAGTTTATTTATGATTTTGTCAGTTAGTTTTACTGTACCTTTACTCCTTCCTCCTAAACCTTTCACTTTTTTTTTCATTTCGGCATCGTGTACCCATTCTTTTCTTGACGTGTAGACAGCATTCTAGCTTTTCAACAGGAGTATCATAAGGATTCATATCTAAAATACCTTTAAAAGTAGCACTGTCTCCGTCAACGATGTAGCGTGAATACTTCACATTATACATTTCGAGCGAGCGGCCGAACATTTCTTTTATGCCGTCGACTTCCATTTTCGCAGCCGATCCGGCGTGATTAGACAGGCAATCATGATCGCTTGAGAGCCATTTTTCATATGCTTTTGGATCTTCCTCTTTTTTTTTGTCCAGTACTCACACGCTTTACAATAACTCGATTTCACCGATGTATCGATGATTTTCTTGCTATATTTTCCTGCGAGAGTCGTCAAGCCATATCGTGAAGTATGTCCCCGTTTTTTCTACGTACCATCTCCGAAAACTGTTAAATTCGTATCGGAACCTTATTCTTCAAGCGTTTTTTCTTTTTCTTCTTTCACCGCATTTTTAGTGCAAGATCTATACACCGCCTCTGCAGCTATCCAAATATTTTTAAAGCAGCCTTCGAAGGTATTAATATGAAATGCTTTTGCTGTATGCATCAAACCACAAAAAAGACTCAGACCTTCTCTTCCAATCCCTAAAAGTCGCATCACAAGCACTGCACGTCGATTAATATTATAGACTTTTCCACTCTTCGGACTAGATTCGATGTAAGAAAGCCACAGTGACACAAGACAGCAATTTTAAAAACTAATCCTGCCGGACTCGCTTCTTCGAATTTTACATTTGTTTTGCAATTCTTACAAAGTACTATGTTGCTAATTGCAGTAAAGACGGAGAAAAATTCAATGATACGATAGCCGTGAGTATTATCAATAATGATCTCATCGTCATCGTTACGCGCCAATTTTTCAGCTGTAGCACTTGTATTTGCCGTTGACTGCTCCAGTGTGTGCCGATTCCCATGGAAAGTTCTCTTCCTACTCGAAGATCTGCGCAGTGGGTCCTCTTTCGTGCCTTTTCGATTGTCGTAAGGACTTTTCTCACTCATTTTCGCAATTCACTTTACTTAGCTGCGATGCGCTCTAAACCTCTGCTCAAACTGAACTGACGCGGACGTTTCGTGCACGCCGGCGTTCGTATGATTTCTCTACCTGCGTCTTCTTGTAACGGTTTCGAACAAATGTATAGCTTAAATTACTTGTTTGGGAAGCCATCCAGGTAGTTGCCTGGCCCGCTGTACAATGGGGACTCGATTTATGATGCCCTCGGAACACAACAATGAGCACAGCTGCTCGGCGCTCCGCCCCGTCGCCGCGCGCCGACGGTCAGCTCCGACTAAATCGCCTCCCATTTCAAAAATATTTATGATACGATTATAAAATTTTGGGAACTTATTCTCCGAATAGTATACTATCGAATTAGGCAAAAAAAATCGATTTTTTGAAAGTGAGAAACTAGACTAGCCCCTTAATGTAAGAACTTATTCAAGCATTTATATACGAGTTTGCATAATAACTTTAGTAAGAACTAACATAAGGACTTTCTTAAAGACTTACATAAGAATTTACTCCAGATCTAACGCAGCATAAGTTCTAACGCAAGTTCTTATGAAAATTATTATATAAATTTTTAAATAAATTCTTACATAATGGTATGCACTGCAAAAAAATTGAAAAATGTTAAAATCAGCTTAAAACAGGTCTACGTGTCCCTAAACTTAGGGTATCATCCAGATGGTAAGTTAAAATATGACATTATTTATAAAAATGAAAAATATTTTCAGAATTTTAATAATTTTCAGAAATTGACACCATGTGTCTTATATATGATCCTACATAAGATCTTATGTAAGAACGTATGTCAGTTCTCGGCTGAATTTCATTGATTTTATCTTACGAAATATCTTATATAAGATCTTACATAAAATCTTATATAGGATCTTGCATAAGATCACATATACGCTCTTACTGAACATCATATGAAAAATTTTCGTAGGGAACTCTCTCACACCCCTTCAGAAGGTATGGACGACCTATTAACCTTAAAATACAACAATTTTTTATTATAATTCTTTCAATCATAATGCCATAAAAGTTAATGTATTATAAAACAAAAGTTTTGAATGTAACTAAAAAAAGTTTTATCGACATTCCGCTATTGTAAAACTTGATATCGTCAATTAGAGACAAGGTAGACAAATCTAAGTAACTTTTAAAATTTTCATCCGATTTTTATTTTGAAGGTCTCACTTTATTCCTTGAACAATTCCAGGGGGACTTACCAATATCAATATAAATATTGATAAATAATCAAATCCTGAAAAATTATGTACAATGGTTTATACTCACGAATGCACGCTTCACAAACTATTGTATGTAACTTATCAGGTTTTGATTCTTTATCAACTTTTATATTGGCAAGCCCCCCTGTAATTGTTCTATGAACAATATGAGACCTTCAGAATAAAAATCAGGTGAAAAATAAAAGAGTTACTTCGATTTTATCAACTCGGTATCTAATTGATGATATCGAATTTTACTCTAGAGGAATTTCGATAAAAAAATTGTTTATTCACATGAAGAGCCCTTAATATATTAACTTTTGTGTCATTATGATAGAACGAATTATAGTAAAATATTGTTGTATTTTGAGGTCAATTTAACGCACATACCTCTTTAAGGCCAATATACAATAGCACTTAATAAAACCACAAATTTTTTTCCCTCCTTGAAACATTTTTGCACGAAAGAACATTATACAATTAAACCTGTAAAGGATTCATGTATGAATTTCAATAAAAACCGTTGCCAATTCATCGGCACTTAGCTTCCTCAAACTAAATTACTTGTTACAATATAAAAACCAAGTGGTGTTCCGGGCGACGGCCTTGGGCCCCCAGGGGAACGAGGGGCGGTGTACCCCAACCACACTTGGACAAGAGGGCAGCCTCGGCAAACACTCTACTGCAGCCCACTGGTCGGGAACAAATCCTAAAGCTAACGCTGCAGGAATGGGTACCGAGCCGAGGAAGACGAAAAAACTCAGCCGGGGGTCTAAAAGACGCCTGGTTAAGGAGAGAATCGCTACGGCTTCTGCCGCTCAGCAGACGCCTTCGAGGGTGTCCAAGAGGAAGAAAGACCACAAGGACACTCCGCCAGAAGGGGAGGCTGAGAGGCAGAAGAAGCAGAGGCGCGGACCCACAGCCAGGTAGTCTAACTCCCTTAAAACAGGCCTAACTTTGGTTCAAACGGAAAATCCGCTGACAATGGTAGTCGTAGAGACAGGCTACCCTGAAGTCGCCATAAAGCCTGAACAGCTGGAAGACTTTAGGAATGGTGTGGCCGATGAAATCAGTAAGATTCCTCGGGCACAATGGCCGAAAATCTCGACAACCTTTGTCAGGGGAGGCGCCATAATCATAATCCTTATGGACCAGTCCGCAAAGGATTGGCTCGGTGGGGTTATCCCTGGATTCGCGCCATGGAAGGGTGCGAACCTCAAGGTAGGGGGTGGAATTAATCCAGAAGACTGGCAAGGCCACGACATGGATACCTGGAAAATTCAGGAAGCCGGAAGTCGTCCTTGACAGACTTCAGGGTTACAATCCCACCATCAACACGGCGTGCTGGCGAATAGTGTGACACGACAGCACGGAGAAAGAAAAAGAGGGGGAGGAGGGGAAAAACGAGACTAGCGGAAGAAATCTGCTGGTCGTGCAGATTCCCAAATCTCAGGCGAGGGTGCTGGAGTACCTCAAAGATAGGCTCTTCTACGATTTCGGACAGGTCACCTTTAAAGTGACCAGACGGGATCCTGAAGAGACCGCAGAACACGAGTAAGTATTTAAGGAGGATGTTACAATCAATAATGGCTACCTCCCAAATCAAATTTATTAAAATTAACTTGCACCATAGCAAAGGCGCTTCTGCTGTTTTGCAAAAGAGCATGGCTGCGGTACACACAGGCATAGCACTAATCCAGGAACCCTGGATTGTCAAATACTGTATCAAAGGGCTGGGTAATGTTGATCTCAAACTGGTGGTGAGATCGGCGTACTTACCTCATGATCCGCCGGACTGTCCTACTCCGGAAGTGCACAAACTTGTCAGCTTCTGTGAGGTAAGAGGTTTACCTCTATTGTGGGGATGTGATGCCAACTCGCACCATCAGGTGTGGGACAGTGCGGATTCAAAGAACAGGGGAGTGAACCTTCTGGAGTATCTTGTTGCTTGATGCAATAAAGGAAACGGTGATAGAATTGGAGAGTTTTTAATGAACCATCTCTTTCAGATCATGCTCAATTGAGATTTGAGCTCTTGACTAACATTCCTATAGAAGAAAAATAGATCAGGGACCCAAAAAGGACTGACTGGGCGGGTTTCCGGACGAACACTGAGGCACAACTCGGTCGGCTACCGACGTTGATCGAGGATGTGGCTGGATTAGAGGAAACTGCGAAACAATTAAATAACATTCTACGGCCGACCATGAAAACGGCGAAAGACTGGGCCAATTACAACAAGTCCAGGGACGCCTATAGAGAAGCAGTAAGAATTGCACAACAAAAATCATGGGAGTCTTTCTGCGATAGTGTCACTAGTAATAATCAGACAGCAAGACTGGATAAACTGCTAGCGAAGAACCCGGAGGCTATTCTGGGAACTGTTAAAAAGCAGGATGGGAGTTACTCAGTCACAGACGAGGGGACTCTCGACTGCCTAATCAGGGCTAACTTCTCGGGCTTTATTAGGACTGAGGAGGGAGTCGGGGACACCTCGGAGCCGAGCAGTTCGGAGGCAGGAGGCTGGGCGGTCACTCCAGCCAGGGTTAGGTGGGCCATTAGATCCTTCAGCCCCTACAAGTCGGTCCTTTTACAAAGGGCAGGCGAACCCATTATTGGGCCATTAGTAAGACTTTTCAAGGCTAGTCTCGCCCTGAGACTCATCCAATTCGCTTGGCGGGGGATTAGAGCAGTAGTAGGATTAGAGTAGGGGACCAGAGTAGTTTTCATACCCAAGGCAGGCAGAAATGGCTACACATCGCCTAAGGATTTCATCCCTATCAGTCTTACTTCTTTCCTCCTGAAACTAACAGAAAGATTAGTTGATAGGTTTATACGTGAAACGACACTATCTTTAAAGTCTCTTCACAAGGACAGTATGCACATGGTGCTGGAAGATCTACCGAATCAGCTCTAAACAAAGCCGTCACTTGGATTGAAAGACAACTTGAAGCCAAAGGATTTGCTATAGGCATATTTACGGATGTCGAAGGAGCTTTCAATAATACCAAGACAGAGATCATCAGGGAAGCTCTTCGGAAAAGAGGAGTTCCGGCACTACTAATCGAATGGATTTGCTTCATGCTGAAGAACAGATACATTACGGTTAGCAAAGGTGGCAAAACTATTATGGGCTCGGTCAGTGACGGATGTCCACAGGGGGGTATACTCTCTTCCCTCCTCTGGTGCATAGTCGTTGATGAGCTTATAACTCGGATTACCTGAATAAGATGTAAAGCAGTCGGATACGCTGATGACGTACTAGCTATTACCAGGGAGCCCTTTCTGGAACCCCTAGTAAGCATCACACAACCAGTCCTAGATACTATTAATACTTGGTTCCTGGAAACGGGTCTTTCAGTCAATCCAGATAAGGGTTATTCTAGATAAGAAACTTAACTGGAACGCACAACTTGCGAGACAGTACAAAAAGCACACAGCAGCCACATGGCAATGTAGAAGGGCCATTGGCAGAAATTGGGACTAACATATGCGGCGGTAGTCTGGTTGAATAAATCAGAACAATGCACGGCAAGGAAGATACTTGAAAGGGCCAGGAGCCTAACACTGAGATACATCACGGGAGCCATGAGCACAACTCCAACCGTGGCGATGGGCGCCCTGGTGAATCTTGAACCTTTCCATCTAAATCTAAAATCCGAGGCGGCCAAATCGGCGCTCCGATTAAAAGATACAGTAGGATGGAATACTAACGTAAAGCGGGCAAAAATCCTTCAAGGACTCCTGCAGGGAGATATTTTAACAATGCCCACAGATAAGAGCCTAAAGAAGTATATCTTTGATAAGAAATACAAAATAAGCATACCTAATCGCAATGAGTGGTTCAATGGACCCTGCCCCATACCGGAGAACGGAGAGAACTAGTTCACCGATGGTTCCAAAGGTGAAGCGGGCGTGGGAGCAGGGGTATATAGAAGGAGGGGCAGTAAGGGATTCACGGTCCCTATGGGAAACAATGCGATCATCCATCAGGCAGAGACACTCGGTATCATTCGGTGTGCACAGTGAGCCGAGGATGAGGGTGGAAGGAATATCTTCATCTGCACAGACAGCAAATGCACTCTATCAGCATTAGCTAATTACACAACGAAATCCAAGTTGTTGGCAGAATGTCATGAGGCAATAAACAAAAATTCAGGAAACACCGTTACACTGGTATGGACTCCTGGACACAGCAATATTATTGGAAATGAGATAGCTGACAGGCTTGCTAAACTAGGCGCTAAAGAGAGATTCATCGGACCAGAACCAATGATTGGCATCAATGCTAAGAGGAGATCGGACGAGTTGAACAACTGGGTGACCAAAGAGCATGGGAAGTACTGGACCATGGCTAAAGGTTGCCGTCAAACGAAAGCCTTGCTCGACACGGAGCTCAACGAGAGGAGGAGCAAAGACCTTCTGAAGCTCAAGAGAGCGGATGCAAGAACTATCACTGGTATTCTTACTGGACATGGTTCCTTAAATTACCATAAATACAACATAGGGCTGGCAGAAAGTCCAATGTGCAGGTTTTGTTTGGAAGAGGGGGAAAACTCATCACATATTTTCTGCAAGTGCCCAGCAATCATGAGCAAGCGGAGAATGGTGACTGGGGAGTTTTTCCTCACTGAACAATATATAGCGAATAGCAGTGTGGGGGAGATACTTACCCTCTGGAAAGTAATCTGTAACCACCTAGAGTCAAAATAACTAAGGGCAGAAGCTAATATTGACTCTGGGCGTTGGGCGAAATTTTATATGAAATCGGTACCCAACGCCCAGAGGATCAGTAGGGTCGCAAAGGGATTACCCAAGCGACATGAGTCTGGCATAAGACTCAACCTAGAATTTACTAATAATAATAATAATACAATATAAAATTCTCTGTTAAATAGCTCAAAAAAGGTGTGCTTCTCTTTATCATTGATGGTTTCTCCAAAGATAATATTTACTAAAGTTACACAACGATAGTTAATCATCCTTATCACAGCAATTTTTTCTGCGAACATAATTTATTAAAATCATTTAAATATTTAAATTATATGTAATTAGATGTTACTACGTAGATTCACTGAAATTCTTATCATCCAAAACTTTTTGAACGATTTTTCGTCATAAATTTCCGGGACATAACTGTTTAATTTTAATATGTATTTTCATGTTTAACAAAAGAAGGGAATGACCTTATTCAAACTTTCAGTTCGGAAAAGTTAGGTAATTTTAAGCTCAAAAACGCAAAAAACTAAAACGCAAAAATCGAAAAACAGCTATAAAAACAAAAACATCTGAAAACAACAAAAATTATTTTCGTTCCCCATCTTCTATAAACACACAAAAGAATGCTCTGAAACATTAAGTTTCACCTCGTATATGCAGAATAATGCAGATACACACACACACACACCCACACACATACAAATATATACACCAACCCACCCACCCACACACACACGCACGCACGCACGCACACACACACGCGTACACGTACACACACACACACACACACACACACACATACACACGCACACACACACACGCACATCCATACAGACATTTTCTAAAAATAGTATATTTTGATTCCTAATGTTTCAAAACATGTTTCTATAATAATTTTAGCATAAGTTTTTTTTACCGTCACAAAGCTTCCTCTATGAGGAAGCAAAAATTCAAAATATTAATTTTAAGACCTTTTTTTATTTATTTTTGAATACTACTTGCATTCACTTTATTTTATTAGTCAGTATATATTTTTTGTTGATAACCTTATCTCTAAAAAGTTCATAAGTAGTTTCAAAATGTCAAAAGTTTGTTTATTCTGATTTCGTAGAACAAAGGAGATATTTGTTATTAAGAAACAATTAAAGATTGAAATTGAAGTTATTTCCAAATTATGTTGACGATGACAACATACCTGGAGCTTTATGCAGTTCATGCAAAAGAGATGGATATCGAATAAATAGTGGAATAAAAAAGGAAATAGAATTCCCGGACTTATCAAGCTTTTGTAGGCGAAGTAGGTGATCGCAAAATAATTCAAAATGTGTATGTCAACTTCGTGAGCTCGCATGAAAGCCTCAAACAGTATATTTTCCACGAAAAAATAAAAAGCGACAAGTACTTTCTGAAGAAAATGCTAATAATTAGAAAACATAAATGTATATATATATATATATATATATATATATATATATATATATATATATATATATATATATATATATATATATATATATATATATATATATATATATATATGTGAATGAATGAGTGAGGGAAGGCCGGGTAGATCAATAAAGACACAATTTTTCGCGGGAAATAAGACAACTTGCCTCGGCGTAAAAACTCCTACGAGGCAGGGAGAAAAGCCGGGGCAAGCGAATGATTTATTTACTAAAGAGGAAATTATACATACCAAAAGAGATTCTAAGATAGGAACAATAGAAGGGAGAGAGAGAGAAGGTGATAACGCAAATACCCTAACGCCGCGAGGTACCAGTTACGCGCGCAAGAGAGCTCTCTAACCTTAAAGGCTAGACGGTAAAAACGTGGACAGCGCCACGTAATGTCCTGGCTGCACGTAGATGGGAACACGTCACGTTCAACGTGAAATAACGCACGGTGGTCCTGCTTTTATGGGTGTATTATACCTATAAATAATGAAAAATACGTTTTCTTTATAATTTATTTTTGATTTACAAGATATAAATAACTTAAACATAAAGGTTTAGTTATGAATATAACCATACAAAAACCTAATCATATGTTATTGTGAATGTTTACTTCCAAAGCTGTCAAGAAGTATAAGTGTTTTCAAGATCATAAAAAATACTAAAAATGGATTACTGCAATACATTTATCCAATCAGATAAGTCATCTTATGTTACCAGTAGCTAATGTAATTTTTTAATGTATTACTTTGTGATATATTTTTTTCAGTAAATCAGCATATCGTATCAAGGAAAAAGAAAAATACTAGTCAGCTGCTCATGAGGAATAAATAAGTTTGAGTCAAAGGAATGCCATCTAGAAGGATATTCAAATCTATTACTAATATGTAAACTACTTTTATTTCTAAGTGTACGATTTTTCTATTTGATACTGAAGTAACATTAATTTATTTCAGGTTATGTAATCATGTTTTGTATTTGAGAATAGCTGCTGAAGTGGATCAGAATGTTATAATATGAACTGAGATGTAACGTTTGAAGAAATTGTAACATTAGTAAAGTGTAACTTTAAATGCAATTTTCTCATAACTATGTTTTTAGATCTTGCGCGTAACATGCCGACTGAACCGGTGCATGGATTTTGATGATTCAAGTCTTAAAAAATTCCTTTCGAATGCTATTTTAGACTGAAGCTATTTAGAAACCTCTAAGAATTGATTATCATATGTGTATTCTAGCCTAAGTGTGAAAAAATGACAATTTAAATAATAATTATAATTTGTAGAAAAAAGATTCTATTGACCGCTGCGAGTAAACATTAAAATAAAAAAAAAAATTATTATTTCCCGAACCTTGAAGGCGAACCGCACTTTTATTACGGAAATCTAAAACAATCGAGGGGGAATGTACAATAAATAATTTAACGGAAAATGATGACTACTGAGGTTAACAAAGTGAAATTAGAATAAGCGTTTCGCCCCGGTTTATCTGGTGGGCTCGTCAGAAAGACGCCAGATAAACCTGTCTTTGACGCGAAAGTGATACGCCGGTTGCTGAGAATATATTACTTTTAAAAGTGTACCTTACTAGCGGGAAAGGAATTCCATCTAGCGGCTTAGATGAACAACTAATCAAAAATTAAAATATTATAACTATATGGACACATTCGTGGTCAAGTGCCAAGTGTTATTTGTAATAAGACTCTAATACTCGTTTCATGATTAGTTGTTCATCTAAGCCGCTAGATGGAATTCCTTTCCCGCTAGTAAGGTACACTTTTAAAAGTAATATATTCTCAGCAACCGGCGTATTACTTTCGCGTCAAAGACAGGTTTATCTAGCGTCTTTCTGACGAGCCCACCAGATAAACCGGGGCGAAACGCTTATTCTAATTTCACTTTGTTAACCTCAGTAGTCATCATTTTCCGTTAAATTATTTGTTGTATATTCCCCTTATTTTTTATTTTTTTATTTTAATGTTTACTCGCAGCGGTCAATAGAATCTTTTTTCTACAAATACCCTATGAAACGAGTATTAGAGTCTTATTACAAATAATAATTATAATTATTTTGGATTTCGGGTCTTCAAAAAATTTAAATAAATTAAAATTAATTTCTCTAACTAGCTTCAGTCCAAAACGACATACAAGAGGAACAATTTAAGACCAGCATGACCAAAATTCATGGGTCGCTTGAGTCTCTAGGTTACGTGCAAGCAAAAATGTCCATAGACTCATATCTCCCCCTGTAAGGGTGGGAGAGAAGGGGAGGATCTCATCAAAGAAGACTTTTGTAAGAAATTTATTCAACTTTATGGATCTACTCATACTTATATTCTAATTATTTTCCTATTATTTTTACAAGTGGAAATCTTAAAAATGTGCTATAGGTACTCTACCCCTTTAAAGGCAGTTCATGCAAGACACTTTTAGATAAAGTTGACATTCTACGGAGATCACGAACTTTACGAATTTTAAAATACGTTTATTTTTTCGAAAAATAGTTTACTCGAAAAAAGTATTCGTTGAATAAATGTACAAATATCGATTATTCGAAAAAATTATTCGACGAATACATTTTTTAATACTTTTTGAAACCACTCCTATGAGCCTTATTTTTCATGTGAGACATTTAAAAATTAAAATTTTCTTATTTCGTTGAGTATTTCGCAAAATATGAAAAGTATTCGCCTAAATTTTGCGGTCGAATACTTACCAAACTATGGTTAAATATAGTCAGTCATATATGGTAATAAATTATTACATATGGTTATACATGGAACCTCATTTGGCTTTATATAATCGTAGATGGGTGTAGCCGATTAATGACTTCGTTATTTCTTTTCATATTATAATTATTTTAGCATTTGAAACTGTGCAGACCACTAGTGGTGAGCATGAACAATAACAGGAAAAAATTAGGATCCGATTTTCATTGGCTTCATTAGTGTGGCGGTATCAAAAATGTAATCTCCGAAGCTTTTTTGTGGTATCTCCACCGGATTTCTTATAATTGTATTATTATTATTATAAATACCATTATTATTACTATTATAATTATTATTATTGTATTTGTATCAAATCAAAAAACTAAAAAGATTCTTAAAACTTATAGTTTTGGCTATTGCATGATCTAGGATTATAACGATCAATAAATTTTTCAAAAAGTTATAAACAATTTATGTTGCAAAAAAAGAGCCAAAAAATTCAAAAGTCTGCCATTTTGTTTTTTTCCGGTAAAAATGAAATATCCTAGACTATGCAATAACCAAAACTATAAGTTTTAAGAATCTTTTTAGTTTTTTGATTTCAGATGATCCGTTGGTGAGATATCGTGTCGACAGTCAAACAAAAAAATAATTTTGAGGCGGCCATTTTGTCAAGAAAAATCCGTAAAAAAAAAATGTTTATATCTTCAAAATGTGTATTTTAATATGTAAAAAGTTTGAACAATAAAGATTATTTTTTGTATGAAATAAAAATTATTGAATAAATAGGGCAAATCCACGGCAAACCTGCCTTAATGCTGCAGGGGATAGTATTCCAAAGGCGTGCACCGCGAGCTTTGAAGGAGTAAAGGCCAACGTCAATTCGTGACCCTGGCACTGAGATATCTTTTACTTTACCCCTACTGAATGTTCTAGCATGGTTCTTTTCAAAAAGTTGATTGAGATAAGGTGGTTGCCCCTATTACTATGGCTCTATGTAGTAGTAATGCGGCAAACGAGGCGAAATTTTAAGAAAAGATCTTTATTTAGATATTCATTCATAAATATTTTGCCATTTGTAAGACAATCAGCAATGTTCTTGTCAAGAAGAGACATGTTGACATCCCGTGTTCAGAACCGGGTGAAATTTCTTTTTGCGCGCATTATGTCAATGGCTAGTGCATTGCTGGAAATGTTGACTATCCACGGAGAACGCCGATTTGTAGCGGTAGCCGCTGCTGGAGATGCGACTAATTGTGCCGAGCGAAGTAGGCGATTGCACACAATGTCTTCACATCTAAGGAAAGGAAGGATAGTGGCGAGAACAGCATAGGCAACGTTGTCATAGTGACTTTTATCTCCATAAAAAATGTGAGCCTTATGTGATTTAGCGGGTGCAGTATTACTCGATGTGTCAGCACTACGACGAGTCTCATTAACGACTAAGTTAGTAGGACCATTGCAATAAATTAAAACGTTTCGGAACGTAACACGTTTTTTGAAAGCTGAATTTTTAAGCTGATGTCCTGCGTTTGTACGCTCGCAGTGTAAGGCTCATGAGGTACCTCGGGATCTAGAGTGTTCGATCCAAGTAAGCCATGCGCATTGCCTGAATTTATTTTATTGTCTAATTTATTTTGTAAGACCAGCAATTTCTCAGTTAATACCACATTTCTTTTTTCTAATAAAATTTGATTGCTCTGAAACTCCTCCAGCAAGAAGTTCTGATCTGTCAATTTTTTCTCCATAACTTTGAAGATATTTCCAGATCATCAAAACCCATTATCAATGCTGATACTGCTTTCACCATCTCGAAATCTTCAGCAAAATTAGTAGTTATGGTTTTTACCTCCGACATTACAGTTCCTACTTTAGTAGCGATAATTAAGATATTACTGGTACATTCTTGAATTTTATTAAACTTATCTCTATTCTCCTCTATGGTGAGATCACCGTTGCTAGCTATTCGGTTGTTGACCCCACCGATGATTAAGTTCTTCATAATATTCCATCTATCAGAAAGTCGGTGTCTCTACTCGGCTGCAACCCGTCATTCGCTTGTGTTGGATGGAGTAGAGGCTCGCTGAGGTACACGCGCGCAACTGCTATTCGCGGTGTTGAATGTACCATTCCTCCCCTCCCGCTGAGTGAAGAAGCGCTGAGCCTCTACTCCGTTCTGGTGCTTCTGCTGCGCACGAGTGTGTATATACTCGGCAGGCTTGACGAAGAGCTTGTTGTTGTCGCCTGTCTTACTTGTATTCTTCTCTCTCTCGTCTGGCATGTAGAAACTTGATTCTCGCTACCTTTGCGATTACACGACGTGCACTTGTTTGACGACCCGATTAATGCGGATTTTAAAGAGTTGACAAAAATACTACTTCTTAGTAAATATTTCTTTAAAAATGATTCATTATCGCTTTAACTTTTGAGAATATGCATGTTTATGCAAGAAAAAACCTATTGTTTCTTATATATTTGTATAACCACAAACGTTGACCGCAGTGATACACACCACACCTATGCTTTTATTACTGTGGGTACTAACATGTGAATTGCATACACAGTAATCGGCGCGCAGTAATACATGCTGAGCCGCAGTAATATAAACTAGCAACAGTGAATGTTTCTAAAGCATTTACTAAAAAAATACATATTTTGAAACTTTTGCGTGTGCGTGTGCGTGTGCGCGTGCGTGTGCACGTGTGTGCGTGTGCGCGTGTGTGCGTGTATATACGTATGTAGTCAAATTTTGTGGTCACCATAACTTTTGAAGACCACGGTATATTGGACTGAAATTTTTCAAGTACACAAGATATGACCCAACATAGAACTGATTAGATTTTGGAGCTAAATGATCAAAACTTACTGTTTATTTTTTAATTTAAATCTTTTAAAAATGTTCAATAAACTAAAAATTTTATTTAGTTATTTTATGCGTTAGATATGTAAAAAATATGCATATATTTGTAAAGTAGACGTAATTTCCTCTCAATTGGTGTATTTTACAATATCTTTTGTATTTCACATTTTAGTGTGAGTTTATTAAAGAATTGCGATTTTAAGTTTTTAAAATTTGTGAAAATTGGAAAAAATTATTTTTGATATTTTGTACGTTTGATATGCCAAAAAGATGCATATATCTGTAAAGCTCACGTAATTTCCTTTTCGACTGGCTTATTTTACACTCACTTTAAAGTTAGTTTGGTTAAAGAAATGCATTTTAAATTTTGAAAAAGTTTAGAAAATTGTAGATAAAATTTATTGTATATACGCGAATCTCTGTGAAATCGAAGACAAAAAATTTGTTTTTTCTCTAACCAATTTTAACCTGTATGTAGGGTTCTTATAAGTGTCTGTGAATTTTTTCAGATTTTTTTGACTAAGTATGTACGAGTTACAGTGGATCAAAGACTGTAATTGTAGTATTTTTCGCATTTTTTAGCTGTTTTGAATGATTTTTAGCTAAATAAAAATGCATATTACAAAAAAATTTAATCTGTACTTTTATTATGCAAATTTTCTGAATTTAAAAGAAAATATTTTTAAAGTCATATGACCCTAGATTACATGGATTTAGTCCATTTCAAAACTCAAAACTTGAAAAAAAGAGAGTTCGATGACTCGGTCGACTATCAAAAAATTCATGGAGATGCCTTTTTTTTACTACAAAAGTACCTGTACAAGTCCCAGAACGACAATCGAGCTATATTTCTTGCTAAAAATATAAATAACAGTCAAATTATGCTAAAATACGATTAAAATGCCTATTTAGCACCTATAATAACAGGTCCGACTACATGGATCATCACTAAAGAAATTATGAAGGCAGCTTACATTAGTGCAAAAGAAAGTGACATTGTCTTAATACCGTAATACAGCTGCATTTCTTGCTGAAAATAGAGATAATGGTCAAATTATCCTAAAGAATTATTAAAGTGTACGCTTTTTATATTATAATATTTCTGAGATTGTAACATGTACACAAATTATTGTATACATTTTTATTCTTAAGGTCGATTCTCATGAAAGAACGGCCTTAATATGTCATTAAATTTTGAAAAAGTCCAAGGGTAATACAAAGTTTTTAAACATCAAAAGACTGTTCCCTTAACTATGTTAAATACAAACAATACTTTTTTTAAGCATAAAATTGTTTATACACTGATAATACTTTATTAAACCGCATTGGTTTTACGTAAAATGGTGATGCTATTATAGTTATGAGATGCGCTGTAGGAATTTAGTAAATTTCTGACGTATATAGAATTTATATTACTAAGTATTTGTATCGATAAAATAAATTTCTTACCGCGCAGCGATGATTGGTTGTCCCAAACAATTGGTGTTGGCCTTGTACCTCGTGCGGTCCTAAATGTAGTTCTAGCAGATCTTCTCGCCGTAGCTCCTCGTATTGTTGTCAAATTACCAGACGCTGCCGCTGCGGCCGCCATTGCTTTCTGTCTTGTATTACTTGACGGAGAAGCTTCGGTTTCTCGATTTTCTTCTTTTGTATTATGATCAACAGTCTCTTCAGTGACATCTTCAGGAACCTCTAAATCTGTATCAATTACATCTTCTCCACCCACTGACCCAGAAGCACCGATATCATCCTGTCTTTTACTAATTTCCAGTTGATTATCTAAATTAAAGAAAGATTTAAACTATGATACTATGAATAAGAAAGTCGAGGTTTAAATAGATAAAAATAATACCATCTGTAGCAGTGGCGATTTCTGAATCGGTGATAATTTTTGTTTGATCATCTTCGTGTTCTTCAGTGCAAGCAGTGTGAACAATGGACATAATGGTTCCATCATCAATTTCATCTGTATTTATTCGTTCTTCAGTCACAGGCGGTATTGAGCTAACTCGTTCATCCAGTAGTCCACTAGTAACCTAAAAAATAGTTAAATACACACTTTAATTAACAATTTATAAAGGATAATTATGGGTCAACTCTGACTTGACTCGGTAAATTATAAACTTGTGAAAGAAAAATCGTACGTAGTTGAAAATTGTTTTACAACGTAAGTTTACGTGCTGAATCAGATAAGCTAATTAGTTATTGTATAAATACAGAAAATTAATTTTTACTACGGAGAAAAATTTGTACATACACATATATGGTAAAATTAATTAATAATATTAAATAATTAATTAAAAAATCAATAATATGTATGTAAAAATTTTTTTACGTAGTAAAAATTAATTTCCTGCATTTCATACTACATCTAGTGTATTGAAAAGTACTATCCCCAAATCTGAAGAAATTTGGTCGACGGGATCACTTGGAATCACTTGGGCAGTGGATTAGGAGTTTAATAACTATGGTGATTTTATATGACAAATTGGATTAAGATTTTGAGTTTTTTTTATCGGTGAAATTAAAGGTAATACCAAATTTTAATACTAAACAAATTTTCAGATTGATTGCTTTTGAAAGGAAGAATTTTTATAGACTCATACAAATAGGTTTCGATTTTGGATTCAAAGCGGGTGTGCCCCCTTAAGTTGGTTCTATATTCAAGAGCACATAAAAAGTTGAATTTTTTTTATTGGGTTATGTTATAGTTTCTAATTCAATGAATATTTTAACACCTCATAGATATCATAACTCTAAAACTAAATAAAGTTATAATTATTTTAATATAGTAACTAACATTATGTAGCATAGAAAATTAAAACTTTATTTAATATTAACTGCATTTTTCTCGACATTCATTTTTCTATGTTCATGATGCTCCATGCGCATGAGGTTTAATTTTTTTGATAAAATAGTTCGGCAATACTTATTACATTCTGTATGTTTTAATTTTTTCATAACATTCATATTTGAAAAATAAGAGTCGGGGCCATCGGTGGCTCAGTCGGTTGACGGTCGGATTCGCCTGCCGGTGACCCGGGTTTGATCCCTAGTCCCTGCCGATTGATACAAGCACCTCTGTAAAAATTGCATGTGCTTTGTTTACAAACACACCGCAGACCCCCGTCGTCGATTAACACCACATGGGAGCCCAAATATGACGATAAAAAACAAAAAAAAATAAGAGCCTCAATCAGTTAAAAACAGGTTCAAAAGCCGTACATTGTTACGTTTTTTGAAAATGTATTTTGTTATGCCTGATACTAAAATAAAAAGAGAAATTTTGAAAATGTAAACCATACAATGTTTTTATTTTTGTGTGAAAAATATAAAAAATGTGATAAGGGGCCTGCGTAGCTCAGTTGGTTAAGGCGCACGCCTTAGCTATCGGAGATACGCGCGCCTGAGCGGCCGGGGTCGATTCCCGGTAGGAGCAGATCGAGGAGTTTTTCTCTCTGTTTCCTGCCGGAAAGGAACGCAGACTGCGCACTGATCCTGGCGGAGGTTTTTTCCTACGGGTTTTTCCTCCGCCACAGATTATCAGCATAGGTAGAAATCTGCCATGTCGGTAACTTGGGCGAATGCGGGATCGGTGTGGGGAAGGTGGGGTGTTAGGATCAAATACCTCCACACATAGGTGGTGGAGGTGTCCTGTAAAAACCCGAAAGGGTATACAGGTTGGAAAGTAAAAGAATATATATATATATATTTTTCAGAGGCTTTTTTATCACATTTATATATATATATATATATATATATATATATATATATATATATATATATATATATATATATATATATATATATATATATATATATATATATATATATATATAAATGTGATAAAAAAGCCTCTGAAAAAAATGTATGCGCATGGAACGCGATAAAAAAAAACGTCAATTTCGTCTTATTTTCACAATTTGAAATGGTTATCTGTTAATAAAACCAAATTATATTGACAATTTAAGAAAAGACTCTGGTGTTTTTTTACCGAACTATAAAAAAAATTTATTTAATTCTTTTAATCTCTAATTGTAAGAATGTTCTGAAAACTATCAGGTAACAAAACTTGATGTCTTAAAAAAGTTATTCACACTTAAGTAAAACAATTTACAAAAGAGAACATACAAAATTGTATCTTTAAACGGGTTTTTCTTGCAACTAATTTTCCTAACTTTAAAAAGTGGTTCGCGCATGAGGTATTTATAAATCTTTTTGAAACTTTCAGAAAATATACCTTAGTATATGTACAACATTAACTGTTGACTACATTTAAATTTGTTTCTTCTTATATCATTTTATCCATCAGTCATTATCAGAAAACGTCATATTTTAGGCATTTTCATAAGTGAAATAAAAACTAAATTGTTTTGAGGAAGTAGAAGGCAAATCAATGAAGTGACTCAATTTTTTTCAGAGCTTTTCCTCAAAATGCTATGTGCAAGTGACACTTCAAAAACGAGCCATTTCCGTTTAAAAATTCGTACATTATCAATAACTCTGAAAATAATCGATATCTTGATCTAAAAATTGATATAGAACCTATTAATATCATCCTACATAGGTCTTCAAAATTTTAGCTCATAAAACTGAACAATAGAAAACGTTTGTTTTTTCACCATAGTCCTACATTAAGTTCAAAATGCACAAATATATTTTTGTTATGCTTACGAGTATATAGAACATAGTGTAATACCTCAGAGAATGAGAGGAAAACTCGCAAAAGTAGAAAGCCCAATTGCTCAATACATAAAACAAGGAGCACGCCCAAAGATAATTAAGGGCCCAAAACCAGCAAAAACAGTGAAATCAACAAAAACTACAAAATCTCTTGCAAAGAAAGTTCCAGTAGAAACACCAATCACAAGTGAATCAGAAACCAATGAAACGTTTAGCGATACAGAATGCGACATCGCAACAAAGTCAAAATTGTCACCGACGAGATCATGGTTATCATCCACAGCGTCAGCTGGCAGTGAGTCTCAGAGACCCTCGTTGCCAGACCCCAGATACAGTGGACTAAGAATCGAACATGAAGATCTAGCGACACAGAGGTAGAGGAGAAAAGTGGAGATGAGACATTTTCGTCCACAGACAGCCAAAATAGAACAATAAGCAATATTGAAGTTAATGTGAGCCCAGTAGAAGTATCTGGCACCGAAGTCAACACAGAAGATGAGTCAACCGAAGAAGCATCGATCAGAACCACCTTAAGCAAGAAAGAGATCGAAAAAGCTAGTAAAAAATTTGAATAAAGTCTGAGAAAGCATGAAGAGAAAAGTCTCATACAAGAAGAGCCAGAATCAGAACCAGAATTAGAATTACCTTCACATTTCTCAGAAGGAGATGATATACCAGAAGAGATGAGGTCTAGGATGCATGAATTGGACCCGAATTATAGAGCTGAGCACATGGATGAAGTATTGGGAGAATGCGTGAGAAAATTAGTTAGTCAAAGTCAAGCAAAACTACAAAGAAGACTAGACAATGATTGTGATTCCTTACTAGATCAAGATTTCTCAAGTGACGAGATAATTTTCCCGCAGAAGAATAGAATTTCAAAGACACCAGCTATCAAAACGACAGATCCGATAGCCAACAGCACTACACACCTAAAAACAAAGAAAGCAAAAGGAATTTTAACCAAAATCGAAGAAGCCAAAGATTCTGTGATCGACATCAGGTATTCTCAATCACCAGAAATCATGATACCTTTCCTACTGCCAACGCCCTCTGACCTAGAACCGGTGAATAAACGGTATGAATCGCCAAAAATAAGTATGAAAACGAATCATGGCTCCACAACAAGTGAAGACCTTAAACCTGTGGTGCCACAAGATAATGTAAGCACTGTACGACAATGCCTAACATATAAGAAAGATAATTTAGTGCATTTCATCTCAAAAGATTGTGAGAACACGACACCCATTACAAGATTGCTCACAGAAATTGGAGCGATAGACTTGTCAAATATGAAAAATAAAAAGCCAACAATGGGACAAGTAATGGTAATGCCTTTTAAAAACCATAACATCTTTTCTGTGGTAGCAAAAGACAAGTATTTCAATAAAATCAGCAGAGAAACGCTGAATGAAGGACATAAGAATCTAAAGAAAATTCTGATAAATAGAAGAATAACAAGTTTCAGAATATCTAGCAGAGGAGATTTTACAGATGAATTGGAGCCAGGACTAATCACCGAACTATTGATAAATCACTTCAATCAATCTACAATCAAAGTCACGATTTGTTATGGAAAAGTAGAGTTACCTGCAGAAATGGAGAGAAAACAGATAATAGCAAACCTGCGCGATAGCCTAACAGGTGGACATAAAGGCATAAACCAAACGTACCAAAAGATTCGAGAAAGATACTACTGGCCTGGAATGAGAAATGACATCCAAAATTACATTCGAAGATGTGCAAGTTGCCAAGAGAAGAAAATAGAAATATTCAAGACAAGAGAACCCATGCTAATCACAGACACTCCTATAAAAGCTTTTGACAAAGTATCTATCGACACCGAGGGTAAACTGAGAATGACCCCCAGTGGAAATTGTCATTTGCTGACCATGCAATGCAATTTAACAAAATACTTGATTGCGATCCCTATTAAAAATCTGAATGCCAGCATTATAGCAGATGCCTTAGCAAAGCATCTGATTTGCCAATTCGGAGCTCCTAGAGTGATTTTATCTGACAAGTTTCCTTTCGAACATAGTAGAATCGATGTTAAAATTATTTAAAATCAACCATCTCACCACATCCGGCTATCGACCCCAAACTAATGGCTTTCTAGAGAGAAGTCACGCGCCCCTGATAGAATTCATTCGTATATACTCAGAAAAATACGATGACTGGGACCGCCTAGCACCCTTTGCCACGTTTACCTACAATACAAGTGTCTATGCAGCAACAAATTTTACCCCATTCAAACTTGTGTATGAACGAGTCGCGCGTTTCCCATTAAAAATACCCTCGTATGAAAAACTCCGGACCTACAATGTTTATATGCGTGATTTAGTCTTGAGATTAGAAGAGATGAAATTGTTGGCAGGTGAAACGCAGATAACCAATAAAATAAAGTCGAAAGAGAGATATGACAAGAAAGTCAGAAAGTTTAAAGGGAAGGTGGGAGGTTATGCAAGACTCATAATTGAACCCCGTACCTCTAAATTTGACGCGTATAGAAAGAAACCCCTAAAAATAATTGAATTTGTAGGTAGGAAAAATGTAATTCTAGAATACCCAAACGGAGAGAGAATCCGAAAACATGTAGATAAATTAAAACACGTGGATGATGAGTCCAATGAAAATGAATCTGACGAATTTTCCAACTAATACGACTAATGTTTCAGGATGAATATCATAATCAAAATTACAATTATCATTATCATAAATTTTACATTAAAAGAGACCCAATGTGAACCTGTGTACCAAATAGAACCCTTAAATGAAAACCCCGGAATCTATTTCGAGAAGCTGAATTCTCTGAAAATAAAGAGAGCTGATAGGAAGGTGAATATCTACATAGATGTCAAGGATTTCATGGAGTTCCATGGACCCATAGACACGTATAATTCTGTCTACAAGGCCTGCATCACTGTAATAGAAGAACGAAAATGCAGACACGCTTTGGTCATTGATCTTCTACAATCGAAGCAAGAAACGCTCAAAAACTTGCAAAAAGAAATCAACGACACAATTGCAAGTGTAGGACACATAAATTACCCTATTACGAAAGACCCAAAAAGCATCAGAACCAAAAGACTAGTGCCACTAGGAATTGTTGGAAGCATAAGTAAAAGCCTTTTTGGACTGGTGACCACCGACGATGTAGACAACATTAATAGAAACATAGATACACTGTTTCAAGATCAGACAAAATTGGTGCATTTGCTAGACAAAAATTCGCATATACTATCAGCCCAATTTGAAGAATTGTACATTGTGACCAGAAACCATCAAAAAGTGTTGGAAGGATTTGAAAAAGCATTGTCAAAGACAGTAAAGCATGTACTCAAAGAAAATGACGAATTGAAATACCTAGTAGAAATCATGATCTACGTAAAACGTGTAGAATCGACCCTAGACCATGTAATCAAGAGCAATGAGAAAATTTTGTCTGTCTTGCGAAAACTAAAAGAAGGCAAGATTCACCCAGAACTTCTACAACACAATATACTGCAACAAATAAATTCGGATATAAGGAGAGTCAGTGGAGAATTAAACTTCCCTGTACCAGCAGAACATATAAGGAGTGAAGAGATAACGGAGGTATCAAAAGTCGATGCAGTACACGAAGATAAAAGAATCCTGGCTGTGTTAAATTTATCCTTAGTAGACAGGACACCGTACCAATTATATAAGATGCATCCAGTGGCAATACCTCATTTAAGCAAGAATCAAACAATAGGATTTGCATTTATAAAACCCTCACACGTTTATATTGCAATCAGCAATGACCACAGTAAATACCTCAAGTTCAATGAAGAGGAAAGACGAAAGTGCATCGAAACACATTTTGCGCACATCTGCCCTACCCTAGGACCATTCCGACGTGTACCAGAATCGGAAGACTGCAAAATAACACTCTTGCTTAATCCAACAAAGCAAGCAATGAAAACGTGTGATATCCAGTACCAAACAAACACACAAACACAGTGCAACTACTTAGAACACGACAAATCGTGGCTATTTTCAACGCCTCATCAAGAAACATTGACCATTACCTGTAACAATGAAGTAGAGAAAAAGATTCTCATTGAAAGAGCAGGAATTATCCGCATAGCTCCAACCTGTATTGGACGGACCAAAAATCACTGGCGAAATAACCAGAGACGCAGAGTGTACCTACGAATATAAACCCGAAATAGACCTAAAAATAATTGACCTTTACCCCTTAATTGAACAAGAAGCGAATAATCTGGAAACAAACGACCTTTAGTCATTAAATATAATGGGACCAAATATGGAGACTAGACAAGCGCGACCCTTACATGACATCATGACCCAGTTAAAAGAGTTAGGAGAACATAAAAGACGAGATTACACTACCAATACCCTTTTGTATGGTGGTTTAACCTCGCAATTAATAACAGTAATCATAATAATCATAATAATAAGTAGGACCAAATGTTTGAGAAAATTATTATGTTCCAAAAATAAGCGACGTGACAACGTACCACTTAGAATAAAATCACCCTAGAAAACGATAATTTTGAATTTAACATCACTCCCAAACGTGACCCAAATATCGCGAAGCAAACTCAGAGCAAGAAAAGTAAATCAGTTGAAACAAGCTTTATGCTACCTAAGCAGGCAGCAGAAGTTTATTAAACATTTAGACACTCAAAGACCCCTAATTATACTACCCAGTTACCCTTATGAATTCACATGACTGACCCCAGAAACACATATGATTCTAGAGCAGAAGATATGGCGAGTAAGCAGAGAAGTGGAATATCCATGTTTTGTAACAATAAGATACCCCTTTCGACCATCATTAAAGAGTTCGAAAAAATAGGCACTCCACAAGCCGTGGATATAGAAAAGCACCGATACGAACCAGAAAGCAGAAAAATAACGATAGTGTTTAAGACTGAAAAGGAAATTACACAAGCGTATGACTTAAGAGCGAGCCTGTTAAAGCAAAACAGATTCAAAAGGACCACCAAGAGAATGATGCCACACATCAGCTCAAGCAGTGAAAAAGAACGATCAAGAGATAGCTTAGTGGACTTGACACCAAGAAAACAAAGTTACGTGAAATCAGAAGTTCACGTTGTATTAAAACAATCACCTAAGAAGCCAGTGTCAAAGAATCGATTATTCTGCTTGTTACATCGGACCAAACGGACCGAGAGAAAGATGAACTATTCTTCAGACATTTTGCTCAATTTGGCACAATGACTTATTATCGAAAATTAAAAAGACCCTAGCCTATTTAGAAACTCTAGGAAAACAGAAAGATAAAAACAAAGAAATTAATATCAACGTGCCTGAAACATCTAAAGACAAGGACTCCGATGACACCATCACAATAGAAGAATAAATTCTGCTCCTGAATGAAGGCGAACTTTCGAGCCATAACGACATGAGCGTTGACTAGGACCCCGAGACCCTAAAAAGAAAATGCAAGAAACGGACCCAAAGTTTAAAAATGACACGCACTTACCAAGTAAAACATACAAACACAATACATATAACGATACCCGCAGGAATCATAATTGATACAATCAGAGAATACTTCAGCGCATTCGGTACCATACGAGACATCAGACCGATAGTGGTGCTAGACAAAGAAACAGGTGAAATGTCGCGTAAAATTGCATTTATAGAATATGAGACAATACAAAGTGCAACAAAAGCACTAGAAAAAGCGTACAAAGTTTACAGAGCAAGAACAGCGCACTCAAAAAGACAAGACACAATAGCGCAAATACCCCACACAACTAGCAATAAAACTGTGTACGTAATCATACCAGACAACAAATCATTGTCTCAATATATCCAAGACTTCCAAAAATTCGGGAGCATAGAAGACATAAACAGGATGATTACAAAGAAAATAGATGAAAACTCACCAAAATATATTGGATTTGTATATTACACTACAAAAAAAGAAGCAATGAAAGCAGTATACAATGCCCCTCGCGAATATCTGGTACGCTGGAAACAACTCAAACATGACGAAACCAGTACGATGCATTATATCTGTGGCGAATTAGTAAAGAAAGCATTGTGGAGACAGCATATACAGACTTCACGGAAGTAAAAATGAGGGAAATGTCAATGACAGAAATGAACCAAACACAAGAAGAACAACAAACAAACCCAGAGAACCCAAGTTTAACCCCAGAACCGATAAGACCACTGAGAAGACCACACACGAAACCACAACAGGAAGAAGCAGAACAGAACCAACCAGAAAGACAAGAAACAGAGCAGGAAATGAGAGACATGGGAATAAAGATGGTAGAATCCTTATTCATTGAAGAGGCCACAATGAAGTTAGACTTAGACTAGAATAAGATTTTAAGAGATAATTTTTTTTTACTCATTCCGATACTTCATTTGATACATTAATTTTTTTATATTTTGTTATATACCTTTTTTCTTATTGTTATCAAAACTTCTTTCAATTCAAATATGCATTAAAACTTTCATATTTCATTTTTGGACCAACTACCTCAATCATGGTTACCAACGGTTGTGATTAATGGATAAGAATTTCATAAAAATAAATTTTATACTTTTATAAAATATGGACCACTTATTTATGGACCCAGACCCAATACAAATACATTGTAATTGCAAACTGATTTTACACACACATATTTAGATATAAGATAAAATTCACAATATTGATGCATATAATACATAAGTTTAAGTACTTACAAAATGAACATAATTAAGCTAAAATAGTCAAATAATATACTAACATTAAAATAAGATCTTATCTAAATTGTAACGGACCCCGGACAATGGACCCAGCATCAACAGCAAGTAAGTCACATGTGGATCATAGATTCAAAAACTCAATAATGAGCAGAGAAAAGGAAAAGAATCAAAGCAAAAGAAAACAACATCCTCAGATCCAAATCCCATTAAACACATAAAACAAAAGGCAAATTGAGCAATTTTAAAATAAAATCAACCATGAGCGCGCAATCTGGCAATCCATCAATGAATAGAAAGAGGCAAAACAACCAAAGTTATAAATCAAATAAAATTACACATGAAAACTGAAAAACGAACAGAACCACATGATATTCAAAACATGATATTCAAACTTAAAGTGCCTCGCTCATAATTAAATGTAATTCATGATTTAAAAGCTCATTTAAATTTGTATATACTCAAAGCACTAAATCCCGAACAAAAACACACAACAGTAATCAACAAACACAAAAACAACCATAACTACCTTTTTTTTCTTTTGCCTTGATTATTCATAAAATTACGAAATTTTGTTTGCCACAAAACATCTTACTTGCGTAACACACCACGACGTACCATATACCCGCAGGTATAATTGTTTGTCGGGGATGACAAACGTTCTAAGGGGGGGAGGCTGTTAAAAGCTCGCACTTCAGCGTCGCTTGACCAAGCGACGCGCTTCAGAGAGTGTTCGGCCCGTCTCGAGAGTGGAGCTTATACTAGTTGGAAAGTTTAGTTTGATTATTGTTTTTTTTTATTGTTCGATTGCATCGCAGTTCGTATTATATTGTTGTGCCGTTCACTCGAAGTTGTCATTTTGAACATTATCGTACGAGTTCCGAAACAAATTATAATAAAAATTGAATGCAAAAAAGATAAACAATTTCAAAGGGTTTTGAGTTAATTTATGGTCCAATCTCGATCCTCCAGACGCTTATTGGTTTACAGGATTATCAAGGAAAATAAGGTAAATCCCAATAATAAATTTTAACATATATATATATATATATATATATATATATATATATATATATATATATATATATATATATATATATATATATATATATATATATATATGTTTGATGTTCCCGGGTGAAAAATCACATTTCTTATTAAGTCTCATGCGAGGACAGAATAGTCTTTCACATTCTATCCTGCGCCCGTATGGGAGTACAAAGTTAGGATTCCCTGATTAAATTATTTCAACTATAGCTCACAAAAAGCTATACGTAACAATTAATATAATTAATTATAATTAAAATTTTCCTTTAAATTATAGATTAACAATTTGATGAATTACACAGAAATATTTTCGGATAAAAATTACCGTGAAGTACGTACTAAAAGTGGGACGTACTAAATTTTTCGATAAAATTGCCTTGAATTGCAGTCAAATTTACTCTATTGATCAGTAAAAGTTATTTTCAAATACGTGAATTTGTACCGTGTGTATTAATTTAAGGAAGGTTTACCGTGGATTTGCCCTATTTATTCAATAATTTTTATTTCATACAAAAAATAATCTTTATTTTTCAAACTTTTTACATATTAAAATACACATTTTAAAGATATAAATTTTTTTTTTTTTTTTTTACGGATTTTTCTTGACGTCGACACGATATCTCACCAACGGATCATCTGAAATCAAAAAACTAAAAAGATTCTTAAAACTTATAGTTTTGGCTATTTCATGATCTTGGATTATAACGATCAATAAATTTTTCAAAAAGTTATAAACAATTTATGTTGCAAAAAAAGAGCCAAAAAATTCAAAATTATTGAATAAATAGGGCAAATCCACGGCAAACCTGCCTTAATACGTAATGCCCAAGCGTCATATTTTATAAAAATTAAAAAAAATGTTTGCTTTCTTATTTTTGAGAAATAAAATGGGATTTAAAACCATCCGTTTTTGACAATTACGGAAACTTAATTTTTATATTTAATTTTCTTCTTTGAAAATTAAATATTCTATATTTTACGTTGTTCTTCTGATTGAAACTATTACATGAAGTAAATATATTAATAAAAAATTAAAAACTAAATAAAAGTTTTGGGTTCACGTAATTTTCGGCAGCAGGTGAGTTTCACATTCCCTTAATTTAATATTTGTATATTTGATCAAAATTCAGCGGCCTAGAATAGATTAATTCCTTTTTCAAATAGATCCGAGTGCAAATGCTTTGTTGAGTGTGTTCGTTAGTGGATTTCGTTCGAGCGTAAAGGTGGAGAAATAATCCAAGGCGGATTGATATGATCGGGCAGGTTTATTGACCAATATATTAACAGAGATTGATTCGAAAGAGAGATCGCGAGTGTAAGTAAAGTGTGAACTCAGAGACGGTTCGCGTCTCGACTAGTGGTGTTCCTCCTCGTGTGTGGTCTGTAAGTCCTGACTACTGGCAGTCGTCTTGTGGTCGAGTGGAGAATCACTCGTCAGTGAGTGTCGGTGCCCCCCTTTATAATGCGCAGGCTGCTCTCTCTCTCCCACACTATTCGGGGCTCGAGAGTCCCCAATTTCGGCGGCGTGTTGTTATGCGCGCGGAAATTGGTGGTCAGCAATTTGACTGGTGCGAAGCTTCTAGAGCTATGCTCTAGAACGTACGTACGAACGATAGTACGTAAACATATCTGAGACCGCGGGTCATCGATCCCGATGACCTACCTCTGACTCCCAAAAAACTACCCTACGCGCGCATAATTAAAAATAAATTTCTAAAAAAAATTAAGTAAAAAAATTTGAAAATGTTCTATTCTACTATATTCTCCTTGTATATTTCTAAATCTACAATTATAGTTAATCAAGAAATGCATCTTTGTTTTATATCTACAATTCCCATGTCTACGGTGAGTTATATTTATTTAATTAATGTTATTCTGTTCGTATATAATGTAAGTGCTTAGATTGTCGAGCGGACTATTTTTCAAATCTATTCTCTATTAAATTAAAAATGCTTAGGTTGTCGAGCGGTCTATAATGGTTCTTTTCTAATATTTGTGTGCTTGTTACATAGATTGTGCATATATAGGATGTTGTATATTTAGTCGCATTATATATAATATTTCCCTATATTACAATATTTCTACCTAGGCGGATCTCTAATTTCGTTTCTTATTTATATTTGTACACAAAACATCTTTTTCTTTTTTCGATTAATATAATTAATACAATTTTTTATATTCTTGTCTGCCTTTTTTCGTAGCTTGGATTGAATTCGCTTATGTTCAGCATCTGCACGTTTGAAGTGGCCCTGGACATCGTGTGCGGTTGTGGGTAGGCCATTTGTCCAGGCAATGAGCTGCAGGTTAGGTAGGCTAAGTCCCAGGGATGACGGTGGTATGAAATACGACATAGGTTGCATCATGCCCATCATCTCGGGTCGATTCCACTCTTCTGCTTGCGATGCTCTTTGATAAGTTTTCTCTGCTGCATTGTAGTTATCTGAAAATATTTTCTTACGCATTAGTAGCGGGGTCCCCCTGATGGCTGGAACTTTCCGAATTATCAATATAATAATTATAACAACGAAAATCGTGCCTGCTGAATAAGTCAGCGAAGTTTGTAAGGAAGAAAGTCTTTAAGAGATGGTTTTATATTCTGCATTTTTCTAGCTTTATCTATGATTTCGTGAAAATCGTGTCCTAACTTAAGAGATCGTGTGGGTAAGCCTCCTTGCGAATGAAAAGTTTTTAAGGCTTTTTATTTTACTAAAGTGTCTTTAACATAAGACGCGTAAGCTAAATTTGAGTTATTTACTATCGACATTACATCTAAAGTTGATTCATTAAATAAAATTGTCCTATAATCAGCCCATATTTTGCGGGAAGATACGAGGTATATACTGCCTGTGCGTACAGTGCAACCGTGTTGCAGGCGCAGCATTCCGGTTCTCTCGACATCGAACGCGCTGTCTGATGACCGTTTGCAATTAGTGAAAACCCTTTCTTTTTCGTTAGTTGAAAAGATCCACGTATTTTTAATGCTACTTCTAGTTCAAAATATATTCCTTCATTTAATTAATTTTATCTTACATGAAGAAAGGTCTAGTTAATTATTTAATATTGCTACGGTAAACAAATATAATAGTGTAATACTCCATAGAATAGTAACTTTAGAACCATTTGTTAGTTATACAGAAAGATGATCTGCAATAAATGTAATAGTTCCTGTGATATCTAATTGTTAACTAAGGTTTGGAAAGACAATGCGTGTAACTAAGCTTTTCATGAATAAATTTAGTTAATAAATTATGATTATTAAGTTCAATGGTCCTTTGTTACATTTCATTAAAGAGATTTTAAATATTTATTATAGTTTTCAAGAAATAAAATTGTTAACTAAGCTTGCTATAAATAAATTAATTTGATAAATTATGGTTATTAAGTTCTAGTCCTGTATTGCAAAGCAATAATTTGATTTGAAATATTCATATAGGTTCCGAGAAATAAAATTGTTGACTAAGCTTGTTATAAATAAATTAAGTTGATAATTTACGCTTTTCAAGTTTGATGACCCTATGCTACAAAGCAGTAAAGATATTCTTTTTTTTTTTTAACGTCGCCATGTTTATGCTTCCATGTGGTGCTAATCGACGGGGTCTGCGGTGTGTTTGTAAACAAAGCACATGTAATTTTTACAGTGGTGCTTGTATCAATCGGCAGAGACTAGGATTCGAACCCGGGTCACCGGCGTGGGAATCCGACACTCTACCGACTGAGCCGCCGCAGGCCCCAAGATATTCTAAATATTTATTATAGTTTCCGAAAAATCAAATAGTTAATTAAGTTTTGCATAATAGTATATGTTGCTATTATAATAGTTGTTAACTTTAATAGTCCTGTATTGCAGATAAGTAAAAAGGTTTCGAAAATTAACCATAGAATTTGAGAAATCAATTAATTAATTACGATGTGCATCAATATTGTATATTGTTAATGTGATAATTATTAACTTTACCAGTCCTACATAGTAGGCGTGTGAGAAGGTTTCACAAATTTGTCATAAAAGTTGAGAAATTAATTAGTTAATTTAGATTTACATAAATAATAGATATTGTTATTATGGCAGTTATTAACTTTAACAATCCTATACTATTAAGATCACCATCAAATACTTTTAAGATTTGTGGTCAGATTTGCTCTATCTAATTTTTATCTCTTGGTCATGAAAAATTTTTCTTACACTTTTTACATTAGCAATGCGTATTAAGTGACAGTGTTTCTTAAATGTTCTAATTGATTTTTCTGATTCTATCCTATGGGGGTTTCCAAAGTTTGGAAAATATTCCGTTTGAATGTATTGTTGATGATTTTATGGGTAAGGTTGGCCTAGATTATCATTTTCCTTATTCCAGTGTATTTCTTTGTATCTATTTCATTTATTATATTTAAATTTTCTTAAGGTTGTGGCTATTAGGGTTTGAAACGAGTTTTTAGGGCCGATTTGGAGACCGATACCTGATTTGAGACATTACCATTTTTGTAGAGGCTCTTACTCCTATGTTTTGGAAGCTAGAGAGCTCAAATTTGATTCAGAAGTATATTATTATATGTAGCTTTAAGACTTATAGTTAAATTTGGCCTAACTAATTTTGGTCTCTTAGCCATAAGAAATTTTTACACATACTTTACACAGTATATGGGTATGCTATATTATTCGGTAAAAACATTTTGTCAAGACTCTTGCTCCTATGTTTTTGAAGCTAGAGTGGTCAAATTTGGTTTAGAAGTATGTTATTATATGTAGTTCTAAGATTTATAATTAAAATGGACCTTCCTAATTTTGGTCTCTTACCCATAAGAAGTTTTTACACATACTTTACGCAGTAGATGAGTATATTGCTTATCCGGTAAAAATATTTTGTGAAGGTTCTTGCTTCTATGTTTTTGAAGGTATAGCTCAAATTTCGTTTAGTTTACTTCATTCTATTTGTTCCCTTGATACTGTGCCGTTTTTATTTTGAATTTTCCAGGGGAGAAAGTCATCGTGATAGCTCCGGAGGTGTTGCCGCCGGGTGGTGGCTTGGTCGTACTATTCTCGAGGTTCTTCCAGGGTTCCTTTTGCTCATGTTCGCAACGTTTACATGCTGTTTTACGTACGTTATACCGTCTCTATGCCTTTCGAACGGCCTCATGGTATTAGTGGGTGTCTCGTCTAACTCATACTGCTCACGTGTTTTTTTTTCTTGCTGTAGTGTTCGTGTACATGTGCTTTTTGTAGCATTTCTTTTTTTTGTTTATATTAAAAAATATCTTCTTTGCTGTTTCTCAAGTGGAGGTTTGAATTGGGTTGGGTTGCTGCATTTAATTCTAAATTTTCGATATATCAACCATTTCATCATAATTTTGTATGAAATTTAGTTAGTTTGATAAAATTCGTGATTATTTTAGTTTGATCAATTCTGAATTTTCTATACAATAATCGATGTTCTGATTATTGTAAGCTTTATGTTTTAATTTAAAATTTCATATAAAATTGTGCAATTTAGTATGAAATTTTTAATTTGTTTGATTACTTTAGCTTGATCAATTCTAAATTTTTGATATAACAATAATTTTTCTGATGATCGTATGCTTTGTGTTATAATATAAAATATCATAAATAATTGTGTAATTTCGCATGCAATTTAACTGGACTAATATATATATATATATATATATATATATATATATATATATATATATATATATATATATATATATATATATATATATATATATATATATATATATATATATATATATATATATATATATATATATATATATATATATAACCTTACAATTAATCAAATAATAAATAATTATTTCATTTATTGCTTTGCTTACTTAGGTTCTTAATATATATATGATTAATTGTAAGATTTGCCTAGCTGTATAATTGTGGGACTAGTAGTAAAAAATATTGCGCTCAGGTTATTATGTGTTGTCGAGAAATTTTGGCGGAAGGTTTACCTTGGCTCTGAGTGGTCGGCATCGTCAGCTGTTTTTGCTTGGACTGCACTGTATTAGTACTACGTTTTGCTGACATTTGAATGATTTACAGTAGCGTCTGTGCTATTTTTTACTTTATTAGTTTACGCTCCGTACGCTATTAGTTCGGTATTTATTCAATTATTACTTATCATTTAAATAGTAGTTTTAAAGTTGGTTATTTGCTTAATTATTAAATGAATGGCTTGGCTATTATCTAAATAGAGGTAATCCCAATAGTTCTTTAGAATTAGCGCGTGGCTACGATGTGATGCCGTGGAAGGCTGGAGGAAGGTTGGCCTTGGCCTTCCGCGGTCAGCATTATCAGCTGTTTGTCTTGAATTGCACGCAGCGCTGTAGCGCCCACGTTTATCATTATATCCCTCGGGTTACATGCTTAATATGATGTTGCTAAAAGATTAATGTCCTTAGAGTTTCTTCAGGGTCTTTTAAGTGGGAAATGCGTATATATATTCGAAACATTCCCGAAGATTTCAGTAGTTTAATTAATATTTTGCAATAATAATTGGTTAATATTCCCAGTGTTTTTTGGAAGTATTTTAAGTAAGGAATATGTACGTGCAAAAATACTTTCTAAAATTTCTGCTGGCCTGACTTGTTTGTGTAAGCATGTGTATACTGTAGCGCGGCCTCAACAGTCGCGCAACTACATTGCCCTTGCCACCTGTTCGTGTAGCTTCACTCAGTGATGCTCTGTGTGCAGGTATATTCTCGAGCAAGACACATAATATTGTGTCCTCGTACATGTGGCTCACTAGTCGCGCAACTGCGTATGTAGTTTGAAGAAGTTTGATTGAAATGCTTCGAGGAGATCGGAACTTTTTTGTGCGTTAAAATTATAGGGACTATTATGATTTATATTATTTATCTTACTATTGTTTCTCTATGCTTTTATGTAGCGGTAGTTTGTTGTTTACTTTATATTTGTTTTATTTCTAAATACTTATATAAATATTTGATAGATTTTATATACACGTATTCATTTAACGCATATAATTATTATAATAATATTATTAATCTTATTATTATTATTATTATTATTATTATTATTAATATAATTTTTTTATTATCAACAGTAATATTACTCTAGTTGTTTATTTATTAAGTGGTTATATCCCCCTTATGCTCTAAAAAACAAGGCTTTGTTCATTATTTTTTTTAAAGGACATTTGAGATTAAAGATATTACACAAATAATATAACATTGGATTAAGCAACTCTTAAAGAGAAAAAAAAATTTTATTAATATTTTTTTTTAAATGGCGGCTGTGCAGTGATTACCGTGAACCGCTTTTTCAAAAAGGTCATCCGCGGCGAGCAGTACAAGTCTCGTCCAACTCCACCTATTACAAAAAAAAAATTCTATTATCTACATGAGTTTTGCTAGTGAAGTACACATGATTATATTTTTAGAATTTTTTTCGCGAAAAGGCGATTGTTGTAACAAAAAATCGTGTTTTCGACGAAAAAAATCAACTTAAATTGTTTATAACTTTTCTTCTTGTTAATTAATCGCTAAAATCGTGTGTACTTCACTAGATAATCAAACAATGAAGCTACTGTTCACATTTTAAGTCAATCGGATGTTCAGTCTGCTGTCCCTGCACCATATAATTGTCCTTCCAGGGCCTTCATTTCCTCTTCTTCTTTTTTTTTGCCTGATGTAATGCTGCGCCTGGCCTCTTTCGCGATATCGGACATACGATGCTCAGCAGTTTTGACGCGATTGGCGTCCGTTTCCACGCAAAACTCGTACATGTTTGGTCCAACAGTCAACCCAAGAGCATCGTAAACGGCAAACAGACTCGAGAAGCCGTCATTGAAGATAATAACGGCTATGTCAGTCGCAATGTCAACTATAGTCTTACCGCTTGACACCGTCTTTGGGGCAATTGACCACACTACAGCATTAAACGACTCGTTATTGTTCTGAGTATACGCACCCAAGCAGCGTGACAGAAGGTTGTCGGAGCTGAGTTCATTATAAATGGGTTTTATTGCGTTAAAAATATCCTCATGCATTGGACTCTTGTGCTCGTACGTTGCAAGTGTACCAAGCGCTGTACTGCGCTGCCAAGAACACCAAGAGTCTTCTCCGACGGGACACTTCTCGTGCTGTGTATTCTCCTTCGTCGACATTTTATGAAGTAACGTTGCCAAAATTTCATTCCGCATTTTTCGACTGAATCGTAGTTTCTCCTAATAGCAAGTCCGTAATAAATATAAAGTTCATCAATTAACTTTCCGGTCAACTTTCCTCGGCCGCCAAAACCTTTCGTTGTTTTTTTCAAATTGCGCAGACGCGTTCCCATGCGCTTCTGAACGTGTCCAACACATTCTTTTTTTTCGACGATGTTTTGAGTCGATTATACCTTTATATGTTTTTGAATTGCCGTCGCCGATATATTTCAAATATTTGATATTATGAAGTTTTTCTGAGCGTTTGAACATTTCTATAACTGTGTCGATCTCCATTTTCCCGGCACTACCTTCACGGTTGGCATCACAGTTCTGTTTGTGTGAAGGGTATACCTCTTCGTATTCAGTAGTACCTTCTTTTTTTTGCCATTATTCACACACTTTACAGTACTTAGATTTTACACACACATCCAATACCTTGCCAGTGTACCAACCAATCAAAGTCACCAATCCGAACGAAGACGTAAACCCTCTCTTTCGCCAAGATCCATCGCCTGACACCGTGAGACCTTCTTTTTCACCTCGTTCAATAGAAAATTATTTTTCTTTAATCGCTGATTTTTTCATAGATATAATTCGAACAGATGAAGTAGCAGTGGCGATATTAGATATGATCTTACTGTAAGTTGTTTGAAAAACAGGCTTTGCAAGATCCATCATAGAGCAGAACTTTTTTATACCGTTGATGCATATGCCTATGATGCGCATAGCTAAAATAATACGGCAGTTGATCTCATAAGCACGACCATTTATTACAGGACAGCTGTTAATATCAGCATCACCACAGTTCGAACAAGACACAATAATTTTGAAGCTTAGTCCACGCTTGTTCGACTCTAAAAACGTCACCATTACATTTTTTGCATACTACTAATTCAGAAAGAGCAGTAAATACAGCGAAAAAATTGATGAAACAGTAGCCGAAATTATTATCAACATTGCGGTCACGGTCTAAATCAGTAGTTTTCAATTTCTTAGCCAAGGAATTTGGCATCTCTTAACAAAAAGCATGACTGTTTTACGACGAAGCTCGCAGATCTAGTGGAAGATTCGTATTACGATAGAAAGGGTGATTATAATGATTTTCTTGATTTATGGGACAAAGAGGAAAAGGTAGAGCAAGTAAAAAAGGCACCTCCTGCATCTCCTCAACCTCACTGCTGCTCTATTTCAATCATTCGCTCTCTTTTCATCATTACCGAAAATGCATGTTCCCAAATTCGGTGGAAAATATACTGATTGGGAAAATTTTCGCGACATATTTCGCACCATGATTCATCGCAGAGACGACATGACTTCAGATATGAAATTATATTACCTTTGAATTCATCTCTATGGGGAGGCTCTTGGTAAAATAAAGAATATCACCATTACTGATTCTAATTATGAGAATGCTTAGGGAAAACTTGTCGATTATTATGAGAATCATCGTAGGCTAGTTAACCAGCACTTCTCAAAATTTCTGTCCGTAAATTCCATGAAATCTGAGTTATCTTCAGAACTCAAACGTTTGATGAAAGATACTTTTAGTCCACTTGATTCTCTAAAATCGTTAAATATAACGGTAGATGATTGGGGAGATATTGTGGTGCATATAACACATGGGTAATTCCAAAACCACTTCCACGTCAGATCAGTTGAAAAAGTTTCTTAAATCTCAGATTATTACTTTAGAATCCATAGAAGGAGATTGTAAATCAATTCTGCCCAATAGAAATAAGCAGAAACAGCCAACTCAATCTAAATCACGTAATAACAACTCTTCGTCGTCATCCTCAGTTCATTCTCTGCAAACCTCGACTTCATAAAATAGTCAACTAAAAAACCGAGTCATAAGTGCTCTCATTGTACTCTATTGCATTACATTTCAACTTGTGATTCGTTCAAAGCAAAGTCATTGCCTGAGCGCAAGGACATAATTTCCTCAAAAACCTCTGCTATAATTTCTTAGGTAAACGTTTCTATAAGGATTGTAGTTAAAATGGACGATTTTTCATTGCAAAGGTAAACATCATAGCTTACTGCAAGATGGATCTAATTCTCGAGAATAAGTTGTCGTTCATAATTCTGAAAAATCGTCATTTTCTTCGAAAAGGTCTTTAGAGTCATTGAAAACTCAAAATAAGTCTAGTGTTCTGAAACAATCAATTCTCTGGTGCAACCAACCTGAAATCGAAAAAGAAGCACGTGCTATAGTAGCTCAATGCTCTCAACCATCTCGAATCTCGACATCTCTCTGTCAATGATTAAGATTAAAGCAGAACAAAACTCATGCCGCGGTAAGAGGAGTAGGGGAAGAAACAGTAGCTATATCTACAGCTCGTTTCACAATTCGCCCAAGATTCCAATCGACATTCTCATGTGAAGTAGAAGCACTAGTTCTACAAAAGTTGTGTTGCTATAGCCCACCTTCAACTCAACATCACTTGAATTTTGAACACATACGAGGTCTAGATTTAGCAGATCCTTAATTCATGGAAGATTCTCATATAGATGTCTTGCTAGGAACTCTATCTACTCTCGGATCGTAGATGGCACGGTCATCAAAGGTAATCAGAATGAGCCTATTGCTACTTTGACATTATTAAGCTGGGTAGTCGTTCAACTTCCGCTACACCCTCGTCTTTTCATTGCTCAGAAGAGCCTCGGTTAGATGTGAATTTTAGATAAAAATTTTATGTACGAGTATGAACAACTCGGGTATATGATCGCTGATTCGATTGAATCTAATCGAAAGGATGCCAGTGAACGTTTCTTTCTTCATCACGGTGTTTGGAAGGAGTCAAGCAGAACGACTAAACTCCGCATTGGTTTCAACGGCTCTATCTAACGTGCTCCGAATCGCCTTTGAACGAATGGCGGTTAGGCGGGCGTCGATTACTAATTTTACTCCGTTTTGTACTTGTACTTCTTGTTTTACTGCCTTTGCGGCCACTGTACACCTTTTCACTCATAATTAAGTACTTGTAAATATAATTCACAGTTAAAAAGTAAAGCAAAACTCAAAATAACAACGTAAACAACGAGAACGGCCGATGGACTAAACACAGGGCAAGTGTGAGTAAACACGTGCTGTAAAAACGCTGTAACCGTCGTAATGTCATGTAGCGACCTCTATAATTCAAATTTAAAATACGATATCGATCGTAGGTAACTTCTACTAATTTCCAAAGCCGCGAAATTCAAAAATGCGAGCATCGCTAAAATAAGCGAAAATTGTGATTTTGGAGCATTAAAGCTGTTTGGAAAAAATTGATTTAAAAAAATTTTGAGTTTAAATCGGTACTTGGGCGTTGTAGATTTTGATTCTAGGTTTGTTTTGGCAAGATTTAAGCCAATAAAAAAAATGGAAAAAAACAAAAAAATTTGGAGGATATAACCCCATAATAAATATTGCATTTGATGTTTTAGTGATTTAACATAATAAATTTAAATTTATTATTGTAGTGTTGGTTATTTAAGTATTCGCGATCAGTGATTTACATACGGTAAATATTTATGAAACATTTATAAAAGATATGTACGGAAAGCTTGTTTGATGAGCACGGCTGTAGTTAGCCAGAAGATGCCATATTATTGGAGTTAAACTAATTTATAGTACTTATATCAATGTGAGACACAAAACCTGTACTAAATCTTCTTAAAAATATTTGCTCAAGAACATATAATTAAAAAAATATCACGTAGTGAAGCGATATAGCCAGATATACTAATGTTTGGTATAAGCGCGTTTGCGCTCTTTTAGCATTAATTGCTGCGCTAGTCTATATTCGTAACTCGATACTATGTCGCTTATTGAGGTATGTTCGTTTGATAATAATCTAAGTCTCGTTACTTGAGGCTATAATAATTTTAGACCATATTATTCTATTTGGATTATTTTATATTCTGTTTATATTTAATTATACTTATTGTTAATTTTTATAGATCATGCTTAATTTAGTTGTGCGCCGATTTGTTTTTCTGAAATAGCAATCGTTACTAGTATTAATTTATTATTTATCTATGAATGTAATGAATACGCGTATAAATGAGACGGGTTAGATCTGATGTCCCATCGGGGATTTAAAATTATAAATTTTTTAATTTGGTTCAGGTCAAGGCAGCAGCGGGTGTCGAGACGATACCAGAATGGCACCACGCTGAGGTAATGCGATAAACGGTATCAGGGTGGGTTCCGCCAGAAGAGAAAAGGGTGGTAGCTTTTAGTGGGTCGGTTTGCAATGCAACAGCTGTGTAGTTTTTTCGCGTTTTTGTTTATTTTATTTTCGTCCTATATTGTACACACGGCGGATGCATCTCCAACCAGCCCTACACTATCCGGTTGTGCGGATCCAGTCGGGTGTGCCTTAGGTGGCATTTCCTACATACCCTCGAAAAAAAAATAATCTATGAATGTAAAAGTATTTGTCATAATTTACTTACAATTGATTGAGGATTACATATTATTTACTTCTTGCAATAATTGTATCAACACCCGCTGGTCTATGTTTTTTTTATTGAAGGTCGGCTTAAGCAGTTATGATAGGATATGCTGCATCGACATTTCTCATTCTGCAGTACAATTATTATTCTACTGCGTACTTCTATATCTATTTTATTTATTACATTATGTTATAATCGATGTCATAGCTTTACGAATGACATCTTAATTACTATGTATCTTGACATTCTTGCTTGCTTTTCTTTACCTTAATTTACTTGTTTATATTTTGTATGAGCTGAGTAATTTAAACGGATTAGTTCTTACTATTTCATTCTGTACGAAATCATAGTTAGTTCCTATTGATTTATTTATATAATTCTATTTCACTCCCAAAAGTTCTATACTATATTTCGTGGGCTGCGAATAATCGGGCGAGATATTCGATGCGTTTTCGCGGAGCAATGTGAAGCATGACATCGTTATGTTGAATGCTGTCTCGACGAAAATTTTTATAACCTTTATACAAGGATAGGAACGTAAATACAAGAATGCATAGTACGATAATATTTTTAATTCACTATGAATCATTTCATTTATCGCCGAGAAACCATAGAGAGCAGTCGCAATTATTAAATTGACATTGCCTTTGGTCTGTTATTCTACTTTGAAGGGGATTCCACATATACTTGGTGAGTAGGAAAAAAAAGTATTATTGACATACTTCTTTACTCTCTTTCTTTTATTATTTATTTTTTTATTATTTTTTTTTGTTAGGAAAATGTTGTCCGAGAAACTTGCGATGAAGTTAGATTTTAACAGAGACCGCTTAGTTGGCTGTCGCGCCGCTCAAATAAATGCGAGCAACCGAAGTCGGCTGGTTTCTGGCGGGGCATGCTCCTCTGATCAAGGTTTCGCATAGTGTCGATCCCTGACCGATTTTCTGGACAGGCGCCCGGATGCCTGGACCTCGACCAGATCTTACCTATTCCATGGAACTCTAATTCGCGACCGAACCTGAGAGGTTCTGCTACGTTCTCCTTTGGTCGTTTGCCGACCTCGTGGGAGCCTAGGCCTGTTAGGGTCGATCATGAGTCTTGTAGTGGCACTGGGTTTGCACGCTGACCTGTAAATTGCCCTGGTACCTTCCGTGACCGGCGATGCCCATCGCGTGGTGGTTGTGATGATCGCTTACGATCGACCTATAAGCGTGCTGTCTGGGAAATGCGGCGACGAGAATATCCGGACGTATTTCTTCGCCCTGATAATTTCTTCTCGTCGCGGCAGTAAATAGATTTCCGCCCCGCATACTCGTTTTTTTTATACAATGCCTTGTGCTGAGAGGCCTTGGACTGCTGTACGAGGGATGGCCTGCAGCGTGGGAGACCCGCATGTTCCGTTGTTCCGCCTGTTCGTGGTGGCTCAGCGAGGCTACGGCCGTTCGGCACTTGATTCTGCCGACACCATGTCTGCGCAGCGTCCGATGACATAGCTGGCAGGTGTTGGTCGTTCGACGTCCAGGCCCGCAACTCATCCCCAGCGTCAGGGTCGAAGGCCTGCTCTTCGTCTTGGTCCTACTACGTCTCGGATTTTCCGACGCATAAGTAGATGTCATATATTTATTCACTCTGGTTCTCTGCCTTTCTTTCTTTTTTTCTTACTTTCTTTTTTTTTTGTTATTCTATTTTATATTTTTTTTACTCTTTCCTTTTTTTTACTGTATCTCTATGTTTTGTTTCTTTTTTTTTTGTTTTTCTGTTTTCTTTTTTTGTTCTCTGTCTATCTCTTTCTTCTTTTTGTTTTCAACTTTCTTTTTTTTACGTTACGACTGCTATCTGTTTAGTCTCTCAGTTATTCGACATATGTTGATAACATTTGTCTTTTTCATACGCGCGAACTCGTTTTAGTTATAGCACGGACAATGGCGTACGGGCACTCATGCAAAATGACAACGGTTTCAAGGGGATGTGCCACCAGAATTCGGCGAACAACGTTCGTATCGTTGGCTAAATCAAGTAATACTACACAGGAAGCGCATGAGTTTGATATTACCATATCGAAAATTGTGAATTTTAAATAATTGTCATTCGCGTAAATTATACACGTAATGCAAGAATTCTTCTTTTGATTGTGAGTTTCTTTCAACAAATTTTGAACGTCGTATTTCCAGGTTTGACAAATCCAGGAGCGCCCCATTCGCCGCATCTGGTGCAAAATTTCCTCTGACCGAGTACGCCGGGTAAGCTGCGTCAGGTTAGATTTTGAATGCAAACTGGAGCACCCGTTACGCTGCAATATTTCGATGTTTCGGGAATCCCAGGAGCACCCGAATCGCTGCAACTCGTTAAGGATTCTTCATTAAGGGGGAATCAAATGTGCTGCGTCTTATTACGTTATGTTACCGCGAGCAGAAGCGTCTGCTGCGCTGCAAGGTTTCAAAATTTTTGGGAAGTCCAGGAGCGCTTGAATCGCTGCAACTGGTAGAGGATGTTTTGTTGTAGAATGGTTAAATACGCCAAGTCAACTTAGTATGTTACCGCGATCAGAAACGCCAGCTGCGCTGCACTGTTTTAATTTTCTTTGGAAGTCCAGGAGCGCTCAAATCGCTGCAACTGGTATACATTTTTGTAACTTGGGAAAATTTTCAACTCAACAAACCATTAGTTTAACTCATTCATAGATAACTAGAGCATCTATCTAGTATAAATCTCAGTACTTACAACTATATTCATATTGGCTATTCGACTTACATTTAGGTCGTGATCTAAATGATTATTCTTGAATTAGAATCTTTTCGCATCAGGTTAATAAAATGGCATATATTCATAATCTAATTTTCAAATGCTAATCAAGTTATTCATTTGCATTTGATTATTTGAATCATTTTTGGATTCAAAATCCTTTATAATGCGAATTAGCTTGATACACATCTCTTAAATTGAATCATTAGGATCAATTATTTTAATCACATCTAGAAGAAATTAATTGTTCATGCAAATTAATTTCATAGCTCTCTCTAGAATTGAATGTTTGTATTGATTATTCGAATGATATCGAGATTTATAACCTCATCATATACGAATCAATACTCATCGGATTTGCAAAATTGATTATCTTTGATTATTTGAATGACATTATCATTCATAATCTTATTTCTTCAAGTGAATCAAATATCATAGTTATCTCTAATTGCACTCACTCTCAATAGCGTCTTCAATTATTATTTAATTCAGGTTCAATAAATAATCCAAATTTCATTGAATTATTTGAAGATTTATCTCGATTAATTCTAATAAGAATTAATTCATTGCTTGAGGTTTTGAGTTTTCTTTTTCTATACATAGTCGTTCATCATGGATATACTATTTGAATCTCAGCTTGCTTTTCAGCATAAAATCGCCATTTTTTACCAAAACTTAAAATCAAAGGCTCAAGGTATGACGAAAGGTGCTGCACTGTCACGATTAGTAGCTCTTCAAGTTCATTATGATAAATTTCGGCTAAATCATGAACAAATCATGAATTTGGCATCTCTTAACAAAAAGCATGACTGTTTTACGACGAAGCTCGCAGATCTAGTGGAAGATTCGTATTACGATAGAAAGGGTGATTATAATGATTTTCTTGATTTATGGGACAAAGAGGAAAAGGTAGAGCAAGTAAAAAAGGCACCTCCTGCATCTCCTCAACCTTACTGCTGCTCTATTTCAATCATTCGCTCTCTTTTCATCATTACCGAAAATGCATGTTCTCAAATTCGGTGGAAAATATACTGATTGGGAAAATTTTCGCGACATATTTCGCACCATGATTCATCGCAGAGACGACATGACTTCAGATATGAAATTATATTACCTTTGAATTCATCTCTATGGGGAGGCTCTTGATAAAATAAAGAATATCACCATTACTGATTCTAATTATGAGAATGCTTAGGGAAAACTTGTCGATTATTATGAGAATCATCGTAGGCTAGTTAACCAGCACTTCTCAAAATTTCTGTCCGTAAATTCCATGAAATCTGAGTTATCTTCAGAACTCAAACGTTTGATGAAAGATACTTTTAGACTTTCATCTATAATCGAATTTTCTATGCCCTCGATAATAAACAGAAAACGTTTGGAAAGAGATCCGTAGTCCGGGACTCCTGCCTAAGGCACGCGAAGACCTGCATGATTTTTCTACTGATGAGTGTAATACCTACTTTGCCGGGGTATCCATCTCTAACACTGAGCAAGAGGCAGAGTTAGACGACATCTTGTCACAGGCCAGTGATGATGAATTTACATTTCGTGCAGTCACTTTATTGGACGTGGTCCTAGCCGTGGCCCATTTCTCGTCTAAAGCGAAGGATGAAGATGACATACCTCAAAGCGTAATCGCTAAGTCTCTTCCAGTTTTGGGCCACCACTTGGTAAGCGTTTTTAACTCCTCCCTCGCAAATGGAGTGTTTCCTGGAGCATGCAAGAGAGCTCATCTGGTTCGTCTAAAGAAAGCAACGACTCCGTCTGCTTTTTCAGACTTTCGTCCAATTATTAGACACAATTTCTTCGTCGAAACTTGTGGTCCAGTGGATTCGTTCGTTTATTACGAGGCGCAACCAGAAAGTGGTTACATAAACAATTGGTGAATCAGATTGACTCACAACCAATCTCGGCGTACCAGAGGGTTCAGTTTTGGGGCATCTACTGGTTAGTATTTACATTAATGATTTCTGCGAAGCACAGTCCACGTTTAAAAATCCAGAGGGCTTATTAGAGGATGGTATTGAACACTTACTATATGCTGATGACCTGCAAACGTATACTCAGATCACTAGAAGCAATCTTCGTGCCGGCTTGGAAAACGGAGAACACCCTGCGCCCAATGTCGGGAAGACAAAAGCTATAATATTCGGTTCTGATTATAATATTAATAAATTACGGGGCGTTTAATTGTCTGGGATTGAGGTGCAGGATAACGTTTACATTCCCTTTGTCGATACCGTGACTAACCTTGCTGCTGTTATGGATTCAAAGCTTACATGGAACCCGCAGGTGAATGCAATTAGCCGCAAGGTTAATAGAGCCCTATATCGGCTAAAATCCTTTAGATCCTGCACCACCGAGGCGTTACGCAAGCAGCTTGCAAGTACTCTCGCAGTCTCTCATCTGGATTATTGCTCTATGGTATACCTGAATCTGTCAAATGAACTCCAAACTAATCTGCAGAGATTGAAGAACTCTGCCTACGGTACATTTTCGGAGTCAGAAAGGATAAGCATAATACTCCTTACAGAAAGCGATTCAGCTGATTGAGCGTTAACGAAAGAAGGGAATATTTTGCGTTGGTGCTTATCTACAAAGTATAGATCATGGGCCAACCACCGTATCTTACGGCCTTATTTTAAAAAAATGAGGCCAGAACATCGGACACGCTCTCGCGGGAATTAGTACAACCAGATGTACGTACTGATGTAGACCTAAAATCGTTTACAGCTCAGGGATCCCGCCTATGGAACTTAATTCCAGTTAGCATTAGATGACTTCTATCGTTAAACAAATTTAAATTGGCCATTTGCAGACACCTGCAGTACATAGAGCAATAAGTCTGTTTAATTATAAGTATGCGTTATTCTGTGATTTCTATCTGCGTTATTATTGAATTGTTACAGTTTATATTTAACTTGACGTGATTGTGCAATAAGTTTGTAAATTTGACAATCTTTGTTAAACAGATGTGAAAACTTTCAAATGTATGTTGCGAATAGTATGTCTATGCCGTAATGTAAATAATTTTTTACTCTCTGCAAAATAAACACCTTATCTTATCTTATCTTATCTTATGCTTCAGCAACATGTGTTTACGTCTGATCGCGTCTGATTCCCCGTGTCGTTTCTCTCTCTCCATCTCCTGTTTCGACGATAGCGTCGAAGTTGGCTTCCGGAAGCTTGACCGTTTGTTCCTTGAAATCCATGTGCACCGTGGACTGTCTCAATGACAACTGACCTTCTGCCTATAAATAGACTGGTTATATACCCCAGTGGTCATTCGACAGTGGACCTTCGAACAGTGATTAGCGTACACAAGCGACAGAGACGAGGTCGCGATTTACTGAAGTCTGATCAATCGGTTACCTGTACAGTTACATTTGCCTGTATATCAGTACTGCTGGCCCGGCACTAATCTGAAAAAAACAACTTGCTCGAGGTGATCCCGGTACCAACCCTCTGAACGCAGCCTGCAAGGAGATATAGCTTATTCTCAGAATGGTGAGAATGTGGAAGCTAGAAACGCTGCAGACAGTGTTCTAGCTGACAAAGCTTGGCGAAGAGTTTTGGAAAAGGACGTCGGTATAGGTGAGAAGCCGCTTACGCTGTAACCAACGCCATGAAGCTAAAATCCAAGTTTCGTTTTGCATGGGATTGAAGAAAAGGAAGAAGCAGAAGAAGAGTCCATCTACTACTACTCTAGCCAAGGTAATCAAGACTGCCTCTAAGTCCGTGGTTCCAAGTATAAGTGCTCGCAAGGTCAATTCTTCCTATCTCGTAGAAAGTAGGTGGATTCTTACCTTTTCTCATACCGCTATTCGCTAGCTTGAATGCAACTTGTGCATTGGCTGGAGAAGCCGCCGCAACAGCTAAAGCGGTGAACGATGCGAGTGCTGTCAAACGTCAGTTGCAGGAGACTCAGAGGTATAATCAAAAGATGGAGGATATAGCTCTCGGTAAAGGTCTCTATTTGAAACCCCACAAAACGAGATTAGGACTCCATCTGATACCTCACACTGGAAGTGTCTTGAGAGTTAAGAATAGAAAAAAGATCCTCGAAGTGAGATTACCTCGATGAGCGCTTACAGTGGCTGATACCGTAAAATATGCTAGAATTCTCGGAATTCCACACTTCCTAGGTGTATTCATGAGAAACGCATTGCCTTCCAGTGAACCACTTTACCGTGAGTCAGCTGTAGTTAACTTCGTCGATGAGAGTGGGACCTGGAACGCAATGGGTAGCGTATCGCGAACGAGGATACGATGTTGTCTACTTCGACAGTTTTGGCAATCTTCTGCCACCTCTAGACTTGATACTGTACATCGGGGTTGACGAGGTCAAATACAATCAAGATAGGTATCAGGACTTTTATACCTACAATTGCAGTCACCTGTGCCTTGCGTGTGAGAAGCTGGATCAACTATATAAAGCCACGTAAGAGCGAAAATCGATTCATACCAGTCGAGCAGTCATGGAGCAAACGTTGACGTTGAGTCTATCCGGCACTTAGTCCATCCTCGAGACTCAGTATTTTCCACCAATCGAACTCTCACCAAATCAGAACAACGTTCTCGGATTATTAGAAATGTTGACCTTCAATTCGATACCCAACAGCAACGTAGGTAACAACAAGTTCTACGTAGGTAGAGAGAAAGTTACTCTGCCAACGGGTAGCTACGAAATCGAAGATCCAGAGAGCTATCTTCGTGAAACTCTAACATCAAAGGATATATCTATCAATCTGAAACCCAACAACAACACGCTGCAGACGCAGTGTTATCAATTGCAGTCACCCCGTCGACTTTCGACATCAGGACTCGAAAGGTCCACTATTGGGTTTCACAGAGCACGTTTTGTCAGACCGTCACTCACAACTCCGACCTACCTGTAGCCATTCTCAAGGTCAACGCTCTACGCGTCCCGTGCAACATCACATCCGGGGCCAATATAAACGATCGAAGAGTTCACACCATGCCTGAGTTCTTTCCGGCAGTACAACAAGGATATAATATCATCGAAGTGCCATCGCATGTCATTTACCTTCCAATCGTCATCAAAAGCATCGACCATCTGCAAATGCGCATAGTCGACCAGGACGGAAATTTGGTCAACTTTCGAGGAGAAATCATAACGATCAGATTACATCTGAAGCAAGTTTGAGAATGTGTGTCGTCTACAACTTGAGAGTTGACCATGGCTATATAAATATAAGCAGCTCGACGTGTCGACCCGCAATAAGTCTTCAGCGGGCAGTCAGAGCGTTAACACGGCGAAACGTTCAATTTTTAAGAAGCCTACGTTTCAGGGACTCCTCAGCTGATAGAAGAAGATAAAGTGCACATTGATATATTGTTGCTACATTCGACGTAATGACAGAAATTCTAAATATTCAGTCGACCATCGCGCTTGACGAATCCGTCGCCCACTACGAGATTCAATACACGGCATACACTTACAACAACAGCGGCGAAATTCGTATCTCAATCCAACATCAAGACCTGTGTCTCCTATCATCACGCAGTTCGCTGCACGTATGCGGTAGACTGGTGAAAACGGATGGTACTGCAGTGCAGCGTACAAAGTTGGTCAACAACGCCACCTTCCATCTGTTCGAGGAAATGTGGTATGAGACAATTTCTGAGAGGGAACATCAGCCTACTGTCTGATTTTGCACGATTGTATGGTTCAATACAATCCTGTGAGTGGGTATGTGAAGAAACTTGTCTGAACTTGTCAATTTGGTGGAGGTATAGAGGATTGCTCTCACGAACTGAGAGTTCATTTCTCTTCGAGATGGAGTACGTAGTGGATATGCAAGACTACAAGCATCCCGTCGACGATTTCATTCTCAAGAAGTTAGCCATCACCACATTGCACGATGATTCGGAGCCTCTGGTGTGCCTGTTCAAGAAACCGTTTCCATGGCGCAGACTCCCAAACAAGCACAGACTGGACAACACGTAGTTGGAACACATATATCACGGTATACCTTATTACAAAATTGGTAACGGTTTGCACCAATCACAACGGAGCATACAAAGCTGCACGATGGTTGCAAAACGTCAACCTGATGAAGAAGTTCTACCTGGACAACGTTTACATGGATTAGCAAGAAAACAGATGATTCAGATATTTTTCATAATCATTGATTCAAATGTATACACTAAATGATCAAATAAAGATATATATAATTTTAATATACTTGTATAATGAATTATTTATAACCTTTTATAATTTAAATTTCCCCCCGCAGCGCCCTCTGGTGGTGGGTAATAATTCCAGGATTACCAAAGTAGTCGGTAATTAAAATTATAAATTTAAAAATATGAATTTCCCGCCACAGCGCCTCTTGGTGGTGGGTAATCACGACAGGGTTACCAACATAGTCGATTATTCAAATCGCCGCCATCTTGTAACGTCCTCAGGCGTCGGTAATCAGAGATATTAATTTTAGAATTTGAATTTCTCGCGACTCAGTCGGTAAGGTAGATATCTGAGTTAATTTTTTACCTAGACAGTTGGGTTACCTACACAATTGATCATTTGAATTTCGTGCTTTATGACAGCGCCATCTAAGGCCAAACATTATAATTTTGAATTTAAAAATTTGAATATCCGACCACTCGATGGGTAAAGTAGATTTTGGGGTTACCGGTCCCGGGCGGTATTTGGGTTATCCGATCAATAACGTAGATCCCGGGATATACCGGACACGAGCCCTTGGTCGGTAAGGTAGTAACCTGAAGTGGGCCAGAACCAACATAGCTCACCTACTGGTAAACTTAAAGAATAAGAATACTACGTACTACAGTATTCAAGTAAGATGTTCGAAGCGGTCTGATAACGTTATTATGCTGTTCGTCGCGTTATCTTGGTTCCGAACTAATTATGGAGAGATGCGGGATGAGTCGCACTTATATAGTAACCCTTCTAGACCCGTCGGCCACCTTATGCAGTCCTACCAATGGATGTAAAAACTTCCTTAGTCAGATTTTACGCAGCTTATTCGCTGCATGGGGGATACGACAGCAGCTTCTTCCAGCCTTTGGTGTTACCTGGATCAATCGGTATTACTGGGCTACATTTGCTAATCACTAACTGCATGTACAACTCGGGCATTTTACGATTTCTCAACCATTGTTCTTTTCTCCAAACTTAAGTTACTTTCTTTATATAACATTAATGAAAGATCGGATATTTCTATTAATATTAACTCAGTGTACATGGAAACATTTAACAAATTTATTTTCGTAAAAGTAAAATTTTGAGCGCTATTAACGATAGTCAAAATTTCAAATTGCTGTGAAACGTTATGGTTAAGTACCAAGAGTCTCTTTTCTACAGATTATATACTTACCTGCGGGTGCTGTCGCGCCCCTTGCACGTGCTGCAGCCGCAAACGGCAATATTAAAACAATATTGTGGTAATGAACCATCGAATTAGTATTACTGGGGCAATGCATATCGAATGTTGTGCAAGGATTCTACAGTGTTAAAAAATACTGTTGCTAGAAACGGCAATATTAGAACAATATTGTCCGCAAGTTATATTCTATTGTTTTTAAATTCAAAGCGTTTTTTATTTTCAAATTCAAAATATTGTACAAAGGTTTCAAAGTATAAAATATTGCTTCAAGGTTATTTTATATTATTTGAAAACTCTCTGAAAAAAATATGTAACATGTGTAAACGTTTTCCTCGTGTTATAATACAGTTATAATACAGTTACCATACTGTTGGATTGTTTATCTGGAATTATTTATTTCAAATTTTATATATTTTTTCTGATAAAAATAAATCAACATTAATCAAATATTCAGCAATCTGACGGCAATATTGCTCCAATATTGCACGTACATCATACTTGCAAACAAACCAACAAATTAATAATAATTCGTAAATTATGTGTAGCATATACTGAATATTGTGCTAAGATTCACAGTATAAAAGTATATAGTAACTGCAAACGGTAATGTTAAGATAATATTATCTGCAAGTTATATTCTATTACTTTCAAATCCAAAGAATCTTTTTATTTGCGAATTCAAAACATTGAACACGGGTTTCAAAATATTAAGAAATATTGCTGAAAACTTATATTGAATTGAATTATTAGAGAAATCTATGAATAAAGATATATATATATATATATATATATATATATATATATATATATATATATATATATATATATATATATATATATATATATATATGTAAGAATGTTGTCCTAAAATTTTATAATATTATTGCAATATTGCTGCATTATTTATCTGGAGATTTTTATTGCAATTTAATATATATTTTTTCTGAAAAGAAAAAGACCAAATTAATAATATTTACTAAACATTAATTAACGATTGAGCAATCTGGCAGCAATGTTGCTCCAATATTACACGTACATCACACGGAAAATATACTCTGATAAATGATGCAAAAACGGACACAATGGTTGATGACAATATTGCCTTAAGGTTATAACAAGGTTATATTGCTCATACATAATATTAACAATTCTGGCGTATCCTAAAAAACAATCTAAGTGCAATATTGCTAAAAGATTGGGTGTTATATGGGATACGACTGCGTAGGCGGCATATCCACAATTTGTCCATTTTTCCTTATGTTGTTCAACATTTCTTCGTCGCTGCTGGATGATGCTTCGAACTGAATGCCGTAGAACATGCAGTCCGAACCTACAGAAATACTAACTGAAACTAAATCGTCTTTCTCCCTTTGTAATTGCTCGAGAGCAAATTGCGGATTTTCGCTCCTTTTTACTGATAGAGGAATTTCGTCACTGTCGCAAAAGTTAGGTCTGCTCCTTCCTAACTTAGAGCTTTCTGTTCTCGGTCGCACTGAAGATTTCTAGCGAATGTGGTTGATCATCGAATGACTTTGCTTTCTTCTCCTCCAGCAAGCACTGCAGTACTTATTCTAAGCCTCTGTTTAAATTTGATAACGTCGATTGCAACGGAGCTATCTTGGCTGGCGTAGGTTGGTGCTTTTGCTGCTTTAATTGCATAAGTCGGGTTTGCAATTTTCAGCGTACTGTCTTTCATCTGTGGCTGTGTTCTCTGTTAGGTGGAGTGCCAGTTTTTTGCGGACACTATACTGTCAGCAGTCATAATTCTAGTTTGCTGTCGACTTATCTCGATGGAAATTTGATCGATTTTCTTCTGCAACTCTGTATGTCGATCCAATTTGCGCGTGTTTTGAAGATATTATATTACTCATTTATTTTATTTTTATGAGCAGAAAAGATGCTGCACGCACGCTGATGTATTACTACTGCTAAATCAGGGCAAGCCTGCTCGTATTTGGATCGTCATTCTTATATATCAGAGGAAGCGCGCTGCTTACTGGAATGGTCATGTGATCCGTAGTTATCGGATAGACCCTGAATGTAAAATGTGGAGTCTTCAGCAGTTGCGGCTGTATTTGCGCCAGCTATATCATCTCAAAACTTTACTCTTCGAGTTCTCAAGAATTTCCTTGACCTTTGTTGCCTGAAAAAATTCTATAACTTATTAATCTAAGGGACCCTCAGGGTAGAAAGTATTCCCAAATTTCTAACGATGATATGATTATTTTGTAATTTTCGGACCTGTATTCTGCAAATTCCCTGGCCTTTTATGTTATTTCATGAAAATTCACGCCAGTTTCGAATAGTGATGAATATGAAATGATAATATTCTTATATGGAACAAAGCTCTAATTAAAGCTCATTTGGTCAATTTTTTATTATCTTATTACATTATTTCTTTAGCAATAAAACTTGCAGAGTTGTGATTCAAACTATACGTACAATTTTTTACTAAAATAACGGATAATTTGATTAAAAAAGGCCATATCTTCATCCCAAGAACCTATAAAACAAGTCCTTGTAAGTCTTGCTGTAGTGATAATTTTATTTCACAAGCTGCGTTATTTTTTATTTCTTTTATCGGTCCTGAATCTTTGCATATAAAAAGACTAACAAGACTTTTGCAAGTATTTAATTTTTCTAGTGTTATAGGCATGTATTTTTTACTATCTTTGCTTATCATAAAATAATGAGACTTCGGCCAAACATACGCAAAAGTGTTTGAGGTATTTACCGCGCTTTGTTTTCTCGGAATAGCCGACTCTTTTTATAAGTAGTAGATTTTTTAGCCCAGTAATTCTATAGACAAATTATATACCAATTAATAAATAGCAAAATATATCAAAAGATCCAAAATTTTTGTAGTTTTTAGAATCGAGTTCGGTTTTTCATTTTCTGGGAAATCCGCATCTATCACGGTCTCTTTTACAAGGGTTGCCAAATTTCGTATTGTTTATTTATTATTCGGAGGTATAAAACGTGGGTGTATTGTAGTGTACGTGAATAAAATCGAATCTGTTATAATTTCAGTTTGTAGCTTGTATTGTAAGACGTCCTCATTTATGATTTCAATAGCTAAATTTATCATGGTAATTTGCAAGCTGTAATCTTGTAAATCCGAAATATTCTTCATTGCTAGTTCTAAATTTGTAATTTTGCCGTTAGTATTGTCAAATTGTATTTGCGTGAGTTCGGTCAGATTGGTTAGCAATTTTGCGGTTTCTTTAGTATCATTGGCTGCACTGTCTATTAAGTATTTTAGTTCGATTTCCGCACTCTCATCAAGTATGCCAAAAAGTAAACGGCTTATTCGACCACGATTGAAAATACCGATCTATGCGCTCGTGTCCTACTCGATGACCTTTGTTCTGAGAGTAATTCTGCGATGCCCTATAATTATTGTAATGTATCTTATGTCTGACCAAAGGCATTATCTGGCGTATGATTGTGGGGGCAATCTCTTAATATACTTGTACACTGATTCGATATTTCTATTCATATTTGAATCAGTTGGTCACTGGTAAAAAAATATGGTGCTAGGTCTATTTTCTGTACTATCTTCCCATCTCTTCACATAAGAGGCCCTTGTGATCAAATAGTCTAGTAAACTGGAGACATTCTGTAAAAAAAAGGATAGTTTATTTTCACTAAATTGAGTCTATACTTTTGTTGATTAAATTTATTATGTTTTTGCGATCCGATTCAAATACTCGTGATTATCTCTATCCATTATTAAAGAAAAACCAATCGTGCAAATACAGTACCATAAAGATAAATTTATTGCTAAAATTTAAAATTTCTCTCCTTTTCATTTGCCAATTATATTGTACATAGGATACATAATCAACGCCAGACATACAAATAAGTGAGATGAAGACTTAAAAATTATTACCCGTTTAGTTCATTTTCGGCATTCAATTAATCAATTTTATTCTATTAGCTTATAAAGTTGCTTACATCGTAGTGGATTAGGCTGCAATCGAGACTACCCCCATCCGACCTTGGTATTACTCGAGCTCACGGGCGCGTAGCGTCGCACCACGTCACGCCGCTATCTCCCGCTTTATCTCGTGTGTACCGCAATATTTCATCAATGATGACGTGGATCCATGCATCACCATGGCCTTGCGATCCTGCATTTTGTTTTACCGTTGATATGGCTTTTTGGCGATTTTATAAAGTTTCAGTTTCAGACCATAAAAGTACGTTTTTCATAGTTTTTCACATTTTACACCTCCTTTTATTCCAAAACATGCACAAATTCATCATATTTTGGATCAAAATAAGATTGATTTTGTGAAATCGGCAAGCACCAGGATATTCATTGAACAGAAGCGCTTCTCAGTGTCGCGTAGGTAGTTGCAAGAATAGGGCGCTCTGAAACGTTTCCTCGCCGGTCGAGAAAACGGATCGATAATATTAAACACCGCGAGCACACGACGGCTTCGACCGACTTGAGCGCGCGTCGCTTATAATTCGCGAGCGCGCGAGCATGTAAACAACTCGAGTGTCGCTTACTCCTGTATTGAATCATATGTAGGAAAACGTGTGCGTCCTCTATGTATTGCGTTCTTACATAATTGCTTCCGATATTTTGTACGTATCGAATATTTCGAGCATACTGTACTATTCGAGTGCTATAGTGCATGCACGAGGCACATTCATAGCGTATCTATTAAGAGAACGGTCGCAACTCGGTAACACCCGCATTATGCAGACGGCAACAGCTGACCAAAAAGCACAGCTGACTGATGTCCACGCGCATGTATATAGGCGAGAGCATCAAAGCTCAAACGTCACTGCGCAGGCCCGATCCAAGCTGCTATGTATGCAGGACAGACAGCCACTGGTAATATTATTCCCTCATCGAAGTTATTTTTTTGTCATACGGCCGATTAATTTACCGAGGCAATACTATACGCCGAAATAGTAAAAGCATAAATTTTGACTGCCTTTTGTCAAGTTTCCGCTATTTGCAGCTGTTAATTTAACTGTTTTTTATTTTCTTGAACTGTCCGACACTTGAAAAATCAATCTCTTGTAATTAATCAATAAGCAAATAATAGGAATTGTTTTGATAATAAATTAAGGCAAAATGGGATAATGGATAATTAATTATTTCTAAAATAATTTTTCTGTTCTTGCTTTTACAAAATTTTTATTGTATCAAGGCACAAATAAAAGATATTTTTTTCTGTCTTGTTGGCCAAATAACGTCCGTTGATTTCTTATGAAAAGAATTGTAGTATTTAACTTCCATGCGGTACAAACGAAGGTAAGAACACGATATTTGCATCTGTTCTCTGTGAATGCAGTGTTGATATAGTCAATACAAAAATTAAGCGTGCATAAAATTGGCGGCCATAATTTATTTTCGTCACTTCTTGTACATTTATCTGCGGGATTAAGAAACGTCCATATAGTCGGAGCGTCAGGGAGTTCAGATCCAGAAATTCAATTAATAGAAATGTTAAGCCGTCAAAAGATAGCTATGGACCTCTAGAATACAATCCTGATTTCTCGTACCTGGCTTTGGACCGGAAGTAAGTTTATTTAAGCCAAACATAAGCTCAAAATAGCTTTTTTAACATTTCTTAAAATAACTCACTAAGTTTGAATTTTATGAAAAAAAGTCACGCGAATAAAGATGTTTCGAATTAAATTTTGTATAGGATAAGTACTTTTTGAACGTAAAAAATCAATTTTAATAGTGGAAAATGGCCCCGTCAAAGGGTACAATTTGAAAAATGTTTGAGCATAAAAAAATATGTTACAAAATGTTGAATGCTGCTAATAATTCATTTAGGGATGTCTCTCGGTGTGCTTAAAAAGATGCCCCTGGTCCAATTTTCAAATTTCAAAATGGTGCCCTATTGCAACGTCTCTTATGAAACACTTTGAATTCGCTGTCACGTCTGCCCTCTCGGAATTTCTTAACGCAACTGACCGCAAATTAAAGGTTTTAACGTGGACTTTAAACATGCAATAATTACAAATTTTTTATTTGAAAATTTCTCCCTTTTCTTGCAGGAAAGACGCGAAAATGGATTTTCGTAAGGGGCGTTATCTTCGTAGTTTGTAATGTTTAAGTATCGAAAGTAAGTGCATTGGAATGGACTTAAAAAAATACGAATTTAAAACAAAACGTTACGATCCGACCAATAGGTGCCGAGATAATTTTTTTTGCGTCATTTTTTTTATCATTCTGGCCAACCAGTTCAGTATAAATAGACGTGGAACCGTGCAAAATCGCGCGAAGCGGCCAAGAAACAGTCAGCCGCTAAGCCGGCCTGCTTCCCCTTTCGCGACGGCGCGACGCCGCAGAGGTGGTGGTGAGGGGGAGGGGGGCACTTTTTGCGAGTTCGCGCGGCGCGAATTCGTAATTCTTGCATAATGGATATATCTGCTTTAAAACAACATATCGGGATGATTTTTTTTAAACTTAAGTATCTTTTCACGTACTTTAATATTCTGGGGGCAGAATTATTGTATCTTCAACGGAAACTATAGTAATTAACGTATTTTCCACTAAATACTAGTTTTTTTACATATATAAGTACCTTATAAGTATACATAACTTTTGACACTATATAATAATGCATATTTATGTATGATTATACATATTCTCGTATCATTATATATGATTGTATATAACTACATTCATTATTAATAAATATAAAAAATAATAATTATTTATTATATAAAGTAACATGGGTGTATGCATGTTGATTCATGTACGTATGCCAGTGTATATGGATGAGTCAATGAGCGTGTTGATGAGTTTTAATGTACGTGCAAATGCTTGTGTGTACGGGTGACTGAATTTGCGTATGCGTGTGCGGATTTTGTGATCGTGAGAATGCATTTGGACACGTTTATTCGATATATATATATATATATATATATATATATATATATATATATATATATGTGTGCATGTGGATGTGTGCACAGATTTTTATAAAAATGAATGTTTTCTTAATTATTACTTATGCACAAAATAATTATTTTCTATATTAAATACTTACAGGATAAAAATTCATAAACATTTTTACTTAATCTTCCTTACAAATGTAAAAAAGGTACACAAAACTTTTGTTATAATATATAATATATTTTATTAATTAGTTCATTTACAGAGTTAAAATTAGAATTGATTTTTTCACATTTTGATTAAAATCATGGGTCACAATACTTTATAAAGCAAAGTCAAAATCAATATTTAAATGCACACTCATGATCACAAAATCTACACACACACAAATTAAGTCACATGTACACACAAGCATTTTCACACACATTAAAACTCATAAACGCACTCATTGACTCATCCATATATACTGGCATGCGCGCGTCAATCAACATGCATACACACATGCAGCTTTCTATAATAAATAATTTATGACATTAATTTTGGCTATTAAAACCAAGATTATTGCGCCGCACATGCAGGCTTTAACATTATATTTACTCGAGGGCTTTCAATAAAGTACGACACATGAAATTAGGATAAAAACATGAACATTTGAGGTTTATTCAATTTAAATTATAAAGGTGTTGAGCGCCAGCTGCGCGAACTCGCAGCACTATGTTGCAAGTGTTCAATCGACACATAGAATTTTTTATAAATAGGATTTCGGAAGCTCCTCAAAATAAGCATTTGTTTGGGCGATTATGTCCTCGTTCGACGTAAACTGTCGTTCGCCAAGCCATTTTTTCAAGTTTGGAAATAAGAAAAAGTTACTGGGGGCCAAATCTGGTGAATACGATGGATGTTGTAATAATTCGAACTTTAATTCCATAATTTTAGCCATCGAAACTGCGCAGGTGTGCACCTGTGCATTGTCTTGATGAAAGAGGATCTTTTCTTTTTCAAATGAGGACGTTTGATTTCGTAATACTCTTCTGTCATCGTATTTCCATTTTCCAATTAATCGATGTAGATGATGTCGCGTGCATCCCAAAAAACCGTATCTCGGCTATCGTCGGCTGAGCTCGGCCGAAGTCGCAGCGCGTGCGCCTAATGAAGGCGGAAAGAGGAGTGTCTGCTCGCGGTTGCGCTACGCTATACGGCGCGCAGTCGACGGATCGCAGACGGTGTTTTGGAAGCTAAGACGAGGAAGTACAACGAGGGATCGAACGGCAGGTGTACCTGGGCAACTTCGACGACGAAGTGGATCGGACACAAGAACTGCAAGTTCCAGGACTGCATACTAGCAGCAAAGCAGAGGGACACGGTTAACCTCGAAGAGGTTATATTTGCTTAGCAGCTTGCTATGCTGCTCTCTTCAACTGCCATTACAGCTATCAGGTTTTCATATACTACTGTCTCTCTTCTCTTGTTAATACTATATTGCCTCTAGATGACTGGCGAGTGTTTCTGTGACTGCTGCTGCTGCTGTTATGGATCAGCAGGCCAGGAGCTGGGTTACGATGCTTTGTCTGGGAGGCCACACTGCCTCTACAAACCCTCCAAACCAGGTAAGAGAATTCCAGTTTGTTCTTCTTATCTTCTGTAGGCTAACCCCTATTTATGGTTTCCAGAGTGTATGTTGTAAGCCTCTGGAGTATCCGAAGAAGTAGCCGCTTCGCCCAAGGTGATCCCATCTATGCCTTTCAGGACATCAATCCAGATGAGTACTATTCCAATACGATTCTGCTTACATTCTAGGGTAGTAATACAATTTGTATGTGCTTTCCGGTTGGTTTGAAAGGAGGGAAACAAGGAAAGGGGACACCAGGACACGCTCAGCGCACGTCAGCCAGGTCAAGCCGACTTCGGCCCATGCGATGCTTTATGGGATGGCAGCCTGTGCGTCTTCTTCAGCTGCTTCGGGGTGTAGAGGAGCTCGCTTGCTCTATCTGTCACCGAAGAGTTGTGTTGTGGCAGTGACTAGTGTGTGTAGTAAGTAGGATAGTGTTGTGGAGCGGGGATTAGGTTTCAGTGTAGTAGATGATAGTATGCGAGGCTGTGTAGAGCCTATCTTCAATCTGCGCTTTTCCTTCGGTGTTAGGTTTTCCTAAGTGTAAATTGAGTCAAGCACCGGAGAGACCTAATCATACTCCCAATACACAAAAAAGAAGATAAAACAAACTGTAATAACAATAGAGGCATTTTTCTTATCTGTACATGCTACAAAATTCTCTCTAATGTACTGCTAGATATACTCACAACTCTCGCGGAAGAAATCCTCGGGGATTACTAGTGTGGATTTCGAAGAAACAGGTCAACAAGCGACCAGATGTTCACGGTTAGGTAGCTCCTCGAAAAGAAATGAGAATACGGGGAATCAGTACACCAATTATTCATTGATTTCAAGAAAGCGTATGACCCAATAATAAGATATAAAATGTTATGTAATAGTAAAACCTACATCAGTTTTATGAGTAAGCAAAAAATGTTTTATGTCAGCATAATATCCATACCAATCCAAAAACACATACAAATTTAAGTTCAATCATCACTCGGGGTAAAGATAAACAGGAGACAGGGTCTTGTACTAATGTAGTATACAAAATAGTACGCAATGATTGAAGTACTTCATATGCTGGGGAAACCAATCGTCAGCTGACTACGTATTGATGAACATGAAGCGAACACAAGTATTGAGGATAAATCATATGCTATCAATGACCACATTAAGAACGGTCACTATTTCAATTTTCACGATGTGAACATTCTGGATTAAGAAACTAATTGGAAAAAGGATTGATTTCAGAAATGATAAATATAAAATTACAAGATAATGCTATTAATTTTAAAGAAGCGACACAAAAATTAAATTATCATTACTTTCTGTTGATTAATAAAAAGCCTATATAACAAGAAATAAATATCTTTTATTTGGAATTATCTAGTAACATACGATATTGGACGATATTGACAAAGTTTATTACCGTTCTTATATTCGCGCAGGCGTCTTTCTTACACGAGGAGATGTGTGCACACATATAAAATCTGGCGCGAAATTTTAAATTATTTAACCTTATGTGATATATTTCTTGCAACATTAAATACTGGTTTGTTTATATATTAATAATTAAGTTTTTAATAAGTAAAATCGTGATTAATTGTGCAATATTAGATAACGATTTCAGTGTTTATGCTCTTAAAAAATATTTTTTTCTTTCTCTAGTCAATTTATCATAAGTCAAATTACCACCAACAGAAGGCTCTTCTGAGTATGCGCAGATATTTAAAATATAGTCTGGTGACCGTATGTGATAGATGAAAAGTCTCTGTCGTACCTACCAACAGTATTAAGTCTCTTGTAAAATTTTGTTCTTAAATTATTTATTTTTTTAACCATCGACCTTGTTGGTTTCTATGGATATTTACTACTCTTAATTTATTATTTTATTCTTATAAGTTTTAAATCAAGGACGACAAAGATAATGAAATGTATTTATTACAACTTAGCCTAAACTTATGTGCAAATAATAAATAATCATTAACATACTATTATATATGTATAGTTTTACATTGTTTCTTATAGGGAGTAATCTATATATATTTTTTATACATGTATTGGACTCAAATATGATCATTAATACCATGTAAATATTGTAATTATTGGTGTTGTTAAAAACAAAGTGTATGTGCAATTTTATATATATATATTACATTTTTTATAATGCTGTAATATGTAATATTTAAATAAAGGTATAGCCTGATAAGTGCAGTGAAACGTTGCCCTTTTTTGCTATTTTTTTGAAATTCGTTAAGTTGGTACCAACGCATCTTTTTTTTTGAGCCCCTTTTGAGCTCTAAGTTTCAGAAAACATAGTTCAAATATCCTAGAAAACGATGCACTTAGTTTGGTGTTGTGTATTCGACTTCTAGCATAACTGTAAATTATTTTTCCAGTTTGTTTTTGTCTCCAAAAGTAAACGTCATACTATTGAAGTCTGGCGTAATTTACGTGACGAATTATACATTATGGATAATTCTGTGCATGATATTTCGATGAAAAGTATCTTATTTGCAGATGGACCTAAACTATAAACTATATTAACTATAACCTTATTACCTAAAATCTATAATATTTTCTATCTATATTATAATATAACAATATCCTAAAATCTCATATTGATAAGCCTTGAATCTATTATTTTATAATAGTTGTAATAAACTAATTGTAATGATCTCAAGCTGAGCAATTCGAGGGTCTGGCTGGATTTCAGCCTATTAAAAAAAATCGTACCGAACTAAAAATTTTGTTTATACCATATATTCCCATGACAAATCAAATAGAGTATCAAGAATTACGAAAAAAATAAAATATTTTTTAATAAAAAAAAAATGGCAATTACTTTTTATTGAAAACAAAATGACAACTACCTTTTTAATAAAATTAAAATATGCACTACTATAATTTTTTACATTTTGTGCTAAAAAATTTTCTGTGACATATTTACATGATTACCAACCTACTCACGTATGGATTTTTAAAATTTGAATTTTCAGAATTTTTGAAAAATTATTTATCGTAATTCTCGTTGCGCTATCTGATTTGTAATGGAAAGATGTATAGAATAGAACATGATATATACAAATATGTAAAGAAAGATGTAAAGAAAAGGTATAATAAAATTAATATATATCTATTATAGATTTTAATTATATTTATTAAATTAACAATTACTTGCACTACTAAAGCCTATTTCGAGAAAAAATGATTTTAAATCTTGCATATGACGCGCTGAAATTTTGCAGGTATATTCGGTAAGCTACAACATAGAAGATATTATGATTATTAATGAATATAATTAATTTTAAAATATTTTCTAAAAGCAAAAATAGTTTTTTGTAATCCCGACTAAGAACTGAGTTCGATTACTGACCACGGAGTTCAGAGGACCACGGAGCTCAGGTCACGGATTTTAATGAAACTTCGGGGATTGTTTTCTCGTGCCTAAAAACGAAGCCCGATAACCGATTATCCAATAGACCTTTGTGCGGTAGACACAGCGTATTATATTAACATTAATAGTGTATATATATATATATATATATATATATATATATATATATATATATATCGTAACGAAATGCGAGGTCTACCTTACCGGGGGCTCGTTCGGCGGGTGACGCGCTCTCAGCGGGTGGCACGGCCTGGAACAGGTGTGGTTACCCAAAGTGAACGCGGAAGGAAGCGTGGCGCTGGAGAAGCAGCACCGCGTACTACTGCTACGGAACGTTTCGACTTCGCCGTCATCGACCGCTTCTGATCTCCCGAGTTCGCGTCCACGTGCATTCCGTTCCAAACTAGTGTGTGTGCGTTGAGAGGCGTGGTAAGCTGCAGTGAGTGGAGACACGAGCTTCCTCTCCACTGCTCAATGAGAAAAGAGAGAGAGAGAGAGAGAGAGAGAGAGAGAGAGAGAGAGAGAGAGAGAGAGAGAGAGAGAGAGAGAGAGAGAGAGAGATGCAACGTAATACAGCACAGCAGCGCGAGGGAGATAGCCTCGAGCAGCGGAGAACGGCTCAATGCAGACAGTCACACGAGAGAAAGGGAGTGCGAGCGAGATGGAGAGAGAAAAAGCCTCGACTTTCTTCTTCCGCACGAACAGCTACGAGCGAAGGTAAGGGCTAGTCAGGGATGAGAACTAGCAAGCGCTCAGGGCCGCATCACGAGTGCATCGGTCCCTGCGACTACGGCTGCGAGTTGCGTCGGGACGAGCGCGCGATTTCTCTCGCGTGCGAGAGTGCACTCGACCTCCGTCGAACAGAGTGCACCGCGAAGCTTGGCCTGCGCTTGAATTGACTTCAAAGTTTGACTCTTATACGCAGGCTTTTATGAGAGCAGCTTGTAAACTGACAATAAACTTAGAGTGCGATTGTTTAAAAATGATAAGAAAGAAATTAAAATCTTGAAAAATATTGGAAAAGTATTAAAGATCTTGTACGCGAAATTTTAGAACGAATAATAACACCGATTCCGAATACTATGCGAAAACGTAAGCGAGCCGGTGCGCGGTGCAGGGGGACTCTCCTTTCCTCGCCCCGCGCGAGAAATCTATCTAACCTCCTTAAGGGGACAAAAACTCATAATATATTACCCCGATCTTTTCGATAAATATGATCATTTAACCAAAATGTAACTAAAAAAATGTTTTTTATTATTCTTACGGTCGTTAGGTTCCTTTGATTGGCTATAATAAAAACCTCTATATTTCTCGGGCTATCGCTAAGGTTTAGAGAGTTAATATGACTTAGTTGACACTTTCAAGGTTTTATTATGTTCAAAATACATGTAGTTATGATATGAGTGTGGGAGTTCCTATATAAAAATTATTATATAAAAGTTATACTCTATTTAAGCCATAATTCATAATAAAATTTTAAAAAATCGAAGAATTTTCGCTTAAAATTTAAATAGACTATAACTTTATATAATATTTAATAATGTTTATAAACAAATTCCCACTTATATCATAAATACATGTATTTTGAACATAATAAAACCTTGAAAGCGTCAATTCGATCACATTAACTCTCTAAACCTTACGGTAGTCCAAGAAATATAGAGATTTTCATTATAGCCAATCAAAAGGACCTGACAACCTTAAAAAAAAATGTTTTTTTAGTTATATTTTGATAAAATATTTAAATTTACCGAAAAAATTAGGTACCTAATACATAATGAGTGACTTAGTGTTACTTTAAAATGTATTATCAATTAATTTAAAATTTAAAGGTGTAACTATCCCGTGAAGGGGGCAGGCCTGGGTTAAACCCAAAAAATGATTTTCTTTTATGAGTTCAGAAAAATTTTTATGTTTAAAAGCTCAAAATCTTGATCTCACACGTCAAAATAATTTTCAGTACCATATTTATTAAAGTAACTTTGTTCTTCACACTATTGTACGTGACATAATGAACCAAAATTTCTTTTGACGTTTATTCGACATTTTTTGACAGGTATTAAAAAAGAATCGGAGCATTTTTTTGTTAAAATTTGTTCTATTTTTCTATTTAAATTCAGTTAATTTCAATTTATTTTTTAATTTAAAAGAAAATGATATTAAAAATGAAATTTAACACGTAAGAAATGTTAATATTTTTTAAAAAGTTGATTGGATCTACGAAACAGAAGAATAAAAGAAATTTTAACGAAAAGTGTTTGGTTCATTTTGTAGTACATGTCAAAAGGAGTCGAATAGCCGTCAAAGAAAAAGTTTTCGTTCATTATGTCTCCTAGAATCGTGCGAAAAACAATGTTCCTTTAATAAATATGATATTGAAAATATGATGTATTGAGCTCACCGGATAACACAATTACTGACTTCCCATCATGGGACTCCATCATCTGTGACTCGTATGTTCTAGATGTCGCAGTGCGGACTCTGAAAGAACGGACAATTTTACGTTCTGATATGCTTGTATCTTTTCGTAAAAGTGACCCTTACATGTCATTTGGACGTCATTTGAAGGTCAAATCCTTGATTTAAAGCTTTTGTATTTCAAAATTGGTTTAAGGAGATGTCGTCGTCCCGCCCGCCCCCCCCCCCCCCCCCCTTCGTATTTTGCATTTCCAAGTTTTTAGAAAAATTAAAAGTCTGATTGACATTTGCTTTCGATAGAATGGTTTGTTAAACTGAATACTACGGCGCACAGTGGGTGAAATCGATCAAAACTGCACGCGAGGCAGTAAATATGTGTCAAATTGATTCATTTTTTTTAATACTCGTCATTATGTCCGCTTTAGTGAATGACTGCAGGTTCTCTGATATTTTGAGATCTCTATGTGTAAGATGTAAATACATACCTAAAAATGATGTCACAAAAATGTTCTCATGATAATTGTAATAAAATAATAATGAGTCATGAGTTTCATAAATCCTGAGCTCGCAAACTCACAAATCCCAAACCCACAAATCCCAAACCCACAAATCCCAAACCCACAAACCCCAAACTCACAAACCCCAAATCCACAAACCCCAAACCCACAAATCCTAAACGCACCACCTCCAAATCCATAAACCCCAAACCCACAAACCGCAAACGCACAAACTGCAAACCCCAAACCCACAAGCTCCAAACTCACAAACCCCAAACCCACAAACTGCAAACTCACAAACCCCAAACCCACAAACTGCAAACCCCAAACTCTTAAACTCCAAACCCACAAATTCCAAACGCACAAACCCGAAACCCATTAACTCCAAACCCACAAACCTCAAATCCACAAACCACAAACCGCAAACGCACAAACTGCAAACCCCAAACCCACAAACCCCAAACTCACAAACCCCAAACCCACAAACCCCAAACTCTTAAACTCCAATCCCACAAACCCCAAACGCACAAACCCGAAACCCATAAACTCCAAACCCGCAAACCCCAAACCCACAAACCACAAACCCCAAACCCACAAACCGCAAACGCACAAACTGCAAAACCCAAACCCACAAACCCCAAACTCACAAGCCCCAAACTCACAAACCCCAAACCCACAAACTGCAAACTCACAAACCCCAAGCCCACAAACTGCAAACCCCAAACTCTTAAACTCCAAACCCACAAACCCCAAACTCACAAACCCCAAATCCACAAACCCCAAATCCACAAACCCCAAATCCACAAATTGCAAACCACAAGCCCACAAGCACTAAACGCACAAACTCCAAACCCACAAACCCCAAACGCACAAACCTGAAACCCATAAACTCCAAACTCGCAAACCCACAAACCTTAAACCCACACCTCAAATCCACAAACTACAAACCCCAAACCCACAAACCGCAAATGCACAAACTGCAAACCCCAAACCCACAAACTGCAAACCCCAAACCCACAAACCCCAAACTCTTAAACTCCAAACCCACAAACCCCAAACGCACAAACCCGAAACCCATAAACCCCAAACCCACAAACCCCAAACTCAGAAACCCCAAACCCACAAATCCGAAACCCATAAACTCCAAACCCGCAAACCCCAAACCCACAAACCCCAAAATCCCCTTAACTCTAATATAAACGATTTACTCTTGGTCATCATTGTCTGCTTTGAAACGCTTACGTTTACTTTCGAAAAATGATCTCCTAGCAGCTTTCCTTTTATGTGACACGTTTGTGTCTCTTTTCAAACACCAGCAATAGTCTGCTAACATATTCTTTCCCCAAACACTTTGAAATCTTTTCTCGAACTCACTTAGGTCTTGATGCATTATTTCACCATGTTCTTCACTAAAAGCCCCAAGATTTTCTGGAAAGAAGTCAAGGTGAGAATCAAGAAAGTGAAGCTTAAGATTCATTAAACATCCTACTTCTTTGAATTCATTCACCATTTTCGCAACAATATTTTTATAGTCAGGGTCTTTATTGTTACCTAACAATTTTTTTGTGACCTCTCTGAAGCTGCGCCATGATGCTTTTTCTTTATCATTCATTCGTTTTTCGAATTCCTCATTTTTTAAGAGTGTTCTTATTTCTGGTCCAGTAAAGACGCCCTCTTTTATTTTTGCTTCAGAAAAATGAGGTAATATTTGAAAATGTACATAAAAGCAGCACTTTCATTTCTGCTCATTACTTTAACAAATTGTTTTACTAATCCTAGCTTAATATGTAATGGTGGTAGAAGAACTTTTTTCAAATCAGACTCAGACTTTTAATATTTTTTTCACCAGGAATCAATTTTTCTCTCAACGGCCAAGTTTTTCGAACATAATGTTCATCTCTTGCTCGACTATTCCATTCACAAATAAAGCATGGATATAATGTGAATCCTGATTGTTGCCCGAGCAAAATTGTGAATATTTTCAAGTCTCCACAAACTTGCAATAATTCCATGTTATGGTATTTTTCATCGAGTATGACGGAATGAACAACTGGTAAAGCAGCGTACATAATTCCGTTATGAAGCAAGATTGCTTTTAAGCTTCTTTTCGAAGAATCTATAAAAAGACGCCAATCACCAGCTGCATACTTTATTCCGTATTCTTTGACTAAACTTTCGATATTATTGCAATAAACTAAATTTGGCAACTTCGAGAAAAACTTTCTAAAGGGACCGTTCTATTGAACGACAGTGTGTTACACGTATTCCTGGAGTTAAAAATTGTTTCTCTTTCAGTCTGGATCCTAAGAGTTCAGTTTTATCTTTTGAGAGTCCTGAGTCTCGGCACAAGTCACTGAGTTCATCTTGGTTCATCTTCTTTGGATTCAGCTCATTGTCCTCAATGTCTGATTCTTCTTCACTACAAGTATCACTTTTTTCATTTTCTGAAGTACTTAAACTTTGATCTGGCATTCCTGCATCGATGGTGATATTATCTGCGGAAATTTCATCACTGATATCTACACCCATAGTGTCGTCCTCATCGGTTTTGGCATTAATATATACGGGGAAAGTGACAGATGTAACGCGCGCATAGGAAATTGAGTATCTATTAACACGATTGAAACGTTGGTCAAACAACAGCAACAGTCAGAAGTATGATCGGTTGGTTTTCTCCACATCATTGGCCTAGAAAATATCTGTTTATTGGAGTTATAAAGGGCACTGCGACATCTAGAACATATAGATTTAGGCGTCCAAATATTGTCAAATGTGTTGCTATCGATATGGAAGCACTCGTTATACTTTTTCTCTAATAAATCTGAAAATAGAAACTTCTGAGCTTGGGGAATATGCTCCCCACAAACGACACCGAAATTATTCACCTTATTCATACAAGATGAAGATTGACTTGTCGCATTCGACTCTACAAAGGCCAAGTTTCCAACTAATGTACAGCTGCGGTCGCTTGATGTCGACGCCTGCGAGTCAGCTTTTACGAAAAGATACAAGCATATCTGAACGTAAAATTTTCCGTTCTTTCAGAATCCGGGGTCAAAAAAATGATATCGTTCGATTTAAGATATTTGACTTTCATTTGACCTTGATCCTGACGTGATGGGGTCACACGGACCCCGGAATCGTGATCTGTGACCCCAAAAACCTATAGATACGTACTTAGTTTCTAGTGTTCCAGCGTAGATCAAATGTTGACCTGTGTAATAGGACACGTAAATTGGATTGTTTTGTAATGCCAGGTACGGAACCTCCGTTTATAGGGCGACAATGGCTAGCTGCGTTTCATATATGATCTCTACAAACAAAAAATTCAAATACTGAGCATGACCGTGTAAATAAGGTAAACGTAACGAATATTTTGGAACAATTATCAAATGAATTTATGGAATTATTTTGCGAAACACCGGGATTATACAATTAAAGTAAAATAAAAATTCATTTAAAGGACAACGCGACGCCTGTAGCTCTAAAAGCGAGGCACGTGTCATACGCTATAAAACCTCTAATAGACAAAGAAATGACACGTTTAAAAAGGCTCGGACATTTACTACCTGTCGACATTAGTGAATGGGCCACGCCCATTGTATCGATGCTTAAAAGTAATGGAAATATACGCATATGTGGGAATTTCAGGCTCCCGCTAAACCCGCAAATTATTGCGAGTAAACGTTCCCTTCCATGTATTGAGGATGTGTTCGAAGTGCTTCAAGGAGGGGAAAGCTTTCGAGGTTGACCTTTCACATGCATACATGCAAATTCCGGTAGACGAACGATATCAAGTATATCTAACGATTATGAAACATCTCGAACTTTTGAGGTATACTAAACTCACGAAAGAGGTAGCCGTTGGCCCGGCTGAATTTCAAAAAGTAATGGAAGACTGTACGCGCGAAATTCCTAGAGTTATACATTTTCTAGATAATATTCATGTCATGGGATTAATCGACGGGGAACATTTATCCAATTTACGAAAAATATATGTAAGTCTAGAAAAATGCGGTCTTCAAGTTAATAAAAATAAATGTCAAATTATAAAAAAAAGAAAAAATTGGAATTACTGGGATTCGTAATCGATAAACACAGACTGCATAAATTGGAGATTAAAGTAAAGGCGAATATTGAAGCTCCGAGGCCGGAAAACAATAAACAGCTGATCTCATTTCTAGGCTTAATTCATTTTTACGCTTATTATCTTGACCACCGTGCAGATAAACTCGATTGTACGATTGCGCCAACAATAAGGATCAACGAAGCACGTACTTGCGTACTATAGCCCTAATCAGGAACTTGTACTTGCAAGAAACGCATCGTCTTATGGTGTATTTGCAATAATTTCGCCCAAATATAAAGACAGTTCTGAAAAACCTATAGCATACGCTTCTAAGAAAATTCCAAAAAAATAACTGAATCGCGTGATTAACGATAAGGAAACCAGCGCAATTGTATTTGGTATTAAAATATTTATTATTATGTATTCAGAAAAGAAATAATATTGCGTACAGACCATAAGCCATTGTTATATATTATTGGTCCAAAATCTGGAATACCAATAACCGCCGCTAGTAGGTTGCAACGATGGGCTTACTACTTGTCGAGATTCAAGTATAAAATAGAGCACATTAAATCTTCTAAATCTTCTAAAAATGGTAACTGCGACGCGTTGTCGATATTACCCATTGAAGACGATACCAATATTTTTAATGCGGAGTTTTCACGTGTATATTACATATCTGAAGATTTAGATACTTTACATTGGCACAAAGTCGCTTAAGAAATAAAGGCAGAAAGAATTTTGAAAAATATAGCTAGACATGTATTATTGGGTTAGCCAGCAAAAGTTTATCAATGGAAGACACAAAATATTTTTCAGAAAGAATGGATTTGTTTGTTGTTAACAATTGTTTATTTTGGGGTAACCGAGTTATTATTGGGACATTGTTACAGCCTACTATACTTATACTAAAGAATTATATATATCGCACTTAGGTATTGTTAAGATTAAAATGCTCGCGCGTTGGTATGTTTGGTGGTCCAGTATAGATCAAGACATCAAGAGCCTCATACGTCCATGTGTGGTATAACTCGAAGACCGTAAAAAGGCACCACACACACAGTTAACGCCATGGCCTTGGCCTGAAAAGGTTGGAGCAGAATAGACTGATTTTTGAAAAGTATCTCCTACGTATGAAATTCAAAGAACCCCAGATAAAACATGGAACCATCATGTAGATCAAATGATCGATGTAAAACCAACGATAGTAGAGCTGCGATGCTCCCAGCGTATAAAGGCATGCGTAGATAAGAAATAAAGCGGGAGAAGTTGTGATGTATTGTGCTCGGCGGGAAACACAATTACTGACTTACCATCATGTTCCTAGCGTAGCGTAACAGTGGGCCGCGAAGCGAAATTAACGCACAGTAAGAGCTCTTGGACAGAGCAACACGTACCTTTTGTTACTGCGATTATTCTAACCTTATAATAAAGTATTTTATATTTACAAGCATTCGTTGATTCTTAATATTACCCACCTTAATATACTACAGAAAATAATGATTTATTGTGACGTATAGGATCAAGATTTTGAGGTGTTACAATGGTAAAATTTAAGATATTATTGTGTATTGATAATATAAACATTTTCAGAGTGATTGCTTTTAAACATAAAAAGTATTTTGGATACGCAAAAAAGTCTCTTTTTTAGGTTTCACTCAGGCCTGCTCCCTTAAGAATCTTGGTTGACTCTGGTTAACTCCACGTTTTTGCTAATGGCCAACTTGGCGACGTCCGATTAATCATAGTTCAGAATTTTGGGTTGGATCAAAGTCAAACCATGCCAAAACAAGTGTTCTTTTGCAAACGAGGTTTGATAAGAGTTCAGCCAGGGATGATCTTTGCGGAACAACGTTTTTAATCAAATAAACTTTATATAGAACTTCGTGATGATATTAATAGATATAAATTTGTGTACTATTTTTATTTTCTAAAAGTTTCTTGTAGTAATTTATTTAATGAAAATTGCCATTATAAGTTTTTATAAATCAATTAATGAGGACCTCTTTTTGAGAAAGCATTCTGCTAAGGCAGTTAGCAGTGTCTATTCTTTAAATAACAAATTTAATATAAAATTGAGGAGTTCGATACCAAAACCTGCAAAGTCCTTTATAAGGGATTTCGAGACTAACGAAGAAATTTATTATGGCTACAGTTGTAAAAATATGTACACAGTATCTGCGAAATGAATGTTTTTTTTGCCGATGTCTGATGCACGACAGATTTTCTGTTTACTACAAAACGTCGTATAAATAACGCAAATCTTGTGATATTTAGGAAAATATTGTCGTACAAACGTAAATAAATACAAAACTGCACAAATTAATTGTATTTATTTACGTACTACATATTCACTTGAACCATAACCTGTTATATAAGAAAATTTCATGTAAATAACAAATAAATTCGATGATTTAAATATATTCAATAATAACGTTAAATAAACAATATTTGATACATAATTTAAATAACACTAAGCTATAGTATACGTTACGCATGACGTCGTAGCAGACCATGACCAAACACTATGGCGGTGATAGAAATTTTTTGATATTTAACAAGCAAAGGCAATGTGTAACAATCGGACCCCCCGCCGGATGCTCGAGAGCTTTACCAGGATTCGATTGGGGGTTTTAAGGAGAGGAATTTAGTAAATAACTAATTAGGTATTTTATGGGAAAATAACAGTAATATTTATTTGCTATAAATTTAACAATAAACAAATAATAATAAAAAGTAGTATTAAACAAAGTAATATAAGGTCAAAGAAAATAATAATAAACTGAATTTGTATAAGCATAAATGTTAATAAACAAGTTAATTATAAGAAACAACATTTAATAATAATTTGTTATTTATAAGCTATCTCCGGTCGGCTTCGCTAGTCGTAGATTAGTCGGGTAGCCATAACACAAAATATAGACCAAAATAATCAGGCTAGTGTATATTATTTATTATATATATATATATATATATATATATATATATATATAATATATATATATATATATATATATATATATATATATATATATATATACTATATTTATTATATATACATATAGTGTTTGCGTGTATCAGTGTACCTAACTTAACCTAATGCTTTCGTGGAGGCGCGTCTACTAGCGTATTACTAGTGCACTAGTAATCCGGGTGCATCTGTCTTACTAGCATATTAACACCGTATACATTGGAGTACCACTCGAGGAGTGTCATGAGGGGTACTCGACAGTGTACCAGACACGGGGGCGCCCGTAAGTCTGGCCAATGAACTCCCTACTCTACTTATTAAAACTTAAAAGTAAATCCACGCGATCGAGGAGCACCTCGAACCGCGGCCGGACCAATGCTAAAACAGTAACCCGGGTGCACCTGGTTTACTGCATTTCGCGCTGCAAGTATCTGAGTCACCGACCGAGCAGCGCTGCGAGACGGTCACCAGATACGCAGTGGATCCTAGAGACAACGGGGAAAACTACGGGTCAGGCAGCGGGTAACGCAGGATTCGCAGGTATTTAGTATGCGTATTCATACACAGTCGGACCTGGCGCGGGGTACGCCTCGCACAATATCCTTCTAGATATGTATACACATATATAATGTACGTCAGCCTCGTCAGGATTTTGACCGGGGAACGCCCCGAGTCAGAAGTTTGTAATAGCCGTCATGAGCGTCACCAGTTCGCTCGAGCGCCCGCGGATAGACTGAAGAGTCTGAGAAACTGCGGCTAGGCGATTTGGTTTTCGATCTTTCCCTCACCGTGCACTGCGCTCTCGGCGCTGTGATAGCCACTTGTCAACGCTGGCCTGTTCAGTGCACGCGGCCGTGGACTCCTCCTCTCTCTTTCCCCCACCACGCGCTGTACACCTGGCTACTACGAGACACGCTAGCACGGCACAGGCCTAGCTATCTCACTCTCTTTTTCTCTCTCTTTCTACCTCATTTGCTTCACACTCGCAGAGGTTTTGAGGCGACGAAGCAAACATCTATGTGCGTGCACATTAATTTCTTGTGCATGCAATTATAATTACGCGATGAGGAACTCTTTTGTCGCAAATGTAAGCAGATCCGCATTTTTTAACCCCTTTAATAAGAGAATGCTTGTATTATTACACAAATACACTATTCAAATACAAATATTACACAAATACAAGTATTTGTATTATTAATTTTAAAGCATAAATCCAATTACCATACGTAGTTTTGTGAAACGATATAAAAAATCATTTTTAAAATCAAGTTGTTTATTGTTTTATTAAAAAATTAATGTGACTTATGAAATCGCTTTCAAAACTCTTGTAGCACTATAAATTAGCGGGAAAAAAGTAACTTCACTAGGAACTCGTACAGATTCCTTTATTTCTTCAAGTTCCAATAACCCTGATTTTCGATTGTCTTTTAACAATATTGTCTTTTAACAGTCCAATAGTCCTGTTTTCCAAGTCAAAAAGTGGCCACAGTTGAGATGGGCCTAAAGTACTCTATGCAACTCGAGAAAAAAGTCGATTTTTCCCTCAGGCAGTAAACTCACCCTCGGGAAAAATATTCGACTTTTTGCCCTTGTTACATAATGTACTATTATCCCCGACTCAACCGTAATTACCACTTCATTGACTTCAAAATCGGGACGAGAGTAGCATATAATTCCCACAAATCTACTTTCTTACGCAATTTTTTTTTCCGAAAATTTTTTTTCCGAAAATGCATTTTTTTAATAATTATTCTCTATATTAAATAGTACATTATGTAACAAGGGAAAAAAGTCGAATAATTCTCTCGCGGGCTAGTTCACTGCTCGAGCGAGCGAAGCGAAGCGAGGGCATTATCACCCGAGTGAAAAATCGACTTCTTTCTCGAGTTATATATAGTACTATATGCCCATCTCTGCTGTGGCCACTATTTGACTTGGAAAGCGGGACTAATGGACTGTTAAAAAACAATATTGTTATAAGACAATCGAAAATTAGGGTTATAGTAGAACTTCATGAAATTAAGGAATTGGGACTAGTTTTGAGTGAAGTGACTTTTTTCCCGCAAATGCGGGAATAAAGTGACTTCACTAGAAACTACACAAAATTCCTTTATTTCATCAAGTTCTACCAATAACCCTAATTTTCGATTTCGCAAATGCAGGAAAGAAGTGTAATTTTGGTCTCGCTTTTCAGGGAAAAAAGTGGTCATTTTCGTTCAGATGGGCATAAATACATTTTCAATAAATTCTAGTTCTTATCGGAAGTACCTCTTCTTAAGTCAATAAAGTGGCCACAGTTAAGTCGAGAATAATGTTCTATTCTCTTGTTACATAATGTAATATTATTCACGACTTAACTATAACAGCCACTTTATTGACCTGCAAGGCGGGACTAAAGCTTTTTATTCCCTCATATATTTTACTCCCACAAACGCGAGATTAATGTACTATTAAAAATTCAAAAAATTTTGAAAATATTGATAATTTTTATAGTTCTAAAATGTTTGAAAAATCTTGAAAATTTTGATAGTTTTAATAATATTGAAAATTTCAGAAAAATTTGTAAATTTTTGCAAATTTTAGAAAATTTAAAAATATTGTATATTTTGAAAAATTTAAAAATTTTGAAATTTTAGTTTGTATTAACAATGGATGAGTGGGTCTCACTTTTCAAGTCAACAAAGTGGCTACACAGTTAAGTCGTGAATAAAGTTCTATAAGCAACACGAGAGTCAAAAATCTATCATTTCTGCGGGTGATTACTGCCCGAGCGATGCTCGGGCAGTAAACCCCCCCGCGGTCATTATCTACGACTTTAGACCCTAGTTGCATAATGTACTATTTGTTTAAATTTAATATATTTCTTTCTGATAAACTCCATGCTTGAAAATCGTTGATTTTTTCTGAATTCTACTCATATGGTCTCGTTATTTGAAGTTTTTTAATTTTTAACGAATATAATGTTTTTAATTCTGAACATGTGTTATTATTTTCACAAAAAATATTTATATTCAATTAACTAGTTTATCTAAAATTATTTTGCACTACTTACTAATCCCTGCTGATCCATAGATGGAGAAACTTGTTGTGGAGTAGTAGGTACGCTACGCCCTGTACCATCATTCTCTAATTGAGTAAGATCAACTCGAGTATCATCCATTCCTTCTTGCATTACGTGCGCTAATGCAGAACCCGTAGAACCATACATTGTTCTGGTTCCACTTACAGTTGGGGTCGAATGAGATTGTATGGCGGAAACCGATGTAGAAGTAGAAGGATCTCCAAAAGTAAATCTAGCTTGAGGTACTTGCGGAGAACTAACAGCTTCTCCAAATCCATCATTTCTCCGTGGTACAAAAAGTGTCGGAGTACTAGGAACTATACAGTCATCACCTGCATCTTCATACCCTTGCTGCGGTTAAACATTAAATTCATTTTAATAGGTAAGTTAGTTTGATACACAACATATCACAGATATAATTATTTCTACAAGTTTTAGCTATTCATGCTTGAAGTAGTATTTCTTAAAATAGAAATAATTCAAAAAATTAAATTTAAAATTAAGAGGCAGTCAATCGTTCAAGTTCAGTCGATATCTCAAGTGGTAAACGCGTACCTCTTAAGGGGTTAGGCCACTCTAGAGGGGACAAAAATGCAGATTTTGGGAATTATTTTTAGCTTAATGAATAGATTAATCGTAATTTTGTAAACGGGCTCTTATTACACTTGTAATCAACTATAAAAAATAATTTTTTTGTCATGATTTATTACAAAACTGGCGGCTATACACGATTCCTTCGTAGATGTCTCTTTTTTGGATGCGTAAACGGGCGGACCAGTATCTCCGGCAATTTTTGACCTAGAACAGAAAACAACAACATTTTAGATTAGATATGACAACATCTAGAGAACATCGTAGGATTTTGTTTATAACAAATTAAGTATTCAATATATCGTAAAAATCCTACGATGTTCTGTGGAAAATGTAATTTCGAATGTACAGTTAAAATTTGAAGTCCATCGGTGAAGATTTGTTCGAGTTGTGAGTGCGCCCGACTTGAAAAATGTGATTTCGAGAAAAATGCATTTAAAGTTTGAAGTAGTAAAAAATAATAGATATATTTTACATACCACTAATCTGCAATACCCGCGCCATATAATTGGCCTTCTACATTAATGTCCTACTTCTCTGTTTCTTTTCTGAGCGCACTCGAGCTGATTCGTGGCTCTTTTCCACCTTCAGATATTGAATTCTCTGCAAGCTTGATGCGCTGCGCATCTATCTCTAGGCACAGATTGTGACTGGCGGGGCCAATTCTCATGCCCATAACATTGAATATGTGCATGATTGAAGATTAGCCATCATTGTAGTCACATGTAGCAATATTTGTAGCTATATTCAAAACAATTTTCCCACTCAATATTGATTTCGGAACCAAGGCGCACGTAGTTGAATTAAAACTTTCATTACTGTTTTGCGTATAACCACCGATGCAGCGCGTGAGAAGATCGTCACTGCCGAGTTTCTCGTATTCTGGCTTTATAGCTTCATATACCTCATCACAGATAGCTGGTTTATGTTTATGAATATCCAAGATACCTGTAGTCTTCGCTTTTTGTCATGAAGACCAAGAATTATCTCCGATAGGCCGCAGAGCGCTCGGAGTAGACTCAGAGGGGCGTCAGTAGAACTCGAAATTAGGGTACGTAGAGATATCTCACGCCTATAATATTTTGACACATCATTTTTAAAACGTTAATAGCCTTTTGAACAAATAAAAAAAATGTATCTTTGAAAACTTTAGAGTGGCCTAACTTCTAAAGTCGAGGGCTTAAATCTCCTCTAGACTATGCAAACGAACTTCAGAATACATAGAAATTATTAAATACAAATTTTGATCGATATTATGCAATAGAATAATTGTTTGAAAATTATTTCTTTTTTTTTTACAAAAGTGCGGTTATCTCCAATTATGTTTTTTCAATGTTCAGCAAGTCTTATACGCGTAGGATTACAATGACTTAATCTCAAACTTTAAGGATACCTTATTCAATTTATTCACATTACAACCATGAACTCCGATCTTCAAAATAAATTTATTAAGATACTGTTGCCCATAAATAGAATTAAAAATGTGGTAATTTTCGATTATTTTTACAATAAAAATTGAATATAATTTTATTTATTTCTATAATTGTGATTTAAAAATTTGGAGTTCACAGTTATGTGTGGTACAGATATTAGATACTACATAATTCTTTTCTAATCCTATACTTGCATTCCGATGTGCAAGGACAGTATTGAAAAAACATTAATTTCCATTGATAATTGCTAGGTTTCCTACGTAACTATTGGTAAACTGTTCAATAATATATGAAAATTTAAAAAAACTTTCTTTTTAGGTAAAAAATATAAACACCAATTGAAAAAAATGTATCATGTAACTAGCGAATTTATTAAAATTTATTGTAGGACCACCTTAAAAAGAAAGTTCATTATAAATATTCATGAAATTTTATGTAGTATATCCTGAGTTATGTAGGCAAAACTGTCAATTTTTAATAAAAAAATGATTTTACACACTGTCTTTGCACTATAGGGCGTAACCACCTTTAACTGAAGGGTGTTTGAAAATAAGAATTTCTTTGTGATTCTGGTACAATAGCATTATATGAACAATTTAAGACCAAAATCAAAATCATCAGCCAGGCTATTTTCTAAGAAAGTTCACATTAGTTTTTATTTAATTGATTGCAATTTAGTATTTTTTCTAAGAAAAGAAAGAAAGGATATAAAGTCTATAAATCGTTGTCAAAAAATTCTGCAAAAATTTAGGAATGATTGTTGGGCTTTGGAATTTTGATATGTGCAATAACTTTTGAATGTTTTCTAAATTTTCTTCGGTTCTTCGCAATAAATAGTACATTATGCAACAAGGGAATAAAGTCGACTGTATTATTATTATTATTTTTAATTTTGACTTTTAATCGACTTAACTGTGGCCACTATATTGATTAGAAGAATGGGACCCAAGGATAGAGAAAAAAAAAGCTCAAAATTAAAAAAAAATGAGAGAAAGCATTTGTGGGAAATAAGAAAAAATCGCATTTGCGGGAAAAATGTTTTAGTTTTTTCATGCAAATCCACCCGAAGCGCCCGTTATACTTTTCTTTGACGAGGATTAACCTCTGGTTAAAGTGGCTCCATTGTCACTCTATCAAATGTTGAAAGTATAACTCCATAAATAAAATAACTAACTAACCCAACAGTCGTGCGGTACACTCTACCCTAATCAATTTAATGATTTCAATCGTGCATATAGTTTCGCCGTTCTTTTTATAAAATATAACGACTGAAACAACAGACTTGGCAAATTTGAACCCTTTCAGGGGCACACTTTTCTGCAATACCGACAACTAAAATGATGTTGGTTCTGTAGCTTTTTGGGGTCGATAATTACGAATCTCGCATCAGATTTTCAAAATTCAACATGGTGGATCCAATATGGCAGCCGGTAAAACCAAAAAATCCACAAAATTGATATTTTTAGCTAAAATTGCGTATACAGAGGTTTCCGAGGTCGGTGATTACGAAGCTGGCATCAACTTTTCAGAATCCAACAAGGCGAATCCAATATGGCTAAAAGAAACCTCAAAATATTCATATATCGATGTTTCTGTCTGGAATTACGTACAAAGGGATTTTTGGTGTTGCTGATCACTAACCTGGCTTTTATTGTTTCGTTCGTGGAATAAAATGTTTTTTGGTGGTATATCAAAAAGCAGTTATTTTCTGCTTTGATACATAATGTCACATTGCAGGTTGTACAATAAAATTTTGATCGTATCCGAAGTTTTTTAGTGCTACAATTTTCACAGTTTTGGGGAACTCCTTCATGAACGGCAGGTAAATGCATTTGTTGTGACGTTCTAACACTATCAGGTGTTTTAGTCTTTTTTGGAGTAGGGGTTTTGGAAGAGGGTCTTCCCCGTTTCACTCGACCAGCCGGTGCTACCAGTTCATCCACAACTGACAAACGAAACTTCTTAAATTTCAAATTGCTATTGGGATTGAGCAGTTTGAAAATTATGAAAGAGTTGACCAAAATCACATCAATGTAGTGCCAGAATAGACGGTGCCACCATTTTTTTCTCTTTCTGGAAATATCATAAAATGATTTCATCATGTCTGACTTATCAACGCATCCCATGTAAGCGTTATAATCTTTGAACATTTGCGGGCAAGTTACAGGATTCAAAGAACCATCTTTTTGTTTTCTCTGCACCTTTGACAACACAGATGGATCGTGAAAGTTTGATAGAAACTGGACTGGCTTCTTGTCAACACATTTTATCCATCTGATACCGTCATCTGACGTACGGTGTTTACTATCTCCGATGTTCATATCTTTATCTTTTTTTTTTAAGCTTGGGTAGATCTTTACGATCATTCCTAACAGTTCTACAAGCTAAGATTCCATCTTTTAGTAATTAACTCATATTCGTCAAGATCCGAGATAAATCCTTGATAACATTCTCTCTTAAATTTTTTTCAGAAGTACTACCGATGTTCTCAGTATAAATTCGGAATTCACATACAAAGCCCTTCATTTCAGCTCATACCCACACCTTATATCCTCTTCTTATAAGTTTTTGAGGCATGTACTGATTCATAGTATTTCTACCTTTGAATTTTATCATGCTCTCATCTATAGATTGTTCTATTGTTGGATCATAATAATGCAGATAGGTTTGCAGATGGGTCCCCCCTTTTGGGTTCTTTAGTCTTATCATTCAAGTGTAGATTGCTGAGCAGGAAAGAATATCTCTTGACCGGCATTTTTGAATTTATATAAGCATCATTCAGCTGAGGATTCAAGGACCAGTAATCGCGATATGATGGTGACCTTTTCACACCCATAAGTATATTGATTCCGAGAAATTTCTTTATCTCCTCTGCTGTTACAGAATCTTCGTTCTTATTTTTATTTCGTTGACTATAAAGATTAGTTTGTTGAACCATTAGTCCGATATTTTTTTCAGATAAAAGCATCAATAAAACATCTCCACGAGTTTTGACATCATCTGGAATATTTTTTGGTCCAACATCCTTAGTAAAAGGTAAATCACTATGAGGCATACTTTTATTAGGCCAAATACCATCTAATAGAACTCCATCGCTCTCGAATTCACGAGAGTAGTTAGTGAAATGACTTTCGGATTCAGTATTCTTATCAAAACTTTCATCGCCACTTATATAATTTCCATCTACAGATTCATTGTCAGATGGAATTTCAGCTTCCTCATATTCTGTTTCTGAATCACTCATTTTGCCTTCTTCGAAATTACTAAGATAAATTGTAAAAACGACCTATCAGAAAACGTAATACCAAACGATACAGATATATACAAGTAGCATGTATCCGTTAGCCTGCCACTCAAACGTGATGTCTAACACGGATAATATAACTACAGAAAATAGTACCTGTCTAGCCGCAGAAGCCCAAGGCCGATAAATTGTCAAAATTATCAATTAGGAAATCTAGTACCAAACTATACAGAAATATACGAATATTTTCTATCCGTTAGCCTGCTACTCAAACGTGATCTCTAACACGGAAAATATGATGACTACAAACAATTACACCGGTCGAGTGTGTGTTCAATGTGTGCCGGATATTCCGAGAATGTGACACTTACTTGCGAGTAGCACTCAACTCCAAAAATAATATTTTTTGTCTGCCCCTGCATACGTGGACAAGACCTATTTTTGAGGATTCATACCGCCATTTGAATTCAGCATCTTCAATCTCGACAACCTGGAACCGGATTCATAATCAACGATCGCAAAAACCTCTATATACGCAATTTTAGCCAAAATTATCGAATTTTTGCATTTTTCGGCGTTTTTGTAAGCGATTATATTGATTTCTGAAAGGCTGATACCAGATTTGTGAGCAGCGACCCCAAAAACCCCTCTATACGCAATCTTAGCTAAAAATATAAAATTTATGAATTTTTCGGCCTTTCCGAACGCCATATTGGATCCGCCATGTTGAATTTTGAAAATCTGATGCCATATTCGTAATCAGCGACCCCGAAAACCCCTGTATAAGCAATTTTAGGAAAATATATCAATTTTGTGGATTTTTTTGGTTTTACGGGCTGCCATATTGGATCCGCCATGTTGAATTGCAAATTCAAAATCTGAAATTTTAAAAATCTGGTTCCAGGAATGTAATCAGTGACCCTAAAAGCCTTTATATACGAAATTTCAGGCAAATTCATCGAGTTTGTGGGTTTTTCGGTACGTACACCCGACATATTGGATCCGCCATATTGAATTCCGAAAATCGGAGGCGGGATTCAGAATCAGCGACGCCGAAAACCTTTATATACGTAATATCAAACAATTTTTTCTAAAACTGACTCTCTGGCCGAATTTAATCTAGAAAGTCGAAGTTTTTTCATCTTAAATTGTTTATAACTAATTATCTAAACAAACATTTGTAAATTTAAGCTCAGGATTTTATTCCTTAGGTATCTAGGATTATACAGAAAATATTTGAGCTATATTGAGCAAACTGTCTAAGTTATGCACAAAAAACTGAACAAAAAAAGGGTGCCACTATTGTGACACCCGCCCCGGAAAGGGATAATCTGCAACCTTTGACTTGACAATTTTTGACTTGTAAATATGTAAGAAAGTAAATTCATAATAAAGTTACTGTTTTAAGGGGATGCAAAAGGGTACATTTTCAAACAATTTTATCATTGAAAATAATATCAGAATATCTTAAAAATTTAATAAGAAAATGCTTGTATTATTACACAAATACACTATTCAAATACAAATATTACATACATAATACAAAAATTGCACAAATACAAATATTTGTATTACTAATTTTAAAGCATAAATCCATTTATCATACGCAGTTTTATGAAACGATATAAAAATCATTTTTAAAATCAAGTTGTTAATTGTTTTATTACAAAATTAATATGACTTATTAAAACGCTTTAAAAACTCTAGTAGCACTATAAAAGTAGATTCTCATCTCGGGTGCGTAGATTTTTATACTTATATAATCATTAGCATTATAGATAAATTTATAATAGCATTATGCCCATCTCAACGAAAATGGCCACATTTTACCCTGAAAATCGAAACCAATATCACACCTTTTTCCCGCAATAATTATTAGCGAGAAAAAGTTTATTTTTCCCCGCAAATGCGGGAAAAAAGTTACTTCTCTAGAAATTAGTCAAAATTCCTTTATTTCATCAAGTTCTATTAATAACCCCGATATTCGATTGTCTTTTAACAATCTATTAGTCCCGCTTTCTAAGTCAAAAACTGGCCACAGTTGAGATGGGCATAAAGTACTATATATAACTCGAGAAAAAAGTCGATTTCTCCCTCGGATGATACTTCCCTTGCTTCGCTTCGTTCGTTTAGGCAGTAAACGCACCCGTCGGAAAAATATTCGACTTTTTGCCCTTGTTACATAATGTACTATTATTCCCGACTCAACCGTAATGGCGACTTTATTGACCTCAAAGGTGGGACAAAAGTAGCATACGATTCCCGAAAATCTACTTTTCCCGCAAATTTACTTTATTCCCGCAATTTCTTTTTTCCACAAATGCATTTTTTTAAATTATTTTTCTCTATATTAATATACATTGTCAATAAACAGTTAAGTCGAGAATAAAGTTCTATACGCAACACGGGAATAAAGTCGAGTATTCCCTCGGTTTATTCCTTTATTACATAATGTACTATTTTCCCCACTTAAGTGGGGAAAAATGAATTTCTTTTCACACTTTATCTAAACACGCTCGAAATGCGCGATTTTCGACGCTACTTTTAGGCAGGAAAAAAGACCTATTTCATGCCTTCGATGCCAGACGACTGCTGAAAATATCTTACCCGAGACTGAAAAAGCTTTTCTTCTTGTGTTACACAGCGTGTTTTATTTTCAACAAAGGCATGATAGGGCCTTTTTTATGCATGAAAGTTGGGTAGGTAATCGCGTATTCCGACTCGTGCACAACGCAGTTAAAAATTGTTGTATTTTTAATTTTCACTTTTAATCGTACAGTTAAAATATCTGCACTTATCTTATTTCAATTTTAATCGAAACTTGCGCATGCGCAGTTACGCACTTGTGACTAGCATGAACAAAGGTTAAACCTGAAAAAATGGGTCCTGAGCTTATTTCTTACATTTTCTCCTAATTTTTGAGAAGTGGAAAAAAAAGTTATGTTGCCCCGCCAAGGCGGGGAAAAAAATAGTCATTTTTCCTTGCCTCATTTTTTCCCCGCTAAATGAATATTTTCTACGCTTTTTTAGGTATAAAAAAGGCCTATTTCATGTCTGAGTTGAAAAAAATTATTTTTATAACACCTGCATGAAAAAGAGCCTTTTCCATGCCTGTGAAGTGAATGAAAAATATATCATTTCGAGCATTTTCGAGCTGCATCGAGATAAAGTCTTTTCGATCCAAGGAAAAAATTCTTCCGGATAAGATGTTTTCAAAATTAAAATTTTTTTCTAAATACAAAATTATTGGAAAATTATAAAACTTTTGTAAATTTAAAATTGTAGAAAATTTTGAAACTTCTAAAAATTTAAATTTTTTTGAAAACTAAAATGTTGAAACTTTGAAAACTTTGAAAAATTTGCAAAATTTGAAATTTTTGAAAAATTTGCAAAATTTGAAATTTTTGAAAAATTTGCAAAATTTGAAATTTTTGAAAAATTTGAAAATTATTTTATTTATGTTGGTGTGGTGGTCGACTTAATATGATCGGTTCCCCGTCCACTTTGCTTGCAAAAAAAGGGCGTATTCATGCACTAATTACAAAAAATACGGTGTGTAACAGGGGGGAAAAAGGACTTTTTGCACAATGTACTATTTTTTCGATTGCGAGATCGGAAATGATGCTATTGACTATTGTCAATACCTTATTTATTGAATAAACTTTGAGGCATTCATAATACTACGTGACTCGTGTATTGCACGTGTAGGTGAACACAATTTTCTTCCACGGCGGTTACTTGATTTCTTTTGACCAAAACATAATTGCAGTACTTTTTCATTCAGTTCATTTCTTACGTACTCGCCTTATACCCATCCTAAGGCTCCATATTAAATAGAGAGCCTCTGTATGCCATATATTCTCTTAATAATAGCTATAGCCGGTGAATGCTTCATAGATTTGACTCCGAATTTGTTTTTCGTATACTTTGATTTTATGAAATATGACTCAAATTAAATTTCTACACGGGTTAAAAAACTGCAAAGTTCTATTTATTAAAAGTTCGTATGTATTACGTTTCTAAATACGACGGGAATATGATATAAAATATTCAATAAAAAAATCTGTTTCTTCCACCATACAATCCAGTAAAACTTCACCAAATAGAAAATTAATATTTTCATTGGAAAATGTACTTTGTATTATTCAGTCGGCTTAAACATCTAATCAGTTGTAACAAGGAGAATCCAGACCCTCTCACAAAATTTAATGAAATTTTAGAAAGTGTTTTTTTGTACTTTAAAATGAGGCCTAGCACCAAAATTTTTTTCCAATAGGCCTTTTTTCTCGAGATGAAATATCAATCCCAGTAAAAGTTATTAATAATCGAATATAATTACTGGAAATTCACGAATATTGGACGGAACTTAATTGTTATAAATATAAATAACTTTTACTCGGATTAATATTATTATACGCAACAAAGCTTAAATTAAAGGTCTTTTCGCCTAGTTTTATTGTGTTTTAGAGCCATCTTTTACTGTAAAAACATGCAGAGTTACTTTGAGAAGAAGACGTGCTTCGTTTTACTAAAATTATACGTACTTGGGGTATAATGACCCATATCTCGAGAAAAAAGGCCCATTGAAAAAACAACGGGTACTAGGCTTTATTTTTAGATACAAAAAAGCAGCTCTTAAAGTTTCATCAAATTTCTTGACCTGGAGGGTGTGAAATCTCCTTGTAAGTTGAATCATACCTAATATGTCCGCAACATTTCGGCTCGTAACAGGCTTCCCTTAAAAATTTATGGTTGATACAATTTTTTGTCCCATACACATATACCCTCACGTACATTTTTAAGAAAGCCATACATTCTGATTCAGGAACCTCAAAATGATTAAATTCCATCAAATTCTCGGTTTAAAAAATTTTTATCGTTACAAAGCTTTCTCTGTGAGAAAGCAAACATTGATGTACACCAATCTAATTATTCTCCTGAATATTTCAGAAACTCTGACAAAACAGTTTTAAGGGTGTCGTCTACGGGAAAAATGGTCAAATATTTGGAAAAAATAATTTTCAAAAGTCATATATTATCATTCTACATATAAATATGTATCAGAAAATGCTCCTATGAGGCCCTCAACAATTTTTTTTCGAAGTCCTACGATACTTTACAGATTATGAAACAAATTATAGAAAATCGATAATTTTGATACTTTTTTATTTTTCTTATTTCGAGTTATGTTTTCAAGTTATTATGAATATATACATTTCAGTATATACTAGTACTCGAACTATTATTCTGCAAAGTTTTTAAATTGTACGGTCAATTATTAAATCTGTTGGTACAAGTCGTACCAACCTGCAGTCATGGACTTACCGACCGCGACGAAACGTCCCAACAGCAGACAACAAAGATTTACTGGGCTGGTGTAGTAGCTTGCAGCTGTCACTGTTCCAGTAATATTGTAAACATGTGCTCGGAAATGTCTACTTGTGACTACTTGTATTATAATAATCAGATAAGTTGTTTTATTCTTTAGATATATTGTATAATTTTGAGTATTTTTCTTTGTGGTACTTTCTATCTTCAGGCTGACTGGAAACCACACTGAAGAGTCACTTTTCTACACAATAAAGAAACAACGTGAAGTCTAATAGAATGCCACATAAAGGTTTTAACATTTAAGAAGGGTGAGTAATTTATTTAAAACAATACTAGTCATAATACGTATATTTTTGTGTTATGCGTATAATATTCTATTATATTTCTTACATAATTACTAATATAATTTTTTTCAGATTCAAATTTTGTATAAAAGCTATATATAACAATATTATTATGGAAATGAAGAATAAAATAATATTTATTGATTCATACGAGTATCCTAGATATAACTGAATTTTAATATACTTATGTTCCCATATTAAGTTCAGTCATAAACATGATTTTAGTTTTTGAATTGGACCGCAGGTTAAGCTTTCTGCCGCATATTCAAAAAGTCGCAAATAGAGCACTGGAAGCAGGAGCTAACCTCTCCAAACTTATGCCAAATGTCCGGAAACCAATAGAAGGCAAAATGTGACTATTCTCAAGCGCAGTCCTCTCCAAGCTGTTGTACGCAGCCCCCGTCTGGACAGAATTCATAGACCAAAGAGAGCACGACAAGGCAGCACTGCTGTCGGCTCAATGTCCTCTTACCATGAGGTTAGCGTTCGCATATAGAACAGTATCGACCAGCGCGGTGCAGGTCATTGCTGGGGTACCTCCAACAGATCTTCTGTTGAGAGAAGCATAAATACGAAAGCGAGAACTAGGGTCATAAATAGGTGGCAAAGCCGATGGGAAAACGAAAATACAGGTAATTGGACACACCGTCTCATCCTAATCATCGACCAATGGGTTAACAGAGCCCATGGAGGGATTGGGTTCTACGTTGATTAGGATCTGACAAGGTATGGGTGCTTCAACGAATACCTGCACCAATTCAAAAAGAAGAAAGAGGCAGCCTGCCAATATATACACAAAATACTGCAACTAATAATACTGCAACTAGCCCCATGACGACGCTGAACGCACGATCTTCGAGTGCTCACAATGGCAACAGAGTAAGGAAGAAATGATTTCGGTCTTACGGCAGGTTGTGACAGCAGACAATATCGTAAAGCTTATGTTGCGCTTCGCGTCTAACTGAAACGTCATTACGAGAAACACGTGCCACACAATGAGGCGGAAAGAAGAAGATGAAAGAAGAAATCAAGTTAAAAGAGTCCAAGATGAATAAAAAATGAAGAATGAAGAGAAGAGAAGAAAGAAGAATGAAGAGAAGAGAAGGAAGAAGAATGAAGAGAAGAGAATAAAGAAGAATGAAGAGAAGAGAAGAAAGAAGAATGAAGAGAAGAGAAGAAAGAAGAATGAAGAGAAGAGAAGAAAGAAGAATGAAGAGAAGAGAAGAAAGAAGAATGAAGAGAAGAGAATAAAGAAGAATTAAGAATGAAGAATGAAGAATGAAGAAACAAGAAAGAAGAGAATCAAGAATGAAGAAAAACAAAAATGAAGAGAAACAAGAATGAAGAGTGAAGACTAGAAGAACAGAAAGAAGACGAATAGAAAAAAAAGAAAGACCCTGCAAGGCTAGGAAGGTGGCGCCACCTGAAGTAATGTCTATCGACTGTGCCGGGGTATAAATAAATGCAACGGAAATGGCTCATTGGTTTTAGTGAGTAAGAAACTCACACTCCCTGGGAGTGCGGACCCTCCCAGGCATCTCCTCGTGGAAACACCTTAATACACGAGACGGTCAAAGCTGGATCCCTTGCATGTCCAGCACTGCATATAAATATGCGGAGATGCATGCGATATGGTGACTGCTGGACTGATGAAAATTTCCACGCATTATCTCTAGTAAAAAAATGTTAATGATAATGATAATAATAATAATAATAATCCCTGGTTGCCCGAGTTGACGCGTGGCCGAGGCATAGCCTCCCTGGCATGAGGAATCGCAGCGATTCTCCTGGCGTGGCTTGTAGCTAAATGACTTTCCAGTTCGCCTGGCAATCAGACGATGACTAAATGACAACCGAACACACGACCACAAGCCATACCAGACACTGAACAACACCCAACGTGTAAGAGAAAATAGGGGCCCATCACCTTAGCACCTGTACTGCCCCACCCCTTCCTGATGCGTGACCCAAGACAGCATGAGAGAAGTATGAGCATCGCAGGGGTCCTATGACCTGGTATCGCCTGGAAGAAAATGAGATGGGGGCCGTATAAATGGGCATCGCCTGAGACCAAATCATACGAGGGTCTTATGAACGGGTATCGCCCGAAAGAGAATGTATAAAGTATGACAGAGACGGCGGGCACTATAGACGGGTATCGCCCAAGACAGATGAATGGAGAGGAGAAACACAGAGGGGACAGGCATCGGCAGGACCATTACGGTCCAACCACACGCGCAATCTCGGCAAGCACTCACCACACAAGGCGATATACCACTACACGCAAGAAACTAATGCACTTATACACTACACACATATTTACACATACACAAGAGTCACGCTACGTAACGAGCATGTTGACGTTGCCCACAAGGGATGTGATGCATAACGCATGAGTCGTGTGTAGCGTGGTGGCTCCCAACGTCTACGCGTCGTACCCGTGGGGGTACCAGGACACCAATGATTGAAGATATGTGCGCAGGCTATTTCGGTTGCAGATTTCCCGTCACTAGCCCCAAACGGTTGTGGCAATTGAGATAGCTATAGCCGCGTTCACACCTCCACCTCATTAGGTAACCGCGTTCGGAGACGGCCTGGTATCCTGGAGAACCGTAAGAGTTATCGCAAATAAAGATATTAGGGGGATGGCGACCAATGGGGAAGACGGGGATAAGAGTTCAGGGCTCACGCCGTCATGCACAATAATAGCTGCAGGACAGCGGGGTGAAAGTGTTCTTTGCAGCGAGACGCAGCCGCAGAAAATGGTCTCGTCCTATGATCACAGTAAAAAACAGGAATGGGAGGAGATCAAAAAGTGGCTCCTTCAAATTAAAAGAGGAGAGGAAATGGCGGAAGAACTTGAACACAATATCCCATGCGATAAGGGGAATGCCCTGGAGACCATGAAAATGTTACTGAGAGTAATATACGATTACATTAACAATTAGGCAAAAAGCTCAGGGGAAGCGTTTAAAAAAGGGATACTGATTCTACATAGCATGGTCCTGCTCATGTCTGAATGGGACAATGACATGGAAGAACGGATAAAAATAGATTAAAACAAAGGCCTAGGTGCCGCCCGAGACTCCGGGGACGTAATAGAATTAGCGAATAGGCCAACGATAGAGTTCATTGACCTCGACGAGATGGCGACCGAATCGGAAGTAAAAGAGGCAATAAAGCGGGCAACAGACTGCACGGCTGACCCAAAGGTCACACTCTTTACGCCGAACAGCAGAAGACAGAGAATGGCTTTGACCGAGGTAAGATTAAAAGGCAAGATTAGGGTAGGATGGATAAACAGTTGCGACATACGACCCAGAGTGATAGTAACTCGATGCCACAAATGTTTCGGGTACGGTCACAGAAAAAACCAATGCAAGGGCATAGACAAAAGCAAGCGCTGCTGGATATGTGGCAAAGAAGGTCACATTGCAGTTGCATGTACAGCAAAACCGGACAAGAGTTTCACCTGTTTTCTGTGCGCGGAGAAAGGGGTAGACATCAAAGCTCGAGCCCATTTTCCTCGAGAAGGCGCATGCGCAGTATTCAGAGACGCTCTTAAGGTGTGCAAGTCATATCCGCCAAGATGATCCGCATCCTGCAAGGAAACATGCGGCAGCCCAGCTCACGATCGCCTCCCGCAATTCATCGAGTAGTGGGGAGTGGACGTAATGCTCCTGTGTGAACAATACACGAACGAAGATACCATATCATAGATATCGAACGAAACAAAACCGGTCGCGATCTGAGTGAGACAGGAATGCCTGACGACAGACTGTGTCGTCGAAGACGACTTAGCATGGGCAAGAGTTGGGTCGATTACTTTCGTGAGCGTATACCTCTCCCTGAACTTAACAGTACCCAACTTCATATCAAAAATCGAAAAATTAGAAGACTTCTTGAGGGAAATACCCGACAAACTCGTAGTGGGGGGGGGGGGGGGGTTTAACTCGAGAGCGATAGAATGGGGAATGCCAGAGACGAACCGTAGAGGGGCGAGCATACTCGACTTTGACAGCAAGACTACACGGCTGAACACGGGTTCGGCATCGACGTACATTAGACCAGGATTTGGACGCTCCATACCAGACGCGAGTTTCACCGGAGACTATCTGGCGGGGGCAATATAAAACGAGCAGGTTACGGAACAGTATGTAGGTAGTGACCACTAGTACATAAGCTTTGAATTCCATGACACATAGGTCGCTAGAGGGAGACAAAACGAGCACGCTCCGCGATTGAACACCGAGACGGATGGACCGTGAGAGGCGGCATAAGTTATGCAAAATGAGGCGTAACCATCTGACGGGATCCAGAGCGAAATCGTCGGTCGCGACAGAGTGAAGATACTCGGCAAACGAATAACAGAGCTGATCACAAAAGCTTGCAACGCCGCTATACCTCGGACAAGTAGGAAATTTCGTGATCGACGACCTGCCTACTGGTGAACGAGTGCAATCGCGAACTTGAGGAAAAACTGCCACAATCCGAGACCGAGGGCACAGAGAGCTCAAAACCGCCCAGACGCGGTAGATCACCTAATATAATATAAGGTAGCTCGCAAAAGATTGCGCACCGCGATGAAACAGAGCAAAATCCACTGTCCGAAGCAGTTATGCGAAGACGTAGATCAGAATCCCTGGGGGATGGGCTACAAAATCGTAACCCGGAAACTAGGTAAAATGAAAAAAAAAACGCGGTCATGAGCGCGCGAGACACGAAAATGGGAATTAGCAGATTATTCCCTACCAATCCCCTAAGAGAAAGCGCGGACTACTCGGACAAACAGACAGACGATATTTCGCTTTACCCGGAGCGCGAATCATGGAGGTCGTGTCTACGTTGAACAGCGGAAAATCACCAGTACCGGACGGTATCCCAGCGGAAGCCATAAAGGTCGTCGCGTCCCAGAGACCAGAAATACTCCTGAACATGTACAATGAGTGCCCAACTGAGGTGGTTTTTAGGGGATATTTCGGGAGGCAGGAGACCTATCCGACAAACAGTTCGACTTTAACTAAGGCGGTACAAGAGACAGACAAGGTGTGCCACGCAGGGAGAAAAATAGTTGTGCTGATGACACTTGACGTAAAGAATGCCTTTAACTCTACCAGGTGGGTCGACATCCTGAAGGCCCTAAATGATTTTGAGGTGCCGGCTTACATACTTAGGAAAGTTGGGGACTACTTGAAGAACAGAGAACTTACATACGACATGGAGAGAAGGACGCAGGACCAGCAAATCACAGTAGGTATTGCACAAGGATCGATCCTCGGATTGGGGCTTTTGGAACGCGCTGTCTGATGCGCTACTGTGGCTCGAAATATCCCTGGACGTGGCGTTGGTATAATGCGCGGACGACGTCGCAGCAATCATAGTAGCCGAAGACGAGAAGCAAGCCCAATTTAAACTGAACATCGTTATGAGACGCGTGATCCGATGGATGGGCAACCACAAACTGCAATCAGCGCTAACAAAGACAGAGATCGTACTTCTGACAAGAAAGCAGATAGAGATTATCACAACAAACATAACCTAAAAAAATTTTTAGGTTTATATTCAGCTCTGTACGGGTGACCCATTGAGCTCGTTGGTGCGTTCAAAATGGTAATCGTGGAAGATCTCTAGAATTTTTAGAAAATAGACGTGTTAAAATTCCGTGGATTTTTATACATTTTCAGTCATTATCTTCAATTGTTAATAGCTTTAGACTCAAATTAATATTTTTTAACGTTACGGGTCTTCAATTAAAGCTCTTTCTGCTTACTCTTATTATCTGTCAAGCCATTTTTTCTAGTGTCAATACATGCATATTTATAATCACTAGAAGAGGTACTTTTTTGACTAAAATAACGTATACTCGGAGTAAAATAGATTATACCTCGAATATAAGGACCCATTAGAACAAACTAAGAGTACTAGGCTTCATTTTCAGGTAACATAGAGCACCTTCCAAAGCCCCATCAAAATCCGCGTTCCACAGGGTTGGCGTTGTCCGTGTAAGACTTGAGAGGAACCAATGATCTTCCTTCTAAAATCTTTTGCAAAAAATCGATTTTCTAATTACGCTTTAAAATAATGCTTAATTAAAAAAGTAACTTAACTTTTTCTGTTTCACAAGTAATATTTCTTAATAAAATCTATTCATTCATATATAAATTTCTTAAACAATAATTAAATGTAATGTTATGAAGTTCTACATACACATATCTGATGACATAGTGATTAGAAAGTGAGTTATAAAATGAAAGAGTGGATAAAAAAAGTAGTTCAGTGTACTATATTTCATTAGTACATCTAAAAATTATATTTTTCTTTTGACTTTTCTCTATTTAACTCAGACTTTTCTTTAAAAAATAATAATATGCAGTATCTCTACGTGAAACTTGTAACACCACATTTTGTGTGTGTTACACAAATTACCAGTCTGTCGAACGAGCAGCTCAGTGCAAGTCCGAAGCTGGACAAAACTTGCCTATAAAAGACCTAATTACACACTACTCTCCTACTACACTCATTATACACATACACACACACTATTTACACTTTCTCCTCGATAACACAGAGCAAGCGAGCTCTTCAATACCCTGAAGCAGCTGAAGAAGACGCACAGCTGCCATCCCATAGAGCCTCGCATAGGTTGGAGCCGGCTGGTCTTGGCTGGGGTGCGCTGAGTGTGCCCTGGTGTCTCCTCTCCTTGTTCCCTTCCTCTCGAACAAACCTAAGAGGACATACAGAGGGGATTAATACTTCAGAAAATAAGCAAAATGGTATTAGAATAATACCCACCTAGTTTTATGTCTTGAAAGACATGAATGGGTCCACCTTGGGCGGAGCGGATACTCCGGAGGCCTGCAGTATACACCCTAGAAAATATAAAGCTGAGTTAGCCTACAGCAGATACGAACATCAAACTAGAACTCTCTTACCTGGTTTGGAGGGTTAGTAGAGGCAGTGTGGTCTCTTAGATGCAGTATCGTAGCTCAGCTCATGGCCTGCTCCACCCTATCAGTAGCAGTAACAGTCACCGAAGCACTCGCCAGTCACCTAGAAGCAACCTAGCATTAAGTAGAGTAAATTACAGTGGTATACATAACGCTGATGTCACCTGATAGCAGTGGCAGTTGAAGAATGCAGTATAGCAAGCTGCAGAGTAAATATAACCTCTTCGAGGTTAACCGCGTCCACTGCTCCTGCTGCAAGTACGCAGTCATGGGACTTGCAGCTCTCGTCTTTGTGCCCCTTAGTCGGCACAGTTGTCCAGGTGCACCTCCTGCTGCATCCCTCGTCATACTTCCTCGTTCTGGCTCCGAAAACACCGTCAGCAAGCCGTCGACTGCGTGCTACACAGCGTAACGTCACCGCAAGCAGACGCTCCCCTTTCCTCCTTTTTACTCCTCTTTCCTCCTCACTAGGTGCATGCGCTGCGACCTCAACCGGGCTCGATTGGCACTAGCGAAATGCGAGTGCAGCGCCGCGGGTATGAAGCGACAGCCTCGCTCACTTCGTACTAAGCCGCGCTCGTAGACACCTTGTGTTTTTTGCCTGCTCCGTTGCGGAAACGTATATACTAGCTATCTCCGATTTGCGAACTCATAGCAGTTTCCATACCTCGATATTATCGTCCACCTTCTCGTACCGCGTGTGCCAACCAATTTGTATTTTCGAAGGAGGCTGCACTGGATTTTGAAAAGAGTAAGTTGCACAGAGTATTATCGTGCGTATCGAGTATATATATATATATATATATATATATATAAATAAACATTATGGCAATAATTTTAGCTATATAAGCCAAGATTATTGCGCGGCACATGCAGACTTTAACATTATATTTATACGAGGCTTTAAATAAATTACGACACAGGAATTTAGGATAAAAGTATGAACACTTGAGGATATATATATATATAGAAAATCTAGCGTCGCGTGCATCTGTCGAGCATCGCGTCGCGTGCCTTCCATTTTCTCTTGTGTTTCACCACCGAATATTCTGTAGAATTTGCGTCCCTGAGTATTAACTTCTTCTCTCGATTATATACCACCGTACCGCCGTGCTCACCGTAGTTAGTTGAAGTTTATAAATAATTCTATGTGACGAGAACACTTGCAAAATCGTGCTGCGAGTTCGCGCAACATATCGTGTATAAATTGAATAAACCTCAAGTGTTCATACTTTTATCCTAAATTCCTGTGTCGTAATTTATTTAAAGCCTCGTATAAATATAATGTTAAAGTCTGCATGTGCCGCGCAATAATCTTGGCTTATATAGCTAAAATTATTGCCATAATGTTATATATAATACTGCGTAGCTGTCAACGTGCTCGTCACTGTAAATCAATAAATCTCCCATTGAACTCTGTCAGTGCTTCCTAAATTTTAGTCAACTTTTTACTGTAGATGACACGTGCGAAAGTTTTGTTGGCTAAAAAAATAATTTTATAACGTTGTGTCGAGAAAGCTACTGTATTGTCACGTTCTGCGAGCTCAAAACTTTTGTAATAAAAGCAATACTCCTTTTTAGACGTAACTCTAACCAGAATTTCACTTCTCTCTCTCTCTCTCTCTCTGTCTCTCTCTCTCTCTCTCTCTCTCTCTCTCTCTCTATCTCTCTCTCTGTAAGTAGAAGTTTACACGAATTTTTCGCTCCGCCTGAAACAAACATTTTCTGCGTTTTTTGCCTTCGGGCGTCTTTATTTGCAGATCCTTGCAAGCGAGTTAGTGCAAGCCTTCATTGTTGCTGTTATTTAACAGTATTTTGAGGTGCTTGCGTTTCATTTTTCATTTTGAAAATCGGAGTGTTCACTGCTTTGGAGGTTATTTCCACGCCGATTTGCACATATGCTGGTATTGATATCTGCGCATGCCCGAGTTTCCGAGAAAGCCGAGATCTTCTTGAAATTTGGACACACTGTTCTCCACGACACCGAGGTTCTCCAGCAGATAACAAGTCGCCTACGCCGAACTGGGGTTTAAGTTCTCCGCTTTCTCAACAGATGTCATCACCTGCGATTTGCTCTGCAAGTGTCGGTACTATGCGTGTGAGAATTGTTTAAATTTGGCAGAGCCATCGCAACGACCGGTTATGCTTCTATCGATAAATGCGTGCGTACAGTGATGAGTAGACGTCAATGTAGCTTATGCGAGCGTTCCATAGTGCGTGGTGAAGAGCTTTCCATACAGTGTGAAATCTGTAATTACGTCTATCACGTAACGTGCGTTAATCCTGTGCTCATAAACGAATATAATATATTGCGCTGTTGCACAAGCATTCGATCAGCTGTTAGTACACCTTCGCGTTCGCAGCCGAGCGTGACGTCAGACTCTCACCTAGCCTTTCCTTTGTCCGATAAAGTATCGTCTTCACCGGCATTCGTATCAATAGTTACAGAGCAGTGCACTGAGTCGCTGCCTTCATTTCTCGTCTATAATACTGCTTTAGAGTCGGGAAATCGCGGGCAAACATTTTCTCCGTCGTTAGCAGTCGCCAGCATGTCAGATTCAGATGTTCCGGAATATTTTAAAAAATATCTTGAGAAATTCAATAAAACTTCTGAAACTGTTGACCGCACAGAAACTGCTATAATAAGTCTTTCAAATCGCATTACTGCTCTTGAACAGAAAATAAATAAAGCGGATCAAGAACACCGTGCTGACGTGACTGCCCTGCGCTCAGAAATTGTATCATTGTCGCGTAGCATTATTACTGAGGATCCGTGTGAAGTAGTAATTTCGAAAATTCCAGCGCAGATCGAGCTGACTATGCCAACAGCAGCGGATCGCGTACTTTCGGCTATTGGTTTCAAGGGGCTTATTAATCACGTGCTTGAAGTAAGAGAATGGGTTCAGAAAGAATCTGTGGTAGCACCTGGCACACAAGCGAGTGTCCCTGATTCTCGGGAGAATGCCACCGGCGCACCGGCGAATGTTCTCGCTGCTAAATCGCAATCTATCGTGCTTAAATTTATGTCTGCAACTATTCGTAATTCGGTGCTCAAAAATGCGAAATTACTCGATAAAACGGATGCGCAAACGCTCTTCGGTGTCGGAGAAAAGAGAAAGATTTATATAAGTGCTCTCTTGCCCAAGCCAGTATACGCACTATATCGCAAAGCTCATCAAGCTCATAAAACACTGCATTATGCGAGGCCGATCATTAAAAACATGATTGTATGTATGAGAGAAACACGTGAGTCTCCGCTTATCCCCATCCATTCAGAAGATGACTTAGGGACTCTCCCAGTTAGAGGTGTTGAAGATTGACGGTCCGCGGCTCGGTCGATCACTGGGGGGCGAACGGATTCATTAGTTGTAGGTCACATAAATGCAAACAGGCTCACTACTCGCGCTCATTTCGCTTTAATTGAAGAAAAATGCGCCGGCCACATTTTCGATGTACTGGCAATCACAGAAACGTTCTTGCAGAAAGATAAGCCTGATTCGCATCTTGCCTTAGATGGTTTTAACTTTTTTAGAGCGGATCGAGCTGGAAAGGAGGGCGGAGGCGTCGGCTGTTATGTTAGAAATAATTTTGTTGTGAAAATACTAGCGCAATCTGATGCGACTTTTGACAACACGCCGGAATTTATTATTTTAGAATTAATAAACTCTTCAACAAAAATACTTCTTGCTCTAGTTTATCGCCGCCCCTCAGCCGCCTATCCTGTCCACTTTTTTAATGTACTATCCACCCTCTTACCGCATTATATTAATGTCGGTATTACAGGGGATTTTAATATAAATATGTGCCTACATAACGCCGCTTCGTGTAACCTACGCGAACAAATTGAATCTCGTTCTCTTTTCCTAGTACCATCCGAGTCAACACATCATGTATTCTGGCGAAACCCGTCTTCTCATACCTGGCTCGATTTATTTATTGTCAATAACACAGATTCTGTTATAAATTATCAAAAGAGTGATGCACCATTCATAGCGGGGCATGACTTAGTAATACTCACTTTACGTATAGTCAGAAGTGCGGTCTGCACTAGGACAATAATTACGCGAAGTCTAAAAAATGCAGACCATAAAGCACTTACTGTAGTATTACGCGCGAAAATTGCTGCCATCCCTCCATCTCCCTCCTTATTTTCTAACACATTTTTGACAGCTACGCCCATCTCTGGCCTTGTACTTGGCCCGTGCAAGGCTGATGTGAATGAGCTCGAAAATCATATTACATCGGCACTCATTTCGGCTTATGATGCCGCTGCACCGCGAAGGCAAATTGTACTATCTTCCAAACGAAAACCTTGGGTCTCACCCGATATACGCGCGCTAATGAAGCAAAGAGACAAAGCCTTTCAAAATGTCCGCTTCTCGGGATGCAGTAGCGACTATGACCATTTTAGAGCCCTACGATCGCGAATTTCAAACTCTCTAGATACGGCAAAAAATAAATTTCTAGCAGGCAAGCTCAATGGGGCGGTTGATGCTAAAGGAAAATGGCAAGAACTACGGCGTATGCGAGTAACTGGCTCGAACCTTCCATCGCCTTTTTTGTATTTCAGTGCACACGTGTTGAATTTACACTACGCAGCTACAGTAAATCGCTCTCCACCGCTCACTGAATCTGATTATCAAGCTATTTGCAATCGACCGCGCAGTATTCCTGATGCTCCTCGCTTTGATTTTCTCCCAGTTATAAAAACGGAGGTGAAAGACGCGCTTTTTCATGCCCCATCCAAAGCATCGGGACTCGATGGTCTCACAGTCCCGATGCTAAAAATCGGTCTTCAAAATATTTTAGATCCGCTAACAGATTTATTTAACGCGTGTTTAGCTACTGCTACTTTTCCGACGTCGTGGAAAAAGGCTCTTCTCGTACCGCTCGCAAAAGTCAAGACACCTCTTTCACCATCTGATACGAGGCCTATTGCTCAACTTTCGGAATTGTCGAAAGTTCTAGAACGCTTGGTTCATCAACAGCTGTTGGGCTACCTTGAAGTCCACAGGCTGCTTGATCCAAGGCAGGCAGGTTACAGAACCGGCCACAGCACTCAAACTGCCCTCTTGGGTGTATTGGATGACATTAGGCTTGCGATTGATAAACGAATGATTTCTATTCTGATCTTATTTGACTTCTCTAAAGCCTTTGATACCATCCCACATACATTGTTGCTTACCAAACTTCGTGCACTAAACGTGTCTGACAGAGTTCTACGCTGGTTTTTTAATTATCTAGCGGATCGGCTCCAGGCAGTAGTTGATGAAGGCGGTTCGATTTCCGATTGGCTCAGAGCTAATTCTGGTGTCCCGCAAGGCAGTGTGCTTGGTCCGTTACTGTTCGCAATATATATAAACGATCTTCCGAATGTTTTAAGATTTTCAAAGCATATGATATTCGCTGACGACACGCAGCTGATACACCACTGCTATCCGTGCGACATTCTTCAGGGCATTGCAGAGATTAATCGCGATGCTCAAGCAGTGGCCCAATGGGCAAGGGACAATTGCCTTGTCTTAAACCCTGCTAAAACAAAAGTTATGATCTTGGGTAGTCAAGCGTATGTCTCCTTAATTAATTTAAGTACTATTCCTCGCATTGTCATCGACGGCCATTCTCTTCCGTATGTATTTGAAGTACGTAATTTGGGGGTATGGCTTACACCAACATTAGAATGGCAAATGCACGCCAAGCATGTTGCAAAGAAGGTGTATGCCACCTTATACACACTGAAATTTTACAAGCATGCTATCTCTAGGGATATTAAGAAAAATTTAATAGAGAGTCTGATTTTTCCGCGATTTGATTATGCGTGCGTGGTGTATAATCACCTAGATGCGACGCGTGATCTTAAACTCCAGCGAGCGCAAAATGCGTGTATACGTTTTATATTAGGAAATATTCCTCGTCGCGCGCACGTCACCCCATATAGACTCGAGCTTGGCTGGCTATCGGTTCGAGGTCGCAGAGAATATTTCATCGGCACCTTGGCGTATAACATAATTGCTTCTGAAAATCCCTCATATCTCGCCATTCGGTTCTTGCGGTTAAACGTTGATTCTTTCCAGCGACGCTCAGAACGGAATCCCCCACAAGCGTTGTTGTACCCAGCCCCCCGTACCGAAGCCTTGATGCAGTCCTTCTACATTCAGGCTTCGATGCTGCTTAACTCGCTAAACGTGGTCCAGTTCATCCCAACCGCAGTTCGCGAATTTAAGATCTTTCTCATGACTGCTCTCCGATTACGAGATATAGCAGATTGGGAGACTCGAGTGCAAAATGAAGGTCTGTTACTGTAATACAGCGTGTAATTTCTATATATTAGATTGTATGTACGAACTTTTAACTTGCGGAAATTTTTACTTTGCTTATATTTTTTATGTATGCGTTAGGTACCTTCGAATTAACAACGAAATAAATAAAGACTTTTGTAATTAGGCTCTTCTGCCAAATTAATAGCGGAGAGAGCAAAAATTGAAATTAAAATTGTAATTCCATTATCACCTATTTTTGGAAAGTGTATTTTATGTAATTAATTGTAATCTTACTTTGGCCAGACGGGGTTTTACCCCAAGGCGGAATAAATAACAAATCAAATCAAATCAAATCTCTCCCTCTCTCTCTCTCTCTTTCTCTCTCTATCATTAGTTAGAACAGTTTGCGTATGCGCGATCCCAAGCGACGGTTGTTATCAGCGGTCAATATCGCTGAATCACCCCATGTAGATATCATAACATCAATCCGTCGGTAATTGTCGCCATCTGCTAATAAGTTATGAGTACTTATCCTGCTAAGCTATTGACATTTCTCAACAGATAGCAGCTCTTTGTCACTTTTGTGGTATTGTGCATTTCTATACTACGGCCAAATGTGCCGCGTGCAATCAATCAATATCACGTAAACCCACTGAATCTTTGCAGTACATTACATATCTTAAACTATACCACGCCGGCTGCTGCAACCCTTCGTGGAATATGACGTCATCGTCTATTATGTGTTGTGCAAAATATTTGCCGCCTATTACTGTGTCTTCGCAAGTAGCATCGACTGACGTGTTCTAGCGTGAGACAATTCCTCGCACGCCGTCTACGCCCGTGTGTACATTTTTTCGCTCCGTGCTACTCGAATCTCCATCTGGCTCAATAGTTGCAAAGTGCACTAGGTCCCCAACCTCCGCCGCTACTACTTAAGCTGCAAAACACCCTCGTGCTGGTAAAAGTAGCAGTTCTGCCGACTCTGCCACCTTAAACACCGCTCATGTCAAATCGAATAGCTTCGCATCAAACACCAATTGAGACTTAAACGGACTAAAATTTGACAACTTCGTAGAGGAAACTAGGGCTAATCAAACAGAAAACTCAAAATCATTTTCACATCATGAGTTCGCAATTAATAGTCTCTCAGATCGGGTCACCTCACTCGAAAATTCTAATAAAGCAAAAATTGCCGAGAATCGCGCAGAAATTTTGTCTATTAGAAGCGAACTAAACATCCTTGCACTTAACAGAGCGGCCGTTGATACGTGTGAAGTCATCATATCCGGTATCCCGTGAGAGCCAATTATACCTGATGCAGTGGTAACTGAGAAAGTATTTAAAAAATTTTGTTATCGTATTTCGAGACTGGTCTACACCGATATTTATCTCTGCTCGTGACAATATAAATCTCGCGCAAGGGCCACCGCCCGCCGGATCCTCTTCGAATTGAATTTATATTATATATATTTTTATATTTTTTAAATTCTTGTCGTCAACAACGCCCGATACTGTCATCAATAGCAGCGGTAAACTTAGCGGTCTCAAGTGGAACACTATTTTCTGTGTGGGTGGAAATCACACCTCTTCATTCGCCCCCTGTGGCCAAAGCCAGTATTTCAACTTTGACGTAAGGCAATGGTAGCCAAGACAGTGCTAAATTAAGCGCGGTCAGTTGTTCGGAACTTCTCTGTTTTTATTCGGGAATCCAAGGATTTACCGCTCATTCTGATGCGCTCAGAAGCCAGTCAGCATTAACAATGACGGCTGGACGGGCTTGTAGACTTTACCTCTGTGGCCCAAATAAGTGTAAATCGAATACAATGTCATTTTAATCTGCTTGAACACCGTTGTTCGGAACAACTCTTTTGACTCTCTTGCACCTACTAACGTCACCAACTACTCTCCCTCATGCGCCAGTGTGATCAGGCATTCAAAAATGCCAGACAGTTTAGTCTTGTGGCAGACCATAATAAATTCAAGCTTCTTCGTAGCAGAGTTCCAGTCTCCGCGGCACGGAGAAAAATTACTACTGCGGTGAAAGAATCAGTAAAACGCCAGACTCTAAAGCTAAATGGAAGGTTATACGTAATCTCGGGATTGCGAGCTCAAAACTACCTTACATTTTCAGTTATTTCTTACCCTCAGTCCTCGATACACACTACGCGTACATCTCGACTGCCACTCTGCCGCTCACGCACGTCGATCTCTTAGTGTCGTGTGCTGCATCTGCAAACCTGCACACAACCCATTTATTTTCGCCTCGCCCAGTCACGGAGAGTGAAATGGCAACTGCAATTTAAAATACATCATCCAAGACAGTTGGATGTGATGGCATTTCAGTCGAAATGCTCAAACTCGCACTTCCTACTCTTCTAAAACCACTCTCTGCTATCTTTAACGCATCAATAGTAAGCGCCACATTTCCGGCCACATGGAAGCGTGCTCTACTCCAGCCGCTTTCTAAGATCAGCTCGCCCCAAACTCCTTCCGACATCAGGCCGATAGCCATGCTCCCCGAGCTCTCTAAGATATTCTGGAAGGAAACGGCCTTCTTGACCCTTGTCAATCAACAGTACAGAAACCATACTTCTTAAAGTCTTGGATGATGTGCGTCTTGCTAATGATAAGCAAGAAGTTACCGTGCTTCTGCTCTTCGATTTTTCAAAAACCTTTCACATGGTTCCTCATGCACTGTTACTTGGCAAGCTTCGAGCCATGGGGTGCTCAGATCACGCCCTTAAATGGTTTTCCTCGTACCTGTACGATCGTCTGCAGGTAGTGGTTGATGAGGGTGAATCTGTCTCGGACTGGTTAAAAGTCATACTGGGGCAAACACATTAAACAAGTTTTGCGCAGTGCACGGCTCACTTTATACATTAAAGCACTGTAGTCATGTACTCTCTCGGGAAATTAAAACGAATCTTATCGAGTCCCTTCTGCTTCCCCATTTTTATTATGCGTGTGTGGTGTACCACGACCTTGATCAAAGGCAGAACCTCAATCTGCAGCGTGCACTCAATGCCTGCGTACGTTTCGTCTTCGGCTTCATCCCAAGGCGAAGTCATGTCACTAGCTTTCGACTGTCTCTCGGCTGGCTCTCTGTAAACGCGAGGCGTGATTACTTTTTGGGATCGTTAACTTTTAGCACTATAGCCCATGATAACCCAGCGTATTTATCACGTAAATTCTTAGTATTAAATGAGAATGTTGTCACTCGTTGCTCGGCTCGCCTCCCTCCTGGGCCCCTCATCTGCGCAATGCCTCAAACGGAGGCCATGAAACGGTCATTCCTTATTAAATCGTCCAATTTTATCAACCTACTCCCACCATCCTCCTTTCAACCTTCCCTCGTAAATTCCTTCAAAGCTTCTCTCCAAGACTTTCTTCTTCGTAGAGATAATATAGAGTGGTAGAACTCAGCTGAAAGAGAGGGAATTGTGCTTAGCTAGGCCACACTGGCGGGCGTTTCAACCGTGTTCTACTTTCTTCAACTTTTGTACACCGTCAGTGAGGCAATAGCGCTCAATTGCAAAAAATTGTTACAAAGCTGCATTAATTAGTTAGATTTCGAATTTTAATGTCTTATAGTTTAAGTTGCACTTATTATTTATCTTTTGCAAAGTTTTTAACATAATCTTTTGTCGTTATGTACTTTATTGTAACTTGTTACTTATTATGCTGTTCTTATTCATTCTACCGCTACGATGCATCTATAAATCGTTATGGTTATAAAATCTATAAAATTCTAATGTATCGATTATGTGCTGGATGGGGTTATACCCATGGCTGAAATCTGTCTCTCTCTCTCTCTCTCTCTCTCTCTCTCTCTCCCTCTCTCTTCTCTGAGAAGCGATACTACCTTCAGTTTTCTACATATTTCTCTTAATTTCGAGACAGAGTTTAACACCCTAAAACATTGAACCACATTTCCATATATTTATAAAATCGCAATCTTTAAATTACTTAACCCTTTGAAGCACGCGTTTTTTCCGTCAGATTCACGTCGACAGATTTCAATAATTTTGCTTTTTAATAACACTTATAAGAAAGGACATTTAATGTGACCTTTAAGTTGACAGATTTCTGAAAATCACCCATATCAGACTAAATTCATCATATAAAAATACACTTTTACAATGTAAAAACCACTGCTAACTGCCTTAGCAGAATACTTTCTCAAAGAGAGGTCTTGATTAATCGACTCATAGAACCTTATAATGAAAATTCACATTAAATAAATTAATACTTATATTAATTTACGACTAGCCAAAATACTCTCTCGCTTACGCTTGCTCGTTATCAGAAGATTGTCTATTCGTATTTTAGTTTAAAATCTATTATAAAAAAAAAATCATTTTACACGTTCATAGAAGTTACAAGTAACACAATATAAAGTAATGAATAATTATTTAAATGTGTACAAAATAAATAAAATAGTTATATTTGAAAACCACAATAAATCCGCTGTGTATTATTATTTAATGTAAATTAATCAACATAGGATAGAAGTATAACAACGTCTTTTTGTTTCGATACTATGCACAATGATATAAAATAAATAACAAATTAAATTTAAATTAATAAAAAAAAGATAAAAAAATTATTGTTAATGGAAAAATATCACTTACATTTGTTAATCCATAAATAAATCGAGATACAATATAAGTTACACGTATTTCTTGGGAGTACGTATTAGCAAGGTATGATGGGTTTTGTAGAATATTGATGATTTTCTGTTATATTGGTTATTATTTAAGTTGATTAAATAAATAAGTCGTTTGTTTATATAATTTATGTGTGTCTCATTTTCAAATGGTGTTTATGCTAATGCACGCTAGTAAAAAATAAAATTAAATTAAAATATCAATCTAAAGTAAAAATAAAAAAAAATTAAAACTTTGTAATTGTATTGATCTAATATTCCTAACCAACGAGCTAACTGCCCATCTAATTCTTTAAATGACAACGACCAAGTCAAAGAAGCGTGGTCTGTTCTAATCAAGAATTGTTTACCACAAAGATAATGATGAAAATTTCCTAAAGAATCTATCACAGCTAACAGTTAACGACGAGACCACAGTACTTCTTTTCTGAATTAGATAGAACTCTACTATAATAAGCTATAACTCTTTCTACTCCATCCTGTGAACGCACCGATGCAATTCCATGGTTAAAAGCATCTGTATCGGAAATAAATTCATGTTCAAGAGAAGGAGAAGCCAAAATAGGAGGTGTAGTAATAACTTCTTTTAATTTGGAAAAAAGGTTTCTTAACATTCTTCTGACCATATAAATTTAGTCGTTTTTTCCGTTAACTTATAAAAAGGTTTAGCTATAGAAGAAAATCCTTTAATAAACCGTGTATAATAGGAACAGAAACCTACAAAACTCGTAAGATTCTTCTTGTTTTTTGGAATAGGCCAATTTACTACTGTTTGAAACTTCTTCGGATCCGTGGCTACACCTTTTTCTGATACTATATAACCATGATATTCAACTTATTTTCCGAAGAAAACACATTCCTTCGTATTGAGTCGAAGATTTGTCTCTTGAAATCTTGTAAAGACATTTTCTAAATTGCTAAACATTTCGTCGAAATTTTTAGCCATAACCATGACGTCATGAAGATAAATTAAATGAAAAAAGAGATCATGTAATAATTTTTCCATCAAACATTCGAATATAGCAGTGCGTTGCATAATCCAAAAGGCATGATTTTTCATGCTGTTATTTCTCTACCTTCAAGTCGAATTTTAATTTGCCAATAACCACTCTTTAAATCTAAAGTACAAAACTACAAATATCCTGCTAATATGTCAAGCGTATAATCAATTCTGAGTAATGGCTAAGAATCCTTGATAGTGATATTATTTGCTTCTCCGCGTCCTGTAATGTTGTCCTGAGAATCTAATTCTGTACTTTGAGTTTGTTTATGTGTTGTATTGTCATAGTTAGAGACGGATTCGGTTCTCGTTGTTGTTGTTCTTGTTCTGAACAATCTTGTTGTAGGTGTTTTTATGTTTCTTGTAGTTGTTCCGATTGAACTTGTTGTAGTTGTTGTTCTGGTTCTTATTGATCTTGTTGTTGTTGTGTATCTGGCGCAGGCTTCTTTATTGGAGATTGTGTCATCATTCCGAATCGTAGATTCATTAATTTTCACACGCACAAATTCCGGACGAGCCCCCAAAATGTTATGACCAGAACTCACTATTTATAAAAAAGAACGCAAAACTCAGACTTTATTCGTATAACCAAATAAAAGTGTAAACACGACTATTCTCATTAACTGTCAACATCAGACTACTGTTTTTCTGGGTTACGAATCGTTGTCAAGCGCGGCGATTTATGTTGTTCGAATCGCATGCTTGGCTCGATCACAACAATATGAAAAAATAGTGCTTAACATTTGTACATACGATAGATGGTGATTTTAGAATAGTAGATTTTTTCTAATAGTATCAACTTGATAAACTAAAATATGTTTCCTTTGTGTCTAATGAAGATTTTTCACTACTTAAAAAGACTAACAGAGGATATTTTCATTTTAGGTGAACGAGAGATCCCGAAAAAGACGTTTAGAAATTGAAAAAGCGACCAACCTCGTCCTAGTGGAAAATTTGAATCATTTCTTATGTTTTTGAGGATGCTGAATTCGAATCCATTTGAATTTTTTCGATTAAATCATGGTCACCATGAGAAAACTGTCCGCGAAGGTGAAAATTTGAAAACCTTGATTTCGCAGAAATTGGTTGTACTTTATAGTTACATAAATAGATTTGCCAAAATAGATAAGAAATTATCTTTCGATGACTCATTTTATTAATTAAATAATTCTGAGCAGTTATACCTTTTTGAAAATTTCCAGAAGGGTTGCTGCAGTATTACACGAGCTATCTTAGGCAATAAAAAATCAACTGTTTCAATTATGAAATAATTTTTGATTTCTCAAAGAGAAAGCTTTCTAACGATGAAAATTTTCTGATCAGATATGTTGATAAATCTTGATGTTTTTGAGGTTCTTGACCCAAAAAAATATATGTTTTCAAAAAATGTCTGTATGTATGTATGTATGTACGTATGTACGTGTACGTGTATGTATGTATATGTGTGTTAAACCTAAATTTATGTCCACTATAACTCTTGCATGAAAGCATGTTACGGGCTGACATTTTGCAGACATATTACGTTTGAACTTAAGACTTATCAGATTCTAGAGCTAACCGGATAACATTCAGGATGCTGTTCGATAAAGTAGTTACTTTTTAAAAGAATGTTAAAATAAAAAAATGCAGCAGTTTGTAATTAAAATATATAAAAGATAGACATAAATTCTTAGAATGCGCATAATTTTCTTTGCATTAATGTAATTTAAAACTATTCTTAAGCTAACATTTAAAAAGGAAAAAAATCTTAGATTATTATTTATACCATTTTTTAATTAATTTAAAATACTTTTCTATTTATATACGAGGTCTGTCCCAAAAGTATCCGACCTACCTTCTCGATTTCTCGGCGTATCCGACCTACCTAACTCGATTTCTCGGCGCTTGATTTATTCTCCGTCATCCGGAGGGTGGCATCCTTCAAAGTAGTCCCCATTTGATTGAACAAGACGCTCATATCGATGTTTCCACTTATTAAAGCACTCTTGAAAGTCAGACTTCGGAATCGCCTTTAGTGCATTCGTCGCATTAGTTTCAACAGTCTGTTTATTGTCGAATCGATGTCCTTTAAGCGGCATTTTCAATCGAGGACACAGCCAAAAGTCGCAGGGAGCTATATCAGGACTGTATGGAGGCTGGCGGAGCTGCGCAACACTGTGTTTCAATAAATACTGCTGCACAAGGTTTGATGCGTGCGCTGGAGCATTGTCGTGATGAAGAAGCCAGTCACCGGTTTCCCAAAGTTGCGGTCGTTTTCTCCTGATTGCATTACGTAATCTTTTCAAAACTTCAACGTAGTACTCTTTATTGATTGTCTGGCCTGTAGGGGCATATTCTTGGTGCACAACGCCCTTATAATCGAAAAAAACAATCAACATTGACTTGATGTTGCTTCGACTTTGACGAGCTTTTTTCGGCCGAGGCTCAGATGGAAGCTTCCACTGCGAAGATTGTTGTTTTGTTTCAGGATCATAACCATAAACCCATGACTCATCACCAGTAATAACCCTTTTAAGAAAGTTTTCATCACTATTAATCATTTTCAAATTGTCCTGAGCGATTTCTAATCGAAGGTTTCTTTGCTAGTCTGAGAGCAGTTTCGGGATGAATTTTGCACACACACGAGTCATTCCCAAATTCTCGGTTAAAATTCGTCAAACAGTGCTTTTTGGTATTCCAAGTTCATCTTCCAGTTCTCTCACAGTCAAACGACGATCTTGTTCAACTGCGACACGCACACGCTCGACATTATCCGACGATGTTCCCGTCGAAGGTCGACCAGAACGAGGATCACTGTCAACAGATGTGCGGCCACTTTTGAACCGCCTATACCACTCTTTTATTTGTGTTTTGCCCATACACTCATCTTTAAAGGCCTTTTGCAACATTTCAATAGTTTCCGCATAACTTTTCCCGAGATTAAAGCAAAATTTTATGCAAATTCGCTGTTCGGTTCGTTCTGCCATTTTTAGCAATAAGCAAATTGCGACGAACGCAAAAAAGTCGTTGTAAACAAATACACGCTGCTCGGGAACTAAGGCGTTTCATCGGTATCTCAGACTACTGACGAGAAGGTTAGGAGTTGCTGGTGACGTTCGTACCCTCCAGAGGTCGCCTGAGTCTCTCCGCGTGAAGATATGAACGTAGGTCGGATACTTTTGGGACAGACCTCACATTTTAAAAGAGGATGTTAATTTTCAAAAATTTCTTGCCATACTACATTAGCAATTTCTGTTAAATGTTCAGACTCATTTTGAATACATACTTTTTCTGGGTCTTTACATCTAGATAAAAGAACATATAATTGGCCATGAGAAAACAAAGGTCTTTTTATAACTATTCCTATCTCATCAAAACTTTGACCTTGGGATTTATTTATAGTCATTGCGAATGCTAATACAATAGGAAATTGTTTTCTATAAAGAATAAACGGTAATGATGATTCTCCAGTATTTAAGGTTATTCGTGGAATGAATACCCTATCTCCAATTTTTTCTCCTGTTATTATTTCTGCTTCAATATTATATTTAAATAATTATATTATTTTTAATTTTGTACCGTTACATAAACCATCAGTAATACTTAAATTTCTAATCAACATATTAAATTAAACAAAACAAAAAAATCAACGCACACATCTATTTACCTCCTGGGTTGTGTGGAAAAAATAGAAGAAACTTTTATTTAAATGTTATTTTACAAAAAAATTGGATTGATAATTGAAAACTTTATCAATAAAAAATTGTCTTGAAATCCTAAAACAATTTAACTGAATTTAATTTAAGTTTTTAAATGTTTTTCAAATAATGTAACCACTCCATATAACACAAAAAAACGCAGCTATCTATTTATCAATTTCTCTATTTAACTGCAAAATCGTTTCTATCTATTTAAAGTCTGGATATTTTCCTTTTAATCATTATGAGAGATTTTTTAAAAACATTATATAAAACTAAATACAATGAGGGGGGGCTGAGGGGGGAAGAGGGGGGCGGAGGGGGCATGAGGAGGGGGAAGAGGGGAGGAGGAGGGAGTGAGGGGGGTCAAGGTGTTATATGTCAAGGGCAATTGAAGGTTCCAAAATGCGATTTTATTTAATATTTTGAAATTTTGCCAACACTGTTTGATTTTTAGATAAAAAATTAGCGACTTTTCAGAAAAAAATGTAAAAACATTTTCTGTTTAAAATGAGGTAAAGAATCAAAAAAATAATTATTAGACCTTGCGATACTTTGTGAACTCGTGTATTGTGATATATTGCGATATTAAGATTCTAGAAAATCCCTATCAGCTTTTTCAAAATAAACAAATTAAACTTAAGTTTTTCCTATTTCCTTTAATTCTAGACTTATTAGAAAATGGTCTTAACTATTTGCGGGTCGGGTGCCATTATAGTGGCACCCTATTTTTGTTTAGTTTTTTATGCATAACTTAGACAGTTTGAGCTCAATATCGCTCAAATATTTTCCTATATAATCCTAGATACCTGAGGAATAAAATACTCAGCTTAAATTTACACATGTTTGTTTATATAAATAGTTATAAACAATTTAAGATGAAAAAACTTCGATTTTTTATATTAAATTTGGCCAGAGAGTCAATTTTGGAAGAAATTCTTTGATATTACGTATATAAGGGTTTTCAAGGTCGCTGATTCTGAATCCGGCCTTCGATTTTCGGAATTCAATATGACGGATCCAATATGGCGGGCGCACGTTCAGAAAAACCCACAAACTCGATGAATTTGCCTGAAATTGCGTATATAAAGGCTTTTCGTGTCGCTGATTACATTCCTGAAACCAGATTTTTAAAATTTCAGATTTTGAATTTGCAATTCAATATGGCGGATCCAATATGGCGTCCGGTAAAACCATAAAAATCCACAAAATTGATATTTTTAGCTTTAATTGCGTATACAGGGGCTTTCGGGGTCGCTGATTACGAATATGGCATAAGATTTTCAAAATTCAACATGGAAAATCCAATATGGCGGCCGGAAAAACCGAAAAATCAACAAATTTTATATTTTTAGCTAAAATTGCGTATACAGGGGTTTGTGGGGTCGCTGATCACGAATCTGGCATCAGCCTTTCAGAAATCAATATTATCGCTGACAAAATGGCCGAGAAATGCAAAAACTCGATAATTTTGGCTAAAATTGTGCATATCGAGGTTTTTGCGATCGCTGATTACGAATCCGGTTCCAGGTTGTCGAAATTGAAGACGCTGAATTCAAATGGCGGTATGAATCCTCAAAAATAGGTGTTGTCCACGTATGCAGGGGCAGACCAGAAATATTATTTTTGGAGTCGCGTGGTACTTGCGAGTAAGTGTCACATTCTCGGAATATCGGGCACACATTGAACACACACTCGACCGGTGTAATTGTTTGTAGTCATCATATTTTCCGTGTTAGAGATCACGTTTGAGTAGCAGGCTAACGAATAAAACATATTCGTATATTTCTGTATAGTATGGTACTATATTTCCTAATTGATCATTTTGACAATTTATCGGCCTTGGGCTTCTGCGGCTAGACAGGTGCTACTTTCTGTAGTTATATTATCCCTGTTAGAGGTCACGTTTGTGTGGCAGACTAATGGATAAAAAACATTCGTATATTTCCGTAGCGTTTGGTATTACATTTTCTGATTGGTCGTTTTTACAATTTGTCTTAGTAATTTCGAAGAAGGGAAAATGAGTGATTCAGAAACAGAATACGAGGAAGCTGAAATTCCACCTGAGAATGCATCTGTAGATGGAAATGATATGAGTGACGATGAAAGTTTTGATAAGAATGTTGAATCCGAAAGTCTTTCTGCTAATTATTCTCGTGTATTCGACAGCGATGAAGGTCCATTAGATGAGATTTGGTCTAATAAAAGTATGCCTCATAGTGATTTACCTTTTACAAAGGTTGTTGGACCGAAAAATATTCCAGATGATGTCAAAACTCCTGGAGATATTTTCTTGATGCTTTTATCTGAAAAAAATATCGAACTAATGGTGCAACAAACTAACCTTATAGTCAACAAAATAAAAATAAGAACGAAGACTCTGTAACAGCAGAAGAGATAAAGAAATTTCTCGGAATCAACATAGTTATGGGTGTGAAAAGGTCACCATCATATCGCGATTACTGGTCCTTGAATCCTCAGCTGAATGATGCTTATACAAGTTCAAAAATGCCGGTCAAGAGATATTCTATCCTGCTCAGCAATCTACACCTGAATGATAAGACTAAAGAACCCAAAAGGGGGGATCCATCTGCAAACCTATCTGCATTATTGTGATCCAACAAGAGAACAATCTATAGATGAGAGCATGATAAAATTCAAAGGTAGAAATACTATGGAACAGTACATGTCTCAAAAACCTATAAAAAGAGGATATAAGGCGTGGGTATGAGCTGACATGAAGGGCTTTGTATGTGAATTCCAAATTTATACTGGAAAAATCGGTAGTACTTCTGATAAAAAAATTGGGGTGAGAGTTATCAAAGATTTATCTCGGATCTTGACGAATATGAATTACCACATCTACTTTGATAATTACTTCTTAAGTATTGCTTTGATGAGTTCATTACTAAAAGATGGAATGTTAGCTTTTGTGGATGAACTGGTAGGACCGGTTGGCTGAGTGAAACGGGGAAGACCCTCTACGAAAACCCCTACTCCAAAAAAAACTAAAACACCTGATAGTGATAGAATGTCACAACAGATGCATTTACCTGTAGCTCTTGAAAGAGTTCCCAAAACCTGTGAAAATTGTAGCACTAAAAAACTTCGGATTGGATCGAAATTTTATTGTACAACCTGCAATGTGACATTATGCATCAAAGCAGAAAATAACTGCTTTTTAAAATACCACCAATAAACATTTTATTCTACGAACGAAACAATAAAAGCCAGATTTGTGATCAGCAACACCAAAAATCCCTGTGTACGTAATTCCAGGCAGAAACATCGACATATGAATATTTTGAGATTTCTTTTAGCTATATTGGATTAGCCTTGTTGAATTTTGAAAAGCTGATGTGAAATTCGTAATTACCGACCCCGAAAACCCCTGTATACGCAATTTTTGCTAAAAATATCAATTTTGTGGATTTTTTTGACTTTACCGGTAGCCATATTGGATCCGTCATATTGAATTCTGAAAAGCTGATGCCAGATTCGTAATCAGCGACCTTGAAAATATCAATTTTGTGGATTCTTTTGGTTTTACCGGCCGCCATATTGGGTCCGCCATGTTGAATTTTGAAAATCTGATGTCAGATTCGTAATTACCGACCCCGCAAACCCCTGTATACACAATTTTAGCTAAAACTATCAATTTTGTGGATTTTTTTGGTTTTACCGGCCGTCATATTGGATCCGCCATATTAAATTCTGAAATGCTGATGCCAGATTCGTAATTGGCGACTTCGAAAACCCCTGTATACGCAATTTTAGCTAAAAATATCAATTTTGTTGATTTTTTTGGTTTTACCGGCAGCCATATTGGATCCACCATATTGAATTCTGAAAATCTGATGCCAGATTCGTATTCAGCGCCTAAAGGGTTAAGAGGACATTCCAATGTGAACGCACAAAAAAAAAGCACATTTTCAATCATTTTTTTCTCGGGAACTATTGTACATAATTAAATGAAAGTTTTTTCCCTTAAAAATAAGATCAAGGAGAGTGGAAAAAAAATTGTTTGATGGTAAAAAATATTTGTTTATTTATTTATTTATAAAATAAAATGCATGTGTGCAAAAAAAACTTTTCTGGTGGCGCAGGTGATTTGGCTCTCCTGGTGATCTGAAACAGAAAATCGAAAAAGTTTAATAATCTATGTCATCGCCCCTATGGTCCGAACCTCCACTTTTTGCATCTAAAATTAATAAAATGGCGGTGTTTCTTGTGAAAGAGAGAAAAAAACACTTTTAATTGCACCATAAATCAGATAAAATTATAAGTTAGAATCAAAATATCAACAACTTGGAGGTTTGGACAATAGCCATGATAGTGCTAAATATTGTGTTAAAATTTGAAGCGGATTCGCCTGGTGATTTTTGAGAAATCACCTGGGCCAGGTGCAAAAATGTCGTTTTGAGAAAAGTGCGTTTAAAGTTTTTCAAGATGAAGAGTCATAGAAAACATACCTTTTCGGCTAAACAGCAATATTCGGACCATACGTGGTACCTTCCTCTTGGTCATAGAGCTCATCTTCAGCAGCTCTAGAGTCTCTCCTGGCGATTCGACCGGATTTTGAGGTAAACGAGCTGCGACGGTCTGCTTACCGTACGCGCGCGTTGTCGCAGTCCTCGGCGAAGCTCAAGCTTCCGCGGCCAATTGAACATCCCATGGTTTCCAGGATCTTTAGTACCAGTAAGGAGCAGTTTCGAGTATATTTTTGAAAGTGTTCGTATCTCCATCGCCGATATAATAGGCAAATTTTACGTCATGATATTTTACCGATCACTGAAACATTTCAATAATACCATCTTCCTCCATCTTACTAGCACTACCATGGTGATTTGCTTGACATTCTGGATCGTGAATTTCGTACCAAGATCATATTCATCTGTATCTTCTTAGCCATTCCACGCATTGCATGCTTTACAGAAACTCGATTTTACGATGGTATCTAAAATTTTATCTGAATATTTTCCAATCAGTGATATAATGATAGAAGAGAAGAAAATCCTCTCTTGGACCACGAACCATCGCCAGAAACTGAGAGCTCGTTTTCTGGAAAGCCAGCTTGTACATTCAACTCTTTTTCTTCTCAAACCAACGCCAATCAATCGCATAACATACACGAAACGACGGTTAACTTCGTAGGCATTATTTATCATATGGCACGAGTCTATGAATCTATCTCCACACTGACCGACTAATTTAATTTTGAAACCAAGTCCTCGTTGACCATATTTCGAAAAAGTAATACCTGAATTACATTTTTGACATTTCACGATGGTTTGCAGTGATGAAAATACAAGAGCGAACTGCATAAAACAGTAGGTTGCAGAATCACTTTCACCCACAAAGAAACTGTCATCCTGACTTCCTCTCAATTTATTTGCTGGTGTACTAGCAAAATCAGTACTAACTTCATCCGAGTGTTGATGCCCATGGTATTTCTTCTTTTTAGCAGAATAACTTGGCCGTCTTGAAAAAGATTTTTTTCACTACGCTGCGTAGTACGTGTGGAGTGCCAAATCGAGTGCCCGCTCTAAGGCGGTAGCAGCAGCGGCGAGTCGGTGCGCCAGGCATCATCAGCAGCGGCGAGACGAAGCGCGAGGTTGCAGCAGCAACGGCAAGCCGAGGTGCGAGGCTGCAGCAACAGCGGCAAGCCGGGGAGCGAGACATCAGCAGCAGCAACGACGGACTTTAGAAGAGAGCAGACGAGAAGAATGTTCATCGGCATCAAACTAAGGTTGACTAGTTCCATATATGCTTCTCTGTTAATTGCTTCTAATCATACCGTCTGTTATTGCTCTTTTTTCTCTATTGCCTTTTTAGTATTAATCGACGCTCGGTGCGAGTCTAAGAGCTGCCTAGTTCCTCCATGTAAGGGCAAATGGCTGTGTGCTGTTTACCTTAGCACCTGTTCGTGGTACTATGTACTAGTCGATGTACTTAAAATATAGTACTGCCAAAGGAGAGGCAACTGATGCAGTCTTGTTGTTTTTTCTATCTCTTCTCAAGCTTGTAGTGAATTACCCTTGACACCTGTTCGTGGTACTATTTACTGGTCGATGTAAAATATAGTACTGTCAAAGGAGAGGCAGCTGATGCAGTATGTTGTTTTTTTTTCTTCTCAAGCTTATAGTGAATTTATGTATTAAAAGGCATAAGTTGAGACTGTCGGGTTGCTCTCATGTCGCAGTTGGACACAAATGAAGCTGCGAGAGACTGCTCAGCCCACGTAGTGGTCCCTTTATAGGCATAGTCGAACGCAAACCACTGTGCGCACATTCCACCAGATGATTGGGAGCACTAGAGCGTGTCGTAGCTTATTAATGTTATTATAATAGGTCTACTGCTACGTTGTGACTCTGTCATTATGCTGGGTTGGCAGTTTTCTCATCGGATTCAACTATAAATTACGTTGGTTTGATTTCGATAGTTTGTTTACGTTGATTTAGTTAACAGAAGTAGAATTGTAAGGGCTTATGTCGCTGAGGCTGGATATTAGTGCAGAATATCATCGCAGTTTCCAAGGTACGGACATTCTTATAGCTTGTATTTCCAATCTGAGGCAGGTTTACGGAGTCTAGGGTTGATATTATGTACATATAGCAGTTCAGAGTACTGAATATTGTTGAGAATGAGGAGCTAAAGCATAGGATTTTTTCCAGGTTAATCGTCACTGGTCCATGTGCGTCGTTGAGCATTTTTATATGTAATAATAGGTTTAGTTAGCTAGTTGTGAAGTCGGTGCTAGTTGTTTTTTGAATCTCAACCTGTCAAGGGAGGCTAAAAGAGGTTAGCTTTTAGCATTAGTTCTTTGCGCAAGCAAGGATTTTACAGATTAATTCAGGAAGCTTTAGGCATTGGTATTCTTTTGTGGCTCTATACTCATTTAAGTGACGCTAACAAGCTATTGGGATGTTATTCACATAGAATAATATCATTCTAGGTAGATTGAGGTCAGAACCGATAGAATCATTTTTAGCAGGTAGCATATAACCTACAAAGTTGTGACAGATGGGCCACAGGTGGCTTAGTATTTCTACACGAGAAGACAGATTTAGGTTAGTTCGCTGATTTCGTCTCAAGTCGCTGAGGCGCATTCCACTATCATGGTTACTATTGACAAGCAGTTGCGGTTATTCCATAGAATATTGTTGAGTTATGAAAATTTCAAGAAGCTAGGTACCGATCGAATGACAGAAAGGGCCTGTCAGGCTATAATTGAGTTACTGAAGAGTCTTTGGGTTAAATTCGATGATAGCCATGAACTCCTATTAGATGACGAGGAAACCGCAGGGGATGATAATTATTTTACCACCAAGATATACGATAAAGAGGAAGTTTTCGCACTAAATTTAGGTTTATTGAGAGAGTATGCGCTTCAGTTAAGAGCAGATGTTCCTCATCAGCCTCCTGTTGCCCTGGCAACCGCTCCAAATCGAAATCCAGCTAAGCTGCCTCCTATTGAGTTACCTCAGTTTTCTGGTGAGATTCAAGAGTGGGTTAGATTCAGAGACTCGTTTACGGAAATGATTGTAAAGGATGCCACCATCCCTACTGTATATAAGATGCACTATCTGCGCTCTGCCCTAAAGGGTGATGCTGCTGAACTGATAGAAGGGACTCCGGTAGGGGGCGACATTTTTTTGAGTGCATGGAAGGGAGTGAAGGATCATTATGATAATTCAAGATTATTAATAACCAAGCTGCTTGCAAAATTATTATCGTTAAAACCAATGTCCAATGACGCTGCTCACGAAGTTTGTAGGATCCAGACAGGGACGAAACATATCTTGCAGGCATTAAAAGCCCTACGTAGTCCAGTATAATACTGGGACCATTTCACTGTGTTCCTGACAGTTAGGAGATTAACTCCGCACATTCAAAGGAAGTGGGAGGAATCGGTGGCTAGGTCTAATCATCCACAGAAATCACCGGCCTTTGACGCGGTAGATGCAGTTTTAGAAACCATAGGTAGTCCAGTACAACACTGGGACCATTTCACTGTGTTTCTGACAGTTAGGAGGTTAACTCCGCACATTCAAAGGAAGTACGAGGAATCGGTGGCTAGGTCAATCATCCACAGGAACCACCGGCCTTTGACGCGTTAGATGCATTTTTAGAAACCGAAAGGTTAGCACTAGTGCAGTTGGAAAGCGCCAAGGAAACCTTTTCTTTTACGGAAACTGCAAAGGCTCGCGATTTTCATTCTGAATTTAAGGAAAAGAGCTTTGCTTACAAAAATAGAAACGTTAAGGGGTTACATGGGTTTCGCAATTTTAAAAAATCGATTTTTTTATTGTCTTATTCGAAAGTATAGTAAATTAAGAATATCCCCTTAAAATTTTAAGTCAATCGGAGTAAAACTTTCGGAGTTACAGCTATTTTAATAACCGCCCATTTGGCTTGATCAGCGCAGCGCATCGCAGGTCGATGCAGCAGCTTGGTTGCTGTTAATCTGTAATTCTCTGTATTTCACATTTTCCGTAATTGTCTTATTTGAATATACACTATATAGAGAATATTCCCAGAAAATTTTAAGTCGGTTTTAAGTCGGTTGTAATAAAACTTCAGAAGATAGAGCCATATGAATCACCTCCCATTTAGCTTATTGCTTCGTAAATGTCTCGAAATATCTGCTTAGATATTGTTAATCTAAATTTCTCCGTACACTTCATTATTCTTAAATGTTGTATTTGAAAGTATAGTCATTAAATAATATTCTCGGAAAGATACAAGTCGATCGTACTAAGACTCTAGAAAATAGAGCAAAAATATATCCCCCTATCTAGCACGACTGCTTCAGCGCGTCGCAGGTACATCGGAGCAGCTGCCTAGCTATTATTTATCTCCCTTTCCCTACCTTTCTATTATTCGTCAGATTCGCCTTTTGTGATCCGTAAGAATTTGGATGGAATGTACAAGTATATATAAGTAGGGAGAATTCGTAGGTAGATTTAGTTTGACTTCGTTTATCGAGTCATACAGTTATACGTTTGTGCGGTGAAAATATCTAAATTTTATTTGCGAAATGGAGCCTCACAAAGTTACGAGAGATGAACGAATCTCCAAAAATACCAGAAAGGATAGACCTAGAAAGAGGAAACAAAGTTTCAATCCAAAAACGGCAGAAATAGACGACGAATCTTTCTCCAGTACGTCGGCGAAAAAACTCAGACATAAAGATTTGGAATGTGTGCCAGAAGACTCCACTTTGCAGTTTGGAATCTTGGATTTTTACTTAGTTTTTTCTACTCTTGCTAGTTTAGTCAAGTGCTCGAATATTATAAATGACAATGGTGTGGAAAAAGTGTATGACAGTAAAGTACAGTTTCAACAGTGTGCAAAGGAAGGACTTGGTTTTAAAATTAGAGTGGAGTGTGAAAGATGTGATCCTCGATATATTTTATCGTGTCTCAAGATTGGAAAATTATATGAAGTGAATCGTAGATTTATTTTTGTGATGCAGTTATTAGGCTTGGGTCTAGCAGGATGTAGGAAATTCTGTGGCTTGATGGATACAAGTAGTGCTTTTCTAAACCAGTCTACGTACGACTTTTACATCAAAAAAATACACGAATGCGTGACGACTGCTGCCGAAACACTTCTCTTTAGCTGCAAAAGAGAGAAATTTGACGTGTGAAGAAAAATGTATTAATGATACGTCAAGAGTCACTGTATCAGGCGATGGCACTTGGAAAAAACGTGGATTTTTATCGTTATATGGCGTAGCTAAATTGATAGGATATTATTCTGGAAAAGTTTTAGACGTAATAGCAAAAAGCTCGTATTGTAAATTATGTGAAACTTGGAAGAAAAAACTAGATACGGCAGAGTTTGAAGAATGGTATACAGAACATTTAGAGAAGAACGAATGCAGTGCTAATCACCAAGGACCAACTGGAAATATGGAAGTTGGATCAATCGTGGCAATGTTTCAACGTTCGGTACAAAAACATGGCCTGAAGTATATAAATTATATTGGTGACGGAGACTCTAAAATATATTCCGGAGTTATTAGTTCTAAACCCTACGGCGAAGATTGTCAATTAAATAAAAAAGAATGCGTTGGACACGTTCAAAAAAGGATGGGCACTCGTTTACGCGATTTGGTAAGAAAAACTGTTGAAGATAAGCAAATCAAAGGAAAAACAATGAAAAAGAAAACTCTCTCTGGCAAGCTTACAGGCAAACTTATTGATAAATTAACAGTTTATTACGGACTGGCCATTCGAAGATATTGCGATTCGGTGCAAAAAATGAAGGATGCTATATGGGCAACTTATAATCACTAAAGCTCAACGGATGAAAAACCTCAGCACGAAAAATGCCCGAGCGGCGCTGACTCGTGGTGCGCTTGGCAGCGTGCTTCAGCTGAAAATGATTTGGAGACATACGAACATGATTTTACTGCTTTGCCGAGTGATGTTCAATCAGCTATCAAACCAATTTATGAAGAACTCAGCAATGATGCACTTTTGGAACGGTGTGTTGGTGGATTCACGCAGAACAACAACGAGAGCCTGAACCAGCTTATATGGAAAATCACGCCAAAAATACTTCCTGCTGGCTTAAAAGTTGTTGAAATTGCTGCCTCAGTTGCTGCCTGTACTTTCAATGAAGGAATCTCAGCTTTGTTGTACTTTTTGCACAGCATGGATGTGAAACTTGGACGAACTATTCATGAATATGCTAGGAAAGAGGATGAGCAGCGCGTACTTCTAGCCAACAAGAGAGCTGAGTCTGTGACTCGAGAGGCCAGAATTCGTCTCAGACAAGAGCAAAAAGATGCCCTGGACATTGCAGCTGCAGCAGGATCTTTGCTTTATGGGGCTAAAATCGACGACTCTATGTAAGATGAAAAAAAAAATTTTTTTCCGTGTTTTATTTGTACTTGAAACTTTAAACGCGTTTTTCTCAAAACTACTTTTTCAAAGTCCGTGGACACGATTTCTCGAAAACTAATGTACCGATCGTTCTGAAATTTTGCACACTTCTTTAAAATTACATTACAACCATACATTACAACCTATTTTGTGCTCAAAATTTTACCAAAAATCGAACTTTTTGCAAAAATCTCTCCCAAAAATTCAAAATTTAATTTTTTTCTTTTCCCTTCGTTCAATCACGAGCTATTACCATGTATTAACTGAAAAATATTTTTTTTTTATTTCAGATGAAACTGACATGAGTTATCATGTCCACCGCAACGACACTTTTTTTTGGGGCTTCGGAAAATGCGCTGTCTACGGCTCAATTTTCAATTTTTTTTCATCAAAATTTTTAAAAATGTTGTTCAAGATGTATATTTTCATGTAGTAAAAAGTTGAATAAAAAAAGATTTTTATTGTACCTAAAAAAAATTCGTGAAAATTTGCTTTTTTTGCCTCTGAAACCCATGTAACTCCTTAAGTCGGTTCATGTAGTACAGGAGGAGAAATGTAATGGTTCGTCTTCTTCTTCTTCTTCTCAATCGTCTTCATGTCCGCTTTGTAAAGGTTCAAACTCAATCTTAAGCTGTGAAATTTTCCAGTCTAAGAGTCCATTTGAAAGAAAGCAGGTAGTTACGAGAAAGCACCTGTGTTTCAATTGCAAACGCCCATTACGATGCCAGCATTGCTCGTCTAAACACCACTCGATGTTGCATTTTGGCAGTAATAGTGCGGCACCTAAAATTATTGAGGAGACTGTCCATAAACCTAGTGCAGCTGGAACTTCAGGAAAAAAAGCTTCTGCTATGACAGCAGCGCTGGGGACAGTGCCAGTAAACAGCAGTGATAATACTTCAGACAAGGATACGGTCCTATTAGCAACTGCATGGGTACAAGTACACGCTGATGATGAAAGGCACAGATTGGTACGAGCAATGGTTGACCAGTGTGCGCAAGCATCATTCAATTCTGAAAAATTATGTCAGAGCTTAAGGCTCAAAAAGAAGCCTGTGAGAGTTATGGTCTCAGGTATAGGTAATAACGGGAATGTACTTTGTAAAAGTTTGGTAAACTTTACAATAAAAACCCATTTTGTATCTACGTTTAGCTGCGGGGTCACCACCTATGTTATCCCTAGAGTGACTGTCAATGATCGATTTGCAAGTAGCTCGAACAGCTGGGGTCATCTACAAGGACTCACGCTGGCAGATCATCGTTTTGAATACTCGGATCGTATCGACTTGCTACTAGGTAGTCGAGTACATGCTCAGATTATCGAAGAAGGACTACGCAAGGGCAATGATGCTGACTCACCGATAGCAGTGAAAACCATGCTGGGATGGATAGTTTCAGGCCCGACGACATCAGGCGAGCGACAAGGTCCCACGATTACCGCTCACATACAGACAACAGGCACCGATCTCAACGCACAACTGCGCAAGTTTTGGGAGATCGAGGAAGTTCTATACTGAAGAACAAGAACTATGCGAGGAGATGTACCTGAATTCCGTGAGTCACACTCGCGAGGGAAGATATGTGGTAAAATTACCTAAAAAATCTAATATCCCAATAAAATGGGGAGATTCGTATACGCGAGCCGTTCGGATGATGTATAATCTTGAGAATAGGTTTGTTAAGAATGTTGAGCTCCGTAGGGCTTATGTAGAGTCAATGCGGGAATATGAGGCCGCGGGTTACATGAGGCGCATTACTGGCGAGAATTTCAATTTAGAAAAATGTTTCTTCCTGCCGCGTCATGGCGTAGTTAAGGAAAGCAGCACGACAACCAGGTTGAGGACAGTCTTCAATGCTTCCGCCAAAACCAAGGATGGTGTTTGTTTAAATGAGTTTTTACTCGTAGGTCCAAATTTGCTACCTTGGTATGGTCTGATAACTTTGATATGGTCGTTTTGCTTACCCGCTGGAGACGTTATCCGTTTGTTTTTGCAGCAGATATAGCTAAGATGTACTTGCAGATTCAGGTTAATGAGGCTGATCAGCACCTGCAGGCCATAGTTTGGTGGGAAGAAGTGACTGCAGAGCTGGTTACGTATTTTTTAACTACGGTTACGTTTGGTTGTGGTTCTTCGTCCTTTCTAGCAAGTCGTACTTGGAGGCAGTTAGCTCACGATGAAGGAAAGGTATTTCCCCTAGCTGGAGAAATCCTTGAAAACAAGATCTACATGGACGACGTACTGGTGGTCGCGTCAAAAATTGCGAAGATGTTCTATCCGCTTGGTTGGATAGCTCCTATAATAATATCGCTTAAAACTTTTATACAGTCGCTTTGGGCGTTAACCAAGGATTGGGACGAGAAGTTACCGGAGCATGCTGTTTATTGGAGAAGCTGTTACAGTTCGCTATCTTCAATAATTCACATTCGAATTCCACGGTGGATAAGTTTGCAACCATCGGCGCGTACGTATGAATTGCACGGATTTGCCGATGCGTCAAAAATCGTCTACGCAGGAGTCTTGTACTTGCGGGTGATAGATTCAGAAGCTTTGAGTTTTTCTACTAGGTGCGAAAACCAAGGTGGCTCCTATTAAGACGCTATCCATTCCTAGGCTCGAGTTGTGTAGTGCTCTTCTGGCTACCAAATTAGCTCAAGTTTTTGCTGATAATTTAGGAATTGATAATTTAAATGTCCATATATGGACCGATTCCAAAGATGTGTTATATTGGATTAGGGATATACCAGCTAAATCGCCCACGTTTGTGGCCAATAGATGTTCTAAGATGTCAACGAGATTGCCGGATGCATATTGGCATAATGTAAATTCGGCTGATAACCCGGCGGATGTCGCGTCACGCGATTCCACCGCTGATCGTTTATTGCAGAATGAACTCTGGTGGAAAGGGCCTGAGCGCTTGCGTGAAAGCCTGGATGAATGGGAATGTAAGCATGATTTCGAAGCTCCAAAACCAAAGGAAGGTAGCTCTGAACCAGTCGTGCTGATAGCCGCTACTGATAGGATCATTAAGTATGAAATATGGCCTCTGATAGAAAAATATTCTTCGTTGAGTAAGTTAATACGAATCTCAATGTATGTTTTGCGATTCATTCGCTTGAGAATAGATGGAAAGTCGTTCTTTGATAGGGTTTCTCCTGTTTTACGGGAATTTTCTTTGCCTACTTCATTGGAAATTACTGGGAAGGAGGTTAGACAAGCCAAGATGGTTTGGAGCCGTTTAACCCAGCTCCAGCACTTTGGATACGAGATAGATGCTTTCGAGAAGGGTCAGGAATTGCCTAAATCGCATTTTTTTAAAGAGTCTAAATCCAGTCTACCGGAACGGGTTGATCAGGGTGGGCGGACGCTTGAAAAACTCAGTCCTGAGTGAAGACGAGAAATATCCGGTGATTTTGTCCGCTGATAGTCGTCTCACTCAATTAGTAATTTCGTATTATCATCACTTATCTCTACACGGTGGAATTCAACTCACCTTGGCGTGCATTAGACGCCTGTTCTGGATAGTCAAGGGTCGTCTTAAGGTGAAAACTGCCGTTAAAAGATGTATTTCCTGTAGAGGATACGATGCAGCTCAGTCGCAGCAGCAAATGGGTGATTTGCCCGCCGAGCGTATACAGCCTTCAAGGCCATTTGCTCGCTCGGGAGTTGACTACGCAGGACCATATTGGCAACGTACTTCGCGTCATAGGGGCTATAAGTCTTATAAGGGTTATCTAGTAGTATTTGTTTGTTTGTCCATTAAAGCTGTACATTTGGAAGCAGTGTCGAGCTATGACTCCGAATCTTTCATCGCAGTATTTCATAGATTTGTCTCCCGTAGAGGTCCTTGTTTGTATCTGTTACAAACTTGCTGTGCCAAATAGAAGCATGTCTAAATTCGCGGCCTCTCACCCCTCTGACTGAAGATACATCCGACCTGTTTGTACTCACGCCTGCTCATTTCTTTGTGGGGGAGTCATCTTTTTTAATTGCAGAGCCTAGAATATGCTATAGAGAAGATAGAGAAGGTGCTACCTATGCAGCGCTGGCGGTGTATGGTGCAGCTGACCCAAAGTTTCTGGGATCGGTGGTCAGCCGACTACTTGCAGTAGGTACATAAAAGGTCGAAGTGGAAAATCGTTCAATCATCGTTCCAGATTGGGGACATTGTGCTGATCCGCCACGAGATCACCTCTGCCGCGCGCTGGCCCTTGGCTAGGGTAGTGGAAACGTTTCCCGGCAAGGTCGGTTTGGTGAGGGGGCTTCACTATGTACTGCTACGGCAACTCTTCGACGACCCATCAGCAAGCTGATTTAAGATGTTGGACAACGATATTCAAGACTAATTAAATTAATTTTAAAATGTAGTAAATTGATGTATTCAAATTGTTACGTGTTGTTTTTTTTATTGAAAATTTGTTGTAATGTTATTTCATTTTATGAGAAAACGAGGTGAGCAGAATGTCGTTCATCAGAATGCGTTTCGAGGCATATTTAAAGTCACGATACAAATTCTGTCGGTTAACGAGGGAGTTTTCTTTGTTCTCGCTCATTAGCCAATCAGGGTGGGCCTTTAACAATGCCGCTCTTTAAACGCGCTCCGAAAAGCGCGCTCGCTCATCCAGTTGCTCCACGGATCACCTAGGAGAAGGTTCTCCCCCCCCCCCACCTCGCTGTAATTATATCTTACAATAAAGTAACCTTTATTATTGTTATTAATTACACGGAACGCAATTATTTATCGTCCTAACCCCAAAACACATTTCCAAAAATAATTTTGGATTAAATTATGTAACCCATAATTAACCTCTTCGAGCCTACTTTTTACGATAAAAAATGTTGATAATCTATCGAAACGATTTGTTAACTACATGGAAAAATGATTTCTCTATCGAACACGATTTATGTTCTACACCGTATTTTGTTATGACAGTGAACCTTATTCTACGATGCGTGTTTTTGATATTAATCTGTACACTCAGAGAGCAAGAGTAATCACATGCGGCGATTGGTGCTACCCACCACCGTAGATGCGCGGTTGCTTTGCGAAAAGTATACGGCAAAACCTTGCGTACGTTTGAGTGTACATATGAAAATCAAGAGTAAACCTCGTATAAATCAGTGCTTGCTGGAGCTAGTCGTGTTTTACAGAGAAAATATTTTTCCGTGTATGTAATCTTATTAAGCTTTCCTGCAATCCATTTTTTATAGCACTGCGTGACCTCAGTCCGTACTTATATCACGCCTATCCGTGATATAAGTAGTCTATTAATGCACCGAGCTTACTCCCTCGATACGCTCGGGAGCTACCGCCCGAATATGAATATATAAATAAATATTAAAATAAATAGTATATGATAATAGTGTCATATGTCGTCCTTCATTGCACGACATTTAGCTATTACACGTCGTGCTGTAAAGGTCTATTTAGGTCGCACGTATCGTAATGTACTATTACCAGACGAGATTATTTTTAACCCATTGTAAAATTTTAAAAATTTTGGATAATTTTCCATAATTTTTAAATGTTTCCAAAATTTTCAATATTTACATAAAATTTACAAAATTCTCCAAAATTGAAACATTTTATTTTGGAAAATTTAGAAAAGTTTGGAAAATTTAGAAAAGTTTGGAAAATTTAGAAAATTTTGGAAAATTTAGAAAATTTTGGAAAATTTAGAAAATTTTGGAAAATTTAGAAAATTTTGGAAAATTTAGAAAATTTTGGAAAATTTAGAAAATTTTGGAAAATTTAGAAAATTTTGGAAAATTTAGAAAATTTTGGAAAATTTAGAAAATTTTGGAAAATTTAGAAAATTTTAGAAAATTTTGGAAAATTTAGAAAATTTTGGAAAATTTTGGAAAATTTAGAAAATTTTGGAAAATTTAGAAAATTTTGGAAAATTTAGAAAATTTTAGAAAATTTTGGAAAATTTAGAAAATTTTGGAAAATTTAGAAAATTTTGGAAAATTTAGAAAATTTTGGAAAATTTAGAAAATTTTGGAAAATTTAGAAAATTTTGGAAAATTTAGAAAATTTTGGAAAATTTAGAAAATTTTGGAAAATTTAGAAAATTTTGGAAAATTTAGAAAATTTTGGAAAATTTAGAAAATTTTGGAAAATTTAGAAAATTTTGGAAAATTTAGAAAATTTTGGAAAATTTAGAAAATTTTGGAAAATTCAGAAAATTTTGGAAAATTCAGAAAATTTTGGAATATTCAGAAAATTTTGGAAAATTCAGAAAATTTTGGAAAATTCAGAAAATTTTGGAAAATTCAGAAAATTTTGGAAAATTCAGAAAATTTTGGAAAATTCAGAAAATTTTGGAAAATTCAGAAAATTTTGGAAAATTCAGAAAATTTTGGAAAATTCAGAAAATTTTGGAAAATTCAGAAAATTTTGGAAAATTCAGAAAATTTTGGAATATTCAGAAAATTTTGGAAAATTCAGAAAATTTTGGAAAATTCAGAAAATTTTGGAAAATTCAGAAAATTTTGGAAAATTCAGAAAATTTTGGAAAATTCAGAAAATTTTGGAAAATTCAGAAAATTTTGGAAAATTTTGGAAAATTCAGAAAATTTTGGAAAATTTAGAAAATTTTGGAAAATTTAGAAAATTTTGGAAAATTTAGAAAATTTTGGAAAATTTAGAAAATTTTGGAAAATTTAGAAAATTTTGGAAAATTTAGAAAATTTAGGAAAATTTAGATATTTTGGAAAATTTAGAAAATTTAGAAAATTTGATTATGAGAATTTTCTAAAACTGACTTTCTTACTTCAAAAAGTGCTCTTTAATAAAGATTTGTGTATTTTATGAAGATCAAATGCATTATTATTGATTTTATTTAATTTTTTGATTATTATTATATATATATATATATATATATATATATATATATATATATATATATATATATATATATATATATATATGTGTGTGTGTGTGTGTGTGTGTGTGTGTGTGCGTGCAAACTTGCGTGCGACACAATCATATTCCGCGCATCTTGAAATTCTGATTAATAGATGAGATTCACCGAATCGTAGATGAGGGCTGTATGACGCAATACATGAATTTCATAAATGTTTATAAACAAAAAAGATTATCTTGTTTATATATGCTTTGAATGATTTTAAATTATATTATATTTATACCTTTTTTCGAAAAACAACTAGGTCATATAAAGTTAATTAACAAATCCTAAGCAACTTTACATTAATTTTTTAAGTTAATTTTGTATTGGAACCATTTTAATCAATTCATATTAAATCCCGTTGTAAGGCCAAAAAGAGACGCCAAGAAAATATAACAAATAAATACATAAATAAATTTTAAACTAACGCGAACCTTTGAATAGTTATATAAATAGATTTATGGAATGCTCCTAATCGTACGTTTATGTTTGCGGCAGAAAATAGACTACAATGATTAAAACAAATGAAATAATATTATCAGTATGCAACAGGCAAGTACGTCACGTGGGAGCTGTAATACGGCTGCAGTTTTGCAGGCTTCTCGGTGTATGTCGGGTTGCTGTTCTGACGGTGTTGTCCGTTGCAACACATGCGACGATTCATGTTTTTGTACATTGGAACATATTTGTAATGCAGTTTCACTTTTTGATTATTCCGTCTATTCGTTTTATTTATAAAAATCGTATTATATTTTATTCACTATAATCATAATTTTTATTATCTTTTATATTTTAATTTTTGCATACAACATTCAAAGTTACTTTATTTGCCTTAATAAGTAGGTAGTTACAATTACTTTTATACATTAAATCATTTTAATAGATCATTTTATTTAAATGAAGAAATAAAAGATGTTTATATTGTATTATATTATACAATTTTTACACTTTTTATAATGTATCATTGTCATATTATATTTAACATTATATTATATTTATCGATAGAAAATAAGTAAATTTTATGCAATTATGATTTGCAGCAAATATGATAGTCAGTTACGTTATTGTCCTTATTGTCGTTGTTGTCGTTGTTGTCGTTGTTGTCGTTATTGTCGTTGTGGACATTGTTGTCGTGGTGGTCGTTGTTATCGTTGCTGTCGTTGTTGTCATTGTAGACGTTTTTGTTATTATTCTTATTCCTATTACTATTATTATTATTATTATTATTATTATTATTATTATTGATATTGTTGTTATTGTTATTATTATTATTGTTATTATTAATATCCTCCTGTAGGAACTGCAAGACCTTGTCAAAGCCCAGTACCTATTATTCTACAGGACTGTGGCGGGTGGGGGGGCTTATTCAAACTAAGAAGCAGTTATCTCACGGGTCATGGGGTGCAACGAGTACTGTGACACTGCCCGCAAGGGATGTCAGGATGATCAGTGCAGTGCACGTTTCCATGGTCGCTCCCGGTGTCAACGCGTCGCTCCCAGGGAGTGTAGGGAGTGCTGTTGACGGATGACAAAGTGCAAGACTCATGCGGATGAACTAAACCCGCACAATAGTCGAAAGCGCTCGTAGTCATGGGGTAACTGCGGAAGTCATCACCCCCCAGCTTCCTAGGCAACCGCGTTCGGAGACAGCCCTGCACTCTGGAGTCAGAAAACTAACATGGAGAATAATTTAGGGGGGGGGGGGGGTAAGGGGACAGATATGGAAGTCGATGCGGTAGTCTCGCCTAACATCGCCTCTACGAGCAGGAGAACACTCGATGCACCGGGAAAAATAACAAAACCGGCCGCAAAACAGATCAATGTCGACGGGAAAACCTCATCGCTTATAGCCCAGGTGCTTCCCGACAAACAGTAGACCAGAATTTACCCTTAGAGGAAGAGCAACTTGTATCACTACGAGATAACATGAACAAACCTAAAGGCCTACCCAAAGCTGAAAGGAGAATTAAGAGACCTCATAATAGAGATGACAGAAAGCTTCAAGCAAAGCTGGAACCACCGGCAAACATGGAAGAGAGCACGCAACGAACTGTTAGCACTTTCAACTCAGAAACAGAGAAATCCACCAATCGCCACAGAAACGGGAATCCGAACATCGCAGAAAAGAACCAGGGAAGCCGCAACAACTCACGATGACGACGAAGAAAAAAGAAGAGACAAGAGGAATAAAATGAAGCAAGGGAACGACACTGATACAGATGAGTTCCAAAAAGTCGTAAGTCGAAAAGACAGACGAGAGCAGATTGCTCAACAGAGGGGCGAAAATCCCAGCCCAACCACCCCACAGGCGACCAATCGAGCGGCTAAGGAGAACAAGAAGAGAATGAAGAATAAAGATACAAGAAAAAAGAACGAAGAAAGAAGAGAGAAGAATGAAGACACAAGAAAGAAGACAAAGAGGATAGAGATACTAGGAAAGGCCCGAAGCGGACCCGACTCCCACAACCATCTATAGCTATAAAATCGGCAGCTGATAAGTCATTTGCCGAAGTGTTATAAAAGTTTAACACCCTGAAGGCGCCAGACGGTACAGCAGTTAATCTCTGTGGATTGCGCAAGACTGCTAAAGGGGAAGTCCTGATAACACTGAAGGGCGACACGACGAGCAAGGCCTCTATGACAACTGCTCTGCGGGAACAAGTCAAGAACATTGGAGACGTCAGAACGCTGAAACCGCACAGAACGGTCAAAATCGTGGACCTTAACAGCGGTATCGATGAGAGCCTGGTAGAAGAGGCAGTCAGGAAGGTGCTTCCTAGTCCCGAAGTGGGTACTAGGATCACCCTATCGAACCCCAACTCCAAAGAACAGGTTATAGCCTTTGTCAATGTGACGGCTAAAGACGCTGCAACACTCCTCAGCGCCGGACACTTGGAGGAGGGACCCTTCCGGTGTCGCTTCAAAAACTGTGAAATAACTAAGCCTTGCTTCAGATGTTTATGCTTCGACCATCGATCAAACACTTGTCAAGGGCCAGACAGGACAGGGCAATGCTTTAAATGATATCAAGCTGGCCACACCTTGAAAGACTGTAAGGCCACTACATTAAAATGCATGGCATAGCAGGACATAAATGTATATAGAGGAAAATTAGATCATATTCCCGGAACAGGGGTATGCGCGGCGTACCGGAGAGCCATACAAGCGCGGAAACCTAAAAGTCCGAAACGATGATAAAAGTACTGCAAATTGGGGCCTGCGGCGGCTCAGTCGGTAGAGTGTCGGATTCCCACGCCGGTGACCCGGGTTCGAATCCTAGTCTCTGCCGATTGATACAAGCACCTCTGTAAAAATTATATGTGCTTTGTTTACAAACACACCGCAGACCCCCGTCGTCGATTAGCACCACATGGAAGCACAAACATGGCGACGTTAAATAATAATAAAAAAAAAAAAAAAAAAAAAAAGTACTGCAAGGTAATATACATTTAAGCTCAGCGGTGGGTAGTCTACTTCAACACGACATCCGTAAAAGAGATATCGATATCCTGCTCATCAGCGAGCAAGGTAACTTTCGGAAACGAAAAAGCATCTGGTTTTCTAACCATGGTAAAGGGGCAGCGGTGTGGATACTAACCTCCGCGCGCAGACCGGTCTCCAGACACGGATCTGGCAGTGCCTTTGTATGGGTGGAAACTGGCGGTATCACGTACGTGAGCTGCTACTTCACCCTCAGTGATAATATTGGCGACTTCTGCCAAAAGCTAGAGGAACTAGAGGACGCGCTTAGAGAGATAAACGGCGCCACTGTAGTAGGTGAAGACTTCAACTCCCCGGAGTGGGGGTCCACCGAAGCTGACTCGAGAGGAGATCGCATCGTGGACATGCCCGCGCGACTGGGCTTTGTGTCCCTCAACGACGGAACCACGACATACAGCGATCACCTATACATACAGTTCTGCATAACTGTCGGCCGAAAAGAATATGTAATGAGAACGACACCTACCAGGGTGGAATCTCTCAAAGGTCGACAAGGAGAAACTATTAAGAGCCATTAGAACAGGCCAAAGACCACACGACGAAACATCCAATGCCCAGGAGTATGCAGAAGCCACGAAGCGGCTCTTGCAAAATGCCTGCGAGGCATCAATGCCACGGAAGCGGTATATGCGGAATGACAAACAGCCGGTATACTGGTGGACACAGTAGATTGTAGCTCAGAGGAAAGAATGATTTAAGCTCAGGAGACTGGCTCAATGAGCTCTAAAGAAGAATCATGCGATCCAGTTTGCAACTCAAAATGTCTCTCACGAAGCAGCTAAACAGCTACTTGGACAGCTCATCCGGGAGAGCAAAATAAGATGTTGGAAAGAACTTTGCCGAGAGATCGATTCTGACCCCTGGGACCTCGGCTACAAGATTGCGATGGGAAAGCTGAACGGTATCTCAGCTCCCGAACCAAGGGAGGACCAACTTTCCGGACCATGAGAAGAGACTTATAGACACTGAGACTATAAGATCTGAGGACATACCTCTCTTCCAGACGCAGAACTCAAAGTGGCGTCTAAGTCTATGAAGAACATAAAAGCACCAGGACCGGATGGTATTCCCGCCGAGGTCCTGAAGCTAGTGATGGAAGAGTGCCCAAAGCTCCTACTCGACATGTACAACAAGTGCCTCTGCACGGGTACCTTCTACAATCAGTGGAAGATCCAGAGACTCGTGCTGACTCCAAAAGGCAAAGGTGACCCTGACAAAGGATCTGGTAACAGACCTTTGTGCATGCTAGACACGGCAGGAAAGCTTCTAGAGAAGCTCTTAAGGACACGCTTACAGCAAGCATTACGAGCGGCCGGAGACCTTTCCCCTCGGCAATTCGATTTCCGACAGGGCCACTCAACTCTTGATGCGTTACAAGAGGTAGTGAAGACTTTTGACGCCGAACAAAAGAATACAGAATATTCAAAAGGGCTCATCTTCGTGGCAACTCTGGATGTGAAGAACGCTTTCAACTCGGCAAAGTGGAAGGACATTACCCACACATTGAAGAACAGATTTGGCGTGCCGCCATACCTACTTCGAATGGTTAACAACTATCTCAAGGACAGGTGGCTGATCTATGAGACAACGCAGGGTCTTAAAATAAGAGAGGTAACTTTTGGCGTGGCCCAGGGATCGATACTGGGCTCCGATTTCTGGAACGCAATCTAAGATGGAATTCTGACTCTGAAACTGCCGGATGGTGCGTTTCTTATTGCTTATGCGGACCACATTGCAGTTGTCATAACCGCAAAGACAAAGGATGAAGCCCAGAGAAAGCTAGACGAAGTAATGACGAAAATCGACTCATGACTGAGAAAACACGGTCTTGACCTAGCCGTTGAAAAGACAGACATGGTCTTTCTCATCAGAACGCAAAAAAGACCTTCGACAACATAAAAACAATGAAGATAGGCGACCTGGAGATCCAGACGAAAGATTCCATCAAATACCTAGGAGTTCACCTGGACTCTAAGATGAACTTCGCAATCCATTTGTTGCAAGCAGCAGAGAAAGCCGCTGGACAGACGTCAGTACTGAGCAGGTTGATGGCCAACATTGGGGACCCGAGATCGAACAAGTGACGTCTACTAATGTCCGTCACACACTCTATTCTACTGTATGGTGCGGAGATATGCGGCAACGTGCTAGACAAAGATTGGTATAGAAAAAGGGTTGCCACCGTTCAACGAGCAGGGGCGCTTCGTGTAGCGTGCGCATATCGCACGGTATCCGAGACTTCGGCGCTGGTCGTCGCAGAAGTGATCCCGCAGAAGTGATCCCGATCGACCTACTCGCCGGGAAGCGACGAAGAAACTACCTTAAAAAAGCGGAGAATTATCGATTGGCAACGAAACGCGAAGAATGAAAGAAAACAATGAACGACTGGCAAGAAATATACGAGACCAGCAAAGACGCGGAGTGGACTAGAATACTCATCAAGAAGGTCGAGTCATGGATCAACCGCGAACACGGAGAAATCAATTTCTACGTGATGCAGTTCCTCACTCACCACGGCTATTTCAGATTGTTCTTGGAGAAACTGGAAAAGGTAAGAGATGCGACCTGTTTGCACTGCAGACACATAAGAGATGATCCCTGGCACACGTTCTTCCAATGCGGCAGGCGGCAACAAGACAGAGCGGCACTAGAAAGAGACGTAGGTGACAGCACACCGAGTAACATTGTCAACACAATGACAGAAAACGAGAAGAAATAGAACAAAGTAGCTACTTTCATCGAGAAGATAATGCGACTGAAGAAATGGGAGGGTGTCGTAGATGACCCATGATATTGGGGTAATGGGTTTAGGGTTCATGGGTGTAGGGTTCACGGGTTTAGGGATTACGGGTTTAAGGTTCACGAGATTAGGGTTTATGGGTTTAGAGTTTACGGGTTCAGGGTTTGCGAGCTTAGGGTTCATGGCTTTAGGGCTTACTGGCTTACGGATTACGGGCTCAGGGTTTATTGGTTTAGGGTTTCTTATGGACTTTTATGGGCCTACGGTGAATATATTTACGGTATATTATGGGTTCTTATGGGGTTAGGGTTTATGGGTCTAGGGTTTACGGGCTTAGAGTTTACGGGTTTTTAAAGGCAACAATAGAACCGACAGAATGACGTTTTCAATTTGATTTTAATTTCAATAGAGCGTAGCCAATAGAAAGTAGAAAAGGAAACACCGCGATCGCGTATGTCTAAGGACCTGTCTGAAGTAATGCTAACGCGAATACCGGGCCAGTTATGTTGGGGGGGGGGGGGGGAAAGGAGGCGCGAGTTTGGTGGGTATTGTCGTTGCAGGCTGGTCGACCTCACGAAAGGCGAAAAGGCTGGGGCGAACGAGTCCTACACACGGGGCTTTGCGGCCGCATTCCCCCTATGGTGCGTCAATGCATTTTCCAACTCCTCGGATACAAGCAAAAAAAATTATTATTATTATTACTACTACTACTGCTGCTGCTACTACTGCTACTCTTACTGCTACTACTGCTACTCCTACGGCTACTACTGCTACTGCTACTGCTATTGCTACTGCTACTGCTATTGCTACTGCTACTGCTATTGCTACTGCTACTGCTATTGCTACTGCTACTGCTACTGCTATTGCTACTGCTACTGCTATTGCTACTGCTACTGCTATTGCTACTGCTACTGCTATTGCTACTGCTACTGCTATTGCTACTGCTACTGCTATTGCTACTGCTACTGCTACTGCTGCTACTGCGGATTGAGACCATTTTCCCCATGTATGTGAGAGATGTGGAGGTTTCGACAAGGAGGCAGGCTATGTATCTGGGACTCAAACTGGACACTAAGCTTACTTTCTTTCGTCACCTAGCGTATGCAGCAGATAAAGCGGCGAAATAGACGGCACAGTTTCGCCGTCTCATGGCGAACACGAGTGGACCGAAAGCGAGCAAGCGTCGACTCCTCTTGTCAGTCATTACATCCATCTTATTGTACGGTTTTGAAATATGGGCCGATGCAATGGAGAAGGACTCATACCGGATTCGACTCACTTCCGTTCAGCGTAGAGGAGCTCTCAGAGTCACCAGCGCCTATCGCACGGGTTCGGGACCCGCAGTAATCGTTATTGCGGGAATTATCCCGATCGACACTCACGCGGCTGACCGCAAGCGAATCTATGAACGGAACAAAACAGGAGAGGACAGAACAACAGTCCATAGAGAGGAACGGGAACCTACCATGAAAACGTGGCAACGGTCTTGGACAACCACGACCAGGGGTAAATGGACAGCATTGTTGAATGATCAGCTGGCCCCTTGGATTAACAGAGATCTTGGGTAGGTAAATTACTACCTGACCCAATTCCTGAGTGATCATGGGTACTTCTGCTCATACCTCAATCGTATGGGGAAGGTTCAGAGCCCGAGTTGCAACTTCTGTTCCACTGATTGCGACGATGCGTTTCACACGTTTTTCGTCTGCGAAAAGTGAAACGAAGAAAGAACAGTTCTTATGGGCTCGGTCGAACAATTCACGCCTGATAACATCGTTGGCAAAATGCTGTCCGCCGAGAATAAGTCGGCCGCCACGGCAAAATTCGCCGAGACGGTCCTACGATAAAAGAAGCGGTACCTAAATAGAACAACCGACGAAGGTATCAATGAAGCGTTGGGAGACACTCCGACACTCCAACGTAAACCAGGGACGTCGGACGACTCCATGGAAATGGACGTGGAGGGAGAAGATGGAACGCTGTCTTAACCGGAAGTCGCTCAATTTCTCTCATTTTATGAATGTCGCGGGGAGGAACAGGGATACTTCTCCTTTCCGTACGGAGATGAATGCACCGGTTCGAATATGCGTATAAATGAGACAAGTTAGATCTGACGTCCCCTCGGGGGATTTAAAAGACGATACTAGAATGGCACCACCCTGAGGTAATGTGATAAACGGTACCAGGGTTGGTTCCACCAGAAGAGGAAAGGGTGGTAGGTTTTACTGGGTCGGTTTGCGATGCAACGGCTGTATAGTTTTTTTCTCGCGTTTTTGTTTATTTTATTTTTTATCCTATATTATACACACGGCGCATGCATCCCCAACCATCCCCACACTATCCGGCTGTGCGGACCCAGTCGGGTGAGCCTTAGGTGGCCTTTCCTACATACCCTCAAAAAAAAGAAAATTATTATAACGAACGAATAAAATTAATTATAATAACAAACTCCGATATTAGTATTAAGATCCACACATAACTATATATATATATGGTGATCTGGTAATCTGGTAATCGAAAACCACCCGATGATGCAAAGAAGAAAATGCGTGGGAAAGAGAGAGTAGCTTCCTTACATAATATATATATATATATATATATATATATATATATATATATATATATATATATATATATATATATATATATATATATATATATATATATATATATATATATATATATATATATATATATATATATATATATATATATATACACATATATATATATATATATATATATATATATATATATATATATATATATATATATATATATAAATATAGATGTATAAATAAATATATATATATATATATATATATATATATATATATATATATATATATATATATATATATATATATATATATATATATATATATATATATATATATATATATATATATGTAAGGAAGCTACTCTCTCTTTCCCACGCATTTTCTTATTTTTCTCTTTGCATCATCGGGTGGTTTTCGATTACCAGAACATTCATTGTCCTCCGGTATCTGCATTAAGAATTTCAATTATAGAGTTACTTTTTTTTTAACTTTCGAAGTTCATAATATAGAAAATTTTAATTACCAGACAATCAAAATTCAAAGAGTATATATTTACAAACGCCAAATTAACCATAATTTTTAGAAATTAATAGGAATGTTCGAAAATCAAAAAAATATTATCTAGTTTTGGTCTACTTTTTGTTTAATTTTACGTAGATCTAAGCTTCTGATTTTTTAATACACTGTTTTACGGCTTTCTTAATTATATAGATTATAATTTTTACTGTTCTGAACTATAAACTATCAGTAAATACTATGTTTGAATTTTGACCATGTTTGTTTGCATTTTAAAATGGATGTTCTGATAATCGAAACCTACCCGCATCAACGAGTCAAGTCAAGACCGATAAGAAGGAAGAAAAACCTATAAGCCATTGACGCGCAACGGAAAATGAAGAGAGCAAGGGTTCAGCTCAAATGTCCCAAAATAGAAACTCTTTGCTTCCTTGCTTAGCCAATGTTACCAAGGTTAAGACCAAACAGGGCGGATCTATATCGATTCCTCAATGAAGAAGAGATACCTCCTACGCACCCTGGATGTAGAGGGTAATGGAGAGAAAACTCGGAGGGCTCAAGCCACCACGCGGATCCTCAGACGGTCAGTCTCAGTCGAGGTGCAGCCTAGTGCGTCAAGGAAATATTGAACCATTAAAAAAATAGAGTTTATCATAACAGGAATCTGTATTGTCGACTTTTTTATTTCAAACAGTTATTCGAGATTAAACAAATTTTGTAAATAAAAATTACCTATGTTCTGCAAATTTGTATGTAGCGTATGGCGACCCACATCCTTTTAACATTTTTCGACCCATTTTTTAAGAAAGTTATAATACCTCTTGAAAAAAAAACTGAACATATCTGGTAAAGGCCTATAATGTCGTTTTATATAAATATTTATTCTACAGTGAACAATATATAAATGATACGCCGGTATGGTAGTAATCTGCCAGTATTTTACATCCCCTTAAATTGCAAAAATTTATTAATTTTTAAAATATTAGTGTTTAAAACATCTTAAACTTTTCTTAAAAATCCTTAATTTGAGAAAATGTACTAAAAATATTAGACTGTTTTGCCAAATATTACCATGATTATACTGAATTTCATATAAAATATAATTTTTGTATCCTTTTATTAACAACAACTATTTATTAGCTCTAAGTTATTATGGCTGAAACTGATTTTAGTATTAAATAGAAGTTCATCAACGAATTAAAAAATCATCTAAATAGAATGAAGAAGTCACTTTTCCAAAAGAGTGAATTATTCACTCTCTCTGAAAGTGAAGATTCACTCCAAAAAAATTAGAGAGTATATATGTGAATTATTCACACTTTGTTTGTATAGCTATTTTTTTACATTATATACAAGTAATATAAATTTTTTCAGGTTATATGAGTGTAGAATGACATATTTTATGTCAAAATAGTTATTTGAGTAAATAAGAATATTATAGATATGAATGAGGTATGCTATTTAAATGTATTCGTATATTATCAAACCATAAGTTTAACCCGCTCTATATATATATATATATATATATTATGTAAGGAAGCTACTCTCTCTTTCCCACGCATTTTCTTATTTTTCTCTTTGCATCATCGGGTGGTTTTCGATTACCAGAACATTCATTGTCCTCCGGTATTTCCATTCAGAATTTCAATTATAGAGTTACTTTTTTTTTAACTTTCGAAGTTCATAATATAGAAAATTTTAATTACGAGACAATCAAAATTCAAAGAGTATATATTTACAAACGCCAAATTAACCATAATTTTTAGAAATTAATAGGAATGTTCGAAAATCAAAAAAATATTATCTAGTTTTGGTCTACTTTTTGTTTAATTTTACGTAGATCTAAGCTTCTGATTTTTTAATACACTGTTTTACGGCTTTCTTAATTATATAGATTATAATTTTTACTGTTCTGAACTATAAACTTTTTAATTAATTAATTAAGATTATTCATTAATTTTACCGCATATACGTATGAAAAAATTTTTTTACGTAGTGAAAATTAATTTTCTGTATTCTTACAATAACTGATGCATTCAAACGTAATATCCCCAAACCTGGAGAAATTTGGTCGTCGGTATCACTTGAAATCCCGTAGGTAGTGGATTAGGAGCTTAATAACTATGGTGATTTTATATGACGTGCTGGATCTACATTTTAAGTGTTTTTTACGGTGTAAATAAAGGTATTACCAAGTATTTATAGTAAATTGAAAGGAAGAATTTTTATGGACTCATATATGTTTTGTTTTTGGGTTCAAAGGTGATGAGCCCCCTTAATTTAGAAAAAAAAAATCGTTATAAAGTTAAGTAAGGTTCCGACACGCAGATGTACATGTATATACGTATACGTATATACGTACATATATATATATATATACGTATGCTAATACCATTCAAGTGTATAAATACTTTACAGCACTTTCAAGTATTTTATGCCCAGAATAACCACTTAACTGTATCGTTGACTGGAATATCCACTTAAGGGATTATGATTCCTATAGAGCTTTAAATGTAATTTTTAGCTGGAAAACAAGAAATACAAATATAATAATTTGGTAAATAACATTTCCTATAAGTATATATACTATTTCAACACATTTCATCTTTAAAAAGTCCCCTTCGCTATAATATCTCTTAGATAATTATTTTTCTCCGCGCAGGCTCCTGCTCACTCAAAATTACATTATCTAATTTTACAGGTTTTGAGATACTTATAATATGTATCATTGTAGGATGATGCTATACACACTTCTTATTTTAACACTTGCACCATTATCTGAAATAATTCACCATTTCTAAAAAGAAAAAGAATGAAAATTCAGATTTTTTTCATTAATCTTATAATACTCGCATGTTAATCATATTTTAGGGTATTCCAACCAGCATCATCCTATAGAGGCATTAATTACAAATAATTTAAGCCCTGGAAGACCTTATTTCATGCTCTTGGCTGATCAGGAGGCTGCGCGCAGGATTTGTAAATACAAAGTTGAGTAAGAGCGGGTTAAACTTATGGTTTGATAATATACGAATACATTTAAATAGCATACCTCATTCATATCTATAATATTCTTATTTACTCAAATAACTATTTTGACATAAAATATGTCATTCTACACTCATATAACCTGAAAAAATTTATATTACTTGTATATAATGTAAAAAAATAGCTATACAAACAAAGTGTGAATAATTCACATATATACTCTCTAATTTTTTTGGAGTGAATCTTCACTTTCAGAGAGAGTGAATAATTCACTCTTTTGGAAAAGTGACTTCTTCATTCTATTTAGATGATTTTTTAATTCGTTGATGAACTTCTATTTAATACTAAAATCAGTTTCAGCCATAATAACTTAGAGCTAATAAATAGTTGTTGTTAATAAAAGGATACAAAAATTATATTTTATATGAAATTCTGTATAATCATGGTAATATTTGGCAAAACAGTCTAATATTTTTAGTACATTTTCTCAAATTAAGGATTTTTAAGAAAAGTTTAAGATGTTTTAAACACTAATATTTTAAAAATTAATAAATTTTTGCAATTTAAGGGGATGTAAAATACTGGCAGATTACTACCATACCGGCGTATCATTTATATATTGTTCACTGTAGAATAAATATTTATATAAAACGACATTATAGGCCTTTACCAGATATGTTCAGTTTTTTTTTCAAGAGGTATTATAACTTTCTTAAAAAATGGGTCGAAAAATGTTAAAAGGATGTGGGTCGCCATACGCTACATACAAATTTGCAGAACATAGGTAATTTTTATTTACAAAATTTGTTTAATCTCGAATAACTGTTTGAAATAAAAAAGTCGACAATACAGATTCCTGTTATGATAAACTCTATTTTTTTAATGGTTCAATATTTCCTTGATTTCGTAAAAATTATATCTGGTTAAGTTTTTAAGAGATTTTAAATAAAAGCTACTCTTTCACCTCGAGTTAAATTAATTAACCACATAGTTGTATATTTTTTAACACATTTTTTGTACAATTAATAATGAAATGTCTTGAAAATTGAATTGAAGATTCGTAGTGCAAATAATGTTTTAAAAGTAAAAAGTCTCAATTTGAAACTTTGATTAATTTATATGTTTTATAATATAAATTTTACGCAAACCTAGAGTGAATTCTTAGTCACTCTCTAATTTAGAGTGGTAAAATTCACTTATTAGACTGGAGTGACCAAATTCACTCTTTTAGATGTGAAAATTGACTCTATTGGTGTGTAACCCTCGTTCACTCTATATTTAGAGCGAAAATTTCACTCCAAAAAAATTAGAGAGCTTATCATTTACCTTATTTATGTTGGTTTTTCTGAAATTAAAAGTAGTCACAAATTACTTAAATCTTTTAAATGCTCAGATTAGTAATTACTATTTGATACTTATCTCATTTAATGAAATCGGAGTTGTTGTACTGCTGTCTGCTGATTTCTGACTGACTGAGTTGGATTTGTACTGCAGTCAAGATTCACTAGGCTGCACCTCGACTGAGACTGACTGAATTCGCTGAGTTCGACGATTGTTGAGTTTGTCTTGTCCTGCAGTCGAGACGCACTAGGCTGCACCTCGACTGAGACTGACCGTCTGAGGATCCGCGTGGTGGCTTGAGCCCTCCGAGTTTTCTCTCCATTACCCTCTACATCCAGGGTGCGTAGGAGGTATCTCTTCTTCATTGAGGAATCGATATAGATCCGCCCTGTTTGGTCTTAACCTTGGTAACATTGGCTAAGCAAGGAAGCAAAGAGTTTCTATTTTGGGACATTTGAGCTGAACCCTTGCTCTCTTCATTTTCCGTTGCGCGTCAATGGCTTATAGGTTTTTCTTCCTTCTTATCGGTCTTGACTTGACTCGTTGATGCGGGTAGGTTTCGATTATCAGAACATCCATTTTCCACCGGTATCTGCATTAAGAATGCAAAATTCAAACATAGTATTTACTGATAGTTTATAGTTCAGAATAGTAAAAATATAATCTATATAATTAAGAAAGCCGTAAAACAGTGTATTAAAAAATCAGAAGCTTAGATCTACGTAAAATTAAACAAAAAGTAGACCAAAACTAGATAATATTTTTTTGATTTTCGAACATTCCTATTAATTTCTAAAAATTATGGTTAATTTGGCGTTTGTAAATATATACTCTTTGAATTTTGATTGTCTCGTAATTAAAATTTTCTATATTATGAACTTCGAAAGTTAAAAAAAAAGTAACTCTATAATTGAAATTCTGAATGGAAATACCGGAGGACAATGAATGTTCTGGTAATCGAAAACCACCCGATGATGCAAAGAAAAAAATAAGAAAATGCGTGGGAAAGAGAGAGTAGCTTCCTTACATAATATATATATATATATATTTATTTATACATCTATATTTATATATATATATATATATATATATATATATATATATATATATATATATATATATATATATATATATATATATATATATATACATATATATATATATATATATATATATATATATAAATATAGATGTATAAATAAATATATATATATATATATATATATATATATATATATATATATATATATATATATATATATATATATATATATATATATATATATATATTATGTAAGGAAGCTACTCTCTCTTTCCCACGCATTTTCTTATTTTTCTCTTTGCATCATCGGGTGGTTTTCGATTACCAGAACATTCATTGTCCTCCGGTATCTGCATTAAGAATTTCAATTATAGAGTTACTTTTTTTTTAACTTTCGAAGTTCATAATATAGAAAATTTTAATTACCAGACAATCAAAATTCAAAGAGTATATATTTACAAACGCCAAATTAACCATAATTTTTAGAAATTAATAGGAATGTTCGAAAATCAAAAAAATATTATCTAGTTTTGGTCTACTTTTTGTTTAATTTTACGTAGATCTAAGCTTCTGATTTTTTAATACACTGTTTTACGGCTTTCTTAATTATATAGATTATAATTTTTACTGTTCTGAACTATAAACTATCAGTAAATACTATGTTTGAATTTTGACCATGTTTGTTTGCATTTTAAAATGGATGTTCTGATAATCGAAACCTACCCGCATCAACGAGTCAAGTCAAGACCGATAAGAAGGAAGAAAAACCTATAAGCCATTGACGCGCAACGGAAAATGAAGAGAGCAAGGGTTCAGCTCAAATGTCCCAAAATAGAAACTCTTTGCTTCCTTGCTTAGCCAATGTTACCAAGGTTAAGACCAAACAGGGCGGATCTATATCGATTCCTCAATGAAGAAGAGATACCTCCTACGCACCCTGGATGTAGAGGGTAATGGAGAGAAAACTCGGAGGGCTCAAGCCACCACGCGGATCCTCAGACGGTCAGTCTCAGTCGAGGTGCAGCCTAGTGCGTCAAGGAAATATTGAACCATTAAAAAAATAGAGTTTATCATAACAGGAATCTGTATTGTCGACTTTTGCGTATGGCGACCCACATCCTTTTAACATTTTTCGACCCATTTTTTAAGAAAGTTATAATACCTCTTGAAAAAAAAACTGAACATATCTGGTAAAGGCCTATAATGTCGTTTTATATAAATATTTATTCTACAGTGAACAATATATAAATGATACGCCGGTATGGTAGTAATCTGCCAGTATTTTACATCCCCTTAAATTGCAAAAATTTATTAATTTTTAAAATATTAGTGTTTAAAACATCTTAAACTTTTCTTAAAAATCCTTAATTTGAGAAAATGTACTAAAAATATTAGACTGTTTTGCCAAATATTACCATGATTATACAGAATTTCATATAAAATATAATTTTTGTATCCTTTTATTAACAACAACTATTTATTAGCTCTAAGTTATTATGGCTGAAACTGATTTTAGTATTAAATAGAAGTTCATCAACGAATTAAAAAATCATCTAAATAGAATGAAGAAGTCACTTTTCCAAAAGAGTGAATTATTCACTCTCTCTGAAAGTGAAGATTCACTCCAAAAAAATTAGAGAGTATATATGTGAATTATTCACACTTTGTTTGTATAGCTATTTTTTTACATTATATACAAGTAATATAAATTTTTTCAGGTTATATGAGTGTAGAATGACATATTTTATGTCAAAATAGTTATTTGAGTAAATAAGAATATTATAGATATGAATGAGGTATGCTATTTAAATGTATTCGTATATTATCAAACCATAAGTTTAACCCGCTCTTACTCAACTTTGTATTTACAAATCCTGCGCGCAGCCTCCTGATCAGCCAAGAGCATGAAATAAGGTCTTCCAGGGCTTAAATTATTTGTAATTAATGCCTCTATAGGATGATGCTGGTTGGAATACCCTAAAATATGATTAACATGCGAGTATTATAAGATTAATGAAAAAAATCTGAATTTTCATTCTTTTTCTTTTTAGAAATGGTGAATTATTTCAGATAATGGTGCAAGTGTTAAAATAAGAAGTGTGTATAGCATCATCCTACAATGATACATATTATAAGTATCTCAAAACCTGTAAAATTAGATAATGTAATTTTGAGTGAGCAGGAGCCTGCGCGGAGAAAAATAATTATCTAAGAGATATTATAGCGAAGGGGACTTTTTAAAGATGAAATGTGTTGAAATAGTATATATACTTATAGGAAATGTTATTTACCAAATTATTATATTTGTATTTCTTGTTTTCCAGCTAAAAATTACATTTAAAGCTCTATAGGAATCATAATCCCTTAAGTGGATATTCCAGTCAACGATACAGTTAAGTGGTTATTCTGGGCATAAAATACTTGAAAGTGCTGTAAAGTATTTATACACTTGAATGGTATTAGCATACGTATATATATATATATATGTACGTATATACGTATACGTATATACATGTACATCTGCGTGTCGGAACCTTACTTAACTTTATAACGATTTTTTTTTTCTAAATTAAGGGGGCTCATCACCTTTGAACCCAAAAACAAAACATATATGAGTCCATAAAAATTCTTCCTTTCAATTTACTATAAATACTTGGTAATACCTTTATTTACACCGTAAAAAACACTTAAAATGTAGATCCAGCACGTCATATAAAATCACCATAGTTATTAAGCTCCTAATCCACTACCTACGGGATTTCAAGTGATACCGACGACCAAATTTCTCCAGGTTTGGGGATATTACGTTTGAATGCATCAGTTATTGTAAGAATACAGAAAATTAATTTTCACTACGTAAAAAAATTTTTTCATACGTATATGCGGTAAAATTAATGAATAATCTTAATTAATTAATTAAAAAGTTTATAGTTCAGAACAGTAAAAATTATAATCTATATAATTAAGAAAGCCGTAAAACAGTGTATTAAAAAATCAGAAGCTTAGATCTACGTAAAATTAAACAAAAAGTAGACCAAAACTAGATAATATTTTTTTGATTTTCGAACATTCCTATTAATTTCTAAAAATTATGGTTAATTTGGCGTTTGTAAATATATACTCTTTGAATTTTGATTGTCTCGTAATTAAAATTTTCTATATTATGAACTTCGAAAGTTAAAAAAAAAGTAACTCTATAATTGAAATTCTGAATGGAAATACCGGAGGACAATGAATGTTCTGGTAATCGAAAACCACCCGATGATGCAAAGAAAAAAATAAGAAAATGCGTGGGAAAGAGAGAGTAGCTTCCTTACATAATATATATATATATATATTTATTTATACATCTATATATATATATATATATATATATATATATATATATATATATATATATATATATATATATATATATATATATATATATACATATACATATATATATATATATAAATATAGATGTATAAATAAATATATATATATATATATATATATATATATATATATATATATATATATATATATATATATATATATATATATATATATATATTATGTAAGGAAGCTACTCTCTCTTTCCCACGCATTTTCTTATTTTTCTCTTTGCATCATCGGGTGGTTTTCGATTACCAGAACATTCATTGTCCTCCGGTATCTGCATTAAGAATTTCAATTATAGAGTTACTTTTTTTTTAACTTTCGAAGTTCATAATATAGAAAATTTTAATTACCAGACAATCAAAATTCAAAGAGTATATATTTACAAACGCCAAATTAACCATAATTTTTAGAAATTAATAGGAATGTTCGAAAATCAAAAAAATATTATCTAGTTTTGGTCTACTTTTTGTTTAATTTTACGTAGATCTAAGCTTCTGATTTTTTAATACACTGTTTTACGGCTTTCTTAATTATATAGATTATAATTTTTACTGTTCTGAACTATAAACTATCAGTAAATACTATGTTTGAATTTTGACCATGTTTGTTTGCATTTTAAAATGGATGTTCTGATAATCGAAACCTACCCGCATCAACGAGTCAAGTCAAGACCGATAAGAAGGAAGAAAAACCTATAAGCCATTGACGCGCAACGGAAAATGAAGAGAGCAAGGGTTCAGCTCAAATGTCCCAAAATAGAAACTCTTTGCTTCCTTGCTTAGCCAATGTTACCAAGGTTAAGACCAAACAGGGCGGATCTATATCGATTCCTCAATGAAGAAGAGATACCTCCTACGCACCCTGGATGTAGAGGGTAATGGAGAGAAAACTCGGAGGGCTCAAGCCACCACGCGGATCCTCAGACGGTCAGTCTCAGTCGAGGTGCAGCCTAGTGCGTCAAGGAAATATTGAACCATTAAAAAAATAGAGTTTATCATAACAGGAATCTGTATTGTCGACTTTTTTATTTCAAACAGTTATTCGAGATTAAACAAATTTTGTAAATAAAAATTACCTATGTTCTGCAAATTTGTATGTAGCGTATGGCGACCCACATCCTTTTAACATTTTTCGACCCATTTTTTAAGAAAGTTATAATACCTCTTGAAAAAAAAACTGAACATATCTGGTAAAGGCCTATAATGTCGTTTTATATAAATATTTATTCTACAGTGAACAATATATAAATGATACGCCGGTATGGTAGTAATCTGCCAGTATTTTACATCCCCTTAAATTGCAAAAATTTATTAATTTTTAAAATATTAGTGTTTAAAACATCTTAAACTTTTCTTAAAAATCCTTAATTTGAGAAAATGTACTAAAAATATTAGACTGTTTTGCCAAATATTACCATGATTATACTGAATTTCATATAAAATATAATTTTTGTATCCTTTTATTAACAACAACTATTTATTAGCTCTAAGTTATTATGGCTGAAACTGATTTTAGTATTAAATAGAAGTTCATCAACGAATTAAAAAATCATCTAAATAGAATGAAGAAGTCACTTTTCCAAAAGAGTGAATTATTCACTCTCTCTGAAAGTGAAGATTCACTCCAAAAAAATTAGAGAGTATATATGTGAATTATTCACACTTTGTTTGTATAGCTATTTTTTTACATTATATACAAGTAATATAAATTTTTTCAGGTTATATGAGTGTAGAATGACATATTTTATGTCAAAATAGTTATTTGAGTAAATAAGAATATTATAGATATGAATGAGGTATGCTATTTAAATGTATTCGTATATTATCAAACCATAAGTTTAACCCGCTCTTACTCAACTTTGTATTTACAAATCCTGCGCGCAGCCTCCTGATCAGCCAAGAGCATGAAATAAGGTCTTCCAGGGCTTAAATTATTTGTAATTAATGCCTCTATAGGATGATGCTGGTTGGAATACCCTAAAATATGATTAACATGCGAGTATTATAAGATTAATGAAAAAAATCTGAATTTTCATTCTTTTTCTTTTTAGAAATGGTGAATTATTTCAGATAATGGTGCAAGTGTTAAAATAAGAAGTGTGTATAGCATCATCCTACAATGATACATATTATAAGTATCTCAAAACCTGTAAAATTAGATAATGTAATTTTGAGTGAGCAGGAGCCTGCGCGGAGAAAAATAATTATCTAAGAGATATTATAGCGAAGGGGACTTTTTAAAGATGAAATGTGTTGAAATAGTATATATACTTATAGGAAATGTTATTTACCAAATTATTATATTTGTATTTCTTGTTTTCCAGCTAAAAATTACATTTAAAGCTCTATAGGAATCATAATCCCTTAAGTGGATATTCCAGTCAACGATACAGTTAAGTGGTTATTCTGGGCATAAAATACTTGAAAGTGCTGTAAAGTATTTATACACTTGAATGGTATTAGCATACGTATATATATATATGTACGTATATACGTATACGTATATACATGTACATCTGCGTGTCGGAACCTTACTTAACTTTATAACGATTTTTTTTTTCTAAATTAAGGGGGCTCATCACCTTTGAACCCAAAAACAAAACATATATGAGTCCATAAAAATTCTTCCTTTCAATTTACTATAAATACTTGGTAATACCTTTATTTACACCGTAAAAAACACTTAAAATGTAGATCCAGCACGTCATATAAAATCACCATAGTTATTAAGCTCCTAATCCACTACCTACGGGATTTCAAGTGATACCGACGACCAAATTTCTCCAGGTTTGGGGATATTACGTTTGAATGCATCAGTTATTGTAAGAATACAGAAAATTAATTTTCACTACGTAAAAAAATTTTTTCATACGTATATGCGGTAAAATTAATGAATAATCTTAATTAATTAATTAAAAAGTTAATAATATGTATGTAAGAATTTCTGTATGTAGTAAAAATTAATTTCCCGTATTTATGCCATAACTAATTGTTGCGTCTAAAGCGACTTTGCACGCCTGCATTGTGCCGCTCCTCTACGCAGGCGCGCGCCGCCATCTTGACTAACATCCTGCATTGACAGCGCCGCGAGTGGCTATATAAGGAGCCACGCGGCGGCGCTCCGTTCAGTTGTCGTTGAACTATCGAGTAATCAGCACTGCTCTCACCGATCATCCATCTCCAATCAGCGGCGAATCCTGGGCTAGTTCATCTCCGGCGCTTCAGCGGTCAACGGCGCCACCTGCTGCCCGTCTTGAGTGCAGACTGTGACTGCGCGCATGCGTATCGACTTCGTCAGTGGTTAGTGAAGTGTCAGTGTTGTAGTGAATTGTAGATAGTGCGCGAGTGATAACTGTGACGTAACACGGACCGCGCAATCAAGGTGTTTCAAGGTGGCACTACGTTCGCTTGGTAGGGCGGGCGGAGCCGAACGTACCACCGAACCCACGAGTGACACGTCAGCCGAGAGTCTTTGTTTATTTAGTTATTTAGTCTTTGTTTATTATGCCTTATATTCGTTTCAATAAAATCTTCATTTTTTCGTTCTAAATATGGCTCATGGTTTTATCACCTTCCCAATCCGGCATCTTTCTTCATGATTGATGATTCACTAATGTATTGAAAAGTGATATCCCCAAACCTGCAGAATTTTTGTTGGCTGGGTCACTTGGAATACCGTAGGCAGTGAAATAGGAGCTCAATAACTATGGTGATTTTATATGAAGTGCTAGATCAAGATTTTGAGATTTTTTAACGTTGAAATTAAAGGTAATACCAAGTTTTAATAGTAAAAGAATTTTCAGAATGATTGCTTTTGAAAAGAAGAATTTTTATGAACTGATACAAATAGGTTTCGATTTTGGGTTCAAAGATGGTGTGCCCCCTTCAATTAGAAAAAAATGGAGTTACGTACTTATTCCTAGAAGCCGCAGAAATAAACTTTTAAGTTTTTTTATCTTTTCTGTCTGTATTCAAATCCTACACAACTTTTAATTTTGGTGGAAAACCATCCGTATCGAGCGATCGTATATTATATTGAGAATCCATAGTATTTAATTTCAAGATATTTTTTAAATTAACAAATACTGCATCACTCAACTACTGTATTGATTATAAAAAATATCTGTATTACAAAAGTATAAATAAAGCCCTCTCTCAATGTTGTAGTCACAAGAATAGTTTCGTTACTTTCGTTACAACTATGAGTAACGAAATGAATGTACGAAAGTTTCGTTACAATTATAATTAACGTAACGAAAGTAAAGAAACTTATTTTTCATCAATAATAATAACGTAACGAAAGTAACAAACGTTTCGTTATCAATTACAATAACGTAATGAAAGTAACAAAAGTCTCATTATTTTGTAACGCAACGAAATTATTTGAATTTCGAAAATTTGTTCACAATAACGAATTAATAACGTAACGTAAGGAACGAATCATTTAGTTACGTTCCGGTTCCTGGTTATCACCTCCCGCTCCTGAGTTTCTTATATCTATGGATGACTCGTAATGCCAATTTCTCTATTTCCTTTGCATGCATAAAAAAGGCCATATTCACACATTTATTAAAGAAACATACGATGTGTAACACGGATGGAAAGGGCATTGTCAGACTCAGATGATGAGGATTGAGCACTCGTGTTCGTCTCGGGCGCCGTCAGCGTCCGAGACTTCCACTCGTGCTCAATCCTCATCCTCGCTTGGAAAAAGACAATTTTCCCCCTTAGTTGCTCAATATACGAGGTCTGTCCCAAAAGTATCCGACCTACCTCGATTTCTCGGCGCTTGATTTATTCTTCGTCATCCGGGGGTGGCATCCTTCAAAGTAGTCCCCATTTCATTGAAGAAGACGCTCATATCGATGTTTCCACTTATTAAAGTACTCTTGAAAGTCAGACTTCGGAATCGCCTTTAGTGCATTCGTCGCATTAGTTTCAACAGTCTGTTTATTGTCGAATCGGTGTCCTTTAAGCGGCATTTTCAATCGAGGAAACAGCCAAAAGTCGCAGGGAGCTATATCAGGACTGTATGGAGGCTGGCGGAGCTGCGCAACGCTGTGTTTCAATAAATACTGCTGCACAAGGTTTGATGCGTGCGCTGGAGCATTGTCGTGATGAAGAAGCCAGTCACCGGTTTCCCAAATTCTCGGTTAAAATTCGCCAAACAGTACTTTTTGGTATTCCAAGTTCATCTTCCAGTTCTCTCACAGTCAAACGACGATCTTGTCCAACTGCGACACGCACACGCTCGACATTATCCGACGATGTTCCCGTCGAAGGTCGACCAGAACGAGGATCACTGTCAACAGATGTGCAGTCACTTTTGAACCGCCTATACCACTCTTTTATTTGTGTTTTGCCCATACACTCATCTTTAAAGGCCTTTTGCAACATTTCAATAGTTTCCGCACAACTTTTACCGAGATTAAAGCAAAATTTTATGAAAATTCGCTGTTCGGTTCGTTCTGCCATTTTTAGCAATAAGCAAATTGCGACGAATGCAAAAAAGTCGTTGTAAACAAATACACGCTGCGTGGGAACTAAGGCGTTTCATCGGTATCTCAGGCTACTGACGAGAAGGTTAGGAGTTGCTGGTGACGTTCGTACCCTCCAGAGGTCGCCTGAGTCTCTCCGCGCGAAGATATGAACGTAGGTCGGATACTTTTGGGACAGACCTCGTACTATTCTCCCCTGTTCGAGAAGGAAGAAAATATTTTTTTTAACTCAGGCATGAAATAGGTATTTTTTTATACCTAAAAGTAGCGTAGAAAATCGCGCATTTCGAGCGTGTCTTTTGTCTTTTTGTCACAAGTGCGTAACTGCGCATGCGCGAGTTTCGATTAAAATCGAAATAAAAAAGGTGCAAATATTTGAACTTTACGATTAAAAGTGAAAATTAAAAATACAAGAATTTTCCATTGCGTTGCGCACGACTCGAAATACGCCAGCACCTACACAACTTTCATGCATAAAAAAGGCCCTATCATGCCTTTGTTGAAAAAAATACAGTGTGTAACACGGGCAGAAAAGCTATTTCAGACACGGGTGAGGTATTTTATAAGGTGAGGAATACGTCACCTTTGCTAGAAATAGCTCATTTTCTCCCCTACTTGCACAATGGACTATTCTTCCCGCTGCACATAAACGCACGGAATTCTATATTTTCGACGGACTTTACATGCACGTTTAAGTGGCCTTTTCAAAGGACGTATGGTAAAATAGTACATTATATAACAGGTAATCACCCAAGGGAATAATCGACTTTATTCTCGTGTTCCATATAAAATTTTATTTCCGACTTAAACGTGGCAACTTTATTGACTTGAACAGTGGGACTAAAGGAAATAACTAGAATTTATTGAAAATTTATATTAATATAAAAAGTTAAGCTCCGTGGTTCTTCGGTGGTTGGAGTGGTGGGGAAAGAAAACACAAGGCGAGGAGTTTGGGACAATTCGTTTATTGCTACATTAGAGAGAGGTGTGTGCTGGTCCTCAGCTTAGGCCGAACTGGCGAGAGATGCGCTCGCAGTGCACCGCAAAGTTGGTGCACGAAAAAGATCGCGCAGCGTCAGCATCGCAGGCCCGCTATCCGCTGGATACAGGACGCCTGTGTTCAGCGGCACGGACGCTCGCTTGCGTATGTGACACGTTCATGGATCATACGTCGACGCCACAGCGACGGAAACTGCATGCATTTGTGTTCTATTTTACATTTATTTTTTTATTTTTAATGGAACACATGAAAATAAATGGATTTAAAGTTAAAATTCAATAATTTAAAAATACAAAATCAAAGTTAAATTTGGAATTCAAAATTAGAATTAAAATTTACCATTTAAAATTCAAGATTAAAGTTAAGACTCATAACTCAAGAGATTTAAACTTTAAGCATAAAAAGTTAAAAAATTAAAAATTATAACTTAAGTCATTATCTTTGAAGAGGAAAAAAATTGCCTTTAAAAGAATAGCTAATAGTGTGTGTGTTGTATGTGTTCTGTTGTCTCATGTCTTCTTAAGTACATACAAAATGTTTCTGTGAAAGTCGCTGTAATGTTTGCACTGCATGTGCTTAATCATTTCGCTTCTTCTTCTTCATATTCGCTAATAAGCTGCTGTCGGACACTCGGCTGGAGGCGGGGGAGATTCTTGCAGTCTCTCCTCGCGACTTCGTCGTCACTGCGCCGATCACTTCGCTGAAGAGGAGAGGGGGGAGCGGGGAAGACTCGTAAGGTCTCTCCTCGCAGCCTCACTGCTACTGTTGAGCTGGTGTTAGCGCATTCCTGGGCACTGTCTCGTAGTTTATCGGAACTGCACTTCTTGGAATGAATCCGAGCTCCTCCATGGATACATAGCGTAACCGTGGAGCACTCTTCCTACCGGCCGTAGTCTCGACAGGTCATATATTTCCGTGGAACCGGAGGCTGGTTAAGACGGTCTCACTGCACCTGTAACTTTCTGAGATCTGGTGAAATATCGGGACCCCACGGGAAAAATACATACACACATTGCCCCAGTGATAACAAATTTTGTGAAAAATTTTTTTTTAACTTGTATTGCTTGAAAATATTGAAAGAGTATGATAAATATTTTAGTGTTTACACTTCAACAATTGTAGTATTCGAAATTTTAAAGATATTTACTAATTTTAACAATTTGGACATTTTAAATTTCTATTGTTTGAAAATATTGAAAGAATGTGTTAAATATTTTAGTATTTACACTTTAAAAATTGTAGTATTTGAAATTTGAAAACTATTTACTAATTTTAACAATTTGAACTTTTTAAACTTCTATTGTTTTCAAAGTATTGAAAGAGTGTGATAAATATTTTAGTATTTACACTTTAAAAAATGTAGCATTTGAAATTTTAAAGATATTTACTAATTTTAACAAATTCGACATTTTAAACTTCTATTGTTTGAAAATATTGGAAGAGTGTGATACATATTTCAGTATTTGTTTCTTTAAAACTGTAATACTTGAAATTTGAAAGATAATTACTAATCTTTAATAGTTTGAGATTTTTATATTTGCATTTTTTGAAAATACTAAAAGAATGTATTCGATATTTAGGTATTTACACTTTGAGGATTCGGCGAGTTTGAAAGTGTTAAAAAGAGTCCATTGGATATTCTACTGCTTGACTTCGAAACTGCAGTATTTTTAAATATATTTATTGATTTTAACATTTTAATTACTTTAGAATTTTATTACTTAAAGATATTAAAAGATTCTAATGGATATTTTTATATTTACACTCTGAAATTGCGATATTAAAAATTGTTTAAAAGTTGTTTGTAGATTCTCGGTTTTTTCTTTAAATATCTGATAAGTACATCATTATACGTCTATCTCTATTATGTTTGCCGACTTTCTCCGTGCGCTGCCAATCTCGCAATATGGTAACTTCAAAACTTGAGATATTTAGGGATAATTGACATTTATAATTTTTTGAATAGGCAATAGACTAAGCGTAATAAAATTATGCCAGCAATTCCCTTCTGTAGAGAACAAAGTAATGTATGCTCGTGTAATGTGTTTTAAGACGTCTTGTGCGATTCCCGAACTATCGTGCATCGATAGGTTCGTGGGATCGCAAAAGAAAATCATAAAAAGAAAAGATTTGTTCTTATTCTTAAGTTTATTCTACAATTTGTTTGTTTAATTGCTAAAGTAATTTATTATATCTTCCTTAATTTATATTGAGTTTCTTGAATTTTTATTTTGTACTTTTATTAGAAACGATGTTACTTAAATAAGGTAGTAAACATTGTCACTGTTGCATTTGTGTATTTTCAAAATGTAATTATAGAGATTGTGTTGTGTTTATTTCTTGTGATTGTGTTTGGTTATGTGTACCAATTTTACAGCCTGTTGTAAAAAAAGGATAATAGCAAAATTCAACTCGCGTGTGGATGCTTTTTCATTTATTTTTTTTTATTTAAGAGCCTGAAGTATTTTAGGTAGAGAAAGGATGTAAGTGATTTTATTTTATTTTGCTTTATTTTTAAAAGACTCTATCTATTCTTTTCTTTTATTTGTCCTATGAAATTAACGTTTATAATGTTCCCGTTTCATGGTGCCTGTTTAGTCAACTATGATGTCTCTTAATATTAGTACACGGAGGCATTTGTTAACTCTCGACTATATTCTTATTTCGGACAGCATGAATACACCAACCATATTTCTATCAGTTCATAGAGGCATTTGTTAACTCCGGACTGTATTCTTATTTCGAATGGCGCCAACGAGCCAATCATATTTCTATTTAATCACAGAGGCATTTGTTAACTCTGGACTACATTCTAATTTCGGACAGCGCCAACGGGCCAATCACATTTCTTTTTACTCACAGAGGCATTTGTTAACTCTGGACTACATTCTAATTTCGGACAGCGCCAACGGGCCAATCACATTTCTATTAGTTCACAGAGGCATTTGTTAACTCTGGACTACATTCTTATTTCGGACAGCGCCAACGCGCCAATCACATTTCTATTAGTTCACAGAGGCATTTGTTAACTCTTGACTGCATTTTTATTTCGGACAGCGCCAACGCGCTAATCACATTTCTATTAGTTAACAGAGGCATTTGTTAACTCTGGACTGCATTTTTACTTCGGACAGCGCCAACGCGACAATCATATTTCTATTAGTTCAGAGAGAGACATTTGTTAACTCTGGACTGAATTTTTTTTCGCTAGTGCATATGACTTGAACATCTCTAATCAAACAAGCACCTTTGGAAAGACATCATGCACGTCGTTACCATTTGTTAACGCTCTGCTTATACTGAAAGACCCTTTGAATCTAAAATTACACGTAAAGAAAAAAAACGCCTTTGGCTTCCGTATGAGCTAGCTTGACTCCTTTTGCATATGCACTATTTAAAAGGGTGGTTCTAAATTAAACGAATTTTGAATTGCTTGTAACATATTTTTATGTTTCTGAGTTTTTCGTTATGCTCTATTTTGTACTTTATGGTCTGTTTGCTGTTTGAAATTGGTTATTCATTTTAAATGAATTAATTAACATTAAATATTTATTTACAGAAACTTTATTTGTCATGTATTATTTATTATTCCTAGAAAAACTTTTATTTGTCATTAATTATTTAACATTTATGAAAACCATTTATCACTTATTATATTTTTTTTTGAGAAAAGAACTTATAATTAATTATTATTTATGAAAAAAATTGTTTATCACTTATTATATTTTTTTTGAGAAAGAAAGATTATTTATTAATTATTACTTAGTTTGCTACGATTGATAAGTTTGTTGCAAAAGCTTGTATATAAGGCCGACATTCTTTGATTTCATGGCCTCGACATTTGCAATAATAGCAAAATAGGAAAAAATATTTTATGCTATGAGTGCAAGTGTAGCGAAGTGTGAGGCCTTAATTCGATTGTCTTTTCTTTTCCTGCGACCGTGAAATTTTTCAATTTTAATATCTACTTTAGGTATAGAGCATTGTGTGGGTACGTTCTATGCCTTGGAACGACTCTCCGATATTTCACCGCTTTTGTATCGCGACCGATGCCCGATGGAGATAAACTGGCATTAGTCGTATGACATGAGAAATTGTGTCTTTGATTATTCGCGTTAAATACGGATACAGGAGCCAACGTTTGAGTTCTCTGATTACAGCTAGGATACTCAGAAGAATTTTGGATTTGTGCTGACGCTTGATGTTGCACTAATGCGTCCTTGGTCACGCTGGATGTGGGAACAGGCACCGCAGTTACCACCGTTTGCGTGGCTATAGATTGCATTTCCGTGAGTGGTTGGACTATTAAATGCGCAGTAGGGAAACTGGTAGTCACAGGGGCGCTGGGACCACTGAGACTTCCGGCGGCACCTAATATGTTCTGTATACTCGAGCCGGAATGCGTTTTAGCACTTTCATGACTATTTGCGCGCATTTATCTAGGGACAAACCTGAAAAAATATCCTGCCATTCAGGGTCTGCGACGAAAAGCTCCATCTCACAGTGTAAGCTCGACACACTCGCAGATTTGTTGGATAACCCAGAGGTTTATTTACATTTATCACTTTTCAAGCTAAATAAATTTAACGACATTTTATTTTCGACACAATTTCCTATCACGTGAATTTCAGATTAAACGCGTATTGATCAAATTATAATTTTTCTGTTTTTTAGGCGTAATCATTGCATTAACAAAATAATAATAGTGTATATGTAAATTTCCGGGCGCAAAATACCCCACGGAGGACAATAATTCACTATTACATATACAAAAATCCGAAGATCCAGACCATAACCAGCGCGGACATTCTTCTCGTTTTCCAAATGCAAAAGAAAATGACCCTTGAACTTCCCTCCTATCTGCGTATTCAAGTAAGAACGGCCTCTGTGTGTCCTTCCTGTTAAATATCTCAAAGAGTAAAAGGGCCTCTCGTCCTTCCTGTCTTTTCCTTGGGCTGGTCGAAAGGGCTGCTCGGAGGGCTGCGCGGTGCTCAGCAGTCAGGTTTTCTTTCTTGAAATTGTATACCAAATCACCCCGTTCCTTCTTGAATTCGCCGATATGAAGTCGTCAAATCACAGTTCACTGCACAAGTGCTACACACGCGAAAACACACAAAGGATGCCAATGTGTTATGGACAGGATAGTTGACGTGCGTGGATGTGTAGGGATCGTAGTTCGCGTTATTTATACGGAGCAATTAAGCTCCGTGGTGCTTCGGTCGTTGGAGTGGTGGAGAAAGAAAGCACAAGGCGAGGAGTTCGGGACAATTTGTTTATTGCTGTTTTAGAGAAAGAAAGGTGTGTGTTGGTCCTCAGCTCAGGTCGGACGGGCGAGAGATGCTCTCACAGTGCGCCGCAAAGTCGGTGCACGCAAAAGATCGTGCTGCGTCAGCATCGCAAGCGCGCTATCCGCTGGATATAGGACGCCTGTGTTCAGCGGCAGGGACGCTCGCTTGCGTACGTGAAATCGCATTTCAAGTCAATAAAGTGACCATTATGGTCGAGTCGGGAATAATAGCATATTGTGTACCAAGGGTGAAAAGTAGCCATTTTTTACCAGCGTGTAGTTTCTCTCATCTTTGGCTCGTGCTTGCTCTCCTCCACTCGTACTGCAATCGCAACGGCAAGAAAGACTTTTCACCCAAGGTGCACACCGAACTTGTTTTTCGAATCGGTGTAAACATATATTTATAGAACTAAAAAAATAATATCAATAAAAATGTTTCAAATTATCACAAAATTTACAAAATTTAAAATTATTTAAACATTATAAAAAATTAAAAAATTTAAAATTATTTAAACATTATAAAAAATTAAAAAATTTAAAAAAGTTAAAAGTTTCAAAAAAGTTAAAAAAGTTATTAAACTTAAATTTTTTGTAAAAATTTAAGAAAATTGATGATTTAACAAAAAATTTTTAAAATTCACAAAAGCTTAAAATATTTTTAAAAAATTAAAAAAATTTACGAAAATTTAAAAAATTACAAAAAATTAAATAAATACAAGAAATTGAACCATTTACAAAAAATTAAAAAAATATCCAAAACATTAAAGACTACAAAAAATTAAAAATTAACAAAATTAAAAATTTGACTAAATATTTTAAAGTATACAAAAAATTAAAAATGTACAAAAAATTTTAATTTAATAAAATAATTTAAATTTACAAAATATTTTAATTTAATATACTAATTTAAATTTACAAATAAATGTAATTTGACAAAATAATGTATAATTGCAAAAAATTAAAAAATTTACAAAAATTTAAATATTTACAAAAAAATATAAATTTACGAAAATTTAAATAATTACAAAAAGTTAAATAAATACAAGAAATTAAACAATTTACAAAAATTTTAATTTAATAAAATAATTTAAATTTACACAAAATTTTAATGTAACAAATTAATTCAAATTTATAAAAAAATATAATTTGACAAAATAATTTAAAATTACAAAAAATTTAAAAATTGACAAAAAATTAAAAAATTTACAAAAATTTAAATATTTAAAAAAAAATATAAATTTATAAAAATTTAAAAACTTACAAAAATTCAAAAACTTACAAAAAATTTAAAAATTTACATAAAAATGAAAAATTTACAAAAATTATAAACAATAACAAAAAGTTTAAAAATTTACAAAATAATTTAAATTTACAAAAAATTTTAATTTGACAAAATAATTTAAATTTACAAAAAGTATAAAATTCACAAAAAACAAAGACTTTTGAAATATCTCAACATTTCAAAAAGTCTTATATTTAAAAATAAAATGTTAATTATATATAATTTTTAAAAAATTTACAAAATATTCATATTTTTTAGAACAATTTAAATCTTTGAAAAATTACATCTAACCCTCCCGGATTGGAAAGTAATCTAGAACTATGTAGATCTATCTAATTTGCCATGGTCGAGGCAAATAATCGAGGCCTCGATAGAACTGGAGAATTTTCAACCCTTGTCTACATCATATTACGACAACAACGAAACATATTTTAAAACACCTTACAAGATTCATAATATATTCATAAAGTAATCGCAATTTCCGTTCGATACAGTTTTGTTAAAGAAATGCAATTTTGAATTTTGAAAATTTGTAATGATTTAAAACAAAAATTTATAGTAAATTCATGCATTAATTATATAAGTAAACAAATGTGCACTCATTTATAACGATTTCTTCACAATTTATATATCTAACAATTACTTTGTTATTCTTGTAAACCAAATTCGATTTTAAATTTTGAATATGCATCTTATATGATTACATTTTGTTGTCATCATAACTTTTGAACGCATTTGGATTTTTTATTGCCATTTCGTAGTTTTATTATAAATAACTCTACATAGAACTGGCTACATTGTTGAGTCAACAATGTACCATTTAAATCTACCTTAAAGTAGTTCTCCGGCTTTAAATCGACCCTATGTATTAAAATTCTTATAATTCATATAAAATCCTCATGCTTAAAATAACAGTGCAGTATAAAATAAGAGAAATTTTTAAACAAAAATTTGAATGTTGTTCCCTGTACGATTTCAGTTAGAGTATCTATATGATAATTTTGGAAATTATGTACGAGATTAGCGATGAAGTATAATTGTTTATACGAGTTGTGCTATCCAGTTACAAACAATCGCACTTCATCGCTAATCTCATACATAACTACCAAAGTTTTCTTGTTGATACCCTAGGTGAAATCGTGCAAGGAACAAAATGAGCCCTTTAACGTTAAAATCGACTGAAAAATAAAAAAGGTCTAAGAAGTTTATGTGACTTTTCTTTAGTAAGCAATATTTATGCCTACAACATTCAAATTTTTGTTTAAAATTTTTTCTTCCATTACACGAAATTCTCTTATTTTATATTACAATGTTATTTTAACTATGAGCGATTTGTAACAATTATATAAATGTTAAAACATACGGTTGATTTAAAACCAGAGAACTTACCTTAACACCGTAGCATTGTCTATAACATTGTGTATAACATTGTCGATTCTTCCTAAAATTACTTTTATTAATGTAAATAAATGATTGTGCATTAAATCTCTTTGAATAAGCACTTATTCATTAATAATTATAATTGTTATTATAAATATTTGTTCGTGTATCCATTAGAATATTATCATTATATAATCTCAAATATCTAAGAAAATGGTAAGCATTGTACTCACTAAAAGTAAATGTTGTTGTGGTTGCTGCCTAGGCATTGGAGCAACACCTCTCGGTGACCGCGATGCAAAAGAAGACGGTTCCCCAGTTGTACCTGCACTACTTATTGCTTCAGACTGCTGCTGTTGATTTATTGGAACTCCAGATTGAATTTGTCTAGTTACTTCTACGCTAGCTGAGTCATCTTCCATAATTATTTCAACCTCATTATTGTCAACTTCTACTCCATAAGGAAGTTCTTCCTCTTCCATTTCCTCATATGGATCATTATCGAACTCTTCTTCTTCTTGAGTTTGATGCGTTCCATCTCCTTCATCACAATCAACGACAACGCAACCATCTTCACCTTCTTCATCTTGATCCCTCTGACTAGATGTTGGCACCTATAAAAGATATTAAATCTATATATATCTACCACTTTGTGTTGTTATACATTCCGATTTAACGAGGTATTTTGCATTGAATACATAGAAGAGACATATTTTCTAGAATTTGTTTCTAAATGAAAAAATTGATATATCTCTCTATTTTTTGTAAATTAATAATCATGGAATCACGACATTTTCGAACTAGGATTAAGAATGCTGTCTACTCGGAATTGTATAAAATTACAAAAAAAATAGATTTTCCAATTTTTATGTGTATTGATTTTATTTATATTTATAACATATAAGCCATTAAAAAGCGATTCAGCGTTATATTGCAAATTGTAAAATATAACCGTTGAAAATTTTTGCACTTATTTTAAAGATATACTATTCAGTAATCATTTTAAACCATAAAATGTTTAGAACAAATGTTTAAACAATTTTTAAATATATTATTTATACCCAATGACTTAAGTCATTTTTCCGGCGAACTAGTAAAAAATGTTTTATAATCATTTAAATGCGAGGAAAATGGAGGTAATGCACACCTCCGGACAACCCCTCTCCAAATGGTCTAGAAATTAAATATGTTATAGTGTACTTAAAATAAGTAGATACGTATTATGTTATTTTGACATTGGAACAAAATTGCATTCTTTATGTGCCTTTGAAAATTGCACCCTAAAAATCCATTTTTCAAAAAATCAGTAACAAAACTTTTCAAAATGATGTAATTTAGCCAATTTTGAAGATTTAACCTTAACTAATTTTTTATATAATCAATTCTCAACAACTCATTCAAAAAACAAAAAGAAATTTTTAAAATAATAAAAATTAAAGAAGCTATGGTCGTTTACAAAAAAAAATTAATTTTTCTCAAAAACCCCATCTCATTTTAGCTGATTTTTTTCTTATTAATAACTGAATCATATTACCTAACTTTTGACTCGTATGAGTTTACATTTTTCTATTGTATAAAAGAGAGAAATAAAAAACAAAATGTTTTATTTTTTTCTAGTAATTATCATTTGGGCTAAGAGCAATTCAATTAAAACTGCAGCAACCGCTAACAAGGGCATTCAGAAGTGCCACATATTGAAATCGAAAGTTAGTAAAAAGAAGAATCGCTTATACATAGCTCGGACAGCGACACATAAATGGCTTGAAATAAAAGAAAACAAGGAAAACCTGAAAAAGAAACAAAAGAGTCGTAGAAAAATGAAAAAAAAACGAATAAGTGTGTTGTAAATAAATGAAAAAACCGATGCCAATTCATTGACACTTAGCTTCCTCAAACTAAATTAATTTTTCCAATATGAAATTATTTGTTCTAACAGATTAAGTATCTCTTTGTAATTAATAGCTCAAAAAAGGTATACTTTTTTATCATTGATGGTTTGACAAAAGATAAATTTTGACTAATATTCGATATTTAAAAGAAATTCGATATACCTATATAACTATCATTTTACCTGAGATGCTATTTGCTTGATCTTCTGCCATTTGATTCAATGAACTTCAACCGTCTTTTGAAATAACAATTCATGATTCAATTGTGATAGCTCGTTTATACACTATTGTTGATCAACAATATTAAAATTTGGTGTTGGTTAGAATATAATGGCCATAAATGTCCAAATGAAATATCTAACTTTACAAGAATATTTGAGATCTGATGCAGGGTGAATTAGTTAAATTAATTATTTTTTATATTTATATGTACATATAGTTTTTAATACTCTACTCACCATTCTTTCTTAAAGATGAAAATGAACTAGATATTAAAAGAAAATTTATTTTTCATGTTTTCAACACTTGATGTTAAAATTATCATAAAAAAGTACTAGCTACATACTTATTTTATACAATAGTAAATAATTTAATTTAATATTGATATTTTTATAACTTTAAAGACTTTGACTCGAGTTTAAAACGAAGCAGAACAAGCTAGCAGTCGGTAAAGCAGAGCAGTCATCATAAATAATTATTTATATTTTATAATGAATGCGTAATCGATATACATCTTTAAATTACATTAATTTAATTATTTATAGAGAAAATAAGTTCAATCTTAAGATACTAGTGACTACGATTAATGTTTAAAATACATAAAAACTATATAAATAAATTAAAATAATTAATTCTAGCATTGTAACTTTTATACTCTTGATGTATATTAATTTCGCGAAGTATAAAATTTTTTTTTAAAATACTTTTTTATCTGTCTTGTGATGGGATGGTCGTTTTCATGCCATCACATGTATGCGGTATATAGTATGTATGTAGTAGAATTTAAATAGCCAGCGGTCCAGTGATTTAGTATACATAAATTTAGATAATGAGTGCGAGAGAGAGAGTATGAGTTTTGACGCGTTCGGCTAATTCGCGAAGCGAGCCGTCGCTGGACAACACTTGCCCCTCACCGCGCGCGCGCAGCGCCTATACTTTTAGTATACACGCTATACCGGAGCGGCCAGGGATTCCCCCACTGCGCCGTCGCCGCTCCTACGTCAGTAATAGGTATAGATATACAGACTGTAGGCGCTCGAGCTGCGTATAAGCAGGCGTGCGAGCGTATTTGGTCAGTCTGCCCTGGGCGGTATACCGGGCTAGTTCCGGGGAACCTACGCTCGGCCATCTCCTCATGTACTCTCGGGCGCACCCGTGATTACACGATGAGACACGAGCCAGGTTAGCCGTGCAACTAGAATTTTGACTCGCTGGAGATGCTCACTCGGGCGCACCCGTGCTAGCATCGACATTTTACCGATGTACCTTCACTTCTCGGGCGCTCCCGTAAACTGAAGAAGGATAAAAGATCTACCGGAAATGCACTGTAATGCATCGGGCGCTCCCATTGCATTATAGATGATTTACTGTTCCGTACTTGCGTTTAATCCGTTTTGCGTAGAAAATTAAGTTTGTGTTATTAAATAGAAATTAAGTAAATGGTATGAACGTTTTATGACTTAGTTTGTTTATTTATAACTTTGTTACAGCCGACAGACACGTTTGCAGAGCACTTCTTCGGCTAGTCGCGAAGTCTGTTATTAATACGACGGCGAAAACCGAAATCCGGTTATTATTAAAAGTTATTGTTATTAATTTTAATTCTTTTGTATATACTTTTATATTTTACTTTAAATAAAATTGTTAATGTTAAAATGTTAATAAGAGAAATGTCAAAAACCAGTATTTTTCATCTCCATCCTTACCTTTCCCGCGAACCCTGGCTTAAACCGACTAGCTAGGGGGAGGTTTCGAACCCGTAAACTTAAGGTTCGCGTTCAAGAAAAGACCGTTTTGTTACAGTCTCGTTCGTAATTTTAAATTTCGCGATAGGTGGTTGCCACATTTCAGACCCCTGACCTACTATGCTATAGCAGAGTGGTCGAGCCTTACTTCTGGCGATCGGTAAAGTTGAGCATTTTTATGCGCGGCTAGTACTTGGATGGGTGACCGCGAGAGAACCCCGTAACTAATACAAATAAACCAACCATCCCAAAGCGGATTTCGTCCGGATACCAATTTTCCCAACTTTGCAGACATAACCCTGGACAACTGTGGGATATGATTAGGTAGAATAATATAAAAGTATGAAAAAATAAATATGAGAAATTTGCTATGCCAAAAGGTTGCATAACATACAAAAATAATTTACCTTATCGACTTCAGAAAGTTGTAAAATAAAAGAAAAGGTTTAAAAAAAACGAGTCGATGTTAAATTTATTTTTAATTTCAAATCTTCATTAAAGAACTAAAACATGAGCCCTGTTTGGTAAAAAATGATCGTGCCATTCTCGAGATATACTCGATCAAAAAAAAAAAATTTAAAATACAACCTCAAATATCTTGAAATATAAAGGTTGTTTTGATCTGGGCTTAGAAGTCGTTTAAGAGATACTAAAGAGCTACCGTTTTGGAAAGTTTCTGATCAAATGCTGCCTATTTACTCCAGAATTCGCTACTGAATAAAAATCGATTTCTTTTACAAAAAGATTATCCTCTCTTCAAAAAAAGGCAGTGACTCAAAAAATTTACAGAGTATTCTTCTACAGATTCCTAATCATCTCAATTTTAAAAAAAAATTTTCTTTGTTATATTTCACAGATATAACTGTTTGAATAAAAATGACGATTTCGAGAATAACAAAACAAGGGAAATAGCTTATTTAGAATTTCGGGTGGGAAAAGATAGGTAATTTATGCTCTTTCAAATGCATTATCACTCAATCGATGATATTATTTATAGGTATCCAAAAAACCCAAAAATCTAAAAGTCAAAAATCGAAGAACCGCTAAAAAACGCATTGAAAAACTAAAAAAGTTTTTTTTGAACCGCCGTCATTATAGAAAAACAAAAAGAATGAGCCCCGAAACATTAATATTCACCGTGTATATTCCATACGTACACACACACACACACACACACATACAGACATGTTCTAAAAATAGTGTATTTTGATTCCCAGCATCTCGAAACATGTTTCTAAGATGTTCTTAGCAAAACTTTGTTTGTACCATCAGAAAGCTTCCTCTATAAGGAAGCAAAAAATTATTTATATGAAAAAGTATTGCTTCATCCTAAAGGAAGCTTTGTAATAGTAAAAAAAGTATTCTTAAAAATATGTTAGAAATAGGTTTGACCATTTGGAATCAAAATAAACTATTTTTAGAAGATGCCCGTATGGGTGTGTGTGTGTGTGTGCGTGCGTGCGTGCGTGCGTGCGTGCGTGCGTGCGTGCATGTGTGTGTGCGTGTATGTGTGCATGTGTGTGTGTGTGTGTGTATGTGCGTGTGTACGTATGTGTAAAAATTAAAATCTTGCATACAATTACCTAACTATTCCGACTTGAAAGTTTGGGTAAGGTCATTCCCTTCTTTTGTTCACAGTGTTCCTCAAGCATGCAAAAGTGGTCCGAAAATGGATCCAAAAATAGCTAATGCAGAAAGTTTCTATATTGTTTTTAGATGAAAAAAATGTCAAATTGAAAATCCTAAGTGATCGGTTTCCCAAGTTATGGACGCTTTTGTGTTACGCTATGCGCATTCATGAATAGCCAAGTAGAGCATTTGAGTACACACGTATAATTCGTTTTCTCACTCCGAATAAAAGAAATTGAGTATGTATTCATTACTTATTGTTGAGAGTATTATTGTTTTTCGATAATTTAAATATTATTTATTAAAATGTTGATATAATGGCTTAATAAACAAAGCCGTATTTCAGTTGTTTCGTCGATTTTCCGACGTATCTCAAAATGCATCATCTAATTTTTATAGAGTTGGTGTTTTATAAATATATGACACAATTAAAAGTTTATTTTAATACCGCTAGGTGGTGCATGGAAATCCGTAATCGAAAAATACAGAAAAGCAATTACGTCCTGTTGTCTATGCCAATGCTGAAGAACTTGTAGAACAAGTTATCGAAAGTAGAAATTTAGTAGGCGACTGTTGCATCAAAGTTATGGCTGATGGAGGGCAAAATTTGTTTAAAATTAGTTTGTGCATTATGCCTGATAATTATTCACCCAAACAAGAAGAAAATTCCATGCAGAAAAATTATGATACTGAAAAAGATCTGGAAGATTTAGTTAACTGTAATAATTCCAAGAAAAGAATGCTCTACTCTGAAGGAGGTCGTCTAAGCAATAAAGGTAAGCTATCTAGTGTAAATAGGTTGCTATTGTTGTGTATGGTTCCTGGAATAAAAGAAACTCACGCAAATATTAAGCTTTTATTTGACTTAACGCAACTTAATGATATCTCTTTCAAATTTGTTGCAGACTTCAAGCTTTTGCTGATAGTTAATGGACAACAAACCGCAACATCAACATTTCCTTGTCCATATTGTTTTGTCTCCTTAAGTGATTTAAGACAAAAATTGAGTTCTGAAACCAGTTCGAATGATAATGCTACTACAAGGGTATCTGATAGTGCAGAAATGGAAAATTGTACAAATTTGAAAACTTATGGCGACTTGAGAAGAGATTATGAAAGATACCGCCTCCTAAGAAACCAAGGAGAAGAAAAGGAATGTAGTAGAAAGTGTCACAGCACTATCAATCTTCCATTTTCGATGAAGATGATGATGTCTACGTTTCACAGAAATGTGTGATACCTGAATTACATGTCCTGCAAGGCTTTGTAAATCATGTATTTTGGCAAGGCTTGGTTCCCCTGTTAGGTCTAGAGAAAGCTATATTGTGGCCACGCAAGCTCAATCTAGTTTCGAAAAACTATCATGGTGATGCTTTTGAAGGCAATGCGTGTAGGAAATTGCTGAAAGAGTCAGATAGGCTAAAAGATCCAGAAATATATAAAGATGTAGGTATTTTTAAAATTATACCGTACATTGCAGCTTTCAAAGCAATGGACAAGGTGGTAAATTGTTGTTTCACCTCTGGAAAAGTAGGACCTTTACTTGATAATTATATTAAAGAACTGAAAGAAGCTTTAGAAAGTCTTGAAAAACTTTCAGAGAGCAGAGTGGTGAGTCGATTCATCGTGATTTCTTGAAGTTTTGGGAACGTTATAAAGTAAACGGTTATTATCGTGAGACTTATTTACAAAATTTACTGAAAGCTGTCGTAGAATTCTCATCGCTACACCTATAAAAAAAAATAAAAAACGGACAAAAACAAAAAAAAAAAAAAATAAAAAAAAACAAAAAAAAAACAAAAAAACAAAAAACATAAAAACAAAAAAACAACAAAAAAAGTGATCAGTTAACCACTACGTCCTCGTCGTTGATCATGGGTTACGCTAAAAGTGATTTCAGTAAACTTGTTCTGGAAATTATGATTTTTAAATGATTTCATTCAATTTTTCAATCAAAAAAATTTTTAGCAATAATGATATCAACAATAAATAATCATCAATACATACTCAATTTTTTTACACGGAATTACTAAAAGAATTATACGTGTGTACTCAAATTGCTCTACTTGGCTATTCATGAATGCGCATAGCGTAACACAAAAGCGTCCATAACTTGAGAAACCGATCACTTAGGATTTTCAATTTTACATTTTTTTCACCTAAAAATAATATAGAAAATTTCTGAATTAGCTGTTTTTGGATCCATTTTCGGACCACTTTTGCATGCTTGAGGAACACTGTGTGTTATACACGAAACCGTCATATTTTGTTTAAACCGTAATATCTCGGAAATGTAAGATGAAAAGTTTTTAAAAATTTTTTAAATGATTAAGAATATAGAGTGGAAAGTTCAGTAAAAATTTTAAGCCATCTTATTTGTCTTTTGCCAAGAAAAAAATCATTTTGTAAAAAAAATCAATCGAAAGGTAGCTTTTAACTATCTCTTGGCTAAGTTATTTGCCCAGATCCCGACGACATTTATTTTTCAAGATATTTGAGGTTATGTTTTTTTCAAACTTTTTTTTTATCGTTTCTATCTTCCCCGACGCAAAATTTTCTATAAGCTATCTTTCATCTTTTGTTAAACACGCGAAAACCTAAGTTTTTGTTTAAATGGCGATATCTCTGAAACATGGTGGAAAATGTTTCAAATAAAATGAGCTGAAAATGTAGCATTCCACTATCTCTTGGCTGAGCTCTTTGCCAAGACTGTAAGGTCTTTTATCTTTCAAGATATTTAAGGTTATATTTTTTTAAATTGTATTGCTTATATGTCGAAGATGTCGCGGTCATATTCTATTAAACAAGCCATTTTTTAATTGTTATTTTGATAAACATACGAAATCAGAAAGAAAATTATAGATTCCTCGATTAGTTTTCGTTTTATAATGATTTTTCTATTTTAATATTTTGAAATCGATAATGTAATCTATGATCATAAGCTTATAATTTTTTGTAATTTATCTTTTGACAACAATCGATGATAAAAAAACCCCAACCTACATTTTTAGAAAGAAATAAAGCAATTTAAAATAATGTATTAGAATAACGAAATTCATATTGCAACAATTGATTTAGTTTGAGGAAGCTAAGTACCAATGAAATGACAGCGGTTTTTTAAGAAGTTGTTAAAATTTATGAAATTATTTTTAATACATAATAATACAATTAAATAAACGTGATTATTATTATTTATATCTACATATAATTACAAAATGTTCTATGAATGTCATTACTATATATTATTTGATTTTATTGCAAAGTTCATATAAAATAATGTTATAAGAAAGCCAACTTCATTCAGTTTGCTAACTGTCGTAAAACTCATAATATTGTGACTTTATTTTTCATATTTTGATAACCCTATTATTACTGAAAAATATCTATCTGATCACGCTTGAAATATAACAAACTTAAAAATAGAAAAATAGGTTAGTTTTTCATCGATGTCCATGGAGAAAGTATGTACACTAAAGTAGAGTGAGTATTAGAGTTAAAGATCCACTCTAATTAGAGTGATTTATTTCACTCATTCTTCGAGTGGCATTTCACTCCGAAATTTCACTCAAACGAATTTAACGTGTAATTAAATCGTTCATACGTATCATTTTTACCCAGATTTATAATAAATAAAACACAACAAATACTAATATACATTATGTCATTAATCTTTAAATAATTTTTCAATCAATATTTCAAAATATCAATAGAAAAGTTAAAAATATCACCATTTATAAGTAATTTTATACTCTTTCAAATGTAAAATGAAGCGATCATAGAACGCCTTTAGCTCAGTGGGTGACGGTTGCCTATGGATCCAAGACGCTCAAGCAGTCGAGGTTCAATTCCCGGCGAAAGTTTTGGAGAATTCTTTCTTCGAGTTTTTCGTCGGAAAAAGATCTCCGTCTACGCATTGTGCTTTAATGCCGGATGTATGTACCCATATAGCCTCCTCAAAAGCGTCTGTAAAAGTTTTGTAATATAAATTTCGTTATTATATGCATATTAGACGTACTATTTAATTTGGTATAGGAATGAAACCAAAGTTAAGTTGAAATCAATAAGTTTTGTTACTTAATAGTATTTTACTGATAAACATTATGAACCTTATACATATTCGTAAAGTGAACTGTGCTCTAAAATCCACGAGAAAGCCATGTTTAAAAAAAATCAAATTATATCTGTTTACTAAATATATAAAGACTGTTACTCTACGTGGCGACTGGATTTAGATAATATATTATAATACTATATTACAGTTAAGTAGTACTTAAGTACAAAACTGCGAATATACGAATACCTCCAGAATCGCGGTTTTTAAAAGTGTAGAGGTATAATATGAGATACTTGCTTGAAGTATGATGGCACAATACTCAATTATATTTCAAATAAATTAAATAAATACTCATTATAATATTTTTAAAAGCTTACAAAAGGATAATAAGTGAAACAAAGTTAAAAAGAAATTACAAAAGTAGACTGTTTTGACATTTATAATAATTCGAAAATATAATCGGCAGGTGCCTAATTTTACAAATTTAACGTCTTTTTCTACCTGAAATGGTGTTCTATCTTCAAGTCGACGCCTCATACGAAGAATAACAAATTTAAAAACTTAAGACGAAGACTAACCGAATTCACCAGTTCGCGACAAAGACTAACATAAAGATTTCACCAGTTCGCGGTGAAGACTCACCGAATTCAACAGTTCGCGACAAAGACTAACACACAGATTTCACCAGTTCGCGGCAAAGACTCACTGAATTCACCAGTTGGCGACAAAGACTAACATATCGATTTCACCAGTTCCCGACGAAGACTAACTGAATTCATCAGTTCACGACGAAGACTAACTCATTTCGCAACTCTGCGACGAAGAATAACCGAATCCACGAATTCGCGACGAAGACTAGCACATTCGAAAGTCCGCGGCGAATACGATTTATCAATTTGCAACACTTTGTAATGTCGATATTTTTAGATCAAATATTAAACTTTCTAATATTATTTATATAAATGGAACGATATAAAAACAAAATAAAATTAATAAAAAATAAAATAAAATCAACGTTGAAAGAACCATTTTTTTCTCTGAAATAAATAAATATTTCTAAAAAGACGGCATACATTATCCTCCCTATTCTTGCCAGGGACCTTCAGTTAAATTTTCAAAAACTTTCATTATTAACTCTCGGAGAAAAATGCGTTTGAAAATTTAACTATAGTTGTATTTTTTCAAACGCATTTTTCTACGCAATTCAGTTTAATGTGCTTAATTTCCATCGAGGTTCTGATGAAATCTGTTAGTCCTCGTCGCGAACGGGTGAAATATGTTAGCCTTCGTCGCAAAATGGTAAAATCTGTTAGTCTTTCTCGCGAGCGTTGAATCGCGTTAGTCTTAGTATTAAAACGAATTCTGTTATTCTTAATAGTACAAGGCGTCGATAATTATTTATTGGCTGAAACGCTGCCCAGTAGGTATTTAGTTAGATTATTTTAACAGTCTTATTATATCATTTAGTGATTTAAGTCGTGTATCCCTTATTTGTTATTTGCTACTTTGTACTCCAACTTAAATGTCGTTTTACCCTGTTTGAGAGGTTTTATGTTTTGTATCATAACTTTGCCTAAATGTAATGTAATAAAATTTAAATAAAAACAAATTAAAGCTGAATAGGTTACCTACAGACGTAAACGAATTCGATTCTTGTAAAAATTTGTCAATACAATCGGTTGGAGATTAAAAAAAAAGAAGTTTTATAAATCATAATTCGTTTTATCTTCAATCTACAATTATTACACAATTATACAAAGGGTCTATTACTACTTAATGAAGGACAAGCGAGTTTGGTTTTTTTTCTAAATATAAGTATTTTGCTGATTACATACTAACTACAATCAAATTATACGCAAATTATATCATGCAAATATATATCCATCATTTATTTTTAACCGACTTCAAAGAGAAGGAGGTTATCAATTTGACCCGCATGATTTGCTATGTCTGTTCGCGCATAACTCCTCAACGGATGCATCGATTTCGATAATTTTTTTTTATTTAATAGAGTATGTTTTACTGGAGGTTCCATCAAAATTTCGATTCGGTGGTGGGCCAATACAACCAGTACTGGCCAATTAAATAGTTTCTGACATCAATGGTTCCGTTATTGTTTCGTAAATTTTTATGCATAACTTCTTTCCAGATGTACCAATTTCTATAATTTTATTTTTTTATTTATTAGAGTATGTTTTAATGGTGGTCTTATACAAATTTTAAGTCGGTATTGTGCTAATACTATCAGTACTGACGAAATATAAATGTATTCTCATAATTTTCTTTTGGACCAAATATATGTGCATTTTCCACGTTAAGTGTTAATGTGTATATGTGTCAATGTGTATAAAAACACTTAAAAGAGTAAAACAATTTTTTTTTAATTTTAACCGACTTTAAAAAACATAAACATCTAGACTGTAAAAAAATACTTGCTGTAATGACGGAGTTGAGCTAATAACAGGCTCAATAAAATGTTTATCATATGTATATAATACAATGTCAACATTTACTCAAATTACAACTTTTGGAGTTGGCGCCAAATTATTCAGCAAATTACTGTATACTATAGACCTAGGTACTACACTATTCTAGCGTTGACTCTAATAAGTTGTAATTTCAATAAACGTTGACTTTATATTAAGAAATGATAATAAACATTCGATTGAGCCTATTATTTTCTCAATCCCGTAAATACAGAAGATACATAATATTTTTAACTTTCAAGAGCGGTACGTTTTTTGAAATCTGTACAATAAAAAAAATTTATAATAACTTATTGTTAGTATATTTACTTTATTTAAAATATAGTATAGAAAATTTCCTTGTTAAAATAGTAATTCAAATTTTTCTACATACATTAATAGAATTTTAAGACGTACTAATACATTAAAAAGATTTAATAACTTAAATTTTGAGAAACTGATTTCGCTAATTAAACTTGCTAATTTAGATACAAATTCTAACACAGTGACTGGTATAATAAAACAAAAATGAAATATATCAAAGTTTGAAGATCTTAAAGGTATTATTAGACACAAATACTATCATCCAATTAAAAATTAATTTCTCAAAAGTTTCATGGATTATTGTAAACAAAAAAATAAGTTAAATAAATTAATGACTACATTGATCACTCAGAACAATCCATCTTTTATTAGGTTAAAAGTTTGCGACGTTTCGGGAGTTTTTTCGAATTACTCCCCTCATCATGGCTACACAAAAATAAATAAACTTATAAGTAACTAGATTACATTACAAATTATGCCACGAACTGTATAAACCAAATACGAAACATAAAAAACAATAACATGGAATTAGATTTACCATAAACTTAAACGTAAAACAACTCATGGACAGCGTCGTGACAACTATGGAGCATAGTTGTATGCTATAATGGCACCTCTAAAAACATCAAATTTACGAACTTTTAAAATACTTAATAATAAAAATTATAACAAAAACCGTTAAGCAAAACTTACTGAATCTGGTAGAAACACATTACTAGAATTGGCCCTGAAGGCCGGTAGTACGTACCGGCCACGCGAAATCACAAGCTGTTACATGATTGCGAATTCAGAGACGACTAAGTGCAAAATAAAACTCGCCGAATCCCTCGCAGTCTCGAAAATTATACTTTAGAGAGGGATGTGTGGCTCCCAGCTCGCAGAGCAAACGTACGCAGACTACAGAGCAACGTAACGTACAAGGAGTTGGCAGCACGAATCGGAGGAGTAAGGCGAACGGGGAATCCCCGATCGTCCGTCGACCAACAAGCAAAGCGCAAACCTCCATGCATGTCTGCGATCCAGATCTCGCTCTGCCAGCTCGGAGCCTCTCGCGAGAGACACGGTAACTCCATTCGTAACACATGAAGAAGTATAGAATACCTCTTCGCTAGTATAGTGTCCGGATCTCTAAGAGTTGAGGACTCGACTAAAATTATTTGTAAAAATCAATCAAAAAATAAAAAGAAGGAAACGTGCAAAAAAGGCATTTGTGGATATCCAAATGTATAATGTGCGCAATTGTAAAGAAACAACTAACAAGAAAGGTTTAATAGAAAATTTAAAAAAAATGCATAAATGGAAAATAACACAGAACTCAAAAATCAAAGAACAGACAAAAGTATTATTCGAAATGTTTTTTAATTAAATTAAGTTAATTTTTATAGACATTTTCAAAAAATTAGTGTTTTCCATTATATTTAATGTGTTATTATGATAATATATGTTTAACATTTCAGAGAATGTACGTTTGCTCCAATTTTTTTCCCGATCTAAAATCTTGATTTTACTAAAATTGATTACATGTTTCTTTTCATTGAAGTATTTCGCTAGTGCTGACGAGGGCTTATTAACCTCCAAATCCTTCTCGTATTCTTTTTTACGTTTTTCCAAGCGTCGTTTGGTCATACCAATGTACGTTGCTGGGCACTGTTTGCAATCAATTTTGTATACAACATTGAGATTATCTAAAGTATCGAGTCTATCTTTACTTATTTTAATCATATGATTCAATTTATGTATTGTTCTATTAATCGGTATTACATTATATTTCTTACGTTTTTTATTAATTTTAAATGTGATAATTTTTGTGAGTTTTATTTTGCACTTAGTTGTCTCTGATTTCGCGATCATGTAACAGCTTGTGATTTCGCGTGGCCGCTATGTACTTACCGGCCTTCAGGGCCAATTCTAGTATGTGTGTTTCTACCAGTTTCAGTAAGTTTTGCTTAACGGTTTTTGTTATAATTTTTACTTTTTTTAATTTTTATTATCAAGTATTTTAGAAGTTCGTAAATTTGATGTTTTTAGAGGTGCCATTATAGCATACAACTATGCTCCATAGTTGTCACGACGCTGTCCATGAGTTGTTTTACGTTTAAGTTTATGGTAAATCTAATTCCATGTTATTGTTTTTTATTTTTCGTATTTGATTTATACAGTTTGTGGCATAATTTGTAATGTAATCTAGTTACTTATAAGTTTATTTATTTTTGTGTACCCATGATGAGGGGAGTATTTCAAAAAAACTCCCGAAACGTCGCAAACTTTTAACCTAATAAAAGATGGATTGTTCTGAGTTATGAATGGAGTCATTAATTTATTTATGTCTACCTTGGAACGATAGATTCACACCAATAATAAAAATAAGTTAAGCATACCCACTTAAGTTAGGATGGCTCATGTGGGTTTCGAATGGAGGTTTCTTTTTAAGTATGAGATACAAAATCAATCATAAAAGTTATCCATTTGTATGATCAAATCAAATACACATGTTCAAATTGAAGTTGAATCTGTCAAGGGTTTAAAAGCTATCATAAGGTGGTTTAATACCATAGTGGAAAAAATAGTTTATACATGTCAATCATTGGAAAAAATATAATTCAGATACAAGTACTATCACAGTGATTGATATAATAAAACAGAAATGGAATATATCAAAGTTTGAACGTCTTACGACATGTAAAATGTCACAAGTTGAATGCTGAAATAAAAAGGATGAACACATAGTAAGGTTAGGTTAGTGTTGATAGGGTTTGGTTAGTAGGAGTTAAAAGGATTGTTATTATTAAAAGCTAAGAATAAGAACCGGACGGAATCACACACGCACGCACCACCCACCGATCGCACGCTATTTTATTAATAATAAATTATTAAACGAGCACGTCGACTATTTTATGTTTCAAAGTGGAGATCGACAGCGGGACACACACACGCATATACCTAGGGGAGAACAGGGTAATGCCGGTCACTGGCTAATTCCGGTCACCCTTATATTCAATAATCTAAACATTTATAGGTAAAAATTCGAATAGTATATCAAACGCAACATAAAATACAATTCATCTAATTTCCAACAACCTTCTATTCGGCTTTATTAAGGAATTATACACAATCAAAGTTTAGGCCTACATTTCTTATAAGAAATCTGGTCTGTAAAATAAGCTTTTATGCATATTATTTGTTATTTTATGCAGTTATTTTTTGTAACTTTATTAATTTAAACAATCTAAGAATACGAAGTAATGAAGAAAAAAGAGTAGAAACCAATTGCTTTTATGTCATTTCAATTTAAATTACTACGCAGAATTGGGGTAATACCGGTCACAATGTTATTTATATGACGCTCCCGAAAGTGAGGCTAAGAAAACATCGCGCTGCGTTCTCAGGTAGGGTAACTTTGCTTAAGTGTTTTTGATCGAACAGTGGTTATGTGTTACCTATTTCTCTATGTAAGTGCCAATAATAACGCGACTGATCATATGAAGGTTCATATAACTGATTTAAAGAAATTTTTCACCTACAAAAGTAACTTTTTAATAGTTGTCGGAATTGTACCGAGGCTGACCGGTATTACCCTGTGATGTGAAGTAAATTCAGTCAAAATTCTTTTTTTGTATTTCGTCTTATAGCTTTGATATCTTACATTTTTATATTAAACCAATACGAAATATTTAAAGGCAATGGTTTGAACTGACAGAATAATTATTTAAAGTTAATAAAAAACAATTTGGAAGTGGAAATAACAAGCACTTTTGCTTAGGTGACCGGCAATACCCCGTTCTCCTCTACCACTAGCACCACACACATACACTGGTCGCAGTACAGCAGCCGACTTATCAACCAGACATTAGCCCAGGAAAAGCTAATCAGCACTAGGTAGCACCGACGACGGAGCAGTTGTTGAGCCCCTTTTCTCTTTCTCTCTTCTGTTACAGATACCTGCAGCCTGAGAGAGAGAGAGAGAGACAGAGCGACGGAATAAACGGGCGACCAGGCATCGCAGGCCACCGCAGCAGCAGCAGACGATGATACACATACACACACACACCTACACTTGCGTACAAGGGTACCTGCGGGGGGGGGGGGGGCGACGACAGCGCAAGGAGCCGGTGAACATCGTCCCCCGGAACAACGACGGGATCAGCCTAAATGAAGTCGAGCGCCAAGACTGATCGAGTTCGAGAGGGAGACGCGCGCGGTAGGAGAGGGGAGCAGGGCGTGTCTACAATGAGTGCGCGTTCAGGTCTGGTTACATGAGTAGTCCAGACCGAGCAGAAAGATAGGCGCACGATTGGCTACCGCGGGAACGGGCAGATATACGTACGGAGCGTATAGCTGACTGTATATTGGCTACATAGCCAATCGGCCATTATCTCATCAAGCTTATCGAGTATAAGAGTGCCTTATAGGAAAATCTATACAGTATAGAGGGTGCTATTATTAATATTTTAATGAGGCGCGTCTAATATAGGCATCTATGTTGGATAAAACTTGAGCAGTACGTAACCTCTGGTTACTACTCGAGTGGAAATTGAGTGTGGGCCTATAGCAACAGGTGTGTTAGAAGGAGAAAAAGAATCGAGTTAAGGAAAATAGAGGGAGCTAGGGCACAGGGACGTCTCAAGGTGAGGACAGCAGTCCTTCCGCCCTGCCCATTCCGTCCGGAGATCTCTAGCAGTGCAATCGTATTTCGTTTGAGTATCTTTCAGCAGCATTTTGAGGTTAGCGTCATCGCGTGGCGAAGTACTTAGAAGAAGGCAGCCATTGTCTTACTAGAGTTTTAAAATTATAATTTTTGAGTTATTTTGAACGTGACTGGATTATTTTGGCCGGCCAGTCTTTGCCCACAAAACGCCAGAAAACAGAAAATATTCAAGAGAGTTTTTGTAATTTTTAACTTACAAGTGTCTTAGTGAGCTTCCGTTATTTTGTTTCTGTTTCAGCTGGAGTTGCTGAAAAATTTTAAGTGTTTGAGATTTGGTGGAGCATGAAGCAGGATGTATTCGCCGTTAGGGTTTTCTTTATTATTCCAGGTTAAGGGGTAACACCACTGTAATAGCGAAAAAAAGCGTTTTTCTTTGGTATTCTTTTAATGGAAAGAAAGGTTATTAAGAAATTAGTCTAATATTATAGTATATTTAAAAAAAAAATTCAGTAAAAAAGATACAATATGGCTGATTTATAGCCGATCTCTTGAGGCCTCTTGCATCGGAAGCGCTCCGCGGCACGCAGTGTACCAATCTCACATGTCAACCTGGAACAAAAGAAAATCCACTTATTCTTTATGTTAATAGCCAGTGAATCGCGTAGGGGAATTAGAAAATATTGATTTTTGCAAATTTGGCAGTGAATTGAAAATAAATTAAAAATTTTCATGAAAAAAAAGGCACGTTTTGTTTATAAAAATTGTTTAAATCAATTTATTAAAAATCCTCTACGTCATTCACTTTGAATTATAATAATTAAAATGTGGTTAAAATTTCAAATGGATCGGATAAAAACTGTTCAAGTTATGCTGCGTGCCCGTTGAGAAAAACTCGTTTCGAGAAAAATCAACTTAAAGTTTAAAAATCAGTTTCGGACGTAAAATAATGAGGAAATCATTTAAAGAAAAATGTTTACCGTTAGTCTGCAATGCCAGGACCATAAAGCTGCCCTTCCAAATACAAATTCTCCTCCTTGTCTTCTTTTCTTATCGCTTTTATGTTCGATCGCGCCTCTTTCGCTGCGTCGGACAGAGAGCGCTCAGCGTGTCTGATGCGCTTATCGATAGCTTCACAACAAAACTTGTAAGCCTGCAGACTTATATCCATCTCCAGAGCTTTCATAATTCGAAGGACAAATTTCAGGCCATCATTAAAATTGCACACTGCAGTGCATATCAGTGACAATATCCAGAACTTTCTTGTCACTCGAGTACGATTTCGGAGCCAAGTTCCAATCGGTGGAATTGAAACTTTCGTTGCTGTTCTGAGTATAACTTCCTAAGCAACGGTGCAGCAACTCATCTCGACTCAACTCTGTATAAAGAGGCTCAATGGCTTCGCAAACTTCTTCAGGAAGTGGCGGTTCATGATGAAACGTGTCCAACGAACCTTCAGCTTGTGCGATTTTCCAATCACACCAGGAATCTGAACAATTATCGTGCTGAGGATTGTCGTTGGTCGATATTTTATGATACAGAGTTGTCCAGATTTCATTCCTCATTTTCTCTGTGCAATTTGAATTCCTCCGTATTGCCAAACCATAATAAATTGTTAATTTATCAATCAACTTAGTTGTTAATTTTCCTTTTCCTCGAAGGCCTGTCGTCTTTTTTTTTAGATTTCGAAGACGCGTTCCCATTCTTTTCTGTACATGATCAATGCACTCCTTTTGTTGTACTTCAAAATTAATGTACGGTTTAGAATCCAGTATGCCTTTGAAAGTCTTGCGGTCGCCATCACCAATATAATTCACATACTTTAGGTCGTGGAGACTGTCGGAACGAGAAAACATTTCAATAACAGCTACCTTCATTTTACCAGATGAACCTTCATGATTTGCTTGACATAAATCGGCGTGTGATGTATACCATTTTCCGTATTCAGATGTTTCTGTTTTATTTTTCCAGTACTCACAAGACTTACAATATTTAGATTTTTCAGTCACATCGACGATTTTTCCAGTAAGACATCCAATCAAAGATACAACTCCAAAAAGCAACGAAAAACCTCGTTTCCTCCAAGAACCATCTCCTGAAGCGGTAATCCCTTGAGATTGACCATTTTCTTCGCTCTTTCGTCTCTCCTCTTGTACATCTTGCTTCATACTGTTATCACGAACTGTTGATGTTGCTATTGAAATGAGATTCACCATTTTATTGCAGAAAGATTGGAAAACAGGACGTGGTAATTCCATAAACGCACAATATTTCATCATTCCATTCAGTCCTACTCCTATCAGTCGAATTGCTAACACCATCCGACGATTAATTTCATATGCATTTTTTATAAATTTACTGTTAGATATAACAATTTCTGGACATTTTGGGCAAACAATCACAATTTTGAAGCCCAAGTCCCGAGAAGTTTTTTCATGAAAAGTTATATTAGAACCGCACGTTTTACACTTCACATGCTCAGAAATTGTAGAAAATACTACCAAAAAGTTAATGATTCGGTATCCAAATGTGTAATTTACATCGAAATCGTCCTCGGATGTCTTCAGCGATGCACTGACGCCACTGGAATCACCTTCAGCTTCGTATCGATTCATCGGACGATTCGCTGATTTACGGCTCCGATGCCGTGTTGGATAGCATTTTTTTCGTACCTTTTCTTCCTGCGTACACTTTTTCTTTTCCCATTTTGCTCAACGTAATAATAAAAAATTAAAACTTTCACAAAAATATAATTTCGAAAGCGGATTCTAAATGAGAGCGTCGTATTCTTACGATATACAGACGCTACACTAACGTACTTTATTTTGAAACTAGCCTAACTGACTCATAGTAGCTTAAGATCGACATCTATAGGAGCATTAGGGAAGTTGGCGAACAATAGGCAAGCTATAAGGCGGTCCTTCTCATCAGGTACATACCTTTTGCAGGTAAGCGATCGGCCGTTCGGAGCGGCCGAAGACGGTCGGTATATATCCCGACATATCAAATAAAAAATTTTTTTTTCGGGACGGGACCTTTTGTACTATATTCTATAAGGTTCAAAGCATGTCTTGAATATCTTAAACAATTGCATTAATTAAAAGAATTTCTTTGAAAGTCATATGTAAAACTTCATGTATATGATTTTTTTATGTTTTGTAAATAAACCCACTTTTGAAGTATTTAGAACCTGCATGCATGAAATATGTAATTACCATAAATTGAGTAATTGTTGTTAATAAAGAAACGAATCGAGATTGGATCAGCGTGAGTTTCGCCGAGTATCCAGGCGTCTAGTTCAGCGAACCCCCTGGAGAGATACGAGCAGTTTGGGTAGAAGGAAATTACGAGTAAAATTAAGAGCATTATCTTATTAAATAATAGTGATATTGTAGGGACAATTACCAATAGTTAAAAATACAACATCATAATTTTAAAGATTCATTGATATTATTAGTATTATTATCGTGGAAAAGAAGCTGATCAACGGGACCACCAAAAAAGTAAATGAAGGTAAGAAACCATTACAACTCACGTGTCACACTACCGCCACCAAACGACAGAATAGCTCTCATTGGGTATTATATAATACTTTAAAACATTTAACTTTTTAAATTATCTATTTGTATATCATTTCTAAAATGACTGTAATAGTATTTGTATCACAATTACAGAGATGTGTAACTTTTTTTAATATTTAAAATGTTCAGTTCGTAGTTAATCAACATCAAAACTAATTATGTTAATTTAAGAGTTATTAACTGAAAACATAATAAAGTTAAAAGTTACGTTAAAAAGTTAAAAGTTAAGTTAAAAAGTTGACTTAAAAATTAAGTTTAAAAGTTAAAAGTTAAGTTAAAAAGTTGACTTAAAAATTAAGTTTAAAAGTTAAAAGTAAAGTTCTAAAGTTAAGTTCTAAAGTTAAAGTTAAGTTCTAAAGTTAAAAGTTAAGTTCTGAAGTTAAAAGTTAAGTTCTAAAGTTAAAAGTTAAGTTCTAATATAAAAGCTAAGTTCTAAAGTTAAAAGTTAAGTTATAAAGTTAAAAGCTAAGTTCTAATATAAAAGCTAAGTTCTAAAGTTAAAAGTTAAGTTATAAAGTTAAATGTTAAGTCAAATAGTTAATAGTTACGTTAAAAAGCTTAAAGTTAAGTTAAAAGTTTAGTTAAAAAGTTAAAAATTAAGTTAAAAAATTTAAAGGTTAATAGTTAAGATAAAAGATTTAAAAGTTTAGTTAAAAAGTTAAAAATTAAGTTAAAAAATTTAAAGGTTAATAGTTAAGATAAAAGATTTAAAAGTTTAGTTAAAACGTTAAAAGTTATTTTAAAAGTTAATTTATTAAAAACCAATCTTTATTATTTTGAAAATGCGTTTTAAAAATCGTAATCGCCGGACATATTATAAGAGATTTAACAGTTTCGCCACGAATATGAATTTATCAACAAGCTTTTTCTTAGGTAATCTTTTTCACACTTATAGACAGACTTATATACACACACGTGAAATATAAAATATGGTACACACTGTTTTCCGTAAAACAAAAATGATGTATAAATTAAATTAGGATTCCTAGTCTAGGAAACTGGAGTACATAGTAGGATATCCCTATCAAGAACTAGACATTATTCCCCTAGAGAGAACTAGGGATCTTCGCAGTAGTACCGTCTGTTAACAATTGCTCTATCTGCACGTGTAAAAAAATAAGTATGGGACAAGTCTAGCAAAAGTCTGGCTCACAAAGTCCTGCAAAAGTCTGACTACGGAGACGATCCGAGACTATAAGCTAGACTATATGCCAGACTTTTGTAGAATTATGTCACGAAAACTTATATGTATACACTAGTAATTAGTACACTACATTTATTGTTAATATAGATTAGAATCGTAAAAAATAATAATTTCGATTAAACCGTGGATACATTGTTTTAAATATAGCAATCTTGTAGACAATTTAAATATTTATAAAGAAAGAGATGGAAATTTAGGTTACTGCAGAATTGACGGAACGCTATGTTTTTGTTTTGTATTTTTTACCAAAAGCACGGGAAATTTATTTAAACACATTTATACATAAATTGAATTGTTATTATCTCGGTCGCACAAATAAAAATAAAGACAAAAAGAATTATATATACTGTAATCGCGTTTCTTATAATATACATTGGAAGTAGATTGATATTACAGATTCAATAAGGTAAGTAAAAGGAAACAAATCCAAGAATTTTAATCAAAATGATGCCCGAATACAACACTATTTGAATTATAAAGGATATGATATATTGAAATCAAACGTATATGTTCTTCCTAATTCGCCACAACTTTAATAGTTTGAGATTAGCTTCTGAAAAGAAACACTGAGTTTTCACATAATTTTGAGATCTGCCGTAAACCTTTTCTATTTTCTAGCATTTTATTTTTGTAAAACATATATGAGTTCTAGCTTATTTCGCTTTTGATGATAAAACTCAAATTAGAATTAAAATTAAAAATGAACTTCAATATACTTGCCCATGACCGATAATAGACACAAATTTTCACTTCTTACAATGAAGTTTAAGGTAGTTCTTTCACGAGAATCGACCATAAATATAAAAATTTATTTAATAATTTCTTTACACATTACACTCTGATAAATGTTATACTATGAAAGAGGGTACTTCAAATGACAACAAATATTCTTTTATGAATATTTTGATTTTGCAAAATTAGATATCACGTAAACTAGAGTTCTATTTGACAAAAGATTCGTATCCCTTTTTTCCACCTGATTCTAATTAAAAATACCAATTTTGTTCCTTGAAAGATTTCAGGGGGACTTACTCATATAAAAATTAAAAAATAATCAAAATCTGCAAAGCTACAATTATTTATATGTTGGTACACGTATTTTTGAAAGTATTTCCGTGAGAAGTAAACTATAGGCTGTAACTTTGTTGGTTTTCATTATTTTTCAATTTATATATTGGTGAGTTCTCCTATCATCTTTCAAGAAACAACTTTTGTCAAAACATTCTCTATTTGATGTGATATCTAATTTTGTATTAATAAAATATTTTTAGTCACACTTAAAATACATTTCTTTCATATTATAAACGTTTCTCATATTCTAACATGTAAATACATTATTGTAAAGTTTTTATATTTAAGGTCGAATATCACGAAAGAACAACCTTAAATATAAATCTTTCGATTTAAATATAAAAATCTCATAGTTTTTCAGAAGTTGATTTATTTAAGGATGTCGACCACTCAATATTCTATTTTCCTCAGATTTGAGAAAACATAAATATTCTTTTCACTATATTCTTCATTAGAGCTTAAAAATACACTAGTTTGAAAATTGTCCTGGCATAAAATCTTCAAAATTAAGAAATTTTCTTAAACATTTTCATCTTAAAGGTTAAAATGAAGAAATTTGTGGAGTTGATTTAATTCAAAGTTAAAATAAAAAATATCACCGTAGTTAAAATAATTATTATAAAAAACAGCGATTTTGAAGGTTGTTTTATTAATTATTGCATATATCAAATTAACGATATATTTGGACTGCATTTTAATGCACAATTAACTTATAAAAAAGTTGAAAAGTTACAAGTTACTATAAAATAATTAACTAGTTAAGTTAAAAGTTTGGTGGTTGCAAAATTAACGAAATTAAGTTAAAAGTTACTAACTCTTTAACATTTTAACTTATCTTGTAACTTTTCGACTAGTTACTCCCCAACCCTGCTAAATTAGCAAACTCAATTGACAAAATCAGTTTCTCAATAGTTTAATGGATTATTGTGAAAGAAAGTAAGTCAAGGATACACACAAATGTAAAGCTTCCATTGACCCATGTAAGTTTCGAACGCACGTTTCTGCTGAAGTAGAAGATAGAAATTTACTAATAAAAGTTATTAATTCGTATGAATCAACCAAATATAAATATATCAAGTTAAATTGGCAAAATCAGTTTCTCAAAAGTACGTAAATTGATGAAACAAAATAATTTTCTATAACTTGTTTAAATAATAACATAAACCTGTAGAAATCTGTTATGAATTACTTATTTCTTTTAGAAATGCAAGTAAACATTCATCATAACCTAAAAGTTTTTGTTAAGGACAAACTTATCACTTTTTACTCTTTATATAAGATTAAACTCCTATACTCTAAACCTTTAACTGATAATGTTTCACTTTAGAAAAGTGAAAATATTACAATTTACTCTTCTAAAACAGTAAAAGATGAAGGAGGTTATTTTTTTAAAGTGTAAATCAATCACTTTCTATTTTATAAAAGTACAAAATCTTAGTCCTGTGATTTTAGAAGAGTTATACTAAAATGGATAACAATGGATAACATAGTAACTATATTACTACGCCTCTGATTGAAGAATTCAGCTTGCATGCGTTTGTCTGTTGCACATCTCTACTTACCAACAACATTATATATATATATATATATATATATATATATATATATATATATATATATATATATATATATATATATATATATATATATATATATATATATATATGAGTCTGAATTATCTTCAATCTTTTTATTTTAATTCATCATTTTGTTAACTATTTATCATGACAAACTATCCCTTACGGAAATAAACTACTGTTTAAACTACTGGCGTAAACTACGGCCCAAACTACTGCCCGAACTACTGCCGAAACTACTGCTGGAACTAATGGTTTCCAGTACTAATTTGGCAACTACAGAATACCTACTTCCAAGTTACAAAAAGATTGTGGCTACACAAAAACTACTGGTTAACTACTGAAAAACAACTGCCATAAATTTATTATTTTTTAACTACTCAAAAAGTACTGGACAACTATTGTAAAACTACACTAATATATTTTTTCTAATTTTTGAACTACCGAAGAACTAGTGGTTAACTACTGAATAACCACTGTAAATATTTAATCATTTCTGAAGGGGCCTGCGGCGGCTCAGTCGGTAGAGTGTCGGATTCCCACGCCGGTGACCCGGGTTCGAATCTTAGTCTCTGCCGACTGACACAAGCACCTCTGTAAAAGTTACATGTGCTTTGTTTACAAACACACCGCAGACCCCCGTCGTCGATTAGCACCACATGGGAGCACAAACATGGCAACGTTAATTAAAAAAAAAAAAAAAAAAATTATTTCTGAACGCTATAAATATTGACATTGACGCAAAAATTTCTAACATACTAAAAAACCCGAAAAGCTAAAACCCAACAATCAAAAAACCGGTAAAAAAACAAAAACAAATTCAATAAACTAAAAAAAATTATTATTTTTCCTCTTTTGTTCAAGAAAAATAAACAAAATGAGCACTGAAACATAAAATCTTACTGTGAATTACTTGATTTATCGATACCCGCACACACACTCACATGCACATACGCACTTGCAAACGCACACACACACACACACACACACACACACACACACACAGACACACACACACACACACACACACACACGCACGCACACACAGACACATCCATACGGTCATTTTCTAAAAATAGTGTATTCTGATTCCTTATATCCAACGTATCACATATATGTATGTTAATCCTGGCCGGAGTAAGCGACTCCTGGATATCACAAGTTTCCATATCAGCTTTTTGAGATATCATCAAGCTGACACTAACACGTTATCGAATGTAAAATGCAACAGTTCATGTACACCGCATTTATGTCATATTACCTATAAACTGAAAAAACAATACATACAAAGCATATATTCACACAACACAAATTTATAATTTAAGGTTATCAATAGTACATTGTGCAACAAGGGGAGAAAATGAGCTATTTCTAGCGAGGGTGGTATTCAGCACGAATCGGAGTCAACAAAGACGAGTGCTAAAAATACCTCACCAGAGTCTGAAACAGCTTTTCTCCCCGTTTTACACACCGTATTTTTTTCAAGAAAGGCATGATAGGGCCTTTTTTATGCATGAATGTTGGGTAGGTGATCGCGCATTCCGAGTCGTGTAAATGAAAATTTTTGTATTTTCTATTTTTGAGAAGCGGCGAAAAATAAGCCGTTAAAATTACATTTTTTACATTTTTTCTAAGCACGCTCGAAATGATCGAAAAGACTGTAAAAGAAGTTAGTTATAATATATTTTTTACTCATCTGAAATACAACGTTTAGTATGATATAAGGAAATTTTATCGTGAAATAGCTAAAACTTTATTCCACCATTTGTCAATCTCTGAGAAACTTCTCTCAAAGAATCGTTCTATTCATGGCGAGCAACAATTTTCGGAAAAAGGTGAAAGCAGTAAATTAATGCACTTTATCAAAACATATAACCTAAAATCTATGGATCTAATGATACATTATTCAAAATGTCCGCATTTAAAATGAATATATTTTAATTGTTATATTAATTAAACATCTTAAAACTACTTTATTTATAATCGTATTTTGGCGCGTTTTATGTTACCGTTACTTTTATAACGTCGATTATTAAAATCAATAAAGTAATATAAGTGTCCAGAAACGAAAAATACGGACAGCGCGATTTCGGCGAATAAGTTTTGTTCACAACACGATTGGATATCGTACGAAATTAAATTTTAACAATTAATATTGTTATGTGGAACATTTCACTGTGAACTTTTTTTATTAAAATTTAATTTCGAGAGAGGTTCAAAATGAGTGTATTGGACAATACTTAATCATAGAAATTGCGCTATATGCCTCGAACTTTCATTAATTTCTTTTAAATAACTGGATTCCTACTGTTAATATACACCTTCGTTTACTTCCAATTATATTTAGCCACTTATCCGTGGATGAAAAAATTGAAGTTATCCGATATAGGTATGCGAATTAGGATCACCAACCGTTTAGATCAAATTTGTAAACCAACATCATCAAATTTCTATTAACTTACCTGAAAAATAAAAGAAAAATACCCAAAGGATTTGCTTGGAAAAAAAGGAGGTTAGAAGGTTAGATTGAAGCAATCGTAATTTTCTTTTAAAAGAATTTAATGAAATATAAATTGTGTAACTTATCTGATGCTTAAATGCATCAGATCGATGATGATTTTGTTTATTTATTAACGGTAAATACAAATATTAATGCTATCTTCAAAAGAATTTTGTATATGAGCCTGAAACTAGCAGCCAGACTTATCAGCGTGACCGTCACAATACCATATATAAAAATCTATATAAATAAAAAAACTGGCTCGGCTTTTCCACCAAACATAACACGAAAGAAAATTGGAATATGCATTTTAAGGACACCTCTTCAATACAGAGCTTGAATTAAAGAGTACACATTTTAATTATTGCAAAATAAATGTTAATAACAAATTAGCCCGGCATGTTATAAATAATACACTGCCCTGGCCTTCCTACCGCGAGTTCGATAATAAAAAAAAATGGTTATATATACTGTAAAGCTTGTTCTTTAATACAGAGTTAAAACTCCAAGGGTACACCTTTTAGTTATTGCAAAATAAATGTTAATAACAAATTAGCCGGCAGCTTATAAATAATACACTGCCCTGGCCTTCCTACCGCGAATTCGATAAAAAAAAATTGGTTATATATACTGTAAAGCTTGTTCTTCAATATAGACTTGATACTCCAAGGGTACACCTTTTAGTAATTACAAAATAAATGTTAATGACAAATTAGTCCGACTGTATATAAATAATACACTGTCCTGGCCTTCCTACCGCGAGTTCGATAATAATAAAAATGGTTATATATACTGTAAAGCTTGTTCTTCAATATAGAGTTGAAACTACAAGGGTACACCTTTTAGTTGTTGCAAAATAAATGTTAATAACTAATTAGCTCGGCAGCTTATAAATAATACACTGCCCTTGCCTTCCTACCGCGAGTTAGATAATAATAAAAATTGTTATATATACTGTAAAGCTTGTTCTTCAATATAGAGTTGAAACTCCAAGGGTACACCTTTTTGTTGTTGCAAAATAGTTGTTCGGCTTTTCTAGGCATAATGTACCAATTTACACTCATATGTAATAAGTAATTAAAAAAAATTTGATTTCGTTCTCGGTCTCGAAAATTTTTCAAACTTCAGACTCATTGGCCAGAGAAGCCTTTTATTCCAACTCTAAATTGCAGAACGATCTTTATTATAAGCTGCCGGGCGAGTTTGTTATTAACATTTATTTTTCAACAACTAAAAGGTATACCCTTGTAGTTTCAACTCTATATTGAAGAACAAGCTTTACAGTATATATAACCATTTTTTTTATTATCGAACTCGCGGTAGGAATGCCAGGGCAGTGTATTATTTATAACCTGTCGGGCTAATTTATTATTAACATTTATTTTGCAATAACTAAAAGGTGTATCCTTGGAGTTTCAACTGTGTTTTGAAGAACAAGCTTCACAGTATATATGACCATTTTTTTTATTATCGAACTCGCGGTAGGAAGGCCAGGGCAGTGTATTATTTATAACATGACGGGCTAATTTATTATTAACATTTATTTTTGTCGTGTATTTGAATCACCCGCGTATTCTATGTATCACATATACTACCTAACCTTTTTGACAAGAGCCATCATGGCGCGTACGACTAGAGCGGTGTTCTACACGACTCTCCGATAAATACAATTATTGCATAGTTTTATATTGTTCAACCTCAAGTAAATTATATTAAAGAATAAACATTCTCTTTATTCTATTAATTGTGGTCTCAAGTATGTCTGATTATATCCCATATTTAACAATTGGTGTCAGAAACGATTCGAGCACACGCCGACGCCGGTGAGAATGGCGGGCTCAGTGCCTTCAAAGTGAGAGAAGAAGGTAGTGGCTTTCCTAAAACGTGTAAAAAGACGAGCCTACGTAGATATTCATCATGGGAGACCAAGTTTCACCAGAATTGGTTACGGCGATAACGAAGGCGCTCGCCGAGGCGATAAAGGTAGCAATTCCGACTGCCGCAGCCGAAGCAGCCAATGGACAAAACGGGCAAAACGTGCCGCTAACACAGCCCAAACCACCGCCATTCGTGTTCCGAGAATTCCGCGCATCTGATGGCACAACAGTCGAAGATTATTTTAAGCGCTTCGACTGGGCATTACAATTGAGCAAGATCCCGAATGATCAACATGCCAATTACGCACGAGTTCACATGGGCGTAGAACTGAACAACGCTCTGAAATTTTTAGTTGCTCCTGAAACACCGGAGTCTCGTACATACGACCAAATACGCACCGCATTGACTACACACTTCGACAGCGCCAAAAACAAATATGCGGAGAGTGTCAAGTTCCGACACATCATATAGCAAAAGGACGAGTCAGTCGCTACGTTTGCGTTAAGACTAAGGCAAGGAGCTGCACACTGTGACTACGGAGAGTTTTTGGACAGAATGCTGACCGAGCAGTTTTTACACGGCCTCAGTGATCGCGATATGTGCGACGAGATCATTTCGAAGAAGCCAGACACGTTCAAGGATGCGTATGAAATCGCGCATGCTCTCGAGTCGACACGGCAGACAGCGGATGAAGTCAAATAGGCGCAACTAACGCCAGCTGTAAAGACACACACGCTCATGTCTGCTCCGATGCAGTATAAAAAAGAAAAAGGCAAACAAGGCAAAGGCTCATATCGCCGTAATACATCGCGCGGTCGAACGCAGAATCAAGCATCAAACAACGCCGCTTCGCGTGATCCGTCGCACGTGCGTGGCCCAGGCGAGCGTCGTACGCAGTACGCCTGCAATGGATGCGGAGCACTACACAAGCGCATTGACTGCCCGCATAGAGAGTCCGAGTGTCACAAATGCAAAAAAAAAGGGCACATCGCAAAAGTGTGCAGATCAAATAAGACGGCGCTTACAACAGATCAACTACGAACTGTAGAGTATCCGGCGCAGCAAATTGACTACATACGACGCCTAAATAAAGTCGAAGAAACGCATATTGTCAAAACGCGCGACAAAAAAATGGTTTCTGTGCAAATCGACGGTCAAAGTTTAGAAATGGAATTAGATACCGGAGCGCCCTGTGGCGTCATTAGTAGCAATACACTACACAAGATCAAGACTAACTTCTGCTTACAGCACACTGAGAGACAGTTCATGAGCTACACACACCACCGTCTAAACTGCATCGGCCGCATTCCAGTATATGTTACGCTAGGTAAAACTACACGGAAGCTCGATTTGTATGTAATAGAAGGCGATTATGATTCTTTGTTTGGACGTGAGTGGCTTTCTGAATTTAGTCATGAACTCAATTGGGTTGAACTTTTTTCCCCGTCTCAAATTCATGCAGTGGCTGCCACTTCGCCACAGCTTACACCGGACCAGAAAATGCAACTTGAGAAAGTATTAGAAAAATACGAAAATATTTTTAGCGATACAGCGGGAAAACTCTCCGGCCCACCGGTCCAAATGCATCTCAAACCTGGAGCGACTCCTGTGTTTGCACGTGCGCGCGAAATTCCATACGCATTGCGTGACGCATACGCCAAGGAAATCGATGCGAAACTCGCATCTGGTCATTATAAGAAAGTTGATTATTCGGAATGGGCATCCACAACTCACGTAGTTATGAAAAAAACGGCAAGATACGCATTACTGGCAACTACAAGCCGACATTGAATCCACGTATAATCATAGACGAGCATCCTATCCCTATAGCAGAGCGTATTTTTAGCGAAATGGAAGGAGCTAAGTTTTTCGCTCATCTCGATATCACGGATGCTTACACGCATTTGCCAGTAGACGAAGCAATCAGCGAGGCATTAACGCTTAACACACCTACACACGGACTGATACGTCCTATACGTGCAGTGTATGGTGCAGTAAATACCCCGGCAATCTGGCAACGTAGAATCGAAACAGTTATTAAAGACGTCAAGAAGGTTAAAATTTTTTTTGACGATTTAATTGCATTTGCAAACTCCTTCGAAGAATTACTTCTGGTTGTTGATGCGCTACTAGCAGTACTGAAACAAAATGGCATCCGTCTAAATCGTGCGAAATGCACTTACGCCGCGCACTCAGTCGAGTTGCTAGGACACAGAATCGATGCTCAAGGCGTGCACAAATCAGACACACACATTGAGACGATACGTGACGCTCCGAAGCCATCCACGCCAGAAGAGTTAGACCTATTCATTGGAAAAGCAACCTACTATAATGCCTTCATTCCTGATTTAGCAACGAGAGCTCGCCCGCTGCGAGACATGCTTCTTGTTGAGCCATTTAAATGGACTACAGTTGCAGAGAAAGCGTTCACAGAGCTCAAAAATATTCTGATCTCCCCACAAGTGCTGATGCCATATGACCCATCCTTACCTTTACTTCTTGCCACGGATGCTAGTATGACGGGATTAGGTGCAGTTTTGTCGCATCTACTGAGCAGTGGACTAGAGAGGCCGATCGGATATGCAAGCCGTACAATGACTGCAACCGAGCAACGTTATCCCCAAATCGATTAAAAAATTTTTTTACTATTTATAAGCGCGTCATTTTACGCTTATTACAGATAATAAGCCACTAACGCAGATTCTACATCCAGAAAAATCACTGCCAGTATTGTGCATCAGTAGAATGTCAAATTATGCGGATTACCTCGCACATTTCACATACGATGTACAGTTTAAGTCTACCAAAGCGAACGCAAATGTAGATTACTGTTCTCGTGCACCGTTACCTACAACATTGAATTGCATTCACAAAGTCTCTCGGCGAGAAGGGGAAGAAGTCACAGAGCTTGACGAATTCGACACTTTCATGCTGTGCCAAATTAAGCAGCTTCCAGTGCAAGCGGAACAGATAGCTAAAGAGACAAAAAGAGATGCACATCTTGGCGAGATTGTGCAACTGCTAGGAGCAGGTAAAAACCTTGCATGCTACGGATACAAAGCTCCGGAGGTTAATTACAGTCTTTCTTCCAACTGTCTAATATTCGAGCATCGAGTCGTCGTGCTCCCTTTACTGAGGCAGGCTATACTCGACGACTTACATGCAGCTCATGTAGGCATCGTTAGGATGAAAGGCATGGCACGCTCATTCATCTATTGGCCAGGTATCGACGCAGATATCGAGCGTGTAACCAAGTCTTGCGCTGAGTGCGCTAGACATGCGCATGCTCCACCAAAGTTTCGTGAGCACCACTGGGAGTACCCTAAAGGACCATGGGAGCGCATCCACGTCGATTACGCAGGACCAGTTGCAGGTATGATGTTATTGATAGTAGTGGACGCTTACAGCAAGTGGATCGAAGTCAAGACAACGAGTTCGATTACTAGTGCGGCAACGATCGATATTCTTGACGAACTATTCACTACTTACGGCGCACCTATCACTGTAGTTTCTGACAACGGTCGACAGTTTGTTTCCGAAGAATTTGAGACATTTTTGAAAATGAGTGGAGTCAAGTACCATAAAACTTCAGCTCCGTATCATCCAGCTACGAATGGACAAGCTGAGAGATACGTCGAGACTACGAAAGATGCGCTGAAGAAAATGGAAACTACACGAGGCTCGCTAGAAAGCCCCTCATTCAACGACAGGTCAACCACCTGCACAACTGTTTATTGGCAGGAATATACGAACACGTCTCGACCTCATAAGACCTGATTCTACACAAACAAGAATTTTGCAAAAACAAACAAGCGGAACTCAATCCAACGTTTCGCACATTTCAGCCAATGCAGACAGTTTATTTTCTCTCTGGCAATCCACGAATGGACAAATGGATCCCAGGTACGATCATTACACGCCTCGGAGATCTTCATTACGAAATCAACTATCTAGGCAAGTCTTTCAAACGACATGTTGATCAGATCATCTCATTCGAGGACCATAAAGATCGACAGCAATCAACAACTCCAACTGCGGAAGAACCAGAACGACGACGTCTAGTACGCTTCTACGAAGGCGCCCAAGAGCCACCTACTAACGCACCCCAGCAGGAACGTACTAATCCAGCAGCAGCGGTAGCAGTGGCTCAACCACCAGCTCAACCACCAGCGCAGGCACCTCCGAGGATTGCACCTCAAGGTCAATCTCCACCCGTGTTGCCACGACGATCAACGCGTCACCGGAGACCACCACAGTCATTTCCTCCAACATAAGGACTCCGATTATTCCAAAGGAGGGAGGAATGTCGTGTATTTGAATCACCCGCGTATTCTATGTATCACATATACTACCTAACCTTTTTGACAAGAGCCATCATGGCATAGTTTTATATTGTTCAACCTCAAGTAAATTATATTAAAGAATAAACATTCTTTTTATTCTATTAATTGTGGTCTCAAGTATGTCTGATTATATCCCATATTTAACAATTTTGCAATAACTAAAAGGTGTACCCTTGGAGTTTCAACTCTATATTGAAGAACAAGCTTTTCAATATATATAACAATTTTTATTATTATCTAACTCGTGGTAGGAAGGCCAGGGCGGTGTATTATTTATAACCTGCCAGGATAATTTGTTATTAACATTTATTTTGCAACAACTAAAAGGTGTACCCTTGTAATTTCAACTCTATATTGAAGAACAAGCTTTACAGTATATATAACCATTTTTTTTATTATCGAACTCGCGGTAGGAAGGCCAGGGCAGTGTATTATTTATAACATGCCGGGCTAATTTGTTATTAACATTTATTTTGCAACAACTAAAAGGTGTACCCTTGTAATTTCAACTCTATATTGAAGAACAAGCTTTACAGTATATATAACCATTTTTTTTATTATCGATTTCGCAGTAGGAAGGCCAGGGCAGTGTACGATTTATAACATGACGGGCTAATTTATTATTAACATTTATTTTGGAATAACTAAAAGGTGTACCCTTGGAGTTTCAACTCTATATTGAAAAACAAGCTTTTCAGTATATATAACAATTTTTATTATTATCTAACTCGCTGTAGGAAGGCCAGGGCGGTGTATTATTTATAAGCTGCCGGGCTACTTTGTTATTAATATTTATTTTGTAACAACTAAAAGGTGTACCCTTGTAATTTCAAGTCTATATTGAAGAACAAGCTTTACACTATATATAACCATTTTTTTTTATTATCTAACTCGCGGTAGGAAGGCCAGGGCGGTGTATTATTTATAAGTTGCCGGGCTAATTAGTTATTAACATTTATTTTGCAATAATTAAAATGTGTACTCTTTAATTCAAGCTCTGTATTGATGAGGTGTCCTTAAAATGCATATTCCAATTTTCTTTCGTGTTATTTTTGGTGGAAAAGCCGAGCCAGTTTTTTTATTTATATAGATTTTTATATATGGTATTGTGACGGTCACGCTGACAACTATGGCTGCCCGTTTCAGGCTCATATTTTGTATTATTATGTATCAATAAAAAATGTCGAAGTTCGAAGCGATTTGAATATAGAAATACCTACTTGACGATTATCGGTTTCGTCCGTATACAAACCAATAGTTTCAAGTCTCTTAAACAATGAACAGTTCTTATTGACACGAAGTAGGGAATTCTTTTGAGGACACCAATAACATTTGTATTTATTACCAGATAATAATAATCTCAACGTGTATTCTATTATACTCAAGATCTAAGATAAGGGACATAATTTACAAATTAAAAAAAGTACAGTAATTAACCTAAACTCCTAAGCTCCTTTGAGAAAATCCTTTGGCTTTTTTAATATTACAAAAAGTCTGCCTAAAGGATTGATGATCTTAGTCGCATATATGCATCTGGAAAATTGAATGGTGCATCGATGGTTTGACGGCAGAACTTAACTGAAAGTTTTTTTTTTTTTTTTTTTTCTTTAACGTCGCCATGTTTGTGCTCCCATGTGGTGCTAATCGACGACGGGGGTCTGCGGTGTGTTTGTAAACAAAGCACATGTAATTTTTACAGAGGTGCTTGTATCAATCGGCAGAGACTAAGATTCGAACCCGGGTCACCGGCGTGGGAATCCGACACTCTACCGACTGAGCCGCCGCAGGCCCCTTAACTGAAAGTAAATGTACTTCGTAAATTAAAAAATATATATATTATAAGAGTCCGACAATGAAAGGAGCGCAAAGCACAGTTTCTGTAAATAAATATTGTCTAATATACTAATATTGAATTTCGAAGTAAATGAAGTTTCAATACAAACAGTTCGTTGATAAATACTACAAACAAATATTTGTTAAAATTTATTTTTAATGATATTCAATATCATGTTGTACTATGCTGATTTGTCGAAATCGCTCAGTCTGCCCTGTTCGTTTCCAGGTACTCATATTACTTATTTGATTGTTATAATTATCACTTTCTTAAAATGTACATAACAAAAATCGCGTTGATGTATACTATAAAAAAATTATCATCAAAATACAAATTCACTTATCTTGCATGCGACCGTTTTTAACTATATACGATTATCCATAGATTTTAGATTATTTATTTTAATCAAGTGCGTTAACTTCCTGATTTTACATTTTACAATATTCTAGGATATGTAATAATTGAATTAACTGGCCCTACTTTAGATATGCTTAATTGTTTCAGATGAGTAAAAGACTTTATAACATATATAACCAATTTCTTTTTTTTTACGAAACCTTAAAATATTGTTATAACCTTCAATTAAGAACCTTCTGTTTTGTGAATAGATACTTTGTATATACTTTTATATTTTACAGGCAAATTGACATGAATAAAGTATATTCGGACGACAAAAGCTAGTCAGGAAACGTATGATATCCACTAGCAGTTTCCTACTCTAGCTAAGATCGTCATCCACCGGCAACATTTCGGCTTTCTCGAGCAGCTTTGCAGTCTGGACTTGGACTGGTATACTGCGAAATATAACTACTACAAACTGTTTCAAGTAAAGTTTTTTACGTTATATATTTTAATGGCTTTTAAATAAGAGAAATTACTATTGATAATTGGCTTTTAGCCATTTTTATTTTGAATCTTTCGTTCTATGAAAGGTCATGCTTAACACACGGGGGTGTTTTTTAAAATCATCTAAGAAACTTTTGTTCCTTTTGAAGTTTCAAAAACTTCTTATAAGGGTTTGGCATAATAATGTAGATCTAATGATAACAAATACAAATGGCTAATACAATAATTTTTAATAGTGCTCTCCTTAATCATCAAATAACATTTTAATTGCAGTGTAACTGTATCGAATTTTCATCATTTATATATTTACTTGGGTTGACAGTATTTAAATGCATAAAACTTAACAATTAAGAACAATTCTTTGCCGCAAGGAATCTTTTGGCTCAGTGTAGATGAACTAGTTATTTTATAGTCCAATGTAAGTGCTTTGTTATCTATTTTAGGCAATTTGTTCCTGAGTTCCCGTTATTTGGATTTATATGCTTTAGTTATTTTACGCAATAATTGATATTTAAACCCGTAGTCTCAATCTGTTGATCCGCTTATAGTTAACTAAGATATCGTCCTAAACTTTGCACTGAATAGATTATTAAAGAATAAATTTGTTCTGCATAAATAAGATTTTTAGAGGTTAACCGTAAAACCGATGACAAGGGCTCATATGCGCTTATTATTAAAATTAATTTAATTTTAAAAAATAAAATGGTAATTTGTTAGTTTAAGTGAACTTATACAAACACTCATCGAAAAAATTACAAACGAAATTGTTTTTAATTTTTATGGAAAAAATCGCAGCGCCATACGCATAGCTTTCCCCATACGCATTGCTTTATTAATATGGCATTGCCATTTTGAATTTAACGCTAAAGCCAATTCGAACTTTATTAATTTAACGATATCAACAGTTTACTCTCCATTTAAACAACCCAGACACATGTTAGGCACATTGATGGACGTATACGTCGAACAGGGTACTAAAGTGTTAATAACCAGTTATTCTACAAAATAAAAATAATGATATAAGTTAATATTTATTTCCTTGAAAATGTTTCAGTATTTTCATAATAAACCAGCAATTTTTATATATTTCAAAGACAATAAAACAAGCTTCTAGCAATTTGTCAGTAAATAGCCAACAATGTTTCCGTACTTTAAAAGTAATTCTCATTTTGAAGATGTTTTTCAGTGCATAAATAGCAAATCCAATACAGTTTGATAATAATCAAAACTACACAGTTTATTTCAGTTATTAACTAGCAATTGCCTTGCAATTCAAAGATAAAATAAAAAAATTTCAAAACATAAAAGTTGTTTTTTAGTACACGGAAAAACCCTCGGATGCGCGGTAGCGCCAACGGTAGTATCGCGGCGCCACCACGCTTTAGATGCACGGCCATATTATTTTGGGTGTAGAGCGCATCCAAACACACGCGAGCGTGCGACTCGTGTAGCCCTTGGAACTGCGACCGCACTGCTGTGGGGCCGCCGGGCGCCCAAAGAGAGCGAGTAGAGCTTCCACCTTAGACGTTACGCTTCACTTCCCATGTTTAGTGCAGCAGCAGCGCCTGTTGGCGCAGCGGCGCTCCCGCGCGTCTTTCCGTATAGCTAAATAGTGGTTCTTCTATAGATATTGTTATTGTTTATCTGAGATCGAACTTTAAGGTAACTTTGCAAAGGTAATCTTTTACCTGTATGCATTAGACGTGGTTCCCTATTGTCATATAGCGTTCAGTAATTCATCAATAGTTAAAAAATAATAAATATTCGGCAGTTGATTTTCAGTAGTTAATCAGTGGTGCTCCTACAGTTCAGGGGTAATACGAAATTTACAGTCGCCATTTAGTAGTTAACCACTAGTTCTTCAGTAGTTAAAAAATTATGAAAATTATAAAAAGTTATTCGCTTTCATTGGGGAATTCAGAGATTGAGTCACTATTGGCTACATATTTGCAGACTTCAAACATATGGTTGTAAAATTGTCGATTGGTATATTGAAGAAACAGAATTCAAAATAAAAGATCCTTTTTTAGCCTCAGTGATACTAACTGCAAACAGTTTTTGTAGAACAACTGATATTTTCTCGTAATAGTAGCGAAAACTTTGAAATTAAAATTTAAACCACTGCCAGTGTATTACCTGTAACCAAATATAGCATGTGTTAGTTTCAATACCAATTTAGCATACTTCTGAATAGCTAATGTAGTACCTTTTTGTTTAGGAACTTTTTAATTGAACCTTCTAACCTTCTAATATACGGGAGAGAGAGAGAGAGAGAGAGAGAGAGAGAGAGAGAGAGAGAGAGAGAGAGAGAGAGAGAGAGAGAGAGAGAGAGAGAGAGATATAATGTTTATTTGTAAATATTACAAAACATGGTTTACATTTAATTCTTAGTATAAAATAATATCACATATAATTTCCATGAAAATATCACATCGTTATTACATAAAATATCACATCATTAGTAAACGTCAAATAAGATTACAGGTACTCGAAGTCAGGTTGACATAAAATATTGCACACTGTCGTCAGAAATGTAAACATAATTCTAATCTGGTCATTAAATCTATCAGTCATACAATTAAAATTACATACATACAATTAACAATTTCTTATTTTACACATATTAATAAATACTTGCATACTTTTTCAAAGCTGTTGTACTTGTCGTTCGGTGAAACACATCAATGAATGAATGAATGAATGAATGAATGAATAAATGAATCAATGAATCAATGAATCAATGAATCAATGAATCAATGAATCAATGAATCAATGAATCAATGAATGAATGAATGAATGAATGAATGAATGAATGAATGAATGAATGAATGAATCAATGAATCAATGAATCAATGAATCAATGAATCAACGAATCAACGAATCAACGAATCAATGAATCAATGAATCAATGAATCAATGAATGAATGAATGAATGAATGAATGAATCAATGAATGAATGAATGAATGAATGAATGAATGAATGAATGAATAAATAAATAAATAAATAAATTAATAATAAATAAATAAATAAATAAATAAATAATGAATAAATAAATAAATAAATAAATAAATAAATAAATAAATAAATAAATAAATAAATAAATAAATAAATAAATAAATAAATAAATAAATAAATAAATAAATAAATAAATAAATAAATAAATAAATAAATAAATAAATAAATAAATAAATAAATAAATAAATAAATAAATAAATAAATAAATAAATAAATAAATAAATAAATAAATAAATAAATAAATAAATAAATAAAGCGATAAATAAGACTGACAACAACATTAATCCAAGTTTGCGAAGTATTTTTTAACCGCCGCCTTAAAAGCCATTAATGATGGTAAAGTGCGAATGGCAAAAGGGAGTGAGTTCCACAAATGCGCACCTTGTACTTGGAGAGATCTTCTTCCTGTCTCAGTACGCATGTGTGCAACAGAGAGTTCTTTTACATCGCCCCTTACAGGGCGCTTAGACTCGTTCTTCTTAAAAACAGATCTCAAGTAAACTGGTTATTTGATGTTAATTATTTTATAGACGGTGATCGCCATGAGAACCGTGTTTCTCGAGTCTATTCTTGTCCATCCTAATTTTTCCCTGTAAGGGGTGATGTGCTCATCTTTCCTAGCACCTAGTACGTATCGCACACATGAATTTTGGAGTCTCTGCAGTCGGCTACGTAATTCTAGTGACGCGTCAAGGTAAACTACAGAACAATAGTCAAGGTGCAGAAAAACCAGAGCCATTGCTAGGTGCTTGCGCAGATCCTGGGTGGTATACTTTCTAAAAAACCTCAAATTGTACAATACTCTGTTAACCTTTTTTGCGACCAAGTCGACGTGTGGCTTCCACGTGAGCTTCGAATCAAGAATAACACCCAGGTTCGTATCGGTTTGCGAGAATGGGACAAAGACGCCATCTCCCAGACTGATTTCCGGCATACCTTGTGACTCAAGAGCGTTAATGTATCTGCATGAACCGAAAACAATAGCTTTAGTCTTGGTCTTATTCAGTCTGAGGGTAACGCCCTCGGCCCAATCAGCAATCGCTCGTGCAGCACGGGATAAAATCTCCACACCCTCCGTGATGTTTTCGGGTTCTATTTGAATATAAATCTGTAGGTCGTCTGCGTATAGTAGATGTTTGATGCATCTTGTATCGTCATTGTCTAGGTCTTTATTCAGATCGTCGAAAAGCTCTTTGATGTCGTTTATGTAAAGACAGAACAGCAAGGGTCCCAACACAGATCCCTGGGGCACTCCAAGGTTAGTTGACAACCAAGATGACTTAGTGTCCCGGCACGTTACAACGGTTTGTTTTCTACCTAATATATATGATCTTATCCAAAATAAAGCATGCCTGGAGAACCCCAGAGCTCGCAGCTTTGCTAAAAGCTTGGCTGGTGAGATAGTGTCGAAAGCCTTGCTGTAGTCGAACAGTAAAAGTAGTGTTAGTAATCTGTTGTTAATCCCTGTCCTTACGTCTTCTGTCAGTTTGAGTAGAGCAGTTTGAGTTGAATTATTTTGCTTGTAGCCAGACTGCATAGGGTCGAGCTGTTTCGTATTGGTCAGGTACGCCATTATCTGGTCATGCACAATTTTTTCCAAAACCTTTGTAAGAAAGCACAGTAGTGCTATTGGACGGAAGTCCGACGCTGACGATGGTGTAGTACACTTGTTCAGCGGCACCACTCGTGCTCTCTTCCAGAGGTCAGGGAATACGCCCCTATTCAGAGAAGAGTTGAATAGATTCACAATGTGCTGCCCTATGACTGGCAGTGCCTTCGCAACTACACTCTGCGGGATATCATCTTCGCCTCTCGCTTGAGAGGAATATATTCCGACAAAAGGGATTGTAATTCTTCCGGTTCTATGTTTTTAAAATCCCTATAAATGAATGAATCGTCAACACGGATGGGCGCCCGCACTTTTATGGCTACATCAAGGATGTTGTGTTTGCTGGGCCATGTAGGTCCGTAGTTGTCATGATCCGTTACGATGTCGTTACTGTCAACAAGTATAGTGTCAATCCATATGTGCGAAGTGTCAGTGTGATGGGTCGCTCCGTGCTGAACAATCTGAAGCGTCAGTTCAGCAGCAAGTTTGTGAACAAAGTTCGCATCATCACTGTCTGTCAACAGATCCGCGTTCAAATCTCCCATTATAATTTTGTGACTGTATAAGTCACAATATTCCCTCAACTTGTCGACAAGATCCGAATTCTTGAGAAAAGCAATGGTGGGACGTCTGTAAACAACCGCGACAAATACAGGCTCCTGGTCTCCATGCTGTATCTCACACATGATGTACTCGGGTTTTTTTAGGTTTTTCAGGTTTGCTAGGTTTTTTAGTTTTGTTGGGTTTTAGAGTTTTACTGTGTTTTTCAGGTATGCTAGGATTTTCAGGGTTACTAGGTTTGGGTTTTTTGGGTTCTCCCGGTCCATTTGTATTTGATGTAGCTAGGACTTTGACCCTGTATTCCTCGCGAATGTACAGTGCTACCCCCCTCCATTTACGTTTCTATCCTGCCGCACAAGTGAGTATCCTTTGATATGAACGGGATCGCTGCCTATTTTCTCCTCGTCCAGCCACGTTTCGGCCACACCGAATAGATGATAGGACTTTTCGCTAAGAAGTTCTCGGATTTGTTCAATGCAATGCCTAATCGAATTTGCATTGCAAAAACCCGCTCTCGTATTCACTCCTTCGTCCGTTTCACGAGTTTTAACTACATCTAGTCAATGTTTTTCAGGACGTATTAGTTGCTCATTGCTATCACACTTATTTTTTCCGGTAAGGTTACTGGTGACTCTGTTATTTAAATCTTGTACGTCTCTAGCCTTTTCAATAGTATAATTAATGTTGTTATCATTGCTTTTGAAACTATTGCTGTTGTAGGAGTCGGCTACTGTGCGAAGGTCGGAAGCAGAAGCGAACGAGTGAGCTCGCATACCCTCATCTCGTCGTGCGAGAAACCTGCCACGTCTATGCCACACGAATTTGAAACCAAGACTCTTGGCAATAACTTTTAAATTTTTGAAATCGTTGTATGTGTCTTTACTTAAAGCTTCATTAATGAAAATATTCGTGTGACAGAGATTCTTGGCCAGTTTCTCGCCTAACCTAGAAGGGTCGATATTGCTGGTGTTAAAGCGCGTAATGTCCGCCTTCGCACGCATCACTTCATTACGTTTTGTTACGCTCGTGAGACCTCAACAGGATCAGTCTCAGCACGAGAGCAGTCGACTATACCCGTGACAATCAACTCAGTGTCCTCAACACCGCTACTGTCTTCTCTGTTTGCATGGCTAGAGCCCTTTCCTCCACCAGCAAGTGCCGAGACATAACTCGACGCAGAGTTATATTTATTGCGTGAACCTGACGTACTAGATTTATGGCTCCCTTTTCGAATTCTACTAAAAGCAGGTTCTTTCGGAGTCGCGTGGTCTGAGGAGTCAACTTGCTAGTCTCTAAGGGATACGAACACACGCGACTCATTAGCGTCATGTTCATCACGGATGATGTCGTCATTCACATTTTTCTTTTGGTTTTGATTAATATTTGGATTGTAAATTAGCTTCATGCCATCGGCCATGCCATCAATTTTAGTCTCCATTTGTTAGACTTGTTGTTTTAGAAGTGTATTTTCTTGCAACAACAATAGACTATCTTTCTTCAGATCCGTCAGCTTGGATGTCTGCTCGTCAAGTTTCTTCTCGAGTGACGAAACCTGAGAAGTCCGCTTAACAGTCAACCCGTCGGTTGCTGCTACGGTTGTTGACGTATTACTGATGTCATCGAATTTCTTCACCACGAGAGAATGATAAGACTCAATTGTTTTTGCAAGAACTTCAAATTGGTTGTGAAATAAGTCTAGCATGGAAGATGGCAGATTACAATACCGCGAACAATTTAAAGTGGTAGAGGCGATATCCTCGATTCTCTTCTCTTCAGTGGTCGTTTTTAACAATTTAATTCTAGGGGTGGAAGCGGTGAGTGGCTCCATCTTTGTGTCGTTGTTAGATTTCTTATCATTCGCGGAATTATTTGCAGTGCTTATGCTTGCTGAGGCCAGACTCTTATCCATAGTACAGTTAATGTTTTTGGTTTTGCTGTTATTTATATTTTTCTTTTTGCATTCTTGACATGAAAATTTATTATTTTTTAGCGCTATCATTTCATGACACACGTTATGATATCATTTAAGGCAAGGCTTCTCTGCGAGTTGTCTTTTTACATTTAGCGCAAGATGTAGAAAGCATATTGAAAGTATATGAATGTCAAGTCAAAAAATCATATACATTTAAAAATTGGCGCTTAATTCGGTGTGCCTGATGTTAGCGGCATCTATTGAGCAGTTAATACACTCGCGAGTCAATTTTATCGATCGATTTAAGGCGATGGTGCTGCGCCCTGGTGGTGAATGCCAAAAAAAAAAAATCGTCCGTGCAGTGTTGCCAATTGCAAGATGCAAATTTTTTAGATAGAGATAGAGAGAGAGAGAAGAACAGACACTCTAACCTCAAAGAAAGCAATATGTTTTACTGCTTCTCTCGCTTCTCATCCTCCTCCGGTAAGCCTCCCATGTGCAGCAATCGAGCGCAGTACAACGAAATTACAGACCCTCTATAATGATGTAAAAATGAGAGATACAGCTGTGGCACGATGACACTCTCCAACTCCTCGTTCAAGATGACGTTTTGAGGTTATGTTGGTCGCAGTTTAGCGGAATTCTCCTCCAGGCTCATAGAAACGTACAAAACATGCAGTTTTTTTAGCGTGAGCTTGAGAGCCGATTGGAGGATACTCTCCGCGGAGAGAGAGAGAGAGAGAGAGATAGATAGATAGATAGATAGATATACTTTTTATTCGTCAGAAGACAAAATCTTACAATTTCATGTACATGTAGTTATAATTATAATTAAAAAAATATCAGTCGATTTAATATAATTGTTATCTTAACTTTCACTTATTGCATATTTCTTATTAAAATAATAATTCACTTTATCAGTTCGTCAGTTTATAAAATTTAAATGTAATGAACTAGTCACAGTCAAATATCACAGAAAACGCTTCGTCAAAAAAAAAATAATAATACATAGAATAAAAAATAAATACAATAAAGATAACATATAAATATAAAAGAATACATACACATACTTTGCTAAATCTTTGCGTATACTATCACGTCTAAATTTAAAACACACTCATTCATAACACTTTAACAATCACGCTAATAAATACATTCACACCTAATTAACACTAAACATATTTAATAAATAAATAAATAAATAAATAAATTTAAATAAATAAATAAATTAAATAAATAAATAAATAAGTTTTAATAAATAAATAAATTAAATAAATAAGTTTTAATAAATAAATAAGTTTTAATAAATAAATAAGTTTTAATAAATAAATAAGTTTTAATAAATAAATAAGTTTTAATAAATAAATAAGTTTTAATAAATAAATAAGTTTTAATAAATAAATAAATTAAATAAATAAATAATTTAAATAAATAAAAAGCCTAAATAAATACTCGACTCATTTTTTATTTCTGAACATACTTTTCACCATGTAATTGCTTAAGGTGCCTGCTAAACGCCGTTTTAAATTTACAAAAAGATGGCAGGCACCTCACCTCGGGAGCGAATTCCAGAGGTGCGCACCTTGAACTCTGAATGAGAAAAGGCCCTTATTGGTGCGCGACCCCGGAACCGAGAGCTCTTTCATACCACCCCTACTTGAAGTCCTGGCCTGGTTTTTTTCAAAGAGGGCAGTAAGATACGGTGGCTGCCGCATGACAACCGCTTTGTAAAGCAGCAGCCCCATAAAATACTCCCTCCTCACCTTCAAATCTAACCAGTCCAGTTTTTTCCTGTAGGCGGTGATATGCTCATCCCGCCTAACACCACATATGTATCTCACACATGCATTCTGTAGACGTTGTAGTCGTGTCTGGAGCTCCCCTGACACATGAAGAAGAACCACTGAGCAATAATCTAAGTGAGGTAGTACCAGTGCACATGCCAGCTGCTTCCTCAGTATCTCTGTGGTGCTTGAACGGAAAAGTTTTAAGCTATACAGAGCCCTATTTACCTTTCTACTGACCGCATTCAGTTGCGGCTTCCATGTCAACCCTCCGTCCATCACCACGCCGAGATTGGTGACTGTATCGACAAAGGGAACGTGTACGCCGGTCTGTATCTCAATGCCTTGCAAGTCAAGGCTCTGAACCTGTTTGATGTTGTGATCAGATCCAAAAATGATCGCCTTTGTCTTGCCGACATTGAGGCGCAGGCCAGCTGACGTTGCCCAGTTCGACACTGCTTGTGCTACAGCCGACATGCGACCGATACCATCACGAAGACCTTTCAGGGTCACTTGTGTGTAGGTTTGCAAGTCGCCAGCGTAAAGTATGTGTTCGACACCATCTAAGTGGAGTGCGTCTTGTAAGTCGTTTATGTACAGGCTGAAAAGCAGGGGTCCCAGGACTGAGCCCTGTGGAACGCCAAGATTGGTGGTTAGCCAACCTGAATCCCCGTTTGTGATTGTGACGACTTTCTGTCGTCTCCCCACGATATATGACTTAAGCCACAGGAGAACACTCCTGGAGAATCCCATGCGCATCAGCTTACGCAGCAGTTTAGTGTGTGAGATGGTGTCGAATGCTTTGCTAAAATCAAACATTAACAAAATAGTCAATAGTTTTTTGTTGTTGTTAATGCCTGATCTTATGTCCTCCGTCAGTTTCAGTAGTGCTAGAGAGAGAGAGAGATAAGCAGCAGCGCGGCTCACCTATACGTCCGTCTCTTTTTGCAGCGCGCGACAAGCACAAAAAGTAAAAGAGAATTGAAGAATTCAGGTCTCCGCTGCAGCGCTCACTCGAGACGATCTCACGAGAGAGAGAGAGCGAGAGCGAGAGAGAGAGAGAGAGAGAGAGAGAGAGCAGATAAGAACACGCACTGAGACGCATATTTAAACCAGCTGTAGCGTGAAGACTAGCGGCGTGGCGCAGCTTAAAAAGTGAATTGGAATGTCAAAACTGTTTAAAACCTTTCAATTCTTTACGTAGACGGATATGGATATGAAAAGCCATTCGCACACGTCACACACACACACACACGTACGCACACACACACGCACACGCACACGCACACACACAAGCACGCACGCATCCACGCACGAGCCCACACATGAACGCACATATACATACACGAACGTGTGCATGCACACATACGCATGCTTCCAAGAAGTGACTGCTTGCACACAGTATGCCCTTAAATTTAAATTACATAATAAATAAACTTAAGGTTAAAGTAAAAGCTAAGTAAATAGCTCTTAGATGAGCGAAGCAAGATATTTTCAGCGATGGCTATGTGTTGCTTAAGCTACATAATCTTGATGAGTTTGCTGACCAAAATCACTGTCTGAGAGGCATGAAGCAAGTGATGTTTCTGGCAGAAGCAGTGGTAGTACACTGTGTCATTGCGATATATGTACATAATTAAAGAGATTAGACGCTACTTAGTTTCTGAGTGCAGTTGCTCGAAGATTGCTCGCTTCGTTGTCCGTCCAGGTCGACAACACTGGGACGCAGCAGCTTTGGAAGCACCTCGCTGTGTTTTGACGGCGAGGTTATGTCGCCCCTCCGGCCGTGCGGCAAACAGCGTGACTGCAGCTGAGGGCAGCGCGCCGCGCGCAGCGTTGAGCGGCGGTAAGCGAAGCATAGGCCATGTGCTCACTCCGTAGATACGCGCAACGCTCGGTCGGTAACTGCAGAGTGCAACGCAGCATGTCGCTCGAGAGAGTGAGAGAGAGAGAGAGAGAAGGCTTTCTCTCCTTCTCCAGCACCAAAGGCTCATGCTCGAACGTGATGTCACATCACGTCACAAGGTCAAGGTCGAATCAAAATTCAAATTTTGAAATTTTGAACGAATTTCGACCTCAACATGCTTGCGCAATGCTGCAGTGTTCGTGCACTTTATTTAATGCACTCACGCACAGGCACTGTATAACCCGAGAAATAGTAACTTTTCTCCGCGAAGTACCGACTGTCTTTCGGCACGGAATACGAGTCCGTATTCGGGTTTTTTACATTTAAAATCACTTTAAGAGTCACTGCACTGTGCTTAAAGTTAAAGTTCACGCGAGACTCCGTTCCGCTGTACTCACAGCACACCGACACGTGCATAACCGGCTCAGAAGGACCAAATGTTCGAGCGCTAGCCGGCAAATCGCAAGAATTTAAATAAGAATTAACATTGCTTATAAGCGCGGTACTAGCGTCGTGCGAAAGTGCAGCTTTGGGACACTTAAGATAGATAGCCCGGAACACGTGTAGCGGGTGAAGGGATGCGGAGTCTGTAGGAGATTAAATAGGGTTACACTGAGATTAGTAGTAATATCGCAAAGTAAAATGAGCATTTATTGTTGCTCTTAATATCAATTATTTACATGTTGCCTTAATATGTACTTGTTAGTGTATAATTAAAAGAAAGTAGACTTTACGCGCGGTCGCGAAAACAGGCGCCGCGATGCGCGTAAAGGCCCCGAACTTGCCATAGTCGCGGTCAAGCCGGAAGAGAGAGAGCTCAGCGAGAACAATTGGTTTTTGATCTCGCTTCGCGGAAATTAGGAAGGAAGAAAGTGGGAGAAAGCGCGCACCTGTGTCCTCTCTCGCAAGAAATCGTGCGAGCGAGCGCTTCAGTTCTCGCGCGAGAGGGAAACACAGTGCGCGCGAAAATATGAAATATAATAGGGCCGCTGCAAGTGCAAACGGCCCGAACAATTGTAATTTGGTCGCATTTAATTTTCGCAGGAGCCCATTTGGCCTTAAAACAAGCACATCAGTTTCTCTCGCTCTTATCATGGCACTAATTGCAGGTATCAAAGGGGTAGTAGCAATTTTTGATGATATTTATATTTTTTCTGAAACTATCGAAGAACAATGGGAAATAATAGCTGAGCTGCTAAAAAGATCAATAAAAGCAAACCTGACATTGCAATCTGATAAATGAGAATTTTTAAAGAAAGAAGTTAATTACCTAGGGTACATTATAAGCAGCAATGGCTTGAAGCCCGCTCCTAAAAAAATAGAAGCAGTAAAAAAATTTCTAGTGCCCAAAACAGCAAAAAATATTAAACAATTTCTGGGTCTTGCTAATTATAATAGACGTTTTATACCTCGTTTTGCAAAAATAGCCAGACCTTTAAATCTTTTACTAAAGAGAGATCAACCATTTATCTGGGAAAAAAATTTTCAGGAAGATTTAGAAAATTTGAGAGATTGATTAGGTGAACCGCCAATTTTAATACATCCTAATTTTGATAAACAATTTACTGTTTCGGCGGATGCTAATGGATACGCTATTGGGGGAGTGATTTCGCAACAGAAACTCCAGATAGCTTTTGTATCACGAGGTCTCACTCCAGCTGAAGTAATTTATTGTACTTTTTCGATCGAGACGTTAGCAATAGTATATTGTATAATTCAATTCAGACCGTACTTATATGAAAGAAAATTCACACTTATTACAGACCGTAAACAATTAGTTTGGCTAATTTCGTACAAAAATCCGCGCTCTAGACTCACGTGATGAAGATTTAAATTGGCAGATTACAATTTTGAAATGAAATATAAGCCGGGCGCAACAAATACTAATGCCGATGCACTTTCGCGAAATCCAGTAGTCGCAAATATTAATCATTAAACGATGCCAGAAAAAGCATTTTTTTTTTAGCAATTGAGCATCAGCAAGCTAACAGCCAGAGTGAGCTAGACAGAGAGATCACGAATCAAGCGTTAGAAAGACAGGTAGAGCCCGTCGCCACTGCGCCACCCGGCATGATGACGTGCCTACGCGCAGGCAGACAGCTGAACACCCGGTACGCGGCAGCCATCCAAGCCCTCGCGCCGCGTAATACAACAGCCGGAGGTCGTAAAATATTTGACGAGAAGAGGCTGGTGACACCTTATATGACCACTGCAACTACAGAGATAGTAGAAATTCCCTCACTCGCAGCCGCGCCGCGCGGAAATTTTCAGGGATGAGGGGGGGCGGGGCGGTGAAAGCATGTATCCTGAGGAAATGCAGGAAAGTCGCGCACGCAGCCTCGTCACTGCAGCTGCCGATAACGCTGTGAAATTTAATATAGATCTTAATGTAAATGCTCTTGTAAATAAAAGTTCTGAGCTCACACGTAGTAAAAATATTATTCATTGAAGAGAAAAATTATTTATTCGAAAAGATAATTATTTATATTTCGTAAATTCCATAGACCAACCACTACATGAAGGAGCAATGAAATTATATGAAATCAATAAACTACCACGTCTTGATAATTTAATTGTTGGTGAAACTAAATTAATCAAAGTTCATACTAGATTCCATATAATAATGCCACTTAGAAGCGAGCAACGCGCAAGTTTAACAAATATCATGAATATTTTGTAAATTTTACTTAATAAATTGAGTTTTATTTTAATTGAAAAAGAGATGAATACATTTAGCATGGCAAAAAGTAAAAATATTGAAAATGTTGAATTCAATTTAATCTTAAACAGTATTAGAAAATAATTATATTCAACGAATATTAAAATCATTATCTGTCTCGGCCATATACAACATCCTCCTTTTTCTGCATGAGAAACAATTATCGAAGAAATGCATTGCTCTACCATTGGTGATAATAGAATCAGACATAAATATAATTGGGATAGTCTTAAAGAGTGCAAATGTTCATTAAAAAATGCAAGCAATGTCAATTAATAGTTAGTTAGAATCAAAACCAAAGAAAATTTAATTATTACTGACTATCCAGCAATCCCGTCTGCTAAAGTAGCTCTTGATATAGTCGGACCATTGCCTAAAAATAAAATGGGTAACGAATATTTACTTAGCATGCAAGATCAATTTTCGAAATTTATAATTTATGTTCCATTTCCCGATCAGACAGATATCTCAATAGCTGACGGATTTATAAAAAGATTAGTTTGTATTTGCGGAGCTCCTCAAGCTGTATTAAAAGATCAAGAGACTAATTTTCTTAGTAGATTATTGGCACGCGTAGTCAAAAGGTTTAAAAAGAAACAAATAAAAACTGCCACTTTTCACCCGCAGTCGAACGGTTCTCTTGAGCGAGCGCACAAACCGCTAAGGGAATTTCTAAAACTGTTTATTTTCAAAGAATGCATGGGTTGAATGAGTTGAATTAGCCATGCTTGATCACAATTCCAGGCGGAACGAATCAACCATTTTCACACCTTACGAGCATGTATTTGAGCGTCTAGCGCGACTACCCCCGCGGCCGATGACCCCTTACTTGCGTACGCTGACTACATGCGAGAAGTTATCTCACGCCTGAGCGCATTAAGTGAAATAGCCGCCGAAAGAATCTCCTTAGCTATGAAGAGAGCGAAGCGATATTACGACGTAAAGGTCTAATCACGTAGAAATAAAAGTAGGTGATTACGTTTGTTTGCAAAAAGGTCCCAAGTCTCATAAATTCGATGAACCTTATACTAGTACTTATTTAGTGATACATATTTGGGAAAATGAAAACGTAAAGATACAATTGAGAGAAAATCAAACAAAGAGAGTGCATATTAACCGATCAAATGATCAAATAATAATACATAATTCATTGATTTTAGATGCAATCCACACGCGACCTTCAGAAACAAGCAGTTGATCTCAAACTTATTTAACTAATTATAATATGTAAACATTTGTTTCAGAAACTAAACCCGCAGTAATAGCAATATATGAGTTTCTTTTTATCATAAAATTTAAAGATAAAAGCAAATTGTTAATAATTAAAGTATAAAAAAATCAGAGAAAAAGAGAATAACTGAAAATTTTTATTCAGCATTTTTACAGATGATAAAATAATCTCGAAAACAAACAAAGAACATTTAATCTGACAAAACTCTATTTAGTAGACAATGTTATATGCGATCATACAAAAATTTAAAAGAGAATATACAAAAGAAATAACTAAACTAAGCAAAAAATTATTATTACGAATACATATTTACAGGAAAACAATCAATAGCATATGCTATATGATCATCAAAATCAATTTATTTTTGCGATGAACAAATAAATAGAAAATTATTTAGTACGTAAATATTAATTTCGCTTTATAATTCAAATATTATATAATGTTTAGAATAACGGTTTTATAGCAACAAACCAAACGAGTCAATTATTGCAGTTATATATATATCAAACAATCATTTTATGAATATAACGTAGTATATCAGGCGAAAGTGTTAGGAGTATTAAAATATAACATTAGAGTTTTTTAACGCAAAATATCTAGTCAGTAATTTTAAATCAAAAACAACTGTAAAGATATACTCCAAACAAACGCATTAAATTATTTTGCTTGATAATCATTACTACAATACAAGCGATTAAAAGAAATACTACGGATAAAATATATTAGCATATAGATTTATATCCGCGAAATTTTGTATGTAGGGTACGAACCATGCTTATAAAATAATTACAGTAATTATAGTATTCTAGTGTATCATAGTATATTATATAGCATTTTTTATAGTGATCAATCAATAAATAGACTGTATCTATAATTGATGCAATTAGAGCATTTTTAGTACCGATAATAAATATAAATTTTAAACGTCGAAGATTTTTAAGTAAACTTGTTAACACATTGAGTAACACCAATTTTTACCATTTCGACACCTACGCAAAAGGTCCGTTTGAATGTAATTCACCAAATCAACAGAAGAAAGAAGAAAAATAACTATCATACTTCCTTAAATATTAAGTAAGTTTTAATAATCTCTTCTAAAAAGATTTTATACCACAAGGAACTTTGACAAATTATTATAATACCCTGAATGTATAATAAAATATGTAATGTACGAATGAAGTTACAATAAGGTATTCCAACAATATCAGTATTGTTATTTTTTTACGACTTCATTGGTACAAAGATTCACATATGTATTAATTTCTAAATAAGTGTAATGGTAGATAGTAGATACATTGAAATCATGCAAATAATTATATAGAAACAAACCTTGGCTAGTTCAAGCATAGATAACCGAGCGATTTTCCATTATACATCGTACCAAACTATAAACAACCTTGCAAAAATACGAACCAGTAAATTAAATGAAATATGAACAATATGAACTACATACGCTATACATATAAATGTTAACAAAATTAAGCGATAAGTATGTAGACAAACGTTACTTTTTCATATGTTATTATTTCAAAGGAACTCAAAGCCCATGCAACAGATTGTGTCGTTCGAAAGAGAATCATTGTAGAACTAGATATAAGGCGAGGTACAGCAACACGACTGAAGTTATCTATCGAATCGATTTCCAAGGGGTATACTAGCCAGACTCCACTAACTCAAAATACATCAGTAAACCACGGACCCCATAAGTCCCAATTCCAAAGAAATTAAAGGAGGTGCCGCAGAGACACAAAGCCGACTTCCAAAAGCTTCCTACCAGAAAATTCCTGCACAAAAAAATGACAGAAAGGGTTCATTATATCTCCAGATTTTCTACGTAGTTATTAAAGTACAAAAAAAACATAAATATTTATCAAACCACAAAAATACTTAAAATTTATCTTGAACTACTTAGCTTGATGAAAGGTATATTTCAAAATATTCATATTTCTCAAATATCAAAATTCACTATATTTAGTAAACATTCAGACGTACTAAACATCTAAACGTTAATTATAGCTTCCTTATATCGAAATAATGAATCATACTTATAAAATCACTCTTACCAACAAACAGAAACTTAATATTGATTATCTATGTAGTAAATCATTTTATATATAAATATCAAATATGTAAAGGGTAATTATGAAAAGCTATCAAATATTTCTACCAACTATATCTAAAGGTATACATCTATAAATTATATAAAGATTTTTTATACTTATTAAAATTTTTACAGGTAATCAAAATTCACTAAATGAATTTCGAAAAATAATATGTAGCTAAGCCAAAACGAACTTTTATCTATCAAATTAAATTTTATCATAATGATTAACTAATGTGTGATGCACTAATGGAGTTGACACAACATCTCAAAATATAATCATCGTTTCAATCTTAGAAAATCGCACCTTCAGTACAATTCGTTTTATATCGCTGTATAAATAATCGTAGTATTACATAACAAACTGGGTTTAGTCATGAGCATCACTAACTATTTATGAACTATGTACGATCAGTTTTGCAATTACTGGCGACGAACAAATTCGAAATTGTATGAACGATTCGTCGCCCAACACTGTAACCTTCAACTATAAAGACTTCAACAAAAAAAAGACTGCTATATCCACAATCGAATGTTCCGTGTCTAAGTAATGTATCATATCAGCATATTGTAAAAACTCATGTATGTAAATGTAATATAATACAGGCATAGTTTAATACGAGAATTCGATATTTCCATGGATTTCTATACCTGGAGGTATTAAGAAGCCAAACAAACATCTCTAAATATCCTGCACCGTTCAACAAGAGCAGCACGATGGAGGAAGACTTCGAAATCATCAAAACTTACACAGCAAGTCAAATCCGTCACCAATCTGCATCGTAGCGGCGACGCAAGTCTTCAGGGGCTGGCCTGTCATGTCCCGAGTATTGACCCGCAACAACTTTTCGTCGACAAGATCCACATATGACAGAAGTGACTTATTATACGTAAACTAACTAATAGACATTCTCTATTCAGCCACTATCCTACCTTGCCTACGTCATACTCCACGATGATACACTCATCCACCCCAATATTTCCTGAACTCTCTTCCGCGACTTCATACCCTTGTCGCTAATTTAGGCTAAGCGTATGTGTGTACATACCCGTGCGTACGTGCCTGTTGATTTATCCTCTTTATACAAAAAAGATTCTATAGTTAAATAGAAATTTTCTTATAGCGCCCCACGCATTTATATATAGTTCTTAATACGACATAAAAGTTATCGTAAACACTTAAACATAGCTTAATTATTTTAAACTTTTTAGTGCATTGCAAAATAAAAGCGTTTACTTAAAAAAAAATTCTTATTTTATTTTATTTTGTTCCATTTTCTGTACTAAACTATTTTAAATGAGTTTTAATGAATTGTAAAACAATATCGTTTCTTATAATAATACTTTCTACTTTTTCTATGGTGTAATTAATAAAGAAAGAGAGATATGGGTTTGCTACTTATAGGTACTATCCTCATTCTTCAATCAATCCTGCGCACACAGACCTGCACAGGCAAATAAACACGCACACAGATACCACAGATCCAAGATATTCGGTATAACGAAAATCTACCTTCACAGAGCGAATTTTAAACTTCAAGGGCAAAATTACTCTATTGAATGGCAAAAAAACAGGATGTTCCACGATTACACTGATATTTAAAGTAATATTTATCAGAAAATTCTGTCTGCGTACCCGGCATACCCTGAGAGAGAGAGAGAGAGAGAGAGAGAGAGAGAGAGAGAGAGAGAGAGAGAGAGAGAGAGAAAGAGAGAGAGAGAGAGAGAGATAGAGAGAGACTGACTGACTTTTATAACGCCAACCTAACGCCTTTTCGAACTTACATAGTAATGGCAGACACCTTACACTGCAGGGGAATAAGTTCCAGAGGCGTGCACCCTGGGTCCTGAAAGAAAATAGGCCATTATCAGGGCGTGACCCCGAAACTGAGAGCTCTTCAATACCTCCCCTACCCAACGTCCTGGCCTGGTTTCTTTCGAAAAGAGCAGTAAGATAAGTTGGCTGCCGCATAACAACCGCTTTATAAAGCAGCAACCCCATAAAATACTCTCTCCTCGCTTTCATTTACAACCAGCCCAGGCTCTTCCTGTATGGAGTGATATGCTCATCCCGCTTAACACCACATATATACCTCATACATGAATTTTGTAAATGTTGCAGTCACGTCTGAAGCTCTCCTGACACATCAAGATAAACCACTGAGCATCAAGTTAATACCAATGCACATGCCAACTGCTTACGAAGTGCCTTAGTGGTGCATGGACGGAAGAATTTCAAGCTATAGAACCCTGTTTACCTTCATGCGAACCACATCTATTTGCGGCTTCCACGTAAGTCCTCCGTCCATTACTACACCGAAGTTAGTGACTGCGTCGACAAAGGACACGAATACGCCGTCCTGCACCTCAATGCCCTGCAAGTCGAGGCTCTAAATCTGCTTGATGTTGTGATCAGATCCAAAAATGATCGCTTTTGTCTTGCTGACATTGAGTCGCAGATCAGCTGCTGAGGCCCATTTCGACACTGCCCGCGCTACGGTTGACATGCGACTGATACCCTCTGGAAGATTCCGCAAGGTCACCTGCATGTAGGTTTGCAGGTCGTCAGCGTAGAGTGTAAATTCGACGTAAGTCAAGAGCATCTTTTAAGTCGTTAATGAATAAGCTGAAAAGCAAGGGCCCCAGGACCGAGCCCTGTGGCACGCCAAGATAGGTGGTTAGCCAATCTGATTCCCCATTTATATTAATGATGACCTTTTGTCTACGACCTGTAATGTATGACTTGAGCCATAGGAGAACGCTCCTGGAGAAACCCATGCGCAACAGCTTACGCAGTAGCTTTGAATGTGAAATAGTGTCGAATGCTTTGCTGAAATCAAATAATAATAAAATAGTCAAGTATTTATTTTTATTATTAATTCCTGTTCTAATGTCTTCGGTGAGTTTCAGTAATGCTGCCTGAGTGCTGTGGTGTTCCAGGACCTTGGAAAGGAAACTCAACAGTGCAATTGGACGATAATCTGAAACCGAAGATGGAACTGGCTTCTTCTTCAAAGGCACAAGCTGAGTCCCCTTCCAAGTCCCCGGGAAATTGCTATTTGAGAAAGAGGAGTTAAAGGTCTTCGCGACATGGTGACCCACTAACAGAATAGCCTTGGCTACCACACTTTGTGGGATGCCGTGCTCGCCTCTAGCCTGTAACATGAAGTCGGAAATAACCAGGACTACGTTTGAGAAGGTGATTTCTCTGAAGACACAGCTGTCATCACTGGCTGAGGCCAGGATGCTGTCAAGATCTTCGTCACTTTCGCATTGAGCGCATCCGGTGAAAAACCACTCATGCCATAGTTTGTTGTCCTTGGTCCGTGCGTAACGTCTTCGTACATCGAACCCATGGCGGATTTGCTTTCTTTTTGCTACTTCATCAATCGCAGCCATGAGGTTGACGCTGAGGCATTCAAGTTGGTAGTCGATATCTGTATCCGAGCCATCAACTGGCGACCAATCACAGTCGGCAAGATGAGAGAGGAGGTCATCTTGTTGTCTCGATTTAAAATCCCGATAGCAAAACGAGTTAGCTACAAGGGGTACAGCAATTTCAACCCCAATCTTAACTTCTATGATGTTGTGAATACTGGGAAACCGCGCCGCCTGATTACTACTGCTAAACACTACATCATTGTCATCAGTCATTATTACGTGTATCCATGTTCGAGAATCTTTGAGGTGATGAGTCGCACCATGGTCTACTATATGAAAATTAAGGTCATTAACAAGTCGCCTAACAAATTTAGCGTCGTTTGACGTCTTGAGTAAATTCGCACTCAGATCGCTCACAATTATTTTAGATTGATCAGAGCTCTGGAGATTCGGGACATGAGGTGGTATATAAATAAGTTCAACAAAGATGGGCCGTAGACTGCCCTGCTGAACACTGCACATGATATATTCTGGGATTAGTGGCTTTCCCTCCTGAGTAGTCGATGAATTGCACAATAGGTTGGCTTTAAAGGTGTTGTGAATATATAGGACTAACCCATCTCCGAATTTGTTACGATCGAGTCTAATGCAAGATTAGCCGTTGATCTGGATATGATCACTCTCAACGTCAGGGCAGATGGGCGACTCGGCAACTCCAAAGAGATGGTAGATGGGACCAGTGGGAAGATGTTGAGTGGAGAGACATCGCCATCACGTCTTTTGACCAGGAACCGGCCCCTTCTATGCCATACATATTTAAAATTTAGTCTCATCGCAAGGGCCTTTAGGCTTCTGAATTTTAAGAAATAGTCTCTGTCTAGAAACTCATTAATGAAGATTTTAGCATTTATTATTATGTCATTAATATCCTGGACAAGAGTCAAGGTGTCTACGTCTCTCGTATGGAAACTAGTAATAAACTTCTTCACACGCATAATTTCTCCCACTAATGCACTATTGGAAAGGGTAACAACCCACGGCAACCGTCTACTCCCATCTTTCGCTGAAATTGGTGACTTACGCTGCCGCTCATCCGATCGAAGCAGATGGATGCTTATAATATCCTCTTTCTGAATCAGTGGGAGGACCCTGCACAGCACAGTGTGTGCAACATCTATTCTTTCGGTTTGATTACCATAAAAAATACTCGAAATTATTAGTTCTTTACTTGTACTGATGCTGTTACTGCGCATGACTCCCCTACCGTCCCATTTCACCCGTGTGCTACTTTGGAACGATGCAGCTCTACTTTCTTCGTCGATGATTTTGCAATTTTTATTACTTTTGTTATTGTAGGTATCACATTTGTCATTTGGGATAATTAAGCTACCTCCATCGTAAATATTACTAGTACTATTAACATTATTATCATGATTACTCTTTGTGTTGAAATTATTATTATTATTATTAATATTATTATTAATAGTGGTCGACGAGAAAGTATTTTCTACATTGCCAGGGAGTGTGCCAAATCTACAATTTTCTAACATGTTTGATATTTCTGTGTTTATATGTTCAATGTTATCTACTTTTCCTAATAGTATGTCATGGTCATTGTCAATTTTATTTATAAAATTATCTATTGTTTGTTTAAGAGTGTCTTAAAGAGTGTGGTTATGATTTTTGAGGTTCCATACTTCTTGACAGAGTGCTTGCTTTTCGCTCTTAAACTCCTCGAGCTGGAAGTGTTGATGAGACAGCATTTCTTCTATTTTCTGCAACTTGCATTCAATTGAAAGTGTGCAACTGTGTATTGCTAGTGATGTGCTTTTTTTTTTTTTTTTTTAACGTCGCCATGTTTGTGTTCCCATGTGGTGCTAATTGACGACGGGGGTCTGCGGTGTGTTTGTAAACAAAGCACATGTAATTTTTACAGTGGTGCTTGTATCAATCGGCAGAGACTAGGATTCGAACCCGGGTCACCGGCGTGGGAATCCGACACTCTACCGACTGAGCCGCCGCAGTCCCCATCCAGTGATGTGCTTAATGCATTATCAATTGCATCCAATTTGCTTTCAAGACAAGCATTGTGCCTAGCACGCGCACTGTCAATGTTTTTAGGGGTTGAGTTGGCATACTCCACTAGAAACGAGACCGTTCTTCCCTTTTTAATAGAGGTTGCATCCAACATTCGTAGTGCCGACGTGTTCACTGCGTTCACGCTGCTGTTCTGCGTCACTGAAATGGGTGGGCTGTGTTACGTTATAGGAGACGACGAGACCAATCGGAGGCGGGGCGTAGCCATGGCAAGGTAGATAGCGGGGAGTTGATGGGCCTGGCCCTGCGTATTGGATTGGTTCGCTGTACAGCCGTCGGCCTGTTATTGGCTGGAGTGGACGAAACTAGCTCCTTCTCTTTCCCACTCGCGGCGGTGTTGCTTTTCGCGCATGGGGCTGCCGACTCGAGCGAACACTTCCTCGACTCTATGCGCTCCTGGCACGCTACAGCTTTAGGTTGGAGCTGAAGCGCGATCCGCTGTGCGCGGGTGAGTGAAACGAGGAGTTTGCATTCCGGATGACAGTTAATGTTACACAAGCAACACTTACGTAGTGCGTTGCTGCTCTTGGGAATCTTACCGCAGATGACGCACTTATCGACCATGATGGTAGTGCTGACTGAGTAGAGACGCTCTGCAGATGAAAGTGGTGATGGACCTGGATGCAGCATATTTCACCTCTGTGCAATGTTGGTTGTTCGTCGAGTCGGCAGATTTCGTGGAGGTAAAAAGGGCGCTCTGCACACAGTGCTCAATCTGCGTGTGACCTCTGTGCTCTCGATGACCCGTGCTCAACTCCTGCGACTCTGCCGCTCTCCCAGCTCCTAACCTCAAAACTGGTCACGATGATTTTGCCGATTCGAGGAGAAAATACCATGCAAGTCCACCAGTACGGCTGCAGATAATATCTGCAGGGATGACTTGCATATAGGCACTTGCAAGGAAGTGCAACAAATAGGCCTGCAGGCACAAGAGCGGCAGAGAAAGATCTAGACAGGAGGAGAGAGAGAAAGAGAATTTCGTGAGGGTTATTCTCAAAATGATAAATCGTATAACTCCCTCTTCCTTATTTCCCCACTTGCTTCTAATAGTGTACTTTTCCGATTTATAGCGTTACAAGATTTGTCAAAAAATATTTACATACAAAAATGTATGTAGTAATTTTTTGCACAAATCTTGTGATGTACTGGTTTATTACTTTGAGACAAAGTCAACCCCCCTGGCAAACGAACGAAGGAAGCCGGCTATAGCCAGTGGGGGGCTATCTCGAGGAGTTCGCAGGTCAAACTTTTTTATACATAGACTTTATCCCATTTAAACGATATAAGATATATTGAATAAAAGCGTTTATTAATTGAATGTACAATATTAAAAATATTCTTTATTTTTAATGTATAATATTAAAAGATAGTACCGAACGCTACCGAAGACCGGGATGGAACGGAGGCCCTCACGAGGGAGACTATGAATCTCATTCATCGAGCCTGCAACGCATCCATGCCGCACAAGGGATCGCTACATGAAAAACACCCTGCTTGCTGGTGGTCGGACTAAATAGCGCAGCTGAGAGCGGAAGCGAAACGCATCAGAAGAAGAGCGCAAAGAACGAGAGACGAAACGGAGGCAGTGCTGTTGTCGGTGCAGTATAAAGCAGCGCTGTTATCGGCTCAACACAAAGCAGCGCGCAAGCGGCTCCGACACGAGATCAACCGAAGGAAGGCACAGTGCTGGAAGAACCTGACGGAGGAAGTCAATCGGGACGTATGGGGCTTGGGCTACAATATCGTGACCAAGAATCTCTGCGCACTCCCACATCACCCTTTCGACGAGAAAACCATGGCTCGAATCGTGGACATTCTATTCCCAACACATCCGCCAAGGCAAGACCAGGAGGAAGCCGCTGAAGTAGGTGAGGTTCCCCTATTCTCCACCGAGGAGTTGCGGATCACTGCCAAAATGATGGGAAGCGGAAAGGCGCTTGGGCCCGACGGGATACCAGCTGAGATATTGGAGGTCATCGCGCTAAAAGTACCTTCTCTATTACTGAACATGTACAACCCCCTGGAAGGTTGCGCGTCTCGTGCCGATCAGCAAAGGTAAGGGAGGTGATCCCCGGCTTTCGTCGTCTAACAGGCCACTGTGCATGTTGGACCACGCAGGGAAGCTCTATGAGAGGTTGCTCAAACCACGGCTACAGGGAGCTGTGCAGGCTGTCGGCGATTTAGCCGACAACCTGTACGGCTTCCGGAAACGGCGATCCGCGGTGGACGCTATACGACAGGTAATTCGACTGGGAAGGAGAGCATGGACTGGAAATCATTTTTTCATGAACATCGTGCTTTTTGTTACGCTGGACGTTAGAAACCGTATCCTGTGCTACAAAACAGAAGAAGGCCCACGCGTGAAATATCTCAGCGCCGGCGTGGCACAGGGATCGATCTTTAGCCCTGATGATGTCGCTTCAGTTATCCAGATAGAGATCGTGCCTTTCACTGGAAAACGGTTTGAGACCATCTTCCCCATGTATGTGGGAGACGCGAAGGTTTCCACAAGGAGAAGCTATGTATCTGGGACTCAAACTAGACACTAAGCTTACTTTCTTTCCTCACCTAGCGTATGCAGCGGATAAAGCGGTGAAAAAGGCGGCACAGTTGCGCCGTCTCATGGCGAGCACGAGTGGACCGGAAACGAGTAAGCGTCGACTCCTCGTGTCAGTCATTACATCCATCTTATTGCATGGTTCTGAAATATGGGCCAATGCAATGGAGAAGGACTCATACCGGCTTCGACTCACTTCCGTTCAGCGTAGAGGAGCTCTCAGAGTCACCAGCGCCTATCGCACGGTCTCGGGACCCACAATGATCGTTATTGCGGGAATCATCCCGATAGACCTACACGCGACGGAGAACAAGCGAATCTACGAACGGAAAAAACCAGGAGAGAACAGAACAACAGTCTATAGAGAGGAACGGGATCGCACCATGAAAACGTGACAACAATCCTGGACAACCACAACCAAGGGTAAATGGACAGCAAGGCTGATAGACCATCTGGCCCATTGGATTAACAGACACCATAGGGAGGTAAATTATTACCTGACCCACTTCCTGAGTGGCCATGGGTACTTCTGCATATCCCTCAATCGTATGGAGAAGGTTTAAAGCCCGAGTTGCATCTTCTGTTCCGCTGCTTGCAACGATGCGTTTCACACGATTTTCGTCTGTGAAAGGTGGAATGAAGAAAGAACAGCACTTCTCGGCTCGGTCGGGCAATTCACGCCTGAGAACATCGTGGGCGGAATGCTGTTCAGACAGGGCAACCGACGAAGGTATGAATGAAGCGCTGGGAGACGCTCCGACACCCCAACATAACCCAGGGACGTCGGACGACTCCATGCCGCTTTCTCAACCGGGAGACGCTCATTTTCTCTCATTTTATGAATGTAGCGGGGAGGGACAGGGATACTTCTCCTTCCAGGGTGGGTTCCGCAAGAAGAGTAAAGGGCGGTAGGTTTTAGTGGGTCGGTTTGCGATGCAACGGCTGTGTAGTTTTTTCGCGTTTTTGTTTATTTTATTTTTCGCCCGATATTATGCACACGGCGGATGCATCCCCAACCAGCTCCACACTACCCGGCTGTGCGGTCCCAGTCGGGTGTGCTTTAAGTGGCATTTCCTACATACCTTTAAAAAAAAATATTATTATATAATTTTTTTTTTTTTTTTTTTTTATTAACGTCGCCATGTTTGTGCTCCCATGTGGTGCTGATCGACGACGGGGGTCTGCGGTGTGTTTGTAAACAAAGCACATGTAATTTTTACAGAGGTGCTTGTATCAATCGGCAGAGACTAGGATTCGAACCCGGGTCATCAGCGTGGGAATTCGACACTCTACCTATTGAGCCGCCGCAGGCCCCATTATTATATAATTATATTATAATACTGAATATTAATATTTATTTTTAATGTATAATAACCCAAATATATATATTTATTTTTAAATTTGTTTTTCTGTTAAACTGTTCATGTATTCTTATTAGTAGGCAAATATGCAAAAAATATTATACTTTGAAAACAAAAAAAAATCTATTATAACATTGCTGTAAAAAAATAAAACATAAAAAATGAAATTGTGTATAAACTGAAACAAATTTTTATATTTTCATAATAATATCACTCTTTTTGGCCTGATTCATTTCCATTTGCATCCGCTAGATGACTACCTATAAGAAAAGTAAGAAATGAAAATCCTCAAGCGCATCGAATGGTTCATATGTAAGGAAAGTTCCAAACGGCTGATATATAGCGTTCGAGCGTATTCGGTCCAAAGCTTGCAAACAGAGCAAAGTTAAATAATATATAACATAATAATGTGTAAATATATACAAATATTTGCATTTCTACTATAAGCAATAACTTAATAATAAGATTAAATTAATCCTTTCAATTGTTGTAGTATCAACAAATATAACATTTTTTTAAATCTAACAGCAACCTGGCTTGGTCTAAGCTCTTGCCGATGCAAGGTAACGTCTAGAAAAGCTGAACCTGCACCATGCGTTAACCGACGGTCTTCCGAATCTACTCAGATCTCTGCGAAAGTCATTCAAGTATCGACTTGAATGACTTTCGCAGAGATATGAGTAGAATCGGAAGACCGTCGGCTAAAGCATGGCGCTGGTTCAGCTTTTAATGTCTTTTAAATTAAGCATAATAACTAGACATACAAAAACAAATACATGAATACGTTTTTAGACATATATACGATACATAAGTGCCGTCTTCTTTAGTTTCATCACCTGACGCCCCTATTATTCCCTTTCTCCCGCCCCACCCCTTTTCTTAATAATGTACTTTTCCGATTTATTCCGTTACACGACTATTTAGATAGTCTTACAAATCAAGAACAAAAACTACATTAACAAACACATACGTATGTATTTAACCATGTATAACACACACACACACACACACACACACACACACACACGCACGCACGCACGCACGCACGCACGCACGCACGCACGCACGCACGCACGCACGCACGCACGCACGCACGCACGCACGCACGCACGCACACACACACACACACACACACACACACACACACACACACACACATATGTGATATCTTCATTAATTTAATTACCACCATCTCTCACGGCTAACTTTCTCCCTTCAATATCACTGTACACTTTTCCGATTTATTGCGGTAAACGACTATTTCAATAATTTTACAAATCAAGCATAATAACTACACATACAAACACATCAATATGCATTTAGATATGTGTACAATACATAAGTACCGGCTACTTCAATTTTATTACCTACCCCCTCGCCCCCCTCGTTTATCTAATTTTATACTTTTCCGATTTATTGCGTTACACGACTTTTGCGATAGGCGTACAAATCAAGCATAATAACTACACATACAAAAACATAATTATATATTTAAATATGTGTACTATACATAAGTGCCGTCTACTTTAATGTTATCACCTCAACCCATCCATATATAATAATTCATCACGTACGCTGTTTTAATGTGAAGAAAGAATAGAGAAATTCGCCCTTGTATTTGCGTGATTCCTCCGTAGTTTGTCCAATAAAAAAATACACCTTTAAAACCTAAAAAAAAAATTTTTTTGTTCTCTGAAAAATAATAATAAAAAATGTTATCACAACATACTCCACTGTTTCTAACAATGTATTGATAATGTCGTGACATATAATTTGTGCATACACCATTAGGTGTGAATTTATAGCAAACTATTGTGTGCTTTTGTGCTTTTTGGCATAGATAGTGTTTACTAACACTTTATCGTAAGTTGCTGGACAAAAAGTTCGGACCTTATTTTAATGATAACTAGTGAATATTAAGTTCAAGTTTAATAGAATATACATTATTGATTTGTTTTTAAAATTGAATTCGTATTTTAATTTCTATCTTTCTACAATTGTAGTTATCTGATTCCTGTATTACTACAAAGGGTATCTTTTTGCTTAATACAGTCCAAGAGAACTGGATGCTAAGTGGGCAAGTTACGGTTAAATCACCAATTTCTATATAGAAACGTAGAAAATATTTTCTTTGTCAAATAATATAAAAGTTCGTCAAAATTTGATGCAGAAATATATACAATAGTTTTTTTGCGACTAAAGTGTGAATATTGCTATGTACGTACATTTATGAATGTTGCTTTGTGCATCATTCCTCCTCCTAATATTAAAATACTATAAGTATACAGTCTCTGCTGCATACTAAGAAGAGATAAATATATGCTTTAATATACTGTAAATTATACAAATTTTATATTTCAAAAACTACTTTGATGTATTTTTGATTAAAAACAAGAATTTCCAATTTTTAAAATCTTCTAAAATTTTGTAATTGAAAAGTATTGAATTCACTGAAATTCACAGTATTCGTAAACATATCTGGTTAACGAAGACTCATTGTAACGGTAAGCACTTTTTTCCGAAATCTGCTGGCCCGCTTTCATTCCGTTCCACTCTTCGCCAGAGTTTTGGCATTTTTCTTCTTTTCCATTTTAATAATAATTAATGAATTGATCAATACAAAACTTAAGAATATAATAATAACGCATCGCGTCCCTTGTATTCATTCGAATTTACTCGAACTATCATCAGTTTCCGAATAAAGATTGAAGTACAACTGCATCGTGTTTGTACACTTCAATGAGTCAAGTACATAAGGACTTGGATTTAAAATCGATATTGTGCGTGTACAGTGTGATCAGATAGCTGCCACTTAAGTAAGAAAGGAGGTAAAAAAGGAAACGCATAGGAAGTGAATAGGAGAAGTGTGCTTGCTATACGTGCACTTGGCCATGGACATGCTGGATTGTTTACTTTATGCGGCATCATGGGTTTTCAAAAGTCAATAGCACAATCTTCATTTGACTCAATAAATAGTCAATTGAGTGAAGTGTGCGAGGAAGTGGCGCAAGAGTCCATGAATGCTGCTCAGTTCAAGAGGAAAATGATGTGACACCACGAAATGGAGGTTTTACACAGAATTCAAATGAAAGTTTCAGTAGTTCTGTGTGGAAGCTGGTTCATACGGAGAGAAATCATCACTATCTCTTCTTCCATAAAATTCACTTGGTCTCTTCTTAGGTCTACCTCCAAAAAACACGTCTCATCCAGATGAATGCTTGCATATCTCCCATATTTATATTTCACTTTATTAGAAGACTTTTTTCTATACTTATCATACTACAAATTTATACTATTTACACTTTTAAATCACACTTGCACTTATACTTGCACTTGTTATGTTTTCCTATTATTAAAATGTACAATTGGCCTATATTTTAGATTTATATAATATAAATATACTTTTCACTACACTACACTTCACTTAGTTTTCATTCGCGAATTCACTCACGAACGCGAAGAATATTATACACACTTAACGATAATTAATAACGGACAAAAAGAGCTGTCAAAATTCGAATGCTAAAATCACAGATATCAGCTGTGTTTACATATAGCATCTAACAGGTACCAAAAATGTCTCTCAGTGCAGAGACTCTAGATATAACACTGTGCATGGTACTACAAGACAATAGGTACGTTAGAATATAGGAACGGAACTAACCGTCACAAAACTTTCCGAAAGAATTCAAGTTATATATATTTTTTATTTTCTTTTTACAAATGAATTTCACAAAGTTCGTCATATAAAAGATATTACATCTATTTTACTAATGTATACATTATTTTCGTCTGATTTTTTAACGTATATTTGGTTAATATATTCAATATTTTACTCGCAGTAACTTAGAAAAAAAAATTACATGCAATTATTAACTCAATAAAGAAATTATTGTAAAAATACATAATTTGAAGAAGAAATAGCTAAAAAGTACTTTTAGTATTTGGCATATAACTTTGAAACCAAAATTTTAAACATTATAAATCAAACGGGAGCGTATTCTGCTGGAAATTTCCTATCGAAACAGAGAATAAAAGAAAAATGATTTTTTCATGATTTCAAAGATATTTTGCCCCCTTATCATATTCAAAATATGTTGTAACAGAGATATTGTGAGAGTGAATTAATTATTAATCACATAATTAATAGAATAGTCCTCAAGCCATCGCTCAGAGCTTACCCCAAGAATCATTTTGTTAACCCGCAGGAATTACTTCGTAATCCTGCTTATGCCAGCGCCCTCTCCGGCGCTGGTTACGTGTGTCCGGGCTGCTTAGTCACCTGCAGGGCATTTCCTACGCAGCTAGGGGGTAAGCAGGAAGAAACGGGTATGAGGGTAGACGCGTCAAATAACTACGCGAGCATTTACAATAATGAGATCGTATATTATTCATCCATAACCATGCATAAAGGCTTTTTCGGCTAAGCAACGCGTCGTAACTCTCGTCCTCTCTCTCACGCTTCCACTCTCGCATTCATTTTCGCATGAATTTTCAGCGTGCAGAAATGTTGAAAATTATTTCTTTTTAATTTCGGAAAAAATGTTTCTTTTGGCATGTTGAATGCTCGCAAATTTTTTCAGATTTTTTCAAGCTCATATTCTTAAACATGTTCGAAGTGCTACAGACGCGGTGCAACGTCCGTACTCGCTGAGCATATATGTCTATGCCCAGCGAGAAAAGCGCACGGCGATGCTGACGCCTTACGCGCTTATCTTACGTGCGTCTTCGTGGTGCACAACGAGCACATCTCGCACCAGTTCAGTTCGAACTAAGGCCCCAACCACACATCTCTCTTTCTCTCTCTCTCGCTCTCTCTCTCTCTCTCTCTCTCTCTCTCTCTCTCTCTTCTGACGGGGGTATCTCTCATGTTTTCACGAATACTGCTGAACTACAAGCTATCTGTTTAATATATTCTAATAATCAGCCAAAAAATATCGGCGCAGACAAGGCATGACTAATTGAACGCAGCGCGAGAGGGGGTCATCGTAGGGGACTGCGAGTAGGATTTATCAATGTTACCTCACTTGGAGGTCACATTGGCATAATCCGTCAACACCTTTACTCTGGTTCTTCCTACCACCTCTTTGGGGTGGCCGAGGCGCACCTCTCACCTGATGTCAAGGACACTCGCGTTCAGTTCAAAGGTTACTCAATAATTAGACTAGATAGGAATGAGTTTATGGGTGGGATAATACTATACGTGTAAAACACTTTTAAAGCCAGTATATTATGCGAATCTAAGACTACACAAGCAGGCAAATCAGGAATTCCTGAATACTTTATGTGCAGTGTTCAATCACGTGACCATCCCCCACTCTTTGTAGCACTTATTTACAGGCCGCCGCACATGCCTTTCCTACAAAACTCCGATTTCATTGATAAGCTAGCATTATATAGTGAGGATTTTAATCATAAAATTATCATGGGTGATCTGAACGAGAATCTCCTTAAGACATCAGAGGACGCTAAATTTTTCAGGCATCTACCAACTGATCTCAACTTAAAAACAATAGACCATGGTGCGAATCATCACCTCGAAAATTCTCACACGTGGATTGACGTAATGATGACAGATGAGAATGACGTAGTACTTAACTCATGCAATCAGGTGGCACCATTCACGAGTAATCATAATTTAATCGACGTTGAAATTGCATATGGAGCTAACTTAGTCCCGAAACCGGGAACCTTCAAGTATAGGGACTTTAAGTCCATAAAAAAGGATGACCTTCTGTCATACCTAACAAATTGTGATTGGTCGCCGTTTGATTACACTGACGATACAGACGTTAATGGACTGCTGGAGTGCCTCAGTATCAACTTAATGGAGGCTATTGACACGTTAGCTCCTGAAAAGCAATTTACGTCGAAAACAAGGTAAATCCCCCATGGGTTGATGTTCAGCTGACGCTCTTGCTTAAGAAACGTGACGCTGTACGGAGATCTTACGCACGGACCAAGGACGAAACCTTTAGGCAGGAGTACCACGCCCTTGCCACAAGGGTGGAGCAGTGCTTCAAGTCTCAGCGAGAAGCCTATATACAAAGTAGAATATCTGACGCCCTTGATAACAAAAGGGATATATGGGAAGAGTTGAAGGGCCTGGGACTCCTGCCAAAAACGCAAGACGAGCTTCATGATTTCACGCCGGACGAGCTAAACTCACACTTTGCAAATGTATCGATCTCCCAAACTGAAAGTGACGTAGATGTGGGCGGCATCTTGGACTCCGCCAGTGATGACGGCTTTAAGTTTGAACCTGTGACAATGTCAGATGTACTCCTGGCAGTTGCCCATTTCACGTCACAAGCGAGAGATTAATCAAGCTAACAGAGGACATTCGAACGGGTATCAGCGACCAGAAAAAACTACTAACGATTCTGTTACTTTTTGAGTTTAGCAAGGCGTTTGACACTATATCACCATCTAAACTTCTCCGTAAGCTGATTGGCATGGGATTCTCTAGGGATGTGCTTCTGTGGATTAAATCTTATATAATTGGTTGTAAACAAAAGGTCATAAATAGCAGTGGGGACTCAGATTGGCTGATCACTAATTTGGGAGTGCCACAGGGCTCAGTCCTGGGGCCTCTGCTTTTCAGCTTGTACATTAACGACCTACAAAACGTACTGACTGGTGGTGATGTTGAACACTTGCTATACGCGGACGACTTGCAAATCTACACTCAAGTTGCCTGGCAGGATCTGCATGAGGGTATCAGCCGCATGTCGGCTGTAGCGCGGGCAGTGTCAGGGTGGGCCAACGTGTCCGGACTGAGACTGAATGTGGGCAAAACTAAAGCGATAGTTTTTGGTTCTGAGTATAATATAAATCAGCTGCAAGATCTTGATTTGCCCGGCATTGAGTTTCAGGATGGCGTGCATGTCCCCTTCTCTTGCACTGTCGCAAACCTCGGTGTTGTCATGCACTCCAAACTTACTTGGAAAATGCATATAGAAGCGGTCGGAAACAAAGTTAACCGTGCCCTCTATAGCTTGCGATTTTTCCGTCCATGCACTACTGAGGCTCTGCGAAAGAAGCTTACTTGTACACTGGTAGTCCCGCATCTAGACTACTGCTCCGTGGCTTATCTTGATGTGTCAGAGGAGCTTGAGACAAACTTACAAAGGTTACAAAATACATGTGTGAGATAAATATGTGGTGTCAGTCGGGATGAGCACATCACTCCTCACAGGAAATATCTTGGCTGGTTTTCTATGAAGGAAAGACGAAATAGTTTGCGGGGATGTTATTGTATAAAGCAATAAACACGGGACAACCTCCGTACCTTGCGGTTCTCTTTGGAAAAAAACACGGCCAAGACTTCCAGTAGGAATGGTGTAAAAGAGCTCTCGGTTCAGGGATCGCGCATTGACACTGGCCTATACTCGTTTAGAGCCCAGAATTCGCGATTCTGGAACAACCTCCCCTGCGATGTCAGATATCTTCTGTCCCTATGTAAATTCAAAACAGCGTTGATTAGATATCTCAGACAGCAGAGCGGTGACCAACGGAATTAAAATTAAGCGTTGAATCTATGTGTTGCTTTATGTCAAATTTTGTATGTAATGTACCTGTCTTAATTTATTTATTTATTTATTTATTTATTTTCTGTCTATTTATTTATATGTGTACTTATTTATTAATGTATTTATATATTTATGTACATTATATTTATATATTTATTTCTTTATTTATTTATTTATTTATTGTGTACCTTTTTTATCTATTTATTTATTTTTAATTATTTATTTTTATTTATTTTATTTATATTTATCAGGTTTTACATACAGAATATAATTTTAGCAACCAGTACGAATGTATTTATAGGCGTGAATGGATGCATGAATGTAGCTGTAACGTGTGGGGAAATTTTTAAAATTGACGCGATAGATATATATTGTCAACTGTGCGTCTGCTATTACCAAAACTTTATACAAACTGTACCTGCTCAAAATGTGACGAAATGTTGTAACATGATTATATGTGATTTTTTTTTAAAAACTATACTGTGACAAATACGTAAATTTAATTTAATTTTAAGAAATGAAACTATATGTACATATATTCTGTACAATATTTTTGATTGTTATCAAAGTAAAAAGTATATCTATCTATGTCTATCTATCTCTCTCTCTCTCGCTCTCTCTCTCTCTCTCTCTCAGTCGAGTACATTATCATCACACGTGATTCCACAGCGCCTTACAATAAACCTCACGCTGAAACATTCTTGTACTCCTCCGAGAGTACAATTTTTTGCAGGCGGTTCGGGATCTCGCTGGTTCTTGCGCAATACGAGTTTTTACGGCACGGCCCGTTATATTGAGCAAGGGTTGCCCGAAATTGCCTGACAAGGAAATTTTGAGGTTAACTGGCTGCTGGCGTCCTTCTTCATAGCCTGGTTGCATGTCCGAAGTTATCCGTCTATCTAACCATTATTCGGGCCTCGACTCATTCACGTCTTTCAATCCAATGAGAGCAGGTGATCTCGTATTACTCCGGAGGAATCAGTCGGAAATCTTACCAAAGAGGAGGAGAAAAGAGAAAGCAAGTAATTATAGAGGTTAGAGTATATCTCTCTCTTACTCTTTCCCGCGCAATTTTTCCGGGACTTTGCTGTCGCTGCCTGGTCGGAGTTTTTCATTTTCGCCACCAGGGCGCAGCACCATCGCTCCTAACGAATGATACTCGGCAGTTGGCAACGCATTATCCCCTGCTGCAGCAGGCAGCACTGATCCACACTTCCGCGCGAATATATAAATATTTTTATAATTCTGCAACAAAACAATGCGCGCAAAAATTTTAACATTTGAAAATTTGAAAATTTGAAAATTCAATCTTTAAAATAATTTTAATATAACGCCACATTAACGAAAAATGTAAATTGTTGAATCTACATGTGCAATTATTTATTTATTTATTTATTATTTATTTTATTTTATTTTTTTTTATCTCATGTGATACGCAGTATTATTATTTAATTCAGTTTAACAAGTTCTGGTTTTATTTAGCATTATATTACTTCTTTTATTTATCTTGCTAAGTATGGCGTCTTTGTGCCAGAAGTGCAAAAAAATTATAAAGCCTAATTCATTTATGCGTAGATGTAAGGATTGCAATAAACCGTATCACAATTTGTGTCATGACTGGACGCCAGTAAGCGGAAATAAATATAGATGTCTAAAATGTAAATTAGAAAAATCGTCCAGATAATTTGAGTAACACCGGGAGCAGTGAATCAAACGGAAAAATTGACAATAAATTAATTCTAGATGTTGAAAGTGCAGATGAGTCCCTCAAGGATATTAATAAATTAACGGACAAACATATTTCCGCGTCAACGCCATTTGTCCCGTCCATCGAGACCGTAGCTGATAAAAAAGAAAAAAATATTGAGACTAACTGCAACTTAGATCTAAGCGCTATCCGTTATTGTACGCTGCCTGCATCGATGCTTAATTTATTTACCAATCGATTTGATTTGCTTGAAGCAGCAGTAGGTGATCTTAAGACTCTTCTAGTGGGGAAAATTGATGCTATCGGAACAGTCTCAACTCCCGTCCCAGCAACAGAGGGGCTGATTGATGGTCTGGCTGTTAAGTTTTCGGCACTTGTCTTCTAAGCTGGAAGGGCTGCACAATGATCGATTGCAGATGCTTCAAGAAAACAGAGTTCTTAAAGATAAAATTAACTCTTTACTCACTAAAATCTCAAGATTGGTCGAGAGTACTGAGCAGCAGCTCGATGAGGGTGGTAAAAAATGCGTCAACACCGACGATTGTCAAATATTTGTGTCACTCAAAGACTTAGACAAATCTGCCCAGTTTTTAGACGCTAATAATAATAGTAATAATAGTAATTATAATAGTAGTAATAAGAATAGTCATAGTTGTAAGGATAGTCGTAGTAGTAAGGCTAGTCCTTATAATGCGAAAATAAATAATAGAATCGATGACCGTACTATTGTCGTCCGTGCGGATGTACATACTGCCCCGTCGGGTCTCACCCCGCTGGTCGAACCACCTCTTGACGGGTTTCGAACACAACACTATCGGCGTCAAACCAGGGACAGTCGCCACATGTTAGATGACCCCTCTAATCGGAATAAGTATTGTTCTCCCATGAATTGGACAAATTATGGAGAGGGCTCGGAAGAATTAATTATTTCTAATATCTTTGACAGTACTGATAAACAAAGTGCGGACGTAATCCACGCTGACCTCTCCACAGTTGTCCCGTCCATTGAGAGGGATGACATTGTGTCTATACGCTTACTCCGATCAGACGGGCAAATCCCAGCCACACCATCGGCAAACACCCATAGTAGGGGCCGCAATCCGTGGGTTGTCCGGCTTTCTAGCAGCAGTATAGTAAGAAACGTGATGTTCTCTAAGCATAGATGTACGAGATATAGTAAAGGAGACGTTGATTTTTCGGGACTTTATCAGGAATCGATTGATAACGTGAGTAATGGGAAAATTTTTATTAATGAATTTTTGAGTAAAGATAAGTTTACTCAGTTTAAAAGTTTAAAAGCAGTTGCTCATGGACTGCATTTTAAATATTTTTGGCATAGAGGAGGTCGTTTCCTGGACAAGTTCCGAAATGGCGAAACATCGCACTCAGTATCTACTGCGGCTGACCTGCAAGCGCTCGCAGTGTCTTTTAGAACTGCTAAAATTGACCCTATCCCGATTGATAAGGCTAGCGCACAAAAAATAATAAAATAACTGCTTTGAGTTCGTCAGACGATATTGCTATTGATGTAGTAGCAGATGTAGCAGTAGATTTACTAGATGGTCCACGAGTCAAAGAGGCACATTGTGAGGGATTTAGAGCAGGCTTTCTAAATGTAAACTCGCTAAAAAAACACATAACTGCTTTTACGCAATTCCTACTTGCTCATCCCGTCTATCATCTTTTCGGCATTGCTGAGTCGCGTCTCGGGCCAAGTATCGGGGATGATTACGTTCAGATCGATGGTTATTCCATCATCAGACAGGACAGGAATAGGAAAGGTGGTGGGGTTCTCCTGTATGTCCACAATTCATACAAAGCTACAGTATTATGTTCCTCCTCAACAGTGCAGGACGAGGGCAAGCCGCTCACTCCTGAATACTTGATGTGTAGTGTGCAACGGGGATCCTTGCCACCCGTCTTTGTTGCGGTTATATATAGAGCACCTGATGCTGAATTTAGAAACTCCGACCTTGCCGATGTTCTTGAACGTAATTCGGCAGGTTTTAAACATCGCATTATTATGGGTGATCTGAACGCAAACATGCTATCAACATCAGCGGAATCAGATTTTATTAGGCAGCTACCATGTAGTCTTAACATGAAACTAGTTAATCACGGCGCGACTCATCATGCCAAAGAGACTCGCACATGGATACATGTAATTTTAATTGAGAATGACGACGTCATACTTGACTCGAACAATTTGGTGGTGACCTTTCCAAATCGACATAACATCATTGACGTGGCTATTGACCTCCCAACAACTAAGACTCCCATCATGAGTAACTTCTCGTACCGTAATTTTAAGGCAATAAAGCAGGAAGAGCTTCTGCCTCTCCTGCAAGAGTACGATTGGTCGTCCATCAATTGTTCGGATGCGGACGTGGACACTCATTTAGAATATGTAGGTGTAAATATCATTAAGGCGTTAGATAAAGTAGCTCCAGTTAAAGAATTTAGACCGAAAAAGTGTACAACCACCGTGGGTTGATTCGGAACTTAAGGAGCTATATAACAAGCGTGATGCCTTCCGCCGTCGGTTTCTCCGTACGAGGAATCAAGAAATTTGGTAGGAATGTCAGACTCTGGTGACTCTAGCGGAGGATAGGATGATGGAAGCACGAGATAACTTCATTCAAAGTAAGATTTTTGAGGCCCTTGAAAGCGGGAAGGACATCTGGAGAGAGCTTAGGAGTCTTGGACTCTTACGGAGAGCTCGGGAGGAACTCCATGGTTTCTTTCCGGGTGAACTTAATTCACATTTTGCGGGTGTATCCATTTCTGATAGAGAGTGCGAGTACGATTTAAAAGATATAATGTCGTCAGCTAGTGATGAAGATTTTACTTTTAGTAAGATAATTTATTCGGATGTGGTCCTAGCTGTCGCGCATTTTTCTTCTCAAGCAAAGGGTGAAGATGGAATTCCCCAAAGTGTTATTGCTAAAGCACTTCCGGTCATCGGTCCTTCTCTTGCTGACATTTTTAATGCCTCCCTCTCAAGTGGGATCTTTCCCGGTACTTGAAAGAAAGCTCATTTGGTACCGTTAAAAAAGAAGGCCATTCCATCTACAGTCACGGACTTTCATCCTATTGCCCTTCTTAGCTTTCTCTCCAAGGTTCTGGAAAAGATCGTGCATGAACAAATGTCAGCTTATTTGTTTTCGAAAGAAATCCTCGATCCCCTTCAAACAGGTTTCCGTACGCATCATAGTACGCAGACAGCACTACTGAAATTGACTGAAGACATACGATCCGGTATAGATAATGACAATCGGCTAATTACCATCCTTTTACTATTTGATTTTAGTCAGACGTTCGACACTATTTCGCCATCCAAGTTGTTACGCAAGCTGATCAGAATGGGGCTCTGCAGGGGAGTAGTCATGTGGATAAAATCATATATTACAAGGCGTAACCAAAAAGTTGTTACGGCATCTAATAGTAGTTCAGATTGGCTCACAACCAATCTCGGCGTACCACAGGGCTCTGTCTTGGGGCCCCTTCTGTTCAGTCTTTATATTACTGACCTTCAGGAAGTTTTATCGGGATTTAAAAGTACGAGGGATATTCTTACGGATAGTGTATCGCATTTATTATACGCGGACGATTTGCAAATCTACACTCAAGCTATTTGCGATAACCTTCATCAGGGGATAAGACGCTTGTCGGCTGCGGCAACAGTCGGTGTGGGCTTCTGAGAACGCTCTATATCTCAATGTCCGGAAAACGAAGGCAATTATTTTTGGGTCAGAATCTAACATTAAGAAAGTATAGAGTATGGATTTGCCTGGCATAGAGATTCAGGGTAACGCCTTTGTTCCCTTTGTTGACACTGTTACTAACCTCGGTGTAGTCACGGATTCGAAGTTAACATGGAAACTGCAAGTGGATGCAGTTAGCCGAAAGGTTAATAAGGCCCTACATGGGCTTAAATCATGTCAATCCGGCACCACCGAGGCGTTACGCAAACGACTTGCAAATGCTCTTGTCCTGTCTCATTTAGATTATTGCTCTTTAGTGTATCTTAATGTGTCAGGTGAGCTCCGGATGAGACTGCAAATATTGCAGAGTCCATGTGTGAGGTATATATGTGGTGTTAGAAAGTATGAGCATATCAGTCACTACAGGAGTAAACTTAGCTGTCTTGATCTTCAGGGAAGAAGGGCGTATTTTGCGGCGGTACAACTATACAAAGTTATTAACATGGGTCAACCCATGTATCTTGCAGCCCATTTTAAAAAAAAACCAGGCTCGGACCTCTAGTAGGACTGATTCTAGGGAGCTCTCGATTCCATCGTCGCGTACTGATACAGGGTTGAAATCTTTTCAATCTCAAGGTACGCGCCTATGGAATACGATCCCTCGACGTATTAAGCATTTGCCCTCACTACGCACATTTAAAGCGACAATTTGCGACTATTTGCTACGTAAGTCCAGCGACATGGCACATATATATCTAATGTACAATGACGCTAATCATACGAATGTTGACTATAATAGAAATTGAAGTTTGATTTAAGGGCGATGTCATTCTCTTGGCAAATTTTAAGACGTGAATGTTTCCAATCAGCCTACTAGGGGTGTCACTGCTACCGATAAATTTTGCAAATTTAAATCTTCCGATGGGAGGACCGTAGTCGTCTCCGCCTCGCCGTTTTCTCTTTTTCAAAACATCGTTCAATAGATCAGCGATGTTTGACTGAGGAATTATCTTACCATCGACGATGACACTGCCTGTATTATCACATTTAAGACCACCGGGCTCGGTCGTACGCCAGTGCTTGAGCAGCAAACGAGCTTTTTTAACGTATACCTTGGGTACATTCTCGAGAATATCCTCTTCCGAGAGTGGTGCTTTGTAGCCTCGACCTCGTCGACGCTGCGATCAGTTTCTCTGACCTCCGCTTGTTCACTCTCTTTAAAGAATAAATATCGTCGTAAAACTTGTAAATAATGCTCGCACTTTTCACGTTCATTGGTAAACTTTTTCGAATTGAGTATCGCGTGCATCTACGAATCTAGTCGCGATAAATTATCACCGAATGTTTGTACGGTATTTTCGTTACTGGTAGAAGTATCCGACGTCAGAGACTGGGATAGCGCTGTTTCTTGTGGTGCAGACTGCGCGAAACTCTGTATCCGGTTAAGAGCAGCTTCGGGAACTATAACCATCTTTCGTGCGTGCTCCATCTTGTGGACAAGAAATTCCGCATCCGATTAAGACTTGTTAAATATTTTAGAAAAAACAGTGCTTATGAGTGGTTCCAGTAAGAGAGGTAAAAAGAAACCGCCGCTCTGAACGATTGTGCGTTTTCTGCTGTTCCACGCTGAACCCCCGCTGCTTTTTGTTTTCTTAACCAACTTTCGCAGAATTTTTTTGTATTTTTTCAATCGATGTTTTTCGGAATCTTTAAGTTTTACCACACCGTGCAGTACATTCAACGCGCACTCGCAAATGCACTTTATGAGATTTTTATCGGCCGTGCGTATTAAGGCGGCACGCTGCTGACTGTCTGCGTGGCAGTTTGGAGGTTCAGCGTGGAAAAGCAGAAAACGCACAATCGTTCAGAGCGGTGGTTTCTTTTTACCTCTCTTACTGGAACCACTCATAAGCACTGTTTTTTCTAAAATATTTAACAAGTCTTAATCGGATGCGGAATTTCTTGTCCACAAGATGGAGCACGCACGAAAGATGGTTATAGTTCCCGAAGCTGCTCTTAACCGGATACAGAGTTTCGCGCAGTCTGCACCACAAGAAACAGCGCTATCCCAGTCTTTGACGTCGGATACTTCTACCAGTAACGAAAATACCGTACAAACATTCGGTGATAATTTATCGCGACTAGATTCGGAGATGCACGCGATACTCAATTCGAAAAAGTTTACCAATGAACGTGAAAAGTGCGGGCATTATTTACAAGTTTTACGACGATATTTATTCTTTAAAGAGAGTGAACAAGCCGAGGTCAGAGAAACTGATCGCAGCGTCGACGAGGTCGAGGCTACAAAGACACCACTCTCGGAAGAGGATATTCTCGAGAATGTACCCAAGGTATACGTTAAAAAAGCTCGTTTGCTGCTCAAGCACTGGCGTACGACCGAGCCCGGTGGTCTTAAATGTGATAATACAGGCAGTGTCATCGTCGATGGTAAGATAATTCCTCAGTCAAACATCGCTGATCTATTGAACGATGTTTTGAAAAAGAGAAAACGGCGAGGCGGAGACGACTACGGTCCTCCCATCGGAAGATTTAAATTTGCAAAATTTATCGGTAGCAGTGACACCCCTAGTAGGCTGATTGGAAACATTCACGTCTTAAAATTTGCCAAGAGAATGACATCGCCCTTAAATACGGCGAAAAGAAGAATGACGGAGTCAGTATTTACACCTCCTCAAACGAGAAACGCGGTAAAAAAAAGGTGGCTCAAACTGCCCGCTTAAAATGTCTAAATACGAAAATCAATATTACAACGCTGCGCACGAGGCTGGTTACGCGGGTGCTCGAAATTTAATACGTGTCAACGTACGTGGTAAATCGGTCGTGCACAATAAGAAAGAGAAAGAGCGTATATACGAGTGGTTGAGCAATCAAGATTCTTACACACTTCACAGGCCTATACGTAAAAAATTTCCGAGACTGCACTACAACGTGTCTAACGTGGATGACGTTTGGGAGGCTGATTTGGCTGACGTCACTCAAAAACGGTAAAGATAGTTTTTGCTACCTGCTGGTTGTCATTGACGTTCTCAGCAAGTTTGCATTTTTAGAGCCACTACGCGATAAAAGTGCTCAAGGTGTGGCTACGACATTCGAAAAGATTCTCAAAAGAGCCAACGGGCGTGTATCCGTCTGCTTGCAAACAGACAAGGGAAAAGAATTTGTGGGTGGTGCCCTGCAGAGGGTTCTCAAGAAACACAACATTTTGTTTCGAGCCGCTCGAAATCCCGACATCAAAGCAGCCGTGGTCGAACGGCTCAATCGTACTTTAAAGGAGCGGATGTGGCGATATTTTACGCACCACAACACTCATCGATACATCGGTGTGGTACAAAAAATTGTTTACGCGTACAATAACACTCTGCACAGCTCTATAAATATGAAACCTGCGGATGTAAATCTGTACAACGCTGCTAAAGCTCGGGCATACCTACAGAGCCGCACTCTTTCGAGAGACGAGAAACAAACATCATCGAAATACGCTAAATACAAGGTCGGTGACTATGTACGCATCAGTCGGTCTAAAGGGACCTTTGCGAAAGGGTTCGAAAAAAATTTTATTGAAGAGATTTTTAAAGTGAAACGCGTTTCTCAAAGGCAAAACATTTACACGTACGAACTACAAGATCTCGATGGTGAAATTATCGACGGCTTTTTTTATAACGAAGAGCTTGCCCGTGTGGGTTTCGCGCGCCTGCTAGCAGACCAGCAATTCAAAATCGAACGCGTCATCAAAATGAAAGGTCGCGGATCTAAAAAACAATTGTTTGTAAAGTGGATCGGCTATCCCGACAAGTTTAACTCTTGGATAAACGCGTCCGACGTTCAAGCGTCTTAAAACATGGATAACGTAGAGTTCTTTTATTTGGTACTTCCAAGTAGTAGTAGTGTTGTCTACTATCCCGATAACGCGACTACATGCTTTACCACGCACATGTGCCGCGAAATAAGACTAACGGATGATTGATACGTAGGGCTAGCTGAGATTCACGTACCGTGTGCGGTTATGCATATTCAAGAATCCGAAGCTTCTTACACGTTTAAATTGGGCAGCGAGACACGCAAAGTTTCCGAAAACGATGAATTTTACAATTTCCCGCACGGAATATACGAGAGTGTTGACCAACTTGCGGCGGAAATAAATAAAGTGCGCGATGCACGTGAACATCAAATACTCACACCCACAGAGTTTCAGAAAGGCTACTATACTTTGAAATGAACTTGCGCATGCAAAGAACCTCACTACACGAAATTTAACGAAAAAATCCGACGCATGTTTGGTTTTGAAGATTTTACACAGAGACAGACAGGAACTTTTGTCACATCGAACTCTGGTGTAAACGCTAACGTAGGCAGCAGACCAGCTTGTCTAGCCCGAGCTATACCAGATCAGCTGTACGTTTACACTGATATATGCACCCACTACACGGTCGGCGATACACAAGCAGCTCTTTTGCGCAGAGTAGCTTTCGACAGTTCAAAGTATAAATTCGGCACCAATATGGTAAAACAGTTTGCTCCAATACACTATATACCCTTGCTGCATCATTCTTTTTCTTCTCTTGTATCATTATCGATATAAGAGACCAACTTGGTCATAAAATACCATTTAAGTACGGAACTCTGACGGTTACGCTTCATTTTAAGCGTAGCCAATAAACCATGCCGAAATGAGTCATTACGTGAATTATTACAACGCGCAGCTAGGTGGCGGCAGTAGTGTCAAAAACGTATTTGTAGGATCAGCGTACCAGCGAGGCTCGGGTATCGGTAGTTTCTTAGGTTCGATTTTTCGACAAATAGCCCCTAACATCTCTAGCGGCGCAAAGGCTGTGGGAAAAGAGGTTGTTCGCGCTGGTTTTAACGTGTTGGATGACGTCGCGAATAACGACTCTAATTTCAAAGAATCCTTTGACACATGTTTCAAAGAGTCTGGTAATAATTTGAAAAGAAAAGCAGCAAATAAAATATCCGAAATGATGAAAGGCAGTGGTTATAAGGCGCGTGCGTCCAAGCGTAAACGACAGTCGAGAAAGAGTCGTGTAAATGCGCGCAACGTGCTCCGCAAGAAGAAAACTGTCGAAAAAAAACGCAGTAGTAAGAAAAAACCGTCCAGGCGCCAGAGGACCAGAAAATCTGTCAGAAGTATCGCAGACATTTTCGGACCGAAATAAGTCTGAAAATGGCGTTTCTACACGCGTGCAGTGGAGAGGGTATGAAGAGCGAGCTGGATCTCTTCACTCTACCACTTACACAGACAGCCATCGAAAGCAGCTCTTTTCTTCACTATAAGCCTGTATCGTCTCTCAGTGACGAAAGTGATTCACCTTTGGAATTTTTAGTTCCCAGTTCAACGGAACATTACATAGATCTCGCGCACACCATGCTACATTTGACCGTGCAGATTTTATCATCGGAAACGGAGTTGGAAAATGCAAAGGTTGCACCCGTCAATAATTTTATACACTCTTTGTTCGATCAGATTGACATATTTTTCAATCAAAAATTAGTTTCCCCGTCAAACAACGCCTATCCTTATAGAGCATATATAGAAACACTGCTAAATTACGCTTCTCCGGCAATACATTCACATCTGACTTCTGGATTGTGGTACGGCGATTCACCAGGATGTATGGACGCGTCGCCGGCTATAACCCGCACCAATGCAGGCGCCAACATTGGTGCTCTCAATCAACAACATTACTCTGTAGGCGGCAAATCATTCGACGTTTTGGTCCACCTCCACGCGGACATCTTGAACCAATCGAAATTTTTACTCAACGGTGTTGAAATGAGAGTGAGGCTAATGCGTAGCATAGATGCCTTTTGCCTCATGGATTTCTCCGACGATGGAAAATTTTCCGTACGAATCAATAGATAACCAAGGTTTCAAAGATAAAGACAATAAATTTTTACCGAAAGAAGTGTCTATTGTTTCTCTACAAAATCATGTCACTGGCCATTGGATAATCAGACCACCTCATCCCTATGAAGAATTGCCGAGCAGCGTAAAGACCACTAACGATTACATTTCATTACGAATGCATGGTATACAATGGTTCGACGGCGATATCACCATAAGCAAATTACACCATCATTTTTACAATATCGCAAGAAATGCTACTAAAATATACGTTAGAGGGTCGGAAAAGGCACGATATGTTCAATCGATAATGGCTCGCCCCGTCGTAAATATCGAGGAATATACGACCGAAGGCTTCACCGATTTACAAAGAAAGTTTTCTTGTAAGCATGTGTGCATTTTTCACGGCTGCCAGGATAATGAGTATAAAAAGGTGTATTGTGCTCTGCAGAGGTTACATCTGTTACGAGAGTGGTTTTATTCACTTCTATCCGAGGAACAGCAACAAAATATACCGGAAAAAAGCAGTTACTTATTTTATCACGCCCTTCAAGATCTCGTCTGGGGGAGAAGCTCCGGTCGCGTAAGATTTGGCTCTCGCTTTGAGGGACAAGACGAGGTAGACGGTGCCAGCTCGGAATACGAGAGTACGGACGAATAAAAGTCAACATGAATACAAGGGAGATAATGAGAGCCCTCGAGGGTCTGAATGCCAGGACAATCGGTGTATATGCGGCTGATCGAATTCCACGCATCATGATGGCACCAGCAGCCATAGTCTGCAATACCGACGATCATACGAAGCCTGGAACTCATTGGGTAGCTATACATATCGACAAAAATAGACTCGGGACATACTTTGACAGTTATTTGATTCAATGTGCTGTGGCCAGTATACCATAATGTTTTTGCATCACATGTGTCGGGGTACGAACCCCGACAAATTTTGTCGTTTCTTCTCACAAGACACCAGAAAAAATGACGCACTAGCTATAAGGTTTTATAAAAAAATTTGTAATAAGATTAACTATAAAAAAGGGCCCTTGCGTTCACGAACGAGCGTTCTTTAGGTTCAGGCCTCTGTAATCAATCTTGTACCTCTAGATTAAGATGCACTTAAGAAATTAAATATATGATTGTCTTTTGTATTTGTAGCCGTAAATGGTTGAATAAATATACATACATCAATACAAGTTTAATAAATTATTTACGTACCTTTCGACCTACATGTCCTACATCCCACGCCATTCATTATTATTATTTTCAATTTAATTTTTCTTAAATTAACGTCCGACGAATACTATACTTTTTACTTCTTTGAAAGTCCGTTAACAGTTTTATTATAAATTTGTATAGCCTACGGGTTATTTCAAAATTGTACACCATAACCACGCTTTTATTGACAGAATAACTGTCGTGAAAAAGTGAATAGCACCTGGCTTCTTTTACCATACACCCCCCCCCCCCCCACTCATATTATTCACGTTGGAGGGGAGGGGGGTGTGGGGAGAAAACCATCATAGACCCTCATGCGTCGACGATAGAGTTTTCTGGCCAGTAATAGCACGCAGGGCAAAGCGACCACATCGTCTCTCGTGGATGCACTTTACAAGCAGATTTGTCTGTGTCCAATTGTGTTCAAGTGGTGTAAAATTCTCAGTTTATTTTTTTGTTAAAGAAATAACCATGGCTACTTGTCAAGCGCGCGAATTACGGGAAGTGATGAGCGAATTGCCGAATCTTTTACTGTCAACGACGTATGCTCTCAACAAATCTAACACGAAGCGACTCTGCGTAGGATTAGAGCACAGCACTGGCTACTACCATCACGTTATCAAGCTAATCAACGGCAGTGCTTTGTACAAAAATGTTACGCTTGATGAAGCTAGTTGGAATATATTGAAAGACCAATTTGACGCTATAACAGCTTATTTCGACAATTCTTATTCCTTCTACCATGAATTTGGACGTCCTACTAAAATTTTCTTGACGAATCACGACCTAACATTCACAACCTCGTACGGGACTAAATCCATCATGATCGACGACAGACCACACTCCAGCGATAACCACGAGTCTTTAGAGGAAGAAGATCGGACAAACGAGCAGACTCTCTGCAAGAAAAGAAAAAATTTCAACAATCCTCCAGGCATCGTTATGCAGCAGTCAGCGTTCGAAGGGTTTCGCGCACAAAGTGCACTCGTCGACCTTCAGCTTAACGTTTTAAAGGGGCGAGTCGGTAAGGTCAATCGCACCGTTGACTATGTGCTTGAATATTTGAAAGACAAACTCGAAAAAGAACCAACAGAAAATGTAAATAACATTCTTAATGATCCTAAATCATTCAAACAATACTATTCAATACATAACGCCAACACAGAAGGTTTTATTATGGAAAGAATCGTCGACGACACCGATCTGTACAAAAGCGTATATCTAAAAATTGTATTATCCGAAATTCTTGCATTTCATTTACCTTTTATTGCGAATGACTTGAAAGATTATATGAAGACTGTATAAAAAATATTAATAATAAACACCAATCATAAGTTATATATTTTTTCATAATTAATTCACACCCACTTCCTATAAATGTAACTGTAATTTGATGTCTGTGATTATTCGTATCCCAGCCAAAGCATAAGATAGTCATGGGGATGTACGCTGGTAAACTCGCTTCTGCTCGCTCTGCTGACAGCGGTGTAAAGAAAGATAGCTACAAGGAATGTTTAAAAAAAAAGCAAAAAAAACTTGAGCGGTTTCAACGGTCCAATCACAATGACGACGTACGGGAGAAAGTTATCATTGATAATAATAATAATTATTTACCCTACAATCCTAGAGTAATGTAAAAATTTATTGGAAAAATTTTAATGCTCGATACATAATACAGTGAGTTTCATAACTTTAAGACCACCCACATTTTGCGCTAAATCAGTGTAATTTAATATTGTATTGTTACATCAACTTTATAATCTTGAAAATAATCAAATTTCTCAACATTTTATGCTATTTAGACAGTTTAAAAATTTTTCGTAGTATTAAAATAACGAAATATCGTATTTTAGGCTGTTTCATAACAATAAGACCTCTATTAAGTTTTTTTAATAGCGGTCTTATTATATACATATATCGTTTACTTTATTCACTATACTTGTAAGCGCTGATGTATTATTTTATTTCAATTTAACAATTAGCGACAGTACCACTCAGTAGGTAAATGCTTGGATGGTAACTATAGTCATAAATATAAACTGAAACCGTTGGATAATGATAATTTAAATTTGTGTTAAACGCGTTGTCTATTTCATAACGCAGTAAGTGTAGTAAGTTCAAAAGTAATCTTAAAGTTTTTAATTTGCAGTTATTAGATAATGGGCCGAGGTACATGCTTAACCGAAGAAGAAAAAGGAAAGATTTTAGCATATCGCGACTGCTATACGAGCATAAGAGAAATCTCTCGAAAATTGAGGAGGTCAAATTGGGAAATTTTAAATTTTCTTAAAAATCCTGAAAAGTATGGTAAAAATAAAAAGGGCGGACCTAAAAACAAAGTTTTTGCTCGTTTAAAGCGTAGAATTATTAATGCAGCAGGCAATTCGAAAAAAAGTTTGAATAAAATTAAAGAAGATTTAAATTTAAATATTTCACGCTCAACAATATATCGTACAATTAAAAGCGCTAATCACCTTGTAAGGCAATCATTACAAAGAGCTCCTCGATTACTAATTCGCCATAAAGATGCTAGAATAAATTTTGGGAAACTTAATATGAATACGGACTGGAATAAAGGAAATAGAACAATATTATTATATTGGTATATAATATATTATGCATGGTTTATTTGTATGAATATTAAATTCACTGTTACTTTATTTTAAGGTTATTTTTTCTGATGAAAAGAAATTTAATTTAGATGGCCCTGATGGCCATCATTCGTATTGGCGAGACTTAAGAAAGGAGCCTGAATATTTTTCCCGTAGAAATTTTGGTGGTGGTAGCTTGATGGTTTGGAGAGGATTTTGTATCTCACATAAATTGCCTGTAGCTTTTCCTTCATGTAAAATGAATTCACAAGAGTACATTAATGTACTGAAAGATCACCTTTTGCCATTTTTAGATAACAATGAAACAGAAGATTGGATATTTCAACAAGATAACGCATCAATTCACGCAAGTCGTGAAACGAAAGTGTGGTTTAACAATAATGATATTATTGTTCTAGCCTGGTCAGCGTGTTCTCCGGACGTTAATCCGATTGAAAATTTGTGGGCTATTCTTGTTCGTAAAGTTTATGCTGAAAATAAAAAATATGGTAGTGTTAATCAATTAAAAGATGCTATTCTACAAGCTTGGCAAGAAATTGATGAAAGAATTTTACGAAATTTAGTTGAAAGTATGCGAAATCGCATTTTTGAATTAATAAAAAATAATGGAGGTACAATTAATTGAAGGCATCGATTCTAAAACGTCCTTAGCGCTCGGCTCGGGTTGCCGCTATATACAAATTGACGTCATGGTGACCAATTTTTAAATTTGCGGAAATGAATTTTTAAAAATAGCATCGTATAGAGGATAAAAAATGGCAACATTTTATATATATACTTTGTTTGTACAATGTTTAGTATTTGAAAAAAAGAAAAATAAAAACGTCAAAATTTTAAATCTTATTTGCACCACGTTTTTTAAACTTAACTCGCTGCAGCTCCGACAAATATGAACGGATCTTGCTCATTTTTTGAATAATCTCGTAAAATAGTCTAGCGCTGCTGATAAACTCATAGATAGTTAAATATTAAATATTTTTCTTTCAACAATTTAATTGCAAACCAGTGAGTTACCTTTTATATGGTTAAGTATATTCAACGAAAAAAAGTATCGAGGGAAGTTTAAGACTCAGTGAACTTTCAACGAGACATTTGTTTGTTAACATTTGAACAAGTTTCTCAGAAAATTACAGATCAATTGGATGAAAAGTGGCAAAGATAGAGCGATTTTGCCAAACTTGCACGCTCCGCGCGAACATTAGCGGGTCTGCGCGATACATGACGCTCGCAGCGTATGTCAGTCATATAATGCCGTTTACTTGAAGATTTGCTGTCCTTTTTTTTAAAAAATACATACTTAATCAAATCATACTATTTAATACTGTCGATTTATAGTGTAGAAGTTAAGAAAAATAAGTATCTGATGAAACAATAAGAAATTAAATAAACAAAGCAAAGGCAAAATCAAACGGCAGTTATTCATAAAGTTGTTGAATTTTTAATTCTTTGTACGAAAGTTTTAGAAATTATTGTTAATTCTAAACGTTATATACACTAGATAATAAATGGTTATAATAAAGCATTCAAATGAAAATCACACACATTAAAAAGATTATTGCAGCGTAAATGAATTGAATAGTAAATTACAATCTTTAAAAATATAAATTTCTGGGATACATATAAATTTCACAGATTTTTTACATTGTTCAGTAAATTAGAAACTTCAAATAACTAATACTTATATTTATTTATATTTCTACATTAAGATTTATTTACAATTTAGTCGCAATACATACAACGCGTTTCAAAAACATATTACTTTTTTTTTCCTTTTATTGTTTTTGTTTTCTTTTCTTTTTTATTAATTTTTAATTCTAATTTTTGCTTTTGTTCGTCGCTTACTTTTCTTCTTTTTGTTGAGACAACTTCCGTTTTTCGAACTTTTTTGTTTTGTTTATTTCAGGATAGCTTTTATCATGTTTCTTAAATTATTTCTTATTCTATGACTGACATACACTGAGCGTCATGTATCGCGCAGACCCGCTAATGTTCGCGCGCATAGTGCAAGTTTGGCAAAATCGCTCTATCTTTGCCACTTTTCATCCAATTCATCTGAAATTTTCTGAGAAACTTCTTCAAATGTTAACAAACAAATGTCTCGTTGAAAGTTAGTTGAGTCTTAAACTTCCCTCGATACTTTTTTTCGTTGAACATACTTAACCTTATAAAAGGTAGCTCACTGGTTTGCAATTAAATTGTTGAATGAAAAATATTTAATATTTAACTATCTATCAGTTTATTAGCAGCGGTAGACTATTTTACGAGTCTATGCAAAAAATAAGCAAGATCCGTTCATATTTGTCGGAGCTGCAGCGAGCTAAGTTTAAAAAACGTGGTGCAAATAAGATTTAAAATTTTGCCGTTTTTATTTTTTTTTTCAAATACTAAACATTGTACAAACAAAGTATATATATAAAAAGTTGCCATTTTTGATCCTATGCACGATACTATTTTTTAAAATTCATTTCCGTAAAATTGCAAATTTTGGTCACCATGACGTCAATTTTGATATAACGGTAGCCGGGCCGAGCGCTAAGGACGTTTTAGAATCGATGCCTTCAATTATTAAATTAAAAATTACAGTCTTTTGTTACTAATTACAAATAAAATATATTATAATTAAAATATTGTACATAACGAAATAAATTCTATAGTAATATATATCTCAAATACACAATAAAAATATTGTACACATAATATTAAGCTCTAATAATAATTATGTTTTCATATGCAGCTTTAATTACAATAAATTACATTATTAATAAATCTTATTTTTTTAATTCTTTTCCGCATATTATATTTTTTATTTTAGAGTTTATAAATAGAAAATTTTCAGAATTTTAAAATATAATGACAAATCATATTTTAAATTAATTTATTGTATTAATATACAGTAGGAATAGTAATAAAATAATATAACTTTACAGTGGTCTTATTGTTATGAAACAGCCTAAAATACGATATTTCGTTATTTCAATACTACGAAAAATGTTTAAATTGTCTAAATAGCGTAAAATGTTGAGAAATTTGATTATTTTTAAGATTATAAAATTTATGTATCAATACAATATTAAATTACACTGATTTAGCGCAAAATGTGGGTGGTCTTAAAGTTATGAAACGCACTGTACCCGTATTCCACTTTTTCACCTCATTCACCTACGTAAGCCCGGTCTAGATGGGTCAAGAACAGAGCAGCAGCAGCAAAGGCGAGAAATCTTCTCTTCTTCAGGATAAGAATACAAAAGAAGGAGATAAGAAGGCAGCGGACACTTCACAATGGAAAAAATACACAGAGAAATATTCTAGCAATACTAACTCTTTGCCCGAAAAAAAAGGCTACAAAAAGTTATAATTTAATTGTAAAAAACGGCCCTTCTCAGGGCCACAATACCATATGACACGTAGATCACACTCATTTTTCATAGATAACTCAGGGGAAAAAGCAAATTATTTATGCTTTATATTTGATAATTTTTTATATTTATTATTTATTTATTTATATATGTGCGTGTATGTATATATATATATATATATATATATATATATATATATATATATATATACCTCCCTCGCGATTATCACCTGTGCAACTACAACGCTCAGCCGTGACCTTGACACAGGTCCCGCATGTCGGGCCTCCCAATATAGGTAAAGAAGGGACGGGGAAAATCAATACTGGTAGCGCCGCGCCATAGTGGCCTTAGCACCAAGGAGGGGAGGGGAAAAATCAATACGGACGTCTCGCCATGGTGGCCTTAGTACTACTGGGGATGTGGGATACTAATGTTCTAGTTTTTCGTTCTATTTAATAAATAAATGAGGTATTATAATTTTGCGAATATACACATAATCACTTTATTACTAAGAAAATGCATATATTTGTAAAATTTGTACGAACTGTGTGTGCTTTGTTTAAATTTTTATCTTGTAATTGAAAAAATTAGTTATTTTAAATTGCATCAAAGATTTAACATTGATAATTGATGTTGTAGAAATTTATTTTAAATTGTTAATTTTATTTAAACAAAAAACATAAATTTATTGATATGTTTAAGTTTTATTGTGCTAAAAAACCTCGATTTGATGACTTGTGGGGCATTTTGGATCACTGTAATTTTCCTTGTTTTGGCAAGTAAATATTTTTTATATTATTATTTTTTGCTTTTGAAGCCTTTCAATTCGTTGCATTTATAAATTTGAATTAATTTTTTGTATCGAGGGCGTTCAATGCATTTGTTCAATATAGGTATTGGACATTTTTTTGCTTGTTAAATTTTTAAACAAAGTGTAACTTCAAGTGTAAAAGTGTGTGCAATATGATATTAAAATATGAAATAAACGTTTCATATTTTGTAAATTTTAAAACTAATTTTATATAATTACGAATTACATAGAAATATAAAAAAAAAGTTTGAAAATGCATACATTTTTAGAATATCTGTTAGGAATAAATATGCACATTTTTTCACAGTTTTTTTACAGTTTTTCATACATTTTTATAGTTTCTTATATTTATAAAAAACATGTATTTTATTTAATAAAACTGGCACAATTTTTCATATTTCTTCACAGTTTTTCGCAGTTGTTCACATTTTTTTACATTTTTTTGTTGTACTTTGTTATATAAAGGAAATTACAATTGTGAGAAAATATGAAAAAATGTGAAAAATGTAATGTTATATAATGTGTTGTATTCAATTTTTTTTTGTGTAGCTATGAACGGTAGAGATTCTTCTACTATTCATAAATGTTGCAAAGCAAGGAAATGAATTATATATTAAAATATTAAATTTGAGGTTAAGAAATTTATGGTCACACGGTCAATATATTATTGTTGACTTTATCTAATAAAAGTTAACATTTCGGTTATTTGATAGGGATAACCTGTTAACTTTTTTTAAGTAAAAAATACTGTAAAACAAACATACAATAATAAACATATTCATCATTATAATTTATATTTTTTTCTTAAAAGCTTAATGTATAATTTACATATATACACATAGATTTTATAAAAATTGAACTAATAATAATGCGGTTAAGGTACTCTCATTACTGAACTAGGAAATTTTGTTTAAATTATCGCATAAAGAATTAAAACTAAATTATGACTATACATTCAAATCAAACAAATGTATTTATCCTATTTATTTAAAAAAATTTAATATAGATGCTTATTTGACTCTGTTTTTAAGGTTAAATGGAACTTTTTTGCGTTGAATTAATTTATTGTTAAACTTATATGTATCTAATTATACATTACAATCAACTTACAATTATTTTAAAAAATTTTAAAAATTGATTTTTCATGGTCTTGTTTAATCTAACAGGTGCATTTTTTTATTTTAAGTTTAAGAAAAAAATCTACGTATTTTTCTTCATTTTATATCTTCAAGCATATATATCTCAGGACTGTTTCCTAAAATCAGTATTTCATCGTCAATCACAATTTAAAATGGTTCATTTTTAAATTATTTTTAAGTAATTATTAGATTTTCTCAAGTATTTAACGGTATTTTAATAAAATCTGGATTATCTTAGAATTAAGAATTTGATTATTTTTTAAATTCAAAGTGGGATTGTCGATGAAGTTATTAATGGATTAATTTGAAATTTTTTAATTGTTCACATAAGAGAAATATGTAAGATTTTTAAAAATTACAAAACTTTTCAAGATTAAATCTACAAATATTTTGAAAAAATTTTAAACGATGTTTGTTATGGTCCTGTTTGATTTAATAGGTGTTTTTTTATTTTAAGTTTAAAAAATTTGTATGTATTTTTTTGTATTTTATACCTTCGACCATATGTACTTTAGAATTATTCACCAAAATCAGTTTTTCATCGTCAATAACATATTTACAATGGTTAATTTTTTATGTTACGATGAAATTTATGATAGTTATTATAGTTTATTTTTAGGGAAATATTGGTTAATAGTACATTATGTAACAAGGACAAAAAGTAAAATATTTTTCCCATGGGTGAGTTTACTGACCGAGCGAAACGAGGGCAGTATCACCCAAGGGAAAAATCGACTTTTTTCTTGAATTACATATAGTACTTTATGTCCATCTCAACTGTGGTCACTTGGAAAGCGGGACTAATGGACTGTTAAAAGATAATACTGTTAAAAGACAATCAAAAATCAGGTTTATTGGTAAAACTTGATAAAATAAAGGAATTTGGTCTAGTTTCTAGTGAAGTCACTTATTTCTTGCATTTGCGCGAGACCAAAGTAGTAGATAGGCTATAGGCATACTGGCTCATGCGGGTTCTGGCTCACCCCCCCCCCCTTTCTCAAGCGAGCCAGAACCCGTTCGGATTCTAAATCACCCAGAATTATCCAGAATCTGAAATGGAGAAAGTGGGAGAGCTTCCCTATCTCTCACGTAAACCAGAATGCCTATAGCGTTTTCTACTTTTTTTTTATTTCCTTTGCAAATGTTTACAGGAGTGATAGAATAATTTTATGAGTTTGACGGTGTGAAGAGCGCAGGCAGTCGTGTAGATGGGATTATGATCTGTACATACTGTAACGCACTTGACTATATAGGTTTTTGACGGATAGCCATATTGCTGAATGTTATGAACTGCAGAAAAATTGAATCGTTGCAGCCATTTCTGTTTAAATTCGCCCATGACAAAAATTTTGGTAGCATCGTGTAAAGAGCCACGGAGTAATGATCCAATTTGTGAGTAGTCAAGCCCATCCGTGTTCCAGGCTATTGTTTTCCCTTTGCAATTTGTCAGAGAGTCTTTTCCATGAAAAGGGTTTCTTGAATAGACGAACGTGGGATCACCACTTTCATTGAGAGGAATGATAGCTATTTCTTTTAAAACATAATCATCTCCCATTTGTTTGAAACCAATCATGTATACTGCATACTCATTCTTGGAATGAGTGTTGAAACGAAAGTCTGGATAATATGCTGTTTAGACAAGCTTCTTGATATCCCCACTGATGGGATTGTACTGAACGATGCGATCGTGTAAGATCATGCAATCAGCTGAAGTGTTAGCTGGAAAGTCCTTTTTAGACTCAAACTCTAAACGGACATCGACAGGAGCGCTATTTATAGATTCGTTTTGCCGTGAACAGTCAATAACTATGAGTGGTTCAAGGTTGATAAATTCTGACTTTGTCAGCAGTGGCTGTGGATCTCTTCCATAGTAGGTGATTTGAAAATTGGTATACATATCATAGAGAACAACGAACTGATTCTTAGATATGTCGAGATTCATATTGTTATATGGATAATATTGAGAATTCAAGAAAAGTCTCACATTACTAATCTCACAATGGTCAAATCGACTGGCATTTTCAGTTTTCAAATTTTTTTTTCTTGTTTTGTAATCCCAGAATGACAAAACGAAGTTTTTCTAATTGATTTGAAGTTTTTACTGTCCAGACATGTTTATTCGTGCTCGCAAGTAGAGGATATTCTAGCTGGATCTTTGTTTATCAGATGTTGTAAAATATGGCATTAACCACTCTATCTTCGTTATTTTTACCTGGTAGTGTTCATATGAAGTTACACTATTTGCTACAGTACCTTCCTGAATTATTGCATTCAAGTCATTTCTTGATCTTGTGAGAATAAGTTCATTCTTCACATTACCTATCATTTTTTTATAGTCTTCTGCAAAGTCCAAGATCATACTCAGAGGAATGGAAACAGTAAAGTTGCCGTGTTCATCTACCAAAATTTTGCTTTCTTCTCTAAAGTCAAGCCAGCCTGCATTTTCTAACATGAGAATCTGATTCGGATTGAATGATATTCAACCTTTCATGAGACTGTTTAAACCAACATTTCTACTTTTATCTATTTCCACAGCATTAATTTCGTAACGAATTTCATCAAACAGATGGCAAATGCCATTGTTCACGAATTTAGTTTTAGTTAGTGCTGTTCCACCTGGTTTTTGGAGTTTTCCACATACATGGATAGAACTGCGCGATGGTAAGATACATAGATCTTGATGTTGGATAGAAATACGAATTTCATCACTATTATCAAATCTTAGTGTCGAGTATGGTTGATGTGCGTGAACCCCATATTGAGCAATACTCATCGAATACGACACCTGATTGAATGCTTAGAATTTCGTCCATTTTTTTGGAAGCAGCAGAGATTTATACACGTGAATTTTCTCCACGAATTATTAGACCTAGGCTTCTTAGGAACTGAATGCTCTTCTGTGTTAACGGTTTGAATTTCTTCGGTTGACGACCGACTGACATATTGGTTGACTTATATGCACTCTAGAATTGTAAACGATACCCATTATACAGATTTGATATGGAGTCTAATAGTAATTTCTTCTCCACGGAAATTCACTAAATTTCTATCTTGATCTACGAAGATTTTCCTGAAAGACTCAAAATGAAACTATCTTCCATGACTGATTGGAAGAGAATGATCGCATTCGTCTGCAATCTTCTCTTTTATAGTCTTCCGATTAAGAATTGAAGACAAAGATCACCACAAATGAATGAGTAAAAATTTTGATATCTTTTATAATTATATTTTACTTCTTTCACGTTGAAATATAACATGAGCTCTATGGGAGGTTTAAGATCACCAAAACTGTAAAAATAAATTACTTTGGAACCATGTCTTCGATAACATACCCAGTGAGTGCCTTTATTTTTCATGTCAGCCAAGTTAACAATAGCAGATTCTTTACTCCATGGACTATCGGAAGGCAGATTATTTCTCATAAAACCATCTCGAAGCATATTTTGAAAGATCATAGTCAGTCAGTGGATGATTTGGCAAAATTAAAACGAAGTTTTTTTTTATTGACTTGACCATGACCAATATGTGGTTTCATTAATAATCCCATCCCAGTTTTATATGGTTTAAGATAGAGACCTTTGCCTAAAGCAATAGCTTCCATTGCCTTATTATATCTCTTACTTTGTTCATGATTTGTCTGTGCAGCTTTAGCATCATTTACTGCTTTAGCTATTCCTGCAGCTCCCCCAGCCAGAGCACCGGCCGCACTTAGTCCTGCGAATAGCAGTATGAGAAACGGAAGAACTACACCAATTTTTTATGGAATTGGAAGAACACGTGAAATGATGACTTTCCTCTTGCCACCAACTTTCTTAACAGCTTGACGTGCACATTTCAAGGAGGATTGAATAACTTTGACGGGAACATTTACTTGGTGACATTGATTTCTTAGTAGCCGTCACTAGCTTACTTAATTTCAGACCGATTCCAGTTTTTCCTTTTATTTGCATAGCATTCGTAATAGTAAAGGCATATGCTTTTTCAGCAAGACTGGAATCCTTGGCTTTGACACATTGCCAAGCTTTATCAGCGAGCTTCATGTCAGCTGCTTTACGATCTCCATTTTTATCAGAGTAAGCTACGTCATGTTCTTTGCATGCCTGATCAAGCGGATTAATTCCAGGATTACCTCTTTTCAATCGTTTTTTCAATTTAGTTCCGGGACCACAGTATTGATAATTAAGAAGATGCATTACAATAGATAAGTTATTGATCACTTTATCAAGCAATGCATAACCTTTTGGTTGTTTCCGAGATTTATGTAGGATCATCTCTCTTCGAATGTTGTTTTACAACTAAAGATCAAAATATAAAACATGCGTTTATATTTCCATAGTTCAATGTCAAACTAGATTTTGGCACGTGAACATGGATTTTAACGAGCAGAACGTCAAACTCCCCGTGACAAACTTTAATTTCGGAAAACAGAAGAGAAAGAAGCGTCATGGAGAATTACTACCTGATACATCTAACTGTGGAAAAACGAATAGTTTATTGGCTTTAATTACACATCCCAATGGTCTTAGATTTGAAAATTTGTATGTATACTCTAAATCCTTGAATCAGCCAAAGTATCAATTTCTCGAAAAAGTTTTGGAACCGATAGAAGGTGTATCATATCTACCTTTTAGTGAGCATGAATCTGTTGTATCTCCAGGTGAAGCCCGACCAAATTCAATTATGTTTTTGATAATGTGGCTTGTGAGAAGCAGGACAACGTCAGAGCATTTTCCTGCATGGGAAGAAATAAAAGTGTAGACAACTTTTATTATGTCAGTCCTACGCTCATATACCGAAACACCTCGTAAGGGACAATATTAATATGTTAGTAATTTATCGTCAAGACGATCTTAATCTAAAGCATATATATGAAGATCATGTCAATACTGATTTAACTTTCAATGAATTTCGAAATATTGGTTCTGAATGCTGGAAGAATGATAAGTATCGTTATGTTGTTATAGACAAAGATAGATTGATGGATGATGGTAGATACAGAAAAGGCTTTGACTGTTTTGCAATGAAAAAGAAGTTAGGAATCTGAAATTTACAGTTCAATTGTAGACAGGATCTCGTTAGCATGTCAGATTTCAAGAAAGAAAGGAATATTCTCAGCCAGCTCCTGTGAGCGCGTGAGGCTATTAAACAAAAATACTCTTTATTGAAAAAGGAAAGAGAAGATTTTGAAAAAGTTATTGGTGATACATTGAAACCAGTCATTACACCACTCGAGAAGCTCGTCAATTGAAAAGTCGAAAGCTTGCCACCTTCTAATCACATTTTGAATATAGACAGCAACAGGAAACCCAGGAAAAGATGGAGATTCGAACGATCAAGTTATATAGTAAACGATATAAATGAGTCGGGTTCCTTATATCATGATGATGATGCAGATTTTTCTTCGATGGATGACACAATGATGAATTCAACATTCAAATCTGCGCTTAAAGGAAATGAATCAAATGACTTTTTATCATTGTTAAATGAAAGTCGCAACAAAATCGACAATATATAGGAAGTTCGGAACGTCAACGGAGTGTATATGATTCGCGATTCAGAAATTCAATTTCATGATAAAATGGTAAAAGGGAGAGATAAAAGTTATCCTAAAAGTGGGGGTCTGATGGAATTACTCTCAAGAAACAACCAGATGACAATCTTATAAGTTCAACAGATCGAAAAAATTATCGCAGCATCCTGGAAGCATCAAATGCTCCTCGGAAAAGATGTATCCAGAAATTTATCTAGTAGAAAAAGTTTTAAAGAAAAGTGGAAACCGTGCATATGTTAAATGGATAGGCTTTAGTAATGAGCATAATAGTTGGATAGATAAAAAATAAATTATTTGATTTAACCAAAGTTTAACCAAAAATATTAATGTAAACGCAATAATCTAGGCACTAGTAAATAAGAAAGCAATCATATTATGTTATTGTATTTATTTATGTATTATTATGTACAAGTTTTAATTTGAATAAATAAATATTATAAACAAAGCAAGCTGCGTATTTCATTCAAAAATAAGGGAAGATCCACCCTGATATGTCACAAATAAATTAATTTTATTTGCAGTATTGGAGAGTCTTTCAAAAAACTCTTGATATCTTAGGATGGCTGATGGAATCTTCTCTGGTAAAAAGATTTGAAAACTTTCGTCGAGTTCGGCTACGACCTTCGTACCGAATCTCGCTTTTACTTCCTCAAGTGCAGTCACCATGTACTGATGATACTTTTTTTCATTCTTTTTCATACTTTTTCATACTATTTCATCCTTCTTTTTATACTTTTTTCATACTTTTTTTCATACTTTTTCTCACTTTTTTCAGACTTTTTCATACTTTTTCATACATTTTCATATTTTTTCATTCTTTTTCATACTTTTTCATACTTTTACATACTTTTTCATGCTTTTTCATGCTTTTTCCTAATTTTTCATACTTTTTTCATGCTTATTCATTCTTTTTCACACTTTTACATACTTTTTTTTTTCATACTTTTTCATAGTTTACTGTATTCAAATTTCTTACACTATTATTTCTCTATTTCAGATCCATTTTAAAATGTTGAAGACGTTTGGAATGTGTTTTAAAAATTTAGCTATAATTGCACATTTTCCGACACGAATTTTCAGATGTATTCTGACACTTATAATTTTTGTTCCCGATTCATTTAAAAATAAGAGGTTAATAGTAGGGGACGGTACGATTTCTTTTTTTTCTCTCGTTAGTGTGTGTCATATATACTTTTTTCTTCTCTTTCATGACCTTGTTTCAGTCACTTTTTATTTGATCTTTACACAATTTCACACTATATTTCACCTTTTGTACATGACTTTACTCTTCTTAGCACCTTTTTCACTTTTATGTATTACTTATAGAAAAATGTGTACCAATGCGTAAATTGAATACATTTAACTGTACGCTTTGCACATGTTTTAAAAATATTCACCAAAATTAATACACTCAATTTCTTCTTCTTCTGATTCCAAGTCAGTATCGTTCCTAAAGACTGCTGAAGAATCCTTTGGAAAAATTGCCTTCTCGAATTTAATAATATAATACTGTATTCTGTTTATAAATATCCAAAGCGACCTACCACGTCGCCATGCTTCAGGAGTAATTACGGAATTCGATATTTTACAGATTCCTCCAGTTTTCAATTGTCCTAGAACTTTGATGAAAATCGGATCCTGGAACCATATCAAAAGTTGAAAACTTATATACATGCCACATATAAAATCATAAGATAGATAAAAAATGGTACTGAAAGTAACTTACTTCAAGCTCCACTGCCCAGCTGAATATTATTTTTAAGATCTGTTGAACCAACTTAACTATTTTCTTTGTTATAAGTGTATTTTTATTTGTTTCAGCTTCTACGTTTTTTAAACGGTTAAATAAAAGTGTTGAGTGGTACTGTAAATAAAATAAAACATGTAATAGTATCAATTTTAAATATACGCCTTATAATTTATTTTATCCAGAAACTAGCTTTTACACTTTTACTAGCGTCGAACTTAAGGTAACGCATTCTATATTTTTCTCAAGAATTATCCTGCTCTATTCGTTGGGCTACGTATTGCCATATTAGCAGCACTCCTTCGTCCAAACGCTAAATAATAAACGGTAAATTAATAATGAAATTAATAAACATATTTATAAGTTTAAAAAAAAATAGTTTAGCATTTACCTAAAGCTCTTCTTCTCTATCTTTATTCTGAACGATTCTTAGTCCTAGCTCGTTTAATCCAAGATACCATTTTGTACGGCGTAGAATGAATTTTAATGAAAATTTATGCACGTATTTGAAGTAAAGAAAATAAAATACTTTTTATAATTTGCGTCAAGTTTTTTACATTTAGTTTGGACACTCTCTTCACATTTCTTTCGGTGATAGAAAATAAATCAAACATGATTCTTGAACTCATGGACCATAGTAGGCGCCGTGATATCTATACAGGAAAACTAAGTTTCTCTTTCCACTACGATTTGTGAAAAGCCCTACGATTCGTGAGAAATTTCCCTCCCAAAATGTCAAAAACACCGCCTTACAGAAATTTAGCTTATTCACGCAGCCCAAGCAGTTTGAAAAAAAATCTCACGAGAGCTGTCGGCGTATTGGTGCATCTACGCCGCTCATCCCGATTTTGCTTAGGTCCGTAAAAGTGTCCAGGGGTTTATCTAACGAACGCATTCCTTACGTGCAGTCTGTGAATCAGTTCGAAACGCCCAAACAGCTACGACTTTATCTAAGGAACGATTTCCTTTCGCGCCGCCGGCGAATCAGTTCGAAATAAACAGCTCGAGAGGAAATCTCTTTTCCCACTACTGTGAAAGAGTGACCATGATTTTATCTACCGAACGATTTTGTTGCGCGCAGCCGGCGTATCAATTCCGGTCACTCTTATTTTCAATAATCTAAACATTTGTAGGTAATAGTTCGAATAGTATATCAAACGCAACATAAAATGCAATTAATCTAGTGTTCAAACAACCTTCTATTCAGTATTATTAAGGAATTATACACAATTAAAGTTTAGGTCTATATTTCTTATAAGAAATCTGGTCTATAAAATAAGCTTTTATGCATATTATTTGTTACTTTATTTAGTTATTTTATGCAAATTTGCGTTAACATGTAAGTTATTAAAGAAGCTTAGAAACATCGAAATTTCATTCTTAAAGTGTCTGTACGTGACCATCTAGTTATATATATATATATATATATATATATATATATATATATATATATATATATATATATGTTATATTTGAGGTTATATTTACGTCGTTAAAGATTCACAGTAATACACACATGCGTCGTGCCAATTGTGCCAATTACTGCGGTTAAAACATTACTAAACAAATATTTGGTAGGTATATTGTCTTTCTGATGAACAAAACTTTATACTAATTAATGCTTTAACAATCATATTTTATGGCTAGATTTATAAAAAAAAGTTCGTTTTCTCGGTCTTGTAAAATATCCGCAGTAATCTGAGCGTTCGTAGTAACACCCACTCATACCCTATGTTTGCTACAGATACTTATGTGTTATATTTTAATTTTAATTTGATATTTCGTGAAAGAATAATATCGTACAAGCATTTTTCTTTTAATTTTTTTTTATTCAATCATCAAGCTTCTCTCTTTTTGCATAATATTAATAAATTTATTTCCAATATCAGCAGGAGCATGTATTCCTTTTAGAAATGATATCTACTTCATCTTGGCCAAATTTAGCATCCAAATAATCTAGTAGCCATTTTTCTCGGCACGTACCGGTCATAAATCTTAAAGTAGCAAAGGCTTGGTCGCTATCTCCGAAAAAGTGAAAACGAGCCGATGCATTGACCACGTAAAAAAAGAAAAAGCCTCGCGTAGCACGGTCTTAGGGAAAGGATGCGTGCAGGTAGAAAAAACAATTTCAGCAAGAAACTGCTGCGGATGCGCGCAGGTAGCAGATAAATCTCAGTAGTAAACGATCTTAAAGGTTTCGTGTGCGTTGAAGGTCGTCGCGCGTAGGTGAAAGCAAATGCTTTTAGCAATAAACGCCCTTTAAAGAAAGGCTTACTGCGCGCAGGTATTTAAAAATTCGTTTAAGCCGATACGCTCGCTCGCAATTTTTCCAAGGATGGGATGAGTCGATGCAGGAGAGGACGGGGTATTGCCGGTCACCTAAGCAAATGTGCTGGTTATTTCTACTTTCAAATTGTTTTTTATTAACTTTAAATAATTATTATGTTAGTTCAAACCAATGACTTAACATATTACTTATTGGTCTAATATAAAAATGTAAGATATCGAAGCTGTAAGACGAAATAAAAAGAAGCATTTTAACTGGATTTACTCGACATCAAAAGGTAATACCGATCACGCTTGGTACAAATCCAGTCACTATTACAAAGTTACTTTTATAGGTAAAACATTTCCTTAAATCAATTACATGAAACTTCATATGATCAGTCGCATTATTATTCGCACTTACATAGTGAAATATGTAACACATAGCCACTGTTCAATCAAAAATACTTAAGCAAAGTTGCCCTACCTGAGAGCGCAGCGGAACGTTTTCTTAGCCTCACTTTCGGGAGTGTCATCTAAATAACATTGTGACCGGTATTACCCCAATTCTGCTTAGTAATTTAAATTGAAATGACAAAAAAAGCAATAGGTTTATACTCTTTTTTTCACTACTTCGTATTCTTAGATTGTTCAAATTAATAAAGTTGCATAAAATAACTACATAAAGTAACAAACAATATGCATAAAAGCTTATTTTATAGACCAGATTTCTTATAAGAAATATAGACCTAAACTTTAATTGTGTATAATTCCTTAATAATACTGAATAGAAGGTTGTTTGAACACTAGATTAATTGCATTTTATGTTGCGTTTGATATACTATTCGAACTATTACCTACAAATGTTTAGATTATTGAAAATATGAGTGACCGGAATTGATACGCCGGCTGCGCGCAACAAAATCGTTCGGTAGATAAAATCGTGGTCACTCTTTCACAGTAGTGGGAAAAGAGATTTCCTCTCGAGCTGTTTATTTCGAACTGATTCGCCGGCGGCGCGAAAGGAAATCGTTCCTTAGATAAAGTCGTAGCTGTTTGGGCGTTTCGAACTGATTCACAGACTGCACGTAAGGAATGCGTTCGTTAGATAAACTCCTGGACACTTTTACGGTCCTAAGCAAAATCGGGATGAGCGGCGTACATGCACCAATACGCCGACAGCTCTCGTGAGATTTTTTTTCAAGCTGCTTGGGCTGCGTGAATAAGCAAAATTTCTGTAAGGCGGTGTTTTTGACATTTTGGGAGGGAAATTTCTCACGAATCGTAGGGCTTTTCACAAATCGTAGTGGAAAGAGAAACTTAGTTTTCCTGTATAGATATCACGGCGCCTACTATGGTCCATGAGTTCAAGAATCATGTTTGATTTATTTTCTATCACCGAAAGAAATGTGAAGAGAGTGTCCAAACTAAATGTAAAAAACTTGACGCAAATTATAAAAAGTATTTTATTTTCTTTACTTCAAATACGTGCATAAATTTTCATTAAAATTCATTCTACGCCGTACAAAATGGTATCTTGGATTAAACGAGCTAGGACTAAGAATCGTTCAGAATAAAGATAGAGAAGAAGAGCTTTAGGTAAATGCTAAACTATTTTTTTTTTAAACTTATAAATATGTTTATTAATTTCATTATTAATTTACCGTTTATTATTTAGCGTTTGGACGAAGGAGTGCTGCTAATATGGCAATACGTAGCCCAACGAATAGAGCAGGATAATTCTTGAGAAAAATATAGAATGCGTTACCTTAAGTTCGACGCTAGTAAAAGTGTAAAAGCTAGTTTCTGGATAAAATAAATTATAAGGCGTATATTTAAAATTGATACTATTACATGTTTTATTTTATTTACAGTACCACTTAACACTTTTATTTAACCGTTTAAAAAACGTAGAAGCTGAAACAAATAAAAATACACTTATAACAAAGAAAATAGTTAAGTTGGTTCAACAGATCTTAAAAATAATATTCAGCTGGGCAGTGGAGCTTGAAGTAAGTTACTTTCAGTACCATTTTTTATCTATCTTATGATTTTATATGTGGCATGTGTATAAGTTTTCAACTTTTGATATGGTTCCAGGATCCGTTTTTCATCAAAGTTCTAGGACAATTGAAAACTGGAGGAATCTGTAAAATATCGAATTCCGTAATTACTCCTGAAGCATGGCGACGTGGTAGGTCGCTTTGGATATTTATAAACAGAATACAGTATTATATTATTAAATTCGAGAAGGCAATTTTTCCAAAGGATTCTTCAGCAGTCTTTAGGAACGATACTGACTTGGAATCAGAAGAAGAAGAAATTGAGTGTATTAATTTTGGTGAATATTTTTAAAACATGTGCAAAGCGTACAGTTAAATGTATTCAATTTACGCATTGGTACACATTTTTCTATAAGTAATACATAAAAGTGAAAAAGGTGCTAAGAAGAGTAAAGTCATGTACAAAAGGTGAAATATAGTGTGAAATTGTGTAAAGATCAAATAAAAAGTGACTGAAACAAGGTCATGAAAGAGAAGAAAAAAGTATATATGACACACACTAACGAGAGAAAAAAAAGAAATCGTACCGTCCACTACTATTAACCTCTTATTTTTAAATGAATCGGGAACAAAAATTATAAGTGTCAGAATACATCTGAAAATTCGTGTCGGAAAATGTGCAATTATAGCTAAATTTTTAAAACACATTCCAAACGTCTTCAACATTTTAAAATGGATCTGAAATAGAGAAATAATAGTGTAAGAAATTTGAATACAGTAAACTATGAAAAAGTATGAAAAAAAAAAGTATGTAAAAGTGTGAAAAAGAATGAATAAGCATGAAAAAGCATGAAAAAGCATGAAAAAGTATGTAAAAGTATGAAAAAGTATGAAAAAGAATAAAAAAACATGAAAATGTATGAAAAAGTATGAAAAAGTCTGAAAAAAGTGAGAAAAAGTATGAAAAAAAGTATGAAAAAAGTATAAAAAAAAGGATGAAATAGTATGAAAAAGTATGAAAAAGAATGAAAAAAAGTTTCATCAGTACATGGTGACTGCACTTGAGGAAGTAAAAGCGAGATTCGGTACGAAGGTCGTAGCCGAACTCGACGAAAGTTTTCAAATCTTTTTACCAGAGAAGATTCCATCAGCCATCCTAAGATATCAATATTTTTGGTTAAACTTTGGTTAAATCAAATAATTTATTTTTTATCTATCCAACTACTCGTATTATGCTCATTACTAAAGCCTATCCATTTAACATATGCACGGTTTCCACTTTTCTTTAAAACTTTTTCTACTAGATAAATTTCTGGATACATAGTTTTCTGAATTTCCGTTTCATAAAAGCCACCAGAGATAGGTTTATCATAGTAATCTTTGACGTAAGTTACCGGATTGGTTTTTACAACTCGTGATATTATGAAAATTTCAGTAGACCAGTTTGGCGTATAACCTTTTTCAAAAACATGTTTAAATCTTACTTATCCGCACTTTATCTCCTACTTTAAATTTCGGTTTTTCACAGGTAACGTTTGATTTGGAAAATGCTTCTTGACCTCTCTTTCATTTGCCTGCGTAACATTTTTAGGCTCAATTCCTATTGTCTGATGCTTTCTTGAATTGTAAGCTTCCACCAACTCAGACAGGATATCCAACCATTTATAACTACCTTGTTTGCTGAACTCTATCCACATAGCATTTTTTAATGTTCTATTAAAACGCTCACATATGCTTGCATGAAGATTACTATGTGAAGAGTATAGGTTTATCTCGTACTTCTTCATGAATTTCTGAAAGATTGAATTGTAAAATTCTTTTCCTTGGTCAGTTTGTAGATTTGTCGGTACGCGTTGTTGTTTCAGTATTGACTCCATAGCTATAGTAACATCATTAACACTCTTTGACTTGCTTGGGATGGCCCATGCATAGTTTGTAAATGTATCTATGACAGTAAGTAAGTAGCGAAAACCTTTATTGACGTATGGAATCATTTCTACAAGATCAGCTTGCCAAGTCTCATCTATTCCACATATATCATATTTTCTTCGCTTGTTGATGCGGCGTGCTGGCTTGTGCAACTCTTCAGCTATTTTTTGTCGCTCCATTTTTCGATAATATGTTTAAGGTTTAAGAAAAATTCGTGATTATGAAACTTTTATTGAGTCAGAATTTTTTTCAAAGCATTCTTTCAATTTTGTCTCAAGATTATCTAATCGAATTTTAAGATGGGAAATAAACAACATTATTGATTTTATTAAATTGATTTTATTAATAAGAAACAAACATTATAGATTGTATTAAATTCAGTGTTTATGGGAATCTCTAAGTCAACTTTCATTACAGCCATTATGTTAGTTAGATTTTTAACTTCTTTACTTATAGTTTTCAGAAGCACTTCAAGATGACTGCATCATTAGGCTGACTTGGATAAGCAAGGTTACATAACCTTTTATTTTGTAAATCAAAATTACTATCTAATGTAAGATTATAACCAATGCCTAGTGGACCGCAACTCACTTCATGCGTGCCCTCAAGTTTTCTTCCGAACACGTCGAGACTCCTGATGCTACTGATTTTATAAGAAAAGATGCATTTCAATATATATGTGCTACTTCACGTAGTTCCTCAATGATCGATTGTATTTCATTGCCGTGATTGTTATTTCCAGCAGATCGTTCCGCAACTAATAATCGCAGTCGTTCGATAAGCTCGTTTGGATCATCCCAGTAGATTAGATCTATAGAAGAATTTTTCTTTGCTATTTTATATTTAGGTATTAGGCCTCTTCCGGTGGTGAATTTATTTTTACGATCGCTGCGGAACATGGGTCCTATGATATTCATATATTTTCTACTCTTCGAAGTGCGTATACTCTCATCTTTGCTGTATCTTTTCCGAGGAGCATTTGATGCTTCCAGGATGCTGCGATAATTTTTTCGATCTGTTGAACTTATAAGATTGTCATCTGGTTGTTTCTTGAGAGTAATTCCATCAGACCCCCACTTTTAGGATAACTTTTATCTCTCCCTTTTACCATTTTATCATGAAATTGAATTTCTGAATCGCGAATCATATACACTCCGTTGACGTTCCGAACTCCCTATATATTGTCGATTTTGCTGCGACTTTCATTTAACAATGATAAAAAGTCATTTGATTCATTTCCTTTAAGCGCAGATTTGAATGTTGAATTCATCATTGTGTCATCTATCGAAGAAAAATCTGCATCATCATCATGATATGCGGAACCCGACTCATTTATATCGTTTACTATATAACTTGATCGTTCGAATCTCGATCTTTTCCTGGGTTTCCTGTTGCTGTCTATATTCAAAATGTGATTAGAAGGTGGCAAGCTTTCGACTTTTGAATTGACGAGCTTCTCGAGTGGTGTAATGACTGGTTTCAATGTATCACCAATAACTTTTTCAAAATCTTCTCTCTCCTTTTTCAGTAAAGAGTATTTTTGTTTAATAGCCTCACGCGCACTAACTTCTTTTTCATTGCAAAACAGTCAAAGCCTTTTCTGTATCTACCATCATCCATCACTCTATCTTTGTGGATAACAACAAATCGATACTTATCATTCTTCCAGCATTCAGAACCAATATTTCGAAATTCATTGAAAGTTAAATCAGTATTGACATGATCTTCATAGATATGTTTTAGATTAAGATCGTCTTGACGATACATTACTAACATATTAATATTGTCCCTTACGAGGTGTTTCGGTATATGAGCGTAGGACTGACATAATAAAAGTTGTCTACACTTTTATTTCTTCCCATGCAGGAAAATGCTCTGACGTTGTCCTGCTTCTCACAAGCCACATTATCAAAAATCATAATTGAATTTGGTCGGGCTTCACCTGGAGATACAACAGATTCATGCTCACTAAAAGGTAGATATGATACACCTTCTATCGGTTCCAAAACTTTTTCGAGAAATTGATACTTTGGCTGATTCAAGGATTTCGAGTATACATACAAATTTTCAAATCTAAGACCATTGGGATGTGTAATTAAAGCCAATAAACTATTCGTTTTTCCACAGTTAGATGTATCAGGTAATAATTCTCCATGACGCTTCTTTCTCTTCTGTGGAATTTTTGTTTATTGCAGAAAAAACTGACAGCGTATTCGTCTGAAAACAAGAATTTTCAAATGCCTGCACATAGTAAGCCTTTCTCTAAGGTTGTTTATGACTGGAAAGTAATTTACTACCACCTGCGCGAGGACCTTCAAACTTGCTATATGCCTTACTGTAATAAAGCGTTTATTGCATGAAAAAACTGACAGCGTATAGGTCTGAAAAAAAGTATTTTCGAATGCCTGCACGTAAGCCTTTCTCCAAGGCCGTTTACTGATGAAATTTTCCTGCTACCTGTGCGCACCTACAGAACATACATCGACGAAGTCGTTTATTGCTAGCAAAGTCAGTGAGCAACGTTCTATCTGTTTTTTCAAACCAGAGGGAAGAAAGGCTGACCGTTTCTTTTCATACATTTTCGGCTACTTTCCATTTCCTACGCATGCCATCTGTTTCTTCGAAAAGAGGTGCAAAGAGGCTGCTCTTTTCTCTCTCTTCTAAAAAAATAGCCAATGGATTTTCAAAACCGAGTGGGAGTAAAACGCCTACGTATTCGGGCCTACAGAGTAGGGACAAAATAAACACATACGGATTCTACATCACTTTAAGAGGGGACAGTTCAGAGGAGGGGCTTAAAACACACACAATACGAATCCGGGAAAAATTGGAGAAGGGATAGACCAGGCCTAGGCCTTATACACACTACGGATTCTGGATCACTTTGAGAGGGGTAAATCCAGGGAAGGGCCTTAAAACATACAATACGAATGCTAAAAAATTGGAGAATGGACAATACAGGGATAGGGATACACATTATGGATACTGGATCACTTTGAGAGGGGAGGGGGTGAACCAGAACCCGCATGAGCCAGTATGCCTACAGCCTATCTACTCAAAGTTGCACTTTTTCCCCGTAAAAATAATTAGCGGCAAAAATTATTTTTTTTCGGCTGATCATTTTTGCGGGGAAAAAGTGCAACTTTGGACTCATTTTTCAGGAAAAAAGGTGGTAATTTTCGTTGAGATGAGTATAAATTTTTTTTTTTAATTTAAGTTGTTTCACAGAAAGTAACACTGAATATTATGTACTATTACTTTTTGAAGCAGAAGCTCAATAGTTTTAAAATATGTACCTTGCCCAGAAAAATCAATTGAATCCCATTGAAACTTTCAAAATTTAACAAAATTCATATTCAAATTTTTTACTTTAATCGCAAATTTGTACAATTAAATGAGATTTTAGTTTATGATTAGTAAAAATTTTTTTAATAAAAAAGTAATCTACTAATATTATGAATAAGGGGTTTGCATGGTGTAATACTGTACAGTTGTTCTCTTGCGGAGTTCCCCAAGTGGCTGGTCATTTTCAGATCATAAGAAATACATGGGAATATATTACACCATGGGGTTGCTTTACACGATAAAAGAAATATAAATAAATATAAGAAGTAATATATGATATTAGGTCTTAGGGGTTATAAACGAAAAAAAGAATAAGGAACAAATATAATATATAAGGCCTGATAGCTAATTGATAGCAAGTTTTAACTATATTTGTTTTTTTTTTTAAATACAAAGAACAAGTCTTGTTAAAGCTTGCTTTCTATTGGTTAGGGGCTATGCATGAAAAAAAGAACAATGAATAAATTTAAGATAAAAGGCATGACAGTCAATAGGAAGGAAATTTGAAAAGGACTTGTTCCTTTTGTTCCTTCTGAGAAAAAGGAATATTGGCTATCAGGCTTTGTATCTTATATTTGTTTCGTGTTCTTTTTTTTGTGCATAGCTCCTTGTCAGGTCTCGTATTTTATATTTGTTCTTTGTTTTTTTTGTGTATAGATCTTTAAATCTTTGTATACTTTAGGCTTTCGCACAAGAAAAAGGAACAAGAATAAATTGAAAAATGGAACGACAAAAAATAGCTGAAGAGTTGCACAAGCCAGCACGCTGCATCAACAAGCGAAGAAAATATGATATATGTGGAATAGATGAGACTTGGCAAGCTGATCTTGTAGAAATGATCCCATACGCCAACGAAAACAAAGGTTTTCGCTACTTACTTACTGTCATAGATACATTTACAAACTATGCATGGGCCATCCCAAGCAAGTCAAAGAGTGGTTATGATGTTACTCTAGCTATGGAGTCAATACTGAAACAACAACGCGTACCGAAATAACATGGGATACTATATCTATGTATACATCTTGATTTTTATATCTGTTCTTATTCTGCATATATATATAGATATATTACCCCATATTATTTCTTATATTTGTTCTTGTTCTTTTTTTCGTACGAAGGCCTTTTTTGTTTTATATATATATATATATATGTATACTAGGGGGGTACCCCCCTGCTCGCTCCACTCGCCAACCCCCAAAGCATTATGAAATTTTTTGTTTTTATGAAGGTTTTCTATTTTTCCACACCACCCGGGAGGTAAATAGATTGGCGCGTTTAATAGAAATAAGTAAAAGAGGAGGGCATGAGGAGGGCTGGGAGGAGTGCTATGAGGAGGATACAAAGAGGAGGGGCGAGGAGGGCAAAAAATAAAATCAAAATAACGTATTTTTTTAAACGATATTACCTTGTTTTGAGGAGGAGAATGAGGACGGCAAAATGAGGGGCGAGGAGGGCGTAAATCTTATAAGATTTACAAACAACTATATAATATAGGAAGATATATATATATATATATATATATATATATATATATATATATATATATATATATATATATATATATATATATATATATATATATATATATAATTCTTAACTACAAACAAAAACAAAAAAGAATAAAAACAAATATTTAAAACATTGTAAAACACTATATATTTGTTTTTATTCTTTTTTGTTTTTGTTTGTAGTTAAGAATTTTTGTACGTTAAAATAATATTAGATAGGGAATAAGAAATTGTATGGTACCTATGTAATTATGAGTACGTTAGAGTAATTGATTGATCGTATGTTGGATGTTTCTATTTACGTTAATGTTTTATGAGAAGTTAATTACAGTCTTCATAGAGACATTTTGACAGTTTTGTTATTTTTTTTTTATTTTATGGGATAATAGAATGTTAAAAATGAAATCAAAATCATTTTTATTGGTTATTGTTATTTCGTCTTTTCTATTCCGGTTATTGTCGATCTGGTTTTGTTTAGATTATGGGACAGTAGTTTAGTGATTTAAAAATTAAAGCGAAACGATAAAGCTGTGTGTCCAATCGCTTAAACAAAATCGGAATAAAATATCTATGCAATAAAAACAGAATAAGGAACAAATATAAGGAACAAGGTCTCGGAGCTAATAGGAAGCAAGCTTTAACAAGATTAGTTCCTTTTGAAAAAAACATAAAGAATAAATCTTGTTAAAGCTTGCTTCCTATTGGCTATCAGGTCTTGTATCGTATATTTATTCTTTGTTCTTTTGTTCGTACATATCCTTTATCAAAAGTGGAATAGCAAAGCCGAAGTTGCCGATCAATCACAATTTTTCTGGGAAATCAACCATTTCGGATCTGATTTTAAACCTCTACTGTCCTATGAAGCATCATTTTCAGAAATATGTCATCCTAATTGTACTTTCGATCACAAATAATCCAAATTTGATTAAATTCAAGAGAATTTAGCATAAAATTACACGAGAAAGTTACTATCGAATATATTTTCATATAAAATAATGCTATTTGCACAAAAGTTTTATAAAAAATTGATTTAATGTATAACATCAGTTTGAAATTTTATTGAGAAAATATGTTCCATGTGACATACAGGGGTTAAAATCGGAACAGAAACGATCCATTTTTCAGAAAGGCTGTGATTGGTCGGCCATTCCGGTTTTGCTATTCCAGTTTTGTGTAGGTCATGGGGCAGCAGTCTTAGTCCTGTTTTTTCAGTCCGGTTTTGTTATTCTGGTTTAGTTTATAACATGGAATAAAACTTTTATTTTGGATTTTTTGGAATTAAATGAAGTTCATTTTTACGTAAATATTTACATATAATTATATAATAAATAAAAATAATACATTGTCTTATATCCCACAACTATAATTTCATTTAATTCCAAAAAATGTATATATATATATATATATATATATATATATATATATATATATATATATATATATATATATATATATATATATATATATATATATATATATCATTATGTATAAGTTTTTTATGCAATTTTTGAATAATTCATTTGTATATTCATTTTTAAATATTATTTGACGTAACTTTTTACGTATTGTCATTTTTAAGTATAATCTTATATTATTGTAATAAAGTGTACATAATGTCTCAGGATCTATTTAAAAAATAGTTATTATTTTTTACATGATGTTTTAGCTATTTTTTGGAGTAAAAGGTTAAAATTAAAATGATTTTACATTGCTACATTTATTTTTGTTAATTTTTGTATTTTTTTTGTTATAACGTTAGTAGTAAATACATTTAGTGATCTTATATTAATAAGTTTGAAAATTGCTTTAAAAATATTTTATTATATTAGATTTATTTTAATTTGTTTTATTTCATTGTTATTAAGAAAATATATATTTTTTACTTAGATTTATATATGAGTAGTTTGTAATATATAATATATAAGGAAAAGTAATAATGTTTAAATTAGTATATTTATGTATACTGGTAAATTATATTTTTTTTATGTTTTTAAAATATTAATATATTTAAAAATATAATTCTTAGATGGTTTTTAGTATGTCAGACGTTTAAGGTATATATTTTTTTTATTTCTTCGTTACTCTTTTGTTGTGTTAAGACTTTTATGATTTATATTGATCTGTTATTTTGATACAGCAAAGATTAAGAGATCCATAAGATTAATAGTTTTAATCCGTAGAAAAAATGGAGAACAATAATGGTAATTATATTAGTGATTTTATTGTTTTATTTTTATTCAAATAAATATTTTTTTATATTAAACAGTATTTAATATTTAATTTTTCTAGATGTACATTTCGAAGAATTTGTGGATGCTGTTAATGATGGGGAAGTTATTCCTGAAAGTTTGGTAAGTTTAATTAGTATTTAAATATATATAAATATTGATTTTTCTATATATATATATATATATAATTTACTTAAGTTCGAGAAATTATGAACAGTTATATTGATAATATTTTTTATATTAAATCAATAAAAAATTAAAACTAAGGTAATTTAAAGGAAAAATAAATTAATGTCTACTGTTTTGTTAATATTATTTCAAGTTGACGATATACCAATAGGAATTTCTTATAACTAGTTTTTTGTAAATTGAATTTTGAGTGATTTTTTTTCAGATTAAAATAGAGCTATATCAGAAAAATGTGAAAATAAGTGTCATATTTATTAATTATAAATTTTTTAAACATTATTGAAAATAAAATCTTTAAATTTTAATACCTAAAAAATTAAAAAATTGTATTTAAGGGAGTATTACTGGTAAGAATTGACGGTTTTGAAAAATCTGAAATTTAACATTTAAGTAGATTTTAGTTAATAAATGACTAATTTGGTGAAGTTGGTGAAGTTTTGGAGTGTAAAAAAATTCAATTCATCACTTTGGATAAAAAATTTATGATATTGGATTAGACCTGATAAAATCGATTTCAAATTTCAGATAAGACGGAATTAACTTTTTGATCTCATCTTGTTTTGTTAATTCGTACGTATCTGGAAATCAACCAGTTTCGTATTGATTTTGATATGACTATATGAAACAGGTTTTTAAATCCAGATAAAATTGGATAAGATTATATAGGTTTATTTTATAATCCAGTCGTATAAATTTTTTTTTAACCAGGGAAGGGGGGTGTTAAAAATGTCGAGTGTGTAAAGTGCTGAAAGTAAAAATATAGAAAGTTTCGAAAATGGAAATTCAGAAAGTGTAAACTTTTGAAAGTAAAAATATAGAAGATTGAAAGTGTCGAAAGTATAAATTCAGGAAAATAAAAGTGCTTAAAGTATAAATATTAAAAGATAAAAGTGCCGAAAGTATAAATTTAGAAAGACAAAAGTGTCGAAAGTATAAATTCAGAAAGATAAAAGTGTCGAAAGTGTAAATTCTGAAAGATAAAAGTGTAGAAAGTATAAATTCAGAAAGATAAAAGTATCGAAAGTATAAATTCAGAAAGATAAAAGTGTCGAAAGTATAAATTCAGAAAGATAAAAGTGTCGAAAGTATAAATTCAGAAAGATAAAAGTGTCGAAAGCATAAATTCAGAAAGATAAAAGTATCGAAAGTATAAATTCAGAAAGATAAAAGTGTCGAAAGTATACATTCAGAAAGATAAAATTGTTGAAAGTATAAATTCAGAAAAGTTTTGAATATGAAATTACAGAAACTCTAAAGTGTTGAAAGTATAAATTCATAAAGTTGAAAGTTTTTAAAATGTAATATCAGAAACACAAAAGTGTGGCAAATATAAATTCAGAATAATAAAAGTTTCGAAAATGAAATTACATAAACTACAAAGTGTCAAAAGTATTAATTCAAAAAGATAAATGTTTCAATATTACAATATAAAGATAAATTTCTAAATCAGTATTACTATCTACTACTATAAACCGACGTCGTAGAACAAAGATATGTAATTTAGATGAATAAAAAGCATTTTCAAGTAATAATTTGTTCAATTATTTTATAGTTCTCCATGTGATTGACTCGATACTTTTATCTTTTTGAATGTATTCGATACGTTTTTCTTTTTGAATTTATACTTTTGACACTTTTCCTCCCCTAGGGGCTGTAAGACCTTGTAGTGGGCCCCTCCGAGGCCGGTGGGGAGGCTTAAACTGGTGTGGGCCAATGATCGGGGTCCGCAGGCCCAGCTCACCCGTTTGAGTGAAGATCCCTATGAACGGGCTCTCTGTTTGTTATGTGACATCCTCATAAATGGGTTCTGAGAATGAATGGGTATCCCTATAAACGGACTCTACCAGTGAAAGGCCACATTATGGTTCTCTGGGTCGGGTCTCGACTCTTCCTCTCCCTACTTGTAGGGGATGAAGGTCAGCCGCTCGCACTGGTAACGAACAAACAGCCCCCCGTTCAGCGGTACGGTACAGCTGAACGGGTCTCTTTAACACTTTACACGGTTGCATTTAACACGAACACAAGCACAACATGACACTGGGACATACATCACTTAACGATGCAAGGATCACTTTTTCTGGAAACACCAGGGGACCGTCGCCTTCTTTCTCGTGTATGCTCCTCGGGTTGACTGAGTGTACAATGTATAAACTGGGTTAGCACTCCCAGGCCACCGGATAGTACAGAGGCCCGGGGTCGTCCAGCCAACAGGACCCTGGCTGCCTTACCAGCCGGCGCATAATCTCCCTGGGCATAGTAGTGCCGGTTGGCGACCGGACTAGGGCCCTGCTGTGTCGGCTGCGGGGGTTGGGGGGCTACATCGAGGCCACAGACTTCTCCAGGACAGGCTCTGAGGAAGGTGGCACCCGGAAGTGGAAAAAGAGGGGTGCTCTCTTGACCATCAACACAGCGGTGAGGGTACCGGGCGGGTTATTATAAAAAAAATGCAAAATGAAATTATAGAAACAGAACTAAAAGTGCAAACAGATCTAGACATAGAGATCCCTATCTCCGAAAAAATTAACAACCAAGTGGTGTTGCGGGCGATAGCCTTGGGCCCCCAGGGGAATGAGGTGCGGTGTACCACCACCACACTTGGACAAGAGGGCAGTCTCGGCAAAACCTCTACTGCAGCCCACGGGTCGGGAACCAATCCTACGGCTAACGCTGCAGGAACGGATACCGAGCCGAGGAAGAAGAAAAAACTCAGTGGGATCTAAAAGACGCCTGGCTAAGCACAGAATCGCTACGGCTTCTGCCGCTGAGCAGACGCCTCCGGGGGTGTCCAAGTGGAAGAATGACCACAAGGATACTCCGCCGGAGGGGGAAGCTGAGAGGCAGAAGAAGCAGAGGAGCGGACCCACAGTCAGGCAGTCTAACTCCCTTAAAACAGGCCTAACGATGGCTCGAACGGCAAATCCGCTGACAATGGTAGTCGTAGAGACAGGCTACCCTGAAGTTGACATAAAGCCAGAACAGCTGGAAGACTTTAGAAATGCCGTGGCCGATGAAATCGATACGATTCCTCGGGCACAGTGGCCCAAAATCTCGAAAACCTTTGTCAGGGGAGGCGCCATAATCATAATCACTATGGACCAGTCCGCAAAGGATTGGCTCAGTGGGGTAATCCCTGGATTTGCGCCATGGGAGGGTGCGAACCTCAAGGTAGGGGGGTGGAATTGATCCAGAAGACTGGCAAGGCCACGACATGGATACCTGAAAAATTCAGGAAGCCAGAAGTCGTCCTTGACCGACTTTAGGGTTACAATCCCACCATCAACACGGCGTGCTGGCGAATAGTGCGACACGACAGCACGGAGAAAGAAAAAGAGGAGAAGGAGGGGAAAGCGCGACTGGCGGAAGAAATCTGCTGGTCGCGCAGATCCCCGAATCTCAGGCGAGAAGATCGGCTCTTCTACGATCTCGGACAGGTCACCTTTAAAGTGACCAGACGGGATCCTGAAGAGACAGCAGAACACGAATAAGTATTTAAGGAGGATGTCACATCAATAATGGCTACTTCCCAAATCAAATTTATTCAGATTAACTAGCACCATAGCAAAGGCGCTTCTGCTGTTTTGCAAAACAGCATGGCTGCGGTGTACACAGGCATAGCACTAATCCAGGAATCCTGGATTGTCAAAGACTGTATCAAAGGGCTGGGTAATGTTGATTTATGTTTCAGCATTCCCACTGATGGATCTCTGCATGAGGGACCTGGCAGTGGTGTCAGTAGAGGTTGGACCAGATCTCAAACTGGTGGTGGGATCGGCGTACTTACTTCATGACGCCGGACTGTCCTACTCCGTAAGTACGCAAACTTGTTAGCTTCTGTGAGGTAAGAGGTTTACCTCTATTGTTGGGATGTGATGCCAACTCGCACCATCAGGTGTGGGGCTGTGCGGATTCAAACAACAGGGAAGTGAACCTTCTGTAGTTTCTTGTTATTACCGAATTGGATATTCTAAATACAGGGTCGGAACCAACCTTCCGCAATGCAATAAGGGAAACGGTGATAGACATTACACTGTGCACCAGGGACCTTATTGACAAAATTTTGAATTGAACAGTTTCTAATGAACCATCTCTTTCAGATCATGCTCAATTCAGATTTGAGCTCTTGACTAACATTCCTACAGCAGAAAAATGGATCAGGGACCCCAAGAGGACTGACTGGGCGGGTTTCCGGATTGATACTGAAGCACAACTCGGTCGGCTACCGATGTTGATCGAGGATGTGGCTGGGTTAGAGGAAACTGCGAAACAATTAAATAACATATTAACTATGGCCTACCATAAAAACTGCAAATCACATCTTGTAAGGAATAATGGTAGGACCAGATGGTGGAACGACAATCTGCAAAAAATGAAACATAACACCAGAAGGCTCTACAGTAGAGCAAGGAAAACTAAAAGGGCGAAAGACTGGGCCAATTACAACAAGTCCAGGGACGCTTATAAAGAAGCAGTAAGACTTGCACAACAATAATCATGGGAGTCTTTCTGCGATAGTGTCACTAGTAATAATCAGGCAGCAAGACTGGATAAACTGCTAGCTAAGAACCCGAAGGCTATTCTGGGAACTGTTAAAAAGCAGGATGGGTGTTACTCAGTCACAGACGAGGAGACTCTTGACTGCCTAATCAGAGCTAACTTCTCGGGCTTTACTAGGACTGAGGCGGGAGTCGGAGACACCTCGGAGCCGAGCGGTTCGGAGGCAGGAGGTTGGGCGGTCGGGTCACCTTCGGGAACCGACAGTCGCCTGACCTCTGAAATCGTCACTCCAGCCAGGGTTAGGTGGGCCATTAGATCTTTCAGCCCCTACAAGTCCCCGGGCCCTGATGGGATATTGCCGGTCCTTTTGCAAAGGGCAGGCGAACCCATTATTGGGCCATTAGTGGGACTTGTCAAGGCTCGTCTCGCCCTGAGACACATCCCATCCGCTTGACGGGGAACCAGAGTAGTTTTCATACCCAAGGCAGGTATGGCTACACATCGCCTAAGGACTTCAGGCCTATCAGTCTCACATCTTTCCTCCTGAAACTAACGGAAAGATTAGTTAATAGGTTTATACGTGAAACGACGCTATCTTTGAAGCCTCTTCACAATGGACAACATGCATATCGTGCTGGAAGATCTACAGAATCAACTCTAAACGAAGCCGTCACTTGGATTGGAAGACAACTTGAAGCCAATGGATTTGCTATAGGCATCTTTACGGACCTCGAAGGGACTTTCAATAATACCAAGACCGAGATTATCAGGGAAGCTCTTCGGAAAAGAGGAATTCCGGCACTACTAATCGACTGGATTTCCTTCATGCTAAAGAACAGATACATTACGGTTAGCAAAGGTGGCAAAACTATTATGGGCTCGGTCAGTGACGGATGCCCAATGGGGAGTGTACTTTCTCCCCTCCTCTGGTGCATAGTCGTTGACGAGCGTATAACACGGATCACCGGAATAGGATGTAAAGCAGTCGGATACGCTGATGACGTACTAGCTATTACCAGGGAGCCCTTTCTGGAACCCCTAGTAAGCATCAGACAACGAGTCCTATATACTATTAATACTTGGTGCCTGGAAACGGGCCTTCAGTCAATCCAGATAAGACCGAAGTAGTGGTGTTCACCAGAAATTATAAATGGTCACTACCAATGGGCCTCAAGCTAGGAGGACACGAACTCAAGATTTCTGGGGAACCAAAGTATCTAGGGGTTATTCTAGATAAGCAACTTAACTAGAACGCACAACTTGCGAGACAGTACAAAAAGCACACAGCAGTCATATGGCAATGTAGAAGGGCTATTGGCAGAAATTGAAGCTTGAAACCAGAGATGGCTATGTGGATTCATAATGCCATTCTGAAACCAAGACTAACATATGCGGCGGTAGTCTGATGGAACAAATCAGAACAATGCACGGCAAGGAAGATACTTGAAAGGGCCAGGAGCCTAACACTGAGATACATCACGGAAGTCATGAGTACAACTCCAACCGTGGTGATGGGCGCCATGGTGAATCTTGAACCTCTCCATCTAACTCTAAAATCCGAGGCGGCCAAATCGGCGCTCCGAATGGACCCTGCCCCATACCGGAGAACGGAGAGAACTGGTTCACCGATGGTTCCAAAGGTGAAGCGGACGAGGGAGCAGGGGTATACAAGAGGATGGGCAGTAAGGGATTCACGGTCCCTATGGGAAACAATGCGATCATCCATCAGACAGAGACACTCGGTATCATTCGGTGTGCACAGAAAGCCGCCGAGGATGAGGGTGGAAGGAATATCTTCATCTGCACAGACAGCAAATGCACTGAACAAGATATAGCTAATAGCAGTGTGGGGGAGATACTTTCCCTCTGGAAAGTAATCTGGAACCACCTGCAGTCAAAATAACTGAGCGCAGAAGCTAATATTGACTCTGGGCGTGGGGCAAGATTTTATATGAAATCGGTATCCGACGCCCAGAGGATCAGTAGGGTCGCAAAGGGATTACCCAAGCGACATGAGTCTGGCTTAAGACTCAACCTAGAATTTGCTAATAATAAATAATTCGACACTTTTATCTATCTGAACTTATATTTTCGACATTATTGTCTTTCTGAATTTATACTTTCGAAACTGTGATTTTTCTAAATTTGTACTTTTGATATTTTTGAGTTTCTATATTTTCATTTTCGAAACTTTTAACTTTCTGTATTTTCATTTTTAATACTATTCACTTTCTAAATTTTCATTTTCGAAACTTTCAACTTTCTATATTTTTAATTTCAAAAATTTATACATTCTGAGTTTTTATTTTCGAAACTTTCAACTTTTGGCATTTTTATTTTCTATAATTCAACTTTTGGTATTTTACACTTTCTGAATTTTCATTTTTGGAACTTTCAACCGTCTATATTATTACTGTCCATATTTTAGATTTACTAAATTTCCATTTTAGAAACTTTCAACTTTCTACATTCTTGATTTTCGGTACTTTACACATTCGAATTTTTTGACCAACCCCCCCCCCCCCCCTCAGGGAAGTGTATAAAATTGATGGTTAAGGATTTATTTAAATTTGTTAAATTATTAGTTAAAAATTTAAAGAATAATTTGAGTGCTTATAAATAATCATTTGAAGTTTGCAAGTATAGTAATAAATAAATGAAAGTAAATAAAAGGTATATTTAACCAAAAAAAAATGAGTCAAATAGGTTTTAAATAGTGTACTTATTTTGACTAATTACTTTCCGGTAGTATTCGCTTAAGCAGTTTTTTTATGAATCTATAGAATTGTTGTTTATTTATTTGTGAAACAAATATTTTGTGATTGAAATATGAAGTACATTGTTAAAAAAGTGTGTAATTTTGTCCAAAAAAAGTAATTGTTTTTTCATTTTTGTTTTTAATTTTATTTAGTATTTTATACCAGTATTTTGATTTGTTATTGTTATTAGATGCAGAGAATTGTGTTTAATTTAGTGAAGATCGGAGTTTTCTACTTTATACCTTGATTTTCAGTCTATTTTTCAAATTCTAGGGTTGTATTGTTTTTTGTGGTCAGATTTTAACAATTTGTTTGATAGTCATATTTCGTTATAATCTGTGGTTAGAAAATTTTGTGAGCCTGCACGTAATCATAGGTAATCATATATAAAAAATACAAAAATTTTTTATGATCATATTTGATCATACATACCATGGTAGAAAATTATCTAGTTTTATCGAGGTCCTCGATTATTCCCATGGCCAACTAGATAGATCTACATAGTTCTAGATTAATTTTCCACCAGGGTAATTATATTTAATAACACTTGATTATATATGATCATATATAATTATATCCGAAATTTGATAACATAAGATCATATATAATCGTATATGGTCACATATGATCATATATGATTATGTATGGACGATTTATAAAAATATAAAAATATAAAAATATTGTTCAAATTAAGCTTAGTTCGTCAGTTGTAGTGTTCTAATTCGTATGATACATTTTAAATTGGCAACTGTATATATTTACTTTATCTGCGCACGAAAATTTGACTTAGAAATTCATGTACCATATATGATCATATGCGAAATTTGATAAAATATGATCATATGTGATCATATAGGAATCTTTTTTCCTCGGGTATGAAACCTTTACTTAATTCTATGATATAATGAAAAATATGGGGAGTTCAATTTTACCTTACTAAAGATTAAGTCTTTTTTGTTACAAAAATGAAAATGAAAATATATTCAGAGTTGTGTTGACACTCATAAGCAGTGTCTAAAATAGATGATTTTTAAGTTATTTTTCTCGAAATTTTATTTGATAACCTGATCTAAAATTTTTTGAGGAGATATATTAAATATCTGTAAATAAATAAGTTTACTTTGATTTTGAAGTACTTTCATTCGCGTTGAAATCACCTTGAGGAAGCTAGATTGTTTTAAATTTGAAAGGAGAAACGTTTTTAATGAGCCTATAACATTTTTCTTTAAAAGTAATTATAATCTAAAAATGTTGTTACTATAGATACTTGACAATATCTTCAATTTTACGGTTGTAAAACCTTAAAATTTCCATCCTATGTGACGAAAGTTATTATTGTTACCCTGATGGAAATAACAAAATGTACAAAAATGTATTAATACGGGCGTCAATGTATGAAAATGTTTGAAATTGTACAGAAGTGTATATTTCTGTTGTAATTGAAACAAAAATAAGGATACTTCGTCTGTATTATCATACGTCTGTCTACATTTTTCTACATTTTCGTATATTTTATTACGTTTTTGTACACTTTTTTTATTTCCACTATTTATACAGGGTATAGCCAAAGTACCGGAACGGCATGATAACTCGGCGGAGGAGCATTTTAGAAAAAAATGTTAAATATAAAAGTTTCAGAATTTTTCTCTGGCTATACGATGGTGAGCTTGACCTTGACCTAGACCTTGACCTTCAAGGTTATTTTTAGGTGAAATTCGATTTTTGGGTATAATGCGGTCAAATAGAACCCCATACTTTTGACGCTAGAAATGAAAAAAATGGAAAATTTTACGTTCAGATATGACCTTAAGTGACCCTTCCGTTATGACCTTGGGGTCCCCCGCAAGGTCAAGGTCAAGGTCACCATTGGAAGCTAGGGATGAATCATAAAGAAGTAGTAGTTAACTGTTTCTAAATCGATTAAAAGTTTTGGATTTATTCGGCAATTGCAAATTTCTTGTAGTTTGACCTTGCGGGGGACTCTAATTCTGAACCTAATCTGGTCATATCTGAACGTAAAATTTTCCGCTCTTTTCATTTCTGGCGTCAAAGGTATGGGGTCAAATTTGAAAAATTGAATTTGACCTTCAAATAACCTCGATGGTCAAGGTCTTGGTCACGGTCAAGCTCACTATTCTATAGCTAGGGAAAAATTCTGAACCTTTTATATTTAACATTTTTCTCTAAAATGCTTCCCCGCCGAGTTATTTTGCCGTTCCGGTACTTTTGCCATACCCTGTATATACTTACGTACGTTTTTGCACATTTATGTACACTTTACTACATTTTTGTACAGTTAAAAAAAACTGGAATCATAAATTTAGTTTTATTTCAAATGTACAAAAATGTAGCAAAGTGTACATAAATGTACAAAAACGTACGTAAGTATATACAAATGTACAAAAATGATAAAAAAAAATTAATAACGAACATTTTTTTAGCTGTTTAATGTAAGAAAGTGGATATAAATGTAGAAATATGTATGTTATTGTAAACAAGTGTACAAAAAAATATGGATTTTAACGTATTAAATCCATTATTTTTAAATGTACAAAAGTAGAAAAGTGTACAAAAATGTACAAAAATGTACAAATATTTGGTAAGAAAAGTCTCAATTACAACATTTTCTTACGTTTATATACACTTTTGTACATTCTTACATTTTTCTACATTTTTTTATTTTCACCAGGGTAATACTGTATTTATTGATAAAAATTTTCGATGTGTATGTTTCTCGGTTACAGAATCAATTTTTCTTTTCGATGATTCGTATCCTTATGATATAAATTTTTTATTAAAACTTTAACATATTATTTTTTCATTCAAATTTTGTTATCATTGCTTTCCAGAAAATAAACCAATATTTTAAAAATAATTAAAAAAAAATTTTAACAATTAGGTTGTACTTTATAAATAATGATAATACAAATTTTCAATAAAAAGTTAAGTCGTAAAAGTTTTAGTATATGTTAAAAGGTTAAATTATAGATAAAAAAATAATTTTTTTAGCGTGTTATCTAAAAACATGTATACTGCAAAGTTTTCGTAATAAATTTAGTATAGACAATATTTTGAGTTACGTTCCAACAAGAATTTGAAGTTTTACAGTAGTTGAATGACAGATATTATCAAAAAATTATAGTAAAAAGTTTTTAAAATGGTTAATTTCAAAGGAAAAATTTTTATTAACTTATGTAAGAAAAAATTATTTTTTTGAGTTTTACTCAGATTGGACCCCTAAGTATAGTATATGATATGAAAAAAATATATTTTTAAGAATAATAATTTAATACATTAAAATATATAAATTAATATTATTTTTTTCTGAAAATTTTTTTTTAGAAAAGTATATTACACAATTATAGAGTAATATAGGTGATTCCTACATGAGTTGTGTAAACTATTAATCCTAACTGAGTTCATAAAATTTTGTATACTCATTGTACTGTACCATATTGGTGCGGGAATATACTATTTTGTGTTATTCAGTGTATAAAATTGAATTTTGCATACTCAGTTATGAATAATTATTTTTTTTTGTATATGTTGATCATAAGTTGTTATTAATTGTATTACTCTAATAACTTAATAATGAAAATTTATATCAAGTATTATATATTAAATTTATAGCAAGTAGAAAATGCGAAAGCAGTCTGGCATCCAATTGTTTTTAATTTGTTTTTGTTTTTGTTTTTGTTGGTTGGCTATTGGAGTATTAATGAAAAATATAGTAAAACGTTTAAATAATAATAATTTTTTCAATTTTAGAATGGAGTATTAAAAATTGAACTTCAAGAGCTAAGAACTCTACAACATAGAGTTCAGCAACAGGGACAGTTGCTTGCGGATATACAAAGAAATAATGGTAAATTAATTGTATATAATTGTATTATAGAAAATAGAATATATAATTTGATTTTATTTTTAATATTTAATATTTTTTTAGATAATCCAGAAAATGAAATGCATTTTAATGACAGAGGACGAGGAAGAGAGTTTGAAAGAGGAGGAAGAGGAGGGATTGAAAGAGGCTGAAGAGAAGGGGTTGAAAGAGGAGGAAGAGGAGGTAGAGGTAGAAAAGGTGGAAGAGGTGGAAGAGGAGGAAGGAACAGAACACGAAGAGGTGGTATTTTTGTATATCATTATTATAATAAATAAAAAAAATAAATAATTAAATAATAAAATAAAATAGATTAATATTTTAACAATTATATATTTCATATTTATTCATTATTTATATTAACCTGTGAATGCGTATTAGATAATTATTTTATGATAATAATTTATAGACAGTTTTTCAGACCGTTGGGATAATTTCTAGGGCTTGATATGCGGGGAGAAACGACCATTTATTTGGATATTGAATTTTTATGTATTTTATCTAATGTTCGTGTTTTAATTTTCAATTGGTCAAATTAAACTCTTACGGTATAAGGCTCAAAAAGGACCGAGTGAATAAAAAATCGAACTTGCGTAATTTTTTTAGGCCGTTTGGATCAATTCTACGGTTTGATATGCTGGGAGAAATGGCCATTTATCTGGTTATTGAATTTTCATGTATTTTACCTAAAGTCAGCGTTTGAATTTTAATTTGGTCAAATGAAACTCTTTCAGTATAAGGCTCACAAAGGGTCGAAGGAATATAAAACGAACTTGTACAAATTTCTTCACGTCGATTGGATTAATTATACGGCTTGATATACTGGGAGAAACAGCCATTTTTGTGGTTATTGAATTTTCTTGCATTTTACCTAAGGTCAGTGTTTGAATTTTCATTTGGTCAAATGAAAATCTTCCGGTATAAGGCTAAAAAAAGGTAGATGGAAATATAAAGACGAACTTGTACAAACGTATTCACGCCGTTTGGATTAATTAGACGGCTTGATATGCTGGGAGAAACGGTAATTTTTGTGGTTATTGAATTTTCTTGTATTTTACCTAAGGTCAGTGTTTGAATTTTCATTTGGTCAAATGAAACTCTTTCAGTGTAAGGCTCAAAAAGGGTCGAGGGAATACAAAAACGAACTTGTACAAATTTCGTCACGCCGATTGGATTGACCATACGGCTTGAAATGCTGGGAGAAACGGCAATTACTGTGGTTATTGAATTTTCTTGTATTTTCCCTAAGGTCAGTGTTTGAATTTTCATTTGGTCAAATGAAACTCTTTCAGTGTAAGGCTCAAAAAGAGTCGAGGTAGTACAAAAACGAACTTGTACAAATTTCATCTCGCCGATTGGATTGACTATACGCCTTGATATGCTGGGAGAAACGGCAATTACTGTGGTTATTGAATTTTCTTGTATTTTACCTAAGGTCAGTGTTTGAATTTTCATTTGGTCAAATGAAACTCTTTCAGTGTAAGGCTCAAAAAGAGTCGAGGTACTACAAAAACGAACTTGTACAAATTTCATCTCGCCGATTGGATTGACTATACGCCTTGATATGCTGGGAGAAACGGCAATTACTGTGGTTATTGAATTTTCTTGTATTTTACCTAAGGTCAGTGTTTGAATTTTCATTTGGTCAAATGAAACTCTTTCAGTGTAAGGCTCAAAAAGAGTCGAGGTAGTACAAAAACGAACTTGTACAAATTTCATCTCGCCGATTGGATTGACTATACGCCTTGATATGCTGGGAGAAACGGCAATTACTGTGGTTATTGAATTTTCTTGTATTTTACCTAAGGTCAGTGTTTGAATTTCCATTTGGTCAAATGAAACTCTTCCGGTATAAGGCTCAAAAAAGGTCGATGGAAATATAAAGACGAACTTGTACAAACGTATTCACGCCGTTTGGATTGATTAGACGGCTTGATATGCTGGGAGAAACGGTAATTTTTGTGGTTATTGAATTTTCTTGTATTTTACCTAAGGTCAGTGTTTGAATTTCCATTTGGTCAAATGAAACTCTTCCGGTATAAGGCTCAAAAAAGGTCGATGGAAATATAAAGACGAACTTGTACAAACGTATTCACGCCGTTTGGATTGATTAGACGGCTTGATATGCTGGGAGAAACGGTAATTTTTGTGGTTATTGAATTTTCTTGTATTTTACCTAAGGTCAGTGTTTGAATTTTAATTTGGTCAAATGAAACTCTTTCAGTGTAAGGCTCAAAAAGGGTCGAGGGAATACAAAAACGAACTTGTACAAATTTCGACACGCTGATTGGATTGACTATACGGCTTGATATGCTGGGAGAAACGGCTTTTTTTTGGAAATTGATTTTTCTTGCATTTTACCTAAGGTCCGTGTTTTAATTTTCATTTAGTCAATCGAAATTCTTTCGGTGTAAGGCTCAAAAAGGGTCAAGGGAATATAAAGCGAACTTGTACAAATTTGTTCACGAGGATTGGATTAATTATACGGCTTGATGTGCTGGGAGAAACGGCAATTTTTCTGGGTTTTGAATTTTCTTGTATTTTACCTAAGGTCAGTGTTTGAATTTTCATTTGGTCAAATGAAACTCTTTCGGTGTGAGACTCAAAAAGGGTCGAGGGAATATAAAGCGAACTTGTACGATATTCATCACGTGGAGTGGATTAATTATACGGCTTGATATGCTGGGAGAAACGGCAAATTTTGTAGTTATTGAATTTTCTTGCATTTTACCTAAGGTCAGTGTTTGAATTTTCATTTGGTCAAATGAAACTCTTTCAGTGTAAGGCTCAAAAAGGGTTGAGGGAATACAAAAACGAACTTGTACAAATTTCGTCACGCCGATTGGATTGACCATACGGCTTGAAATGCTGGGAGAAACGGCAATTACTGTGGTTATTGAATTTTCTTGTATTTTCCCTAATGTCAGTGTTTGAATTTTCATTTGGTCAAATGAAACTCTTTCAGTGTAAGGCTCAAAAAGAGTCGAGGTAGTACAAAAACGAACTTGTACAAATTTCATCTCGCCGATTGGATTGACTATACGCCTTGATATGCTGGGAGAAACGGCAATTACTGTGGTTATTGAATTTTCTTGTATTTTACCTAAGGTCAGTGTTTGAATTTTCATTTGGTCAAATGAAACTCTTTCAGTGTAAGGCTCAAAAAGAGTCGAGGTAGTACAAAAACGAACTTGTACAAATTTCATCTCGCCGATTGGATTGACTATACGCCTTGATATGCTGGGAGAAACGGCAATTACTGTGGTTATTGAATTTTCTTGTATTTTACCTAAGGTCAGTGTTTGAATTTCCATTTGGTCAAATGAAACTCTTCCGGTATAAGGCTCAAAAAAGGTCGATGGAAATATAAAGACGAACTTGTACAAACGTATTCACGCCGTTTGGATTAATTAGACGGCTTGATATGCTGGGAGAAACGGTAATTTTTGTGGTTATTGAATTTTCTTGTATTTTACCTAAGGTCAGTGTTTGAATTTTAATTTGGTCAAATGAAACTCTTTCAGTGTAAGGCTCAAAAAGGGTCGAGGGAATACAAAAACGAACTTGTACAAATTTCGACACGCTGATTGGATTGACTATACGGCTTGATATGCTGGGAGAAACGGCTTTTTATTGGAAATTGATTTTTCTTGCATTTTACCTAAGGTCCGTGTTTTAATTTTCATTTAGTCAATCGAAATTCTTTCGGTGTAAGGCTCAAAAAGGGTCAAGGGAATATAAAGCGAACTTGTACAAATTTGTTCACGAGGATTGGATTAATTATACGGCTTGATGTGCTGGGAGAAACGGCAATTTTTCTGGGTTTTGAATTTTCTTGTATTTTACCTAAGGTCAGTGTTTGAATTTTCATTTGGTCAAATGAAACTCTTTCGGTGTGAGACTCAAAAAGGGTCGAGGGAATATAAAGCGAACTTGTACAATATTCTTCACGTGGAGTGGATTAATTATACGGCTTGATATGCTGGGAGAAACGGCAATTTTTCTGGGTTTTGAATTTTCTTGTATTTTACCTAAGGGCAGTGTTCGATTTTTCATTTAGTCAAATAAAACTCTTTTGCTATAAGGCTCACAAAGAGTCCAGGGAATATAAAGCGAACTTCTACCAATTTCGTCATGCCGATTGGATTAATTATACGGCTGGATGTGCTGGGAGAAACGGCAATTTTTGTGGTTATTGAACTTTCTTGCATTTTACCTAAGGTACGTGTTTGAATTTTCATTTGGTCAAATGAAACTCTTTCGGTGTAAGGCTCAAAAAGGGCCGAGGAAAGATAAAACGAACTTGTACAAATTTCGTCACGCCGATTGGATTGACCATATGGCTTGAAATGCTGGGAGAAACGGCAATTTTTATAGTTATTGAATTTTCTTGCATTTTACCTAAGGTCAGTGTTTGAATTTTCATTTGGTCAAATGAAACTCTTTCAGTGTAAGGCTCAAAAAGAGTCGAGGTAGTACAAAAACGAACTTGTACAAATTTCGTCTCGCCGATTGGATTGACTATACGCCTTGATATGCTGGGAGAAACGGTAATTACTGTGGTTATTGAATTTTCTTGTATTTTACCTAAGGTCAGTGTTTGAATTTTCATTTGGTCAAATGAAACTCTTTCGGTGTAAGGCTCAAAAAGGGCATAGGAAAGATAAAACGAAATTGTACAAATTTCGTCACGCCGATTGGATTGATCATACGGCTTGATATGCTGGGAGAAACGGCAAATTTTGTAGTTATTGAATTTTCTTGTATTTTACCTAAGGGCAGTGTTTGATTTTTCATTTAGTCAAATAAAACTCTTTTGCTATAAGGCTCACAAAGAGTCCAGGGAATATAAAGCGAACTTCTACCAATTTCGTCATGCCGATTGGATTAATTATACGGCTGGATGTGCTGGGAGAAACGGCAATTTTTGTGGTTATTGAACTTTCTTGCATTTTACCTAAGGTACGTGTTTGAATTTTCATTTGGTCAAATGAAACTCTTTCGGTGTAAGGCTCAAAAAGAGTCGAGGTAGTACAAAAACGAACTTGTACAAATTTCGTCTCGCCGATTGGATTGACTATACGCCTTGATATGCTGGGAGAAACGGTAATTACTGTGGTTATTGAATTTTCTTGTATTTTACCTAAGGTCAGTGTTTGAATTTTCATTTGGTCAAATGAAACTCTTTCGGTGTAAGGCTCAAAAAGGGCCTACGAAAGATAAAACGAAATTGTACAAATTTCGTCACGCCGATTGGATTGATCATGCGGCTTGATATGCTGGGAGAAACGGCAAATTTTGTAGTTATTGAATTTTCTTGTATTTTACCTAAGGGCAGTGTTTGATTTTTCAGTTAGTCAAATAAAACTCTTTTGCTATAAGGCTAACAAAGAGTCCAGGGAATATAAAGCGAACTTCTACCAATTTCGTCATGCCGATTGGATTAATTATACGGCTGGATGTGCTGGGAGAAACGGCAATTTTTGTGGTTATTGAACTTTCTTGCATTTTACCTAAGGTACGTGTTTGGATTTTCATTTGGTCAAATGAAACTCTTTCGGTGTAAGGCTCAAAAAGAGTCGAAGTAGTACAAAAACGAACTTGTACAAATTTCGTCTCGCCGATTGGATTGACTATACGCCTTGATATGCTGGGAGAAACGGCAATTACTGTGGTTATTGAATTTTCTTGTATTTTACCTAAGGTCAGTGTTTGAATTTTCATTTGGTCAAATGAAACTCTTTCGGTGTAAGGCTCAAAAAGGGCCTAGGAAAGATAAAACGAAATTGTACAAATTTCGTCACGCCGATTGGATTGATCATACGGCTTGATATGCTGGGAGAAACGGCAAATTTTGTAGTTATTGAATTTTCTTGCATTTTACCTAAGGTCAGTGTTTGAATTTTCATTTGGTCAAATGAAACTCTTTCGCTACAGGGCTCAAAAAGGGTCGAGGTGTTACGTCTAGTAGACGTACTTTTAAAATCATTAAAATGACCGAACAGTGACATACTTTTTGTCAAGCTAAGCGGATGATTCAAGAGTGCCGACTTGAAAGCGCTGACATAAAGTTCGGCAAAAAGAATGTCATTTCGAAATACTAACGTGCAGCAATCATAAATCGGACCTCGCGAAATCGTAAAATAAGCGTTTCACAATATCGTTTACGATATTCTGTATCTTGTTCGAAATAATGTTTTTGTTTAATTTTCAAAATATTATGCCTTTTGATCAACAAAGAATAAGATATAAAAGAGAATGAGAGCGCAAAACGGGCAGTTCGTTCGTAAGGCCCACAGTAGGCCGACTCGCGGCTCGATAAAAAAAAACAATACACGCAAACCGAATAAATCTATATACAGAATTTACAAAATATCCATTAAAATCTATATCAATATTTATCTATCTATCAAACAAAGTACAGACAATCAATTTACAAAATAGACAAAACTACAAATAAATATATTACATTATAAAGTACTCTTAAAAACAAATATTGTGCGATCCAATTATTAGAGTTAGTAATAAATTAAGCAAATAAATAAATAAATAAAAGTTCTATTGGTGAATACAAGAATTAACAGAGATCATTATTCAATCAACCTTCAATTCAACTTTACTCCAGATAACAACTACGCAGATCCAACAAAGTAAGTAAAACAATCTCCAAATCCTATAAGAATATTTAGCAGGTTGCTGGTAGTGAGAGTACAAGATTACATGGTCGAGCCTGCCACTAGATATATACATACATGTTCTGAATGCTCATATTATTGGGATTTCAGGACATAACAGAGGAAAGATAAAACGAACTTGTACAAATTTCGTCACGCCGATTGGATAGACTATACGGCTTGATATGGTGGGAGAAACGGCATTTTTATTGGTAATTGAATTTTCTTGTATTTTACCTAAGGCCACTGTTTGATTTTTCATTTAGTCAAACAAAACTCTTTTGCTATAAGGCTCACAAAGGGTCCAGGGAATATAAAGCGAACTTGTACCAATTTCGTCATGCCGATTGGATTAATTATACGGCTTGATGTGCTGGGAGAAACGGCAATTTTTGTGGTTATTGAATTTTATTGCATTTTACCTAAGGTCAGCGTTTGAATTTTTATTTGGTCAAACGAAACTCTTTCGGTATATGGCTCAAATAGGATCGAGGGAATACAAAAACGAACTTGTATAAATTTGTTCTCGCCGATTGGATTAATTATACGGCTTGATGTGCTGGAAGAAACGGCAATTTGTGTGGTTATTGAATTTTCTTGTATTTTACCTAAGGTCAGTATTTAAATTTTTATTTGGTCAAATGAAACTTTTTCGGTGTAAGGCTCAAAAATGGGTCGAGGGAATATAAAGCGAACTTGTACAAATTTCTTCATGCCGATTGGATTAATTATACGGCTTGATGTGCTGGGAGAAACGGCAATTTTTGTGGTTATTGAATTTTCTTGCATTTTACCTAAGGTCAGTGTTTGAATTTTCATTTGCTCAAATGAAACTCTTTCGGTATAAGGCTCAAAAAAGGTCAAAGGAAATATAAAGACGAACTTGTACAAATTTCTTCACGTGGATTGGATTAATTATACGGATTGATATGCTGGGAGAAACGACAATTTTTGTGGTTATTGAATTTTCTTGCATTTACCTAAGGTCAGCGTTTGAATGTTTATTTGGTCAAATGAAACTTTTTCGGTGTAAGGCTCAAAAAGGGTCGAGGGAATATAAAGCGAACTTGTACAAATTTCTTCATGCCGATTGGATTAATTATACGGCTTGATATACTAGGAGAAACGGCAATTTTTGTGGTTATTGACTTTTCTTGTATTTTACCTAAGGTCAGTGTTTGAATTTTTATTTGGTCAAATGACACTCTTTCCGTATAAGGCTGAAAAAGGGTCGAGGAAAGATAAAACGAAATTGTACAAATTTTTTCACGACGTTTGGATGAATTCTGTGGTCTGATATGCTCGGATAACTTCCATTTTTGTCGTTTTCGAATTTTCTCGCTTTTTATCTAATGTCAGTGTTCGAATTTTCATTTGGTTAAATTAGACTCTTACGATATAAGGCTAAAAAATTGTTGAAGTAATGTAAGAACGCACTTTTATACATTTTTTCAGATTGATTGAATTAATTCTACGGTCTGATATGCTCGGAGAAACGGCCGTTTTTGTCGTTCTCGGATTTTCTCTGATTTTATCTAACGTCAGTGTGCGAATTTTCTTTTGGTCAAATTATACCCTTATGATATAATATGAGGGAATATAAGAGCGAACTTGTATACATTTTTTCAGATGGATGGCCGTTTTTGTCGTTTTCTAATTCTCCCTTATTTCAATTCAATGGTGATAGAGTCGGAAACTTAGGTAGAGGGTCACGGGATTTCTAACCCTGTTAGAAAATTGTTTTAAGTAATGTATAATAACATATCAAATTAAACAGAAAACAAATTTTTGGTCAAACCCGTAAAGCATTCGCCCACTTTTGGCATTTTTAGGTATATAGAGAGGATATGGCATACAGAGGCTCTACAGTTCATATGGAGCCTCTGTACGTGTATAGGGCAAGTGCCAAAATAACGAAAAAAATGAACCGTGTTTGGTAAAAAATGATCATACCATTCTCGATATATAAGCGATAATAAAAAATTGCAAAAAATACATAACCTCGTATATCTCGAAATATATAGGTCGTTGTGATCTGAATAAATAACTCGTTCAAGAGATAGTACAAAGTTACCGATTTGGAAAGTTTCAGATCAAATGCTACCGATTTACTATAGTATTCGTAGCCGACTAGAAATAGATTTTATTTACAAAAAGATCTTTTTCCCTTTAAAAGAATAGATGGAGTTTCAAATATTTTTTAGCACATTCTTCTCCATATTCCATTCATCAGAATTTTTCAAAATAATTTTCATCTCCAGAAACAACCCAATTTATTAATAAAGCGACGTTTCGGGAGTATTTATGGAAACTCCCCTCTCCATGGCTATAAAATACAATTACATGATTTCCGAACTAAGTTCTAAACTAGTAACACAGATAAGCACGAACTTTAAAAAGAAAACTCATTAGAAATACTTTTAAATAAACGTAAAGATCTACAAATAGATCGGCGAGTAGTACACTTTTATCTTTAAAAATTAATTAATTTTAACTTTAAAAAAAGTTAAAATTAAAATTAATAATTAAAACAAATTGTTAATAATAATTAGTTTTTATTACGTATTATACTTAGTTTTTATTACATAGTAAGTTAGTTAGTTAGTTAATTAGTTATTTTTATTCATTTATCTATTTACTTTTTATTGATTTATTCTGTTTTGGCATAGTACATTACAGTACTTTCCATCTTACATACTTATATACTTTTTAACTATATTTTACACGTATTCCCCAATTTTTTTTGTGATTATTTGCAATTAATTCGACTCTGGTTTCATTCTCTATGAGACCAGGTTTTTATAAGAATTAGGATGTGACATAATATACTAAGCTGTTTTGTAAATAAGTTTGCCAGTCTCTCGCGGGAGGCACCGAACTGTTAGAGCGAGATCCGAAGCGCAGGAGCGCATGGAGGTGGTCTAAGGTGTGCGTGAGCTGAGTGCGTTCATGGGATCCCCCGGCCGCCTTGAAGCTCTCGCGCGCTGTGCCACCTCGTTGCTTGCTATGTCGCTCTGTGGTCGACTTGCGTTCACTCTGCGAGCTGGGAACCATTAATCCCCTCTCCAGGATTTACATATTTTTGTCTTGGAGAGGTGCGAGAGACTTGGCGAATTTTATTAATTTGCGCTCAGTGCCTCCTATACGCGTGACCATCTGAACATTGTTTGTTTGTGGCTGGTGTCAAACACCGGCCCCTAGGGTCCTTATGGTGACTTGTATTTTTTACGTATTCAGTGAGTTTTTTTTAGTATCTTTATTATGTTAATTTGTTAATTCTTATTAGCAAATTGTTTTAATTATAATTTTTTTTTTTAATTTTAACTTTTTTAGAGGTGCTATTAGTGTATTAGATAAAAATGTACTACTCGCCGATCTCTGTGTAGATCTTTACATTTAATTTAAGGTATTTTTTATGTTTATTTTTAAGTTCGTGCTTATCTGGGTTACTAGTTTAGAACTTAGTTCTGTAATTATGTAATTGTATCTTATAGCCATGAAGAGGGGAGTTTCCTTAAATACTCCCGAAACGGCGGTTTATTAATAAATTAGTTTGTTCCTGGAGATCGATGGAGTCTTCTTTATTAAGGCAGGTTTGCGGTGGATTTTTTTGGAAAAATCATTTTTTTTTATTTCATTATTCGATAGCAATACTATCTAGAAATATTTTAAAACTCATACAATTAGTTCCTACGGCCGAGAACAGGCAGAAAAGAGGCAGCACCTACGCCGTTTGAACGGGCGCGCTCGGCTGCTCCTGCAGCGGCCGGCGTGGCGCTGCCGCTGCCCCCCTCTCCATCTTTAATCCTAGTCCTGCTCCTATCCCCCTTCGTAAATAGCAGTTTTGGCGGCCATTTACCTAATTTAGTGCCCGCTCAGTCATCCCAAGCGTCGCGTCGTTGTGAAATTGAACCGTTGTGAAAAAGTAGTATTTTTACTATGTGTGATCGAAAGGGCAGCAGAAAGAACGAAAATAAGCCAGGTCGATCAAGAAAACGCTCGTTTCACGGAAATCGGCATACTTCTGATGCTGATTCAAGTTTAACTAGTACTTCTGCAAAAAAAATTCATAATGGTGATCCTGATTTTCAAGTTGCAGTCGATCCAACTATGCTATACTGTATAGTCTCTTATAGTGTATTCTTGGCATTACAGAACATTGTGATTTGTGAAACATGCAAAAGTGAAGTGCGTTTTTCGAAATTGAATCAGAAAGGTTTAGGCTTTGATTTAAATGTGGCGTGTAAATGTGAAAATGACGTTCGCATTCCATCGAGTCCAAAAATTAGCTCTGGTTACGAAATAAACAGAAGATTTGCTTTCGTAATGAGGCTTCTTGGCATAGGTATTCAGGGTCTGAATCATTTTTGTGGATTGATGGATTTGTGTACTGGATTTAGTGAAAATGGATATTATGATATTGTTAATCACATTCACATAGCAGCCAAATCAGTAGCATTATTAGCTTTTAAAAAAGCTGTAAATGAGGAGAAAAAAGCAAACGCGGCAGCTGGCAAGATTGAAAATCGGCTCAGTCTCCGGAGATGGTTCATGGCCAAAAAGAAGTTTTTCGTCGTTACTTGGCTTAGTCAGTTTGATAGGCAAATATACAAATAAAGTTTTAGATCTCGAAGTAAAGTCAAAGTTTTGCAGAGCGTGTGAAACCTACGATGGTGACCATAATACTCCTGAATTTGAAGCTTGGTTTGAAGATCATAAACAAGATTGCACAGCTAATCATGAAGGTAGTTCTGGAATGATGGAATCGAATGGAATTCTGGACATGTTCAAAAGATCCATTGAACTTTATAAAGCTATTTATGAATATTATATAGGTGACAGTGACACCAAAACCTTCAAAAATGTAATCGATGAAAAACCTTATGGAGACGAAGTAATTGTAAAGAAGAAAGAATGCGTTTTACACGTGAAAAAAAGGATGTTTCGGAGAGCCAAAGAGGTTAATATGCAGTTAACTCTGTTAAAAAAAGCTAGAAAAGCTATAGAAGAAGCTGCCTTGAAAAAATCAGGCGCGAAAAAATCGACATCCAAAAAAAAGCCGATACTCCGAAAATTTTGGCTTTAACTGGTAAAGTTATGTCCGAATTATCCGCTTTTTATGGCATTGCTATTCTGAATCATCCTGACTCACCCGAAGAAATGAAAAAAGCTATTTGGGCCACATTCTACCATAGAAGCTCGACCGACGACAATCCACAGCACCAATACTGCCCAGACGATTCTTGGTGTAAGTATCGTTTAGCAGCAGCACAGAATAAACTGAGTACTTTTAAGCATCCCCCCGCTTTTGACAACGATACTCAAGCAGTACTTAAACCAATTTATGAAGACCTCACTAGTGAAGATTTATTAGAAAGATGCACTGGCGCAAACACTCAGAACAATAATGAAAGTTTTAATTCTTGTGTTTGGGCCATGGCTCCAAAACACACTTTTTTTGGTAAAAAAATCGTTGAAATAGCAGCTTATACAGCAGCATGCACTTTTAACGAAGGCTTCAGTACAGTATTAAAAATAATGAGTGTTATGGGCGTAACAATAGGCAGTGAGGCTCAAAAATACGCTGAGAAAGTCAATGCAACGCGCGTGCAGAAAGCCGAACGGGTTGCTTCTCAGGCTTCAAAAGAAAGCAGAGTGGCCCGCAGAAACGCTAGAATACGAGAAAATGATGCTTACGAGGAAGCTGAAGGAGTTATATATGGAGCTGGCATCGCTGATTGAGTGTAAGACCCTTTTTTTTCAAATTTTCATAAAAAAAAACTCTGAACGCGTTTTTCTCGAAACAACGCTTTTCAACTCTATCGACACGATTTAAAAAAAACTACTGCACCGATTCAGTTCAAATTTGAACAGCTTACTCCTGACATATGTTCTTTTTGTATGATCTAGGATTATAACGATCAATAAATTTTTCAAAAAGTTATAAACAATTTATGTTGCAAAAAAAGAGCCAAAAAATTCAAAAGTCCGCCATTTTGTTTTTTTCCGGTAAAAATGAAATATCCTAGACTATGCAATAGCCAAAACTATAAGTTTTAAGAATCTTTTTAGTTTTTTGATTTCAGATGATCCGTTGGTGAGATATCGTGTCGACAGTCAAACAAAAGAATAATTTTGAGGCGGCCATTTTGTCAAGAAAAATCCGTAAAAAAAAAAAAAAATTTATATCTTCAAAATGTGTATTTTAATATGTAAAAAATTTGAACAATAAAGATTATTTTTTATATGAAATAAAAAATATTGAATAAATAGGGCAAATCCACCGCAAACCTGCCTTAATTCACTACACCTTGGAACGATAAATTAATATTTTTCGGAGCCGGGTAATTTAAAATTGGTTCAATTTTTTCTGAGTCTGGTTTGAGACCTTCCTCGTCTACTCTATAACCTAGATATCTCACCGACGAGCGACAAAATTCGCATTTTTCCCTGTTTATAGTTAGGCCTGCCTCTAAGTTTTTTCAAGATTTTTTTGAGTATTACGAGATGTTCTTCGCATGATTCCGTGACAATTATTAAATCATCGAGATAGGCAAAGACATATGGCTCCATCTCCGGACCAATCAAATTATCGATTAATCTTTGAAATGATGCGGGGGCGTTAGATAAACCGTATGGTAAAACATTAAAGTGGAATAAGCCCTTGTTAGACACTGTAAAGGCCGTAATTTCTTTACTGTTGGTTGATAGCGGTATTTGGTGATACGCGTTTTCCTGATCTATCGTAGAAATATATCGAGCTTTTCTTAACTTTTCCAGTATAGAATTCATATAAGGTAGAGGGTACGCATCTTTACGAGCAATTTTGTTGATCTTCCGGAAATCAATACAAAATCTAAATGTGCCGTTAGGTTTCCGTACCATCACTACCGGACTCGACCATGGACTTCTCGACGGTTCAATTTTTCCCGATTCAAGCATCTTGTCTACCTCCTTATGCATAGCTTGTCGAACGGGCTCCGATACTAGATAGTATCGTTGCTTGACCGGGGGATGACCTTGTAAGTCAATCGCGTGATCCGTGAGATTAGTTACCCCTGGTTTCTCGGAGGGCGGCGGCAAGGATCTAGCAAGCAGGTGATCAATTTGCTGCCGTTGATCTGTGGAAATTTCAGCAATCGCCGCACAGTCCGAAGCCTCTTGGGAAGAAGAAATAATAGAAAAGTTCCCCGAAGAGCCAGTAGGCAAAGTCCAAAAATTTTTTTCCAAAGTCTACGATAAATTGAAAATCTGATAGAAAATCCATCCCTAGAATGCAATCATACGCCAAACACGGCAATAACCGGGCGTGTATGCTACGTGATTCAAAACCTAGAGCGAAGTCCAAGGCAATCTGTCCTTTAATAGAAGATAAAGAACCGTCAGCAAATTGCACTACTGGGGTATGGGATTTTTGTTTTTCTTCGGGTAATACCGAGAAAGTTTGAACACCAAAATATGTATGAATTGATCCGCTGTCAACCAACGCTGAAAAAGTTAAATTTCCTATTTTTATAGGCAAATAGAATCGTGTATCATTAGTGCCGTCTTTTATTGGTACACAGTATTCGCAAACACAGCTTATTGTTGCTGTTTTTGTTAGTCGAAATTCGTGGGGGACGACGTCGACCCATAGTGTCGTCTCCCCCGTCCGTTTCCCTTGAACTTCCGACGTTCAACCCAATTCGGATTTACACAGCTGCAAACTGTATAATTAGGGGTTTGACACCAGAAACATACGACTGGTTTCGTTGCAGCTGGGACTCCGCTGTGTTGAACTCCGGGAGAAGATATATTTTGAGGTCGGGCATTTAATGACGGCTGAAAAGCTACTTTGACCGCAGGTATTATCGTGCTTAGCCCGAAAGACTGGGCTTGAGACTTACGCGAAGTAAAATTTTGTATCGGTGCCATCGCTGAAGATTGCGAATTTGGCCCTTTATATTTCTTCCCATCGCCTTTTCTCTTATTTTCCGGCATTGCCACTTTTACGTGGTTTTCGACGGCCGCCGCGACGGCTGATTTCGCCTGTTTGCCTCTGTAGGCATGCTCTGGGAACATGGATTCTTCGGGAGTCGGGGGGTGCCTCCACACGCGGCTTAAATTCTTTGCAGCTTCAAGGCGTTCCTCTTTTCTTTCTAAGTCTTCGAGCCACTGTATTTGATCCCTTTCTATTTTATCATGATATTTTGCGCAGAGGTGCGTATAGGCAATGTCGATTTGCTCGCTTAACGAGTATGGGGGGAATCACTTAACTCATAATATGTCTGAGTCCGACTAAAAAGTCTGCTATGGGTTCTTCAGGCCCTTGAAATCGACTACGCACCTCTTCGCATGCTCGAAGTTGAAAGTTAACCCCTCCAAATAGACGACGAAAGGCTGTTAAAAATTGATTCCAACTTTCCCATCGCGGCCGCTCTAATCTAAACCATTGTAAGGCAACTCCCGCTAACAAATTCGGCATAGCATCTAACAGTTCGATTTCCGAGAATCTTGTCCCTTTTCTGCATTCGTTTACCCGCAGTAAAAATTCTTCCGCGCTATGATCGCGTTTCCCATCAAATGTTAATTGCCATTTTCGTACTATTTTCCCCGCGTGTAAATTGGATTTATTTCCCGCGTGAGGTTCTGTTTGTCCTATCAGTGGAGGCAGTACGGGTGGGTATTGGTTTATCGAATAATTATTTGCCGATATAAAACTCTGTTGTGCGGGATGTGGCAGAGGAGGTGCTGGTGGGTAATTAGTGGGTGATTGCCTGTTGGTGAAGGTCGGGGGTGTGGGATTGTGGTTAGGCACTATTGGAAAGGGTGGAAATTGTATAGGATTTTCTTGCCTGGAGTTTGGAGGTATATTTTGGAAGTTGGATACTGCAGGCACATTCGTGGTATGGGGAGCTACTATGGTAGAGTGTCGCCTGCCTCCGTCTGCGGCCGTATCCAGAAACGATGGATGGCCAAAGAAAGACATATTAGCCTCTGAGGCTGCCCTGCAAGTTGGGGTAGCTGTAGCAAATTCCTCGTTTCTCACCTGTGGTGGTGCTTCAAAATTGAAGTGCGAGATTTTATTTTGCGCTGCTCCCGCCCGCGTGTAAATCCCTTGTGGTACCGCTCTCCAAGGTAAGGGCACCGAGGGGATATTGCCCCAAAATCGTCCTGTAAATATGCTAATCGGTACGGTAGACAGCGAGCATTGGGATTCTAACTCTCCAGGCCTGTGAGGCGCAGGCATGGTAAGCGGTTGATCTGTTCTAGGAGGAACGTATTGGGTATTATTGCGCGGTATACGGACATTACTTCGCTGCCAGGCGTCAGAAACTATGCTGTTGGCTTCTAGGTCACCTACATCTTCTTGATACCATGAGACTGTTATGTTTCCCTCCGCGCGCAACTGATAGCGTATCAGACGATACCTGCGCTCCGGTTCACTCCCGCTGTCGTTCAGTCCTAAAGCGCGTAAAACCGCATCTAAATCAGGCACTGCCAAGTTTTCCACCCACTCAAACATCGCATCTTGACCGCTGGTGGACATCCTACTCCAATGCCGGCAAAAAAAACTACCTAATTCTACAATATTTGAAGTATTTTTACTTAGTGTTAACCTATTTAGTTAATCCCCCGTATATCTTGGCTACCACCGGAAAAAAACAACAATGTTTTGCCTGCTTAAACAAGGCACTTTAACGTTGTGTATTACCATAAATAATATTAAAATAATTTCAGGAGCGAAAAAATATTCGTGATTTTTGGAGTCTAATGATCAAATGTAAAAAAAAGAATTTTTTATTATTAGTTATTTTTAAATAAACCGACCAGTAAAATCTGTATTTATCTAGTAATTAAACTTTGTTACTATTGTTTTTATAATGATTTTTAGAGACGGTAATGTCTTGTTAGAAAGTAAAAAAAATTTTTGAGTTTGTATTAAAAAAATTTTTAACTAAAATTCTTACCAAGTTTCATAAAATTAATATTTTACCCAGTTGAAAGAATCGTTTTATTTGTAATTTATTGTGTACCGAAAACTATCTTATATACTAATTTACATCGGACTCTTATACTCCATAATATCGCACGGAAAAAATTATTTTAAATGTAATTACTGTATTGTATAGGCAATCAAGTAAAAAAAATAAAAAAATTTTAATTTTTGAGTACCAAGTTAAGAAATTTAGTTATTTTCTAGAAAGAAAGTATGCAAAAAACTAAAATAATCTTTGACCGGACTGTCACGATTGTAAGTATATCAAGAACAACAGAGAAAAGTTTAATTTTCTATTGGAAAACATTGTAAGATATATTTGCTCCTAAACCGGCAAAAAATCTACTAATGTTATTTACCATTAGACACTGTTATTTACTAAGTGTTCTCTTCCTTTAACTTTTATTGCTATAGTACTAGTTATACTACGCTTATTTATTATGCCTATTATTATTATTATTATTTTATTAGCCTATGATTAATATCAATATTAATATTTAGTATTATTTATTATGATGTATCATAAATATTTCTACATTGTTCAAATAACGGAACTATATTTACCGCGAGAGAAAAACGAAAAGATAGGACGAGAAATGAAAAAAAAACCTACGTGGCTCCTCGTGGTATCAGGTACGCCCCACTCAGGATCGCCCAGCCGATGTCTCGCTGCTAACTTCCTACGGGAACGGGAAAAAAATTAGCTCGGCTTCTCGCACGCCAGCTGGTGAACGGAAGAACATGTGGCACGAGTTCTTCGTGCCGCTCTTTTTACACTCACTCCTCGCACTTGGGATCACCGATGACCCTGTCACTGGCGTGCTGCGTTGTCCGGGTCGACCGTATTTACGTGGCGACTAGGGCGCGCTCGAGAAGGCACTACCTCTTTACTGTCGCGGGATTGACGGCTCTCTCCTCACGCTCGGGCGATGCCTATAGTGTGCGTCGGGATACTTCGGCGTCGTTCGTTTTCGTCGTCCGCTTTATCATTGCTCGGTGGGCGTGATATTCGCTTAAACGCGGCCACGTTTGCCGCTGCTGCGCTTTATTTCAACTTGTACTTGGATCGACGTTAGCGTACCCTTGTACAATATATATTTGCCTATGCCTTAATTATTATTTTTATATTTTGCCTTTGTTCGAACAACTTCTCCTATGTCTTACCCACTGATTTTGTCGTAAAACCCTTTATAACGCGCACACGACTTGCACCAAAAAACTTGCCAAAAAAAAAGGCGGGAGTATCAGGGCCTTGCAGCTGAAGCTGAATTACGAACGAAGGAAACAAGGGAAAGATTTTTTCAAAATAGAATTTCTGAAGCGATTGATAATAAGAAAGATATCTGGAAAGAGCTCAAGGCTCTGGGCCTTCTGCCAAAGACAAGAGAGGAGCTTCATGGTTTCTCACCGGAAGAGCTCAATGCCCACTTTGCAGGGGTGTCGATCTCCCAAAATGAGGGTGATGCAGAACTTGACAACGTCCTGACCACTGCCAGTGATGACGGCTTTGTTTTCCGAGAGATCAGCTTCTCGGACGTGGTCCTGGCTGTTGCTCACTTCTCATCACAGGCCAGAGGGGAAGACGGCATTCCCCAAAGTATAGTGGCTAAGGCTCTTCCGTTTGTGGGAGATCATATTGTTAAGATCTTTAACTCCTCTCTGTCCAGTGGCATTTTTCCGGGAACTTGGAAGGGAGCTCAGTTGGTGCCTTTGAAGAAGAAGCCTGTCCCACCTACGGTGTCAGATTTCCGACCAATTGCTCTACTGAATTTCCTTTTTAAGGTCATTGAAAAAATAGTACGCGACCAAATAACTGACTTTTTACGAGAAAATAATACTTTGGACCCGATGCAGACTGGTTTTCGACAGAATCACAGTACACAGACAGCACTACTAAAACTGACGGAAGACATAAGATCAGGCATTAACAACAACAAAAAACTATTGACTATTATGTTAATGTTTGATATTAGCAAAGCATTCGACACCATCTCACACAATAAACTGCTGCATTAGCTGATGCGCATGGGATTTTCCAGGAGTGTTCTCCTGTGGCTTAAGTCATATATTATGGGGAGACGACAGAAAGTCGTCACAAACACGAACGGGGATTCAGGTTGGCTAACCACCAATCTTGGCGTTCCACAGGGCTCAGTCCTGGGACCCCTGCTTTTCAGCCTGTACAGAAACGACTTACAAGACGCACTAAACTTAGATGGTGTTGAACACATACTTTACGCTGACGACCTGCAAACCTACACATAAGTGACCCTGAAGGGTCTTAGTGATGGTATTAGTCGCATGTCGGCTGTAGCACGAGCAGTGTCGAACTGGGCGACATCAGCTGGCCTGCGCCTCAATGTCGGCAAGACAAAGGCGATCATTTTTGGATCTGATCACAACATCAAACAGGTTCAGAACCTTGACTTGCAAGGCATTGAGATACAGACCGGCGTACACGTTCCCTTTGTCGATACAGTCACCAACCTCGGCGTGGTGATGGACGGAAGGTTGACATGGAAGCCGCAACTGAATGCGGTCAGTAGAAAAGTAAATAGAGCTCTGTATAGCTTAAAACTATTCCGTTCAAGCACCACAGAGATACTGAGGAAGCAGCTGGCATGTGCACTGGAGTACCTCACTTAGACTATTGCTCAGTGGTTCTTGACGTGGCAGGGGAGCTCCAGACACGACTACAACGTCTACAGAATGCATATGTGAGATACATATGTGGTGTTGATGAGCATATCACCGCCTACAGGAAAAAACTGGACTGGTTAGATCTGAAAGTGAGGAGGGAGTATTTTATGGGGCTGTTGCTTTACAAAGCGGTTGTCATGCGGCAGCCACCATATCTTACTGCCCTCTTTGAAAAAAACCAGGCCAGGACTTCAAGTAGGGGTGGTATGAAAGAGCTCTCGGTTCCGGGGTCGCGCACCGATAAGGGCCTATTCTCATTTAGAGTTCAAGGTGCGCACCTCTGGAATTCGCTCCCGAGCAGTATGAGGTGCCTGCCATCTTTTTGTAAATTTAAAACAGCGTTTAGCAGGCACCTTAAGCAATTACATGGTGAAGAGAATGCATAGAGGTGACTCGGATATTTATTTAAATGTATTTATTTATTTAATTTAATTATTTATCTGGTTTATTTATTTATTTATTTAATTTAATTATTTATCTGGTTTATTTATTTATTTATTTAATTTAATTATTTATCTGGTTTATTTATTTATTTATTTAATTTAATTATTTATCTGGTTTATTTATTTATTCGTCTTAGTTATTTATTAATTTATTTATTTATTAAATATGTTTAGTGTTAGGTGTGAATGTATTTATTAGCGTGATTGTTAAAGTGTCATGAATGAGTGTGTTTTAAATTTTGACGTGATAGTATATGTAAAAATTTAGCAAAGTATGTGTATGTATTCTTTTATTTTTAATATGTTATCTCTATTGTATTTATTTTATTCTATGTATTATTTTTTGACGAAGCGTGTTTCTGTGATATCTGACTATGACGAACTGATAAAGCAAATAATATTATTTAATAAGAAATGCAATAAGTGATCGTTAATGTAAGATAACAAATACATAAAATTGACTGATATTTTAATTATTATAACTACATGTACATGCAATTGTAAGATTTTCGTCTCTTGATGAATAAAAAGTATATCTATATATCTATCTATCTATCTATCTATCTCTCTCGCTCTCTCTCTCTCTCTCTCTCTCTCTCTCTCTCTCTCTCTCTCTCTCTCTCTCTCTCTCTCTCTCATGCAATATTCCAAGCGCATGTGTGAAATAGAATACAGAAGCGCATTTAAAGCGCCTAGCATGTAAAATATACTCATTGTCAAGCTCACTGGATGCGCAGGTTTTTCGGGAGTGAATGCCGCGTCGTAAAACGATGTTTATTTTATATTAGAATGTCAAATTGTGAATAACTTCGGCGTGAATTATTAAACACATAAATGCGAAGTAGAGTCAGTAGGAGGAGAATGCTCGGCGCTACACAGCGCACCAATTTATTCTACAGTTAGTGATAAGTTAATAGTTAATAAATGATGACGACAGGCAAAATTAGCCTGCAGTAAGAAGTCTAATTAATAAATAATCGTGTCATCATTTGAATAAATCCCTATTGCAGCATGCTTGTTTAACAATATATCTCCAGCCGGTCACAGGACAATGAGATAGGAAAAATAATAACTAGAATCTACAAATCAATATAGTAGATAAGTCGAGATGCATTCGCATCTTGCATTTTGTGATATGGAGTTTTGCCGAAGGGTTTGCTCGGGTAATAAAACGATTAGATGACTTTTAGTCGACATTAATAACAATTGCGATTCGAATAACGAATAATTAATTAAATAACCCGAAAGGTCAGAACGCCATGTCACAGGACAAATCCGACAAACTTTTAACTTTTAAGTGTCCGTATTGTAAAACTGTTGATAATAGTATTCACTAATATATCTCAAGTATTATTCTTTTATTTACAACTGTATAGCATTAGCATTATGTTGGCATGGCATAGACCTTGTATTTGGCGTTTATCAAATGATTCAGACCGACCAAAGATGAAAAAATGCCTACATTGTGTGCCCGACGGAAGGAATATTTTGTTCTTAATAAAAAACATCAACGCCTTCTAACTTGTCATCCTGATTTCAATTACTTACATAAATGTGCCATAAACAACGGCTCTGAATTAAACCTTATTTGTTTGCCTCGTTTTTAAAAAACTTATTGTACTTTAAATACGTATCGCGGAATTCTAATAATCTTCTAATCAAAGCAAAGTTATTAAGCTAGTTATTGTACCGTGTTGTAAAACGTCGATTTAATGTTTAATATTTGTTGTTGACAAAAAAGCAAAGAAAATGATCCGTGTTGCACTCATGTGCTCTTCGATTTACCAAAATTAGAAAATGTTATGCACAATTTTGAAAAACGTGATTTATTAAAAAATTTAGTTTTTACCATGGCATATCTATAATTTTTATCTAAAATGGTTCGGTTCCATGAGTGATCACATTTTATTATGCTACGTAAACATAATAACTAAGAGGCGTTTGCGTAATTTATAATTATAAATATTTAGCATGTTTAAAAATGTTTTAAGGCCCAAAAATAATCAATTTAGTATATATAGCAAAACAATGCTATTCTTATGGGCAAAAATGCCGTTCCGTAAAAATGAGGCATATATGAATTCTTTGTATAAATTACTTTAAAAGTGTGCCCATATATATCCAATTATGTGCCTTCAATTTTTATTTTAAAGTTTTCTTTATGCAGAAAGATAAAAGTTCGGTATATTAGTCCATAAACTATGAGTTAAAGACGCTTATCAATTAAAGAACATGGTTTATTGACCATTTTTCAACATTTTTAACAATATTTTTAAATTATATTTATAATATTGGAGGCTCGATTCGAAGCTGTTCGAGTTCGTACGTTGAGCGTTAGCTGAGCTCGAATCAACTCGCGTACATCCCAAATAACATGTGATTGGATGAAAATTAATTAATCAATCAATGATTAAGTTACTAGGAAATGTACAATATCTTGATAATAATATTTTTGCAAAACGTAATTATATTTAAAAAGTAATAATTATTAATAAAAGTACAATGATATTGTTTTAGAGTTTAACTGTGATTTACTAGGTTAATAATTATAAAAACAGAGATAAAAAATAAATATTTGTAAGTCATTAATTTGAGAAAACTCTACCTGATATTCGATATCTGACGCAGGTGTAGAGGGTGTTACTTCTTGTTGCCTACTTCTTTTAACATTTGGGCTAGTGATTTGTTCTTGCCTAGTATGATCCATATTTTCACTTAAACTAGAACCTGATGCTGGGGAGTCCAAAGTTCTTGGACGTTTATGACTCACAGCATTATGGGATGTACTAACTGACTGTGTCGAACTACTCGGAACAGTTTGTTGTTGATCACTTGGGAGATTTTGCTGTTGTTGATATTGTTGTTGTTCAACTCTAGGAATTACTAAAGCGACTGTCTGTTGTTGGCATTGTTGTTGTTGTTGTTGTTGTGGTTGTTGTTCTTTTTGTTGTTGTTGTTGTTGTTGTTGTTGTTGTTGCTGCTGTTGTTGTTGTTGTTGTTGTTGTTGTTGTTGTTGTTGTTGTTGTTGTTGTTGCTGTTGTTGTTGTTGCTGCTGCTGCTGCTGTTGTTGTTGTTGCTGCAGTTGTTGCTGTTGTTGTATGGTTTGCGACTCAAGAAGTTCAGGTTCGTCACGTTGGGTAGACTCTGCGGATTCACTTAACTGAGGCTGGACTATAAGCTGCCTACTTGTACTAGCTGGTTGGTAGTCCACATGAGAGCTTGTGGGAGAGCTTGTTTCGGTCGTGTGCACAAGTTGTTGTTGAGGTTGTTGTGGTGCTACAAGAACTGGCGCTCCTGCAGCTGTAGGTAGAACAGCGGCAGTACGAGATTGTACAACTACGGTCATAGGGCGAATACTAGCTAAAGGTGTTTCTGCACGGGCCGACATAGGTTTGATATTGGCAGTCGGAGGCTCACTTACTCCAGGTCCAAGATTACTTTGACCTACTACTTGCCTTTGCAGCTGTGCTACTCGTTGCAAGAGGGCCTCCTTTTCATCCTGAAGATCCGAACGTTCATGCTCAAGTCGCGAAATACGACCTTCCATCTGTGACTTAAGTGCCGCAAGTCTAGCCTCATATTCGCTTATATTTGATTCGCACTCACTTGCGCTTGACTCTAGCTTCTCTTTAAGGTCTTGCATCTCTTTCTCACATAGTTTTTTATATTCAGTTAACTGCATGATCTTTGTTCGGGCCCCTTTAAGCACTTGTTTTGCACGCTCCTCTTTTTCGAGACTTGCTTTGTTGATAATTTCTATTTCCTTTTTGAGATTCTCAGACTCAGACTGCATTATTAATACTTGCTGAGTAAGTTCGTCCACTTTCGAAGTCAACTCGATGTTGCCTTGTCGCAACTCCGAACGACCTTCCTCTCTTAGTTGGCTCTCACGCTCTTCAGTAATTTGACAATTTTCATCGTTCACTTGCTTACTGTTCACTGTATGCTTATTCTGTCCATCTTCGATACGAGACTTTTCTTCTTCCATACTTCTTGTTAACTCTTCATACTGCGTCTTGTACTTTTTAGCAATTTTTCGAATTTGGATCTCCTTATTTTTTACGTCAGAAAGCATTGCATCTTTTTCCGTAAGTTCCTTTTTCAAATTTATGAGACATCTTGCTTTTACATCTGCTTCTGCGATGGAATCGTTGAGGTCCTGCTTTATTTTTTTCTCGTCTTCTATTATGCTGGCTACCCTCTCCTCTTGAGATTGTAGTTGATGATGAACCTGACTTAACTGCTCCTCCAGACGAACTTTTTCACTTTTCAAGTTGTTTAATTCCTCCGTACGCTTTGCATGAGTTTCGCGTTCTGATGTTAAGAGTTTACTTAGATTCTCTCTTTCTGTTTGTAGCCTGCGCCAATCTTCAGGACTAGCTTTATTCGCTCGCTCTACAAGTGTATTTGCTCTTTGACGCCATCTCATAGCCTCTGCTTTTAAACTGCTATTCTCCTGTAGCAATGCCTCGTTTTTCGCTTCTAAGTCTCGAGATTTTTCACGCAAAGGAATAACTTCATCTGATAATAAATTTAATTTATCAGTCAAATCTTTAATTTTATTACTAAGTGAATCTCTCTCTTCACGAAGGATCCTATTAGAATCAGTAATAGCATTAAGCGTCTCTATTTTCCGTAACAGTTCTGCGTGTTTTGAAGCAGTAACAACACTAATTTCACTATTCTCGCGTTCACGCTCAAGCATATTTTTTATTTCTTCAAGGCGTTTCTCTGCATGCTCAGTCTGAGACTTAAGCCTCGCATTTTCGGATTTAAGAATATCAAATTTAGCAATAGCCAAGTCTTTTTCACGACGTAAATATTTCATGACTTGTAATAATTGCTCTGCTGATTTTGAATTCTCCTCGCTAAAGCTCCGATTCACCGATTCTATACTTGTGTTCGGACTGTAGCGACCACTTGCACTTGATTGCTGCTGACTCTGCATTATAGCAGTTCGCTCACTTAAATCTTGGATTTGATTATGTAGAAGAACGTTTTGAGCATCTAAATCTTCTATCCTTTTCTGTAACTCTTTAATTTCACCCTGAAGGCGCTGTTCTCGTTCTTGCCACATTGATTTCTCAATCGTAAGGGCCTCAACAGATGAATTTTTCTGTTGTGTCAGTTCTAATAAATTTTCAGCATTTGCTTGACTATCCTCTTTTAATTTAGTTAGTGCTTGCAGATCAGCAGAATGCAAGACCATTTCTCTAGCGTATTTATCTTCAGCCAAAGCTACTGCAATAGTAGCACTTTTCAAATCATCTTTAGTAACTTCAAGCTCACACTTCAATTGTTCAAACTCATTAAGTTTTCGTTCTGCTTCATCTAACTTACTTCGTAATTCCAAATCACTTACTTGTTGCCCATTTGAAACTTTTGCCGCTTCATCTTCCAAATATTTTACTTTAATTTTAAAAATTTTCAATTCATCTTGCGCTGATCTAAACTTGCTTTCAAGCTCTTCTTTTATCTTATTCAATTGATCAGTACTTTGTCGCAGCTGCAATTCAGCACTTTCGGCTATATCGCAATACTGTTGGCCCTGATAACGTGAGGCTCTCAATTGATCAGACAAGGATTTTATCTCAGCTTGACTACTGGTTAATTGAAGCTCCAATTCTTTCAGCCGTTTATTTAAGTTGTCATCTCCTAAAATTAAAAGTCGTTTTTTTTATTTTACTATAATTCAAAATGAATTTAGAAATATAATAGATACAGTTTATGCACAATTTGAGTAAAAATGAACAGGATTATTATTAATCATTTTCAATAAATGGTCAGTATGAACTATTAAACTACTGGTAAACTTTTATTTAAAACTTATAATGGCATTCAAGTGCAAAATTTGTCAAAAATGATATATTATATGATAAAAATATGCTCGGTTTACCTACATTATACAGAGTTTTCTGCAAAGCATTAAAAGGAGAAAAGTTCGGTTGGTATACCATAACAGCATAATTTTTGATAGATCGATAGTTTTAGTGATGTGCAATGATATGTGACGTATGCGTACTCTTAAATGTTCCTGGTCGTTAATTGAAAAATCAACAAAGACCAATTTTTGGTCTTTCTCGCAGATTTCTTGCAATAAATAGGGCTGATTTTTCACATACAGTTTTTATGTCCTAATATAATGCAACTTGCAGAATTAAAATAGGATATTATGCAACAAGGGCGCAAAATACGATTTTACACACGAGTAGCAAATCATCGCGCACAATTCGCAGATGAGTGTCGCGCGATCGCATGAGTGTGTAAACTTTACGCACGAGTTACATAGGATATTTTTTTATACAGTGTGCGTAAAAAATTAAATTTTACACCCGACTTGAGGGCGTGAAATGAAATTTTACATAATCATACCCTAATAGCACATAACGTTTTTCGAACGCTTTAAAAACGTGAGAGTCCAATCCATCCATCTGGATGATACTTCCAAATTTGGTAATATTTGTAGCATTAAATTCTATTTAAACAATTATTTTTTATATATTCTATGCTAGTTTTTTTCAAACTATTTTCAAAGCATTTTCAGACCGTTTTCAAAGCCTTTTCAAACGTTTTAAAGACTTTTTTAAACCTTTTAAATTTGTACCATTCAACACATCTTGGAGAGTTTTTCAAACGTTTTAAAAACGGTTTTACAACGTCTTATGTGCAACGAATCTTCGGACATTGAGACGTTTTACCAAAGTTTTTCAGACGTATGTATAACTTTTCTTTTTAACATTTGAAGGTTTCAATTATAACGTTTTAAAAACTTTCGAAAAACGTTATGTGTTATCAGGGTAGAAAAATAATGTTTGCAACTCAGGCATTGAATGTTGCGCTCGAAGTGTGCAATCGCACTACGATTAGGCCAGCAAAGCCGTTTTTAAAAATTTTTTCTTTTTTAAAATAATTTTTAAAAAACGTTTTTTAGTTAGAAAAAAATGCAACATTGTTTTTTGCCCTAATAAATACTTTTATTATGTAAAATTTTCTGCTGAATCGAAATACATTGCACTAGAACTCTTAATTTCCCCTCATATGGGTAGAAAAATGTGAAAAATTGATTTGTATAAAGTATTAAATATCTCCAAAACAGCTTTTCTTGTCAAGTAAAAAAAATAATATTTTTAGCTAAACATATACTCTTTAGAATAAACTAGGTGAGTTTTTGACTTTGATATTTTTAGCCCCTTAAAAAAATCTAAAACTATTTGAAAACTCGACTTCTATTATATGAGTAATTCCATAGCAACTCAATACAGGTAGGTGGTACGGTCATGTTTGGGATATTGGCGTATACATTTGTTTTCGATTTTTTACATCAAACTAAGATATTTACCAAGTTTCAACGCTTAAAAATTTTCTTGTATGCTCACCAAAACGGCTTTTTTTATGAATTCATTAATTAATTAATTCATTCATTCGATCGTTTGTTCATTCATTCATTTATTCATTCATTTGCAATGTGTTATTTATGTTTATCATATATACATGTTAAAATATCTAAAAGACTATTATTATTTACTAAAATGTATAAGTCCCAAATCAATTTATATCTTTAGTTATTTATAATAATAATAATAATCAGATTGTGTTTACGTTGAACAAGAGTAGTAAATTGTGGAAGTCATCAGGATAAGGTAGAAAAATATATATACAGGGTGGGCCATTTTAATCTCCGCACCTAAATTCCTCCGTTCCTAAGCGTGGTATCGAAAAGATTTGAGACAAAAGTTGACGAGGGCAAAGGGGGTCAAACATTGGTGACCTTGAACTTAACCTTGAACTTGATCTTCAAGCTTATTTCAAGGTCAACTTGATTTTTTTTAAATGAAAACCCCTAATTTTTATCCCGGAATTGAAAAGAGCGGAAAAATTTACATCGAAAATGTCGTTGAGAAAATTTTATTTTGTGACCTTAGAGAGGTAAAAAATCAAGGTCAAACGTCTGAAAAACGATAATATGCTTTTTCTTTTAATTATTACGGCATTCTAGTCGAAGCAAATAACCTTTCTACCTCAAACATTAATCACAACAACCTTTATTTTGTACCTCTCTAAGGTCACAAAACAAAATTTTCTCAAAGACATTTTCGATGTAAAATTTTCCGCTCTTTTCAATTCCGGGCTAAAAATGAGGGGTTTCCATTTAAAAAAATCAAGTTGACCTTGAAATAACCTTGAAGATCAAGTTCCAAGTTAAGTTTAAGGTCACCAATGTTTGATCCCCTTTGCCCTTGTCAACTTTTGTCTCAACTTTTTTTCGATAACACGCTTAGGAACGGAGATATATAGGTGCGGAGATTAAAATGGCCCACCCTGTATATATATATATATATATATATATATATATATATATATATATATATATATATATATATATATATATATATATATATATATATGTGTAAAAAATCTGTTTTTGGGTTTAACCAAGGCCTGCCCCCTTGATGAATAATAAAGAAATATAGGCTAACAGTCACTGTATTTTACAACTATAAATTGGCTGTTAGCCTACATTTCTTTATTATTCATCAAGGGGGCAGGCCTTGGTTTTTTATGAGTCCAGAAAACTTTTTATGTTTAAAAGCAATCATTCTGAAATTTGATGTATGCTATCAATACTTAATAATATTTTAAATTTTACCGCTGTAAACCCGCAAAATCTTGATCCTACACGTCACAATAAATCACTATTTTCAATACCATATTTATTAAAGGAACTTTGTTTCTCACACGATTCCAGGTGACGTAATGATGAAAAATTTTTTTCGACGGTTATTCGACTCCTCTCGACACATATTAAAAAAAGAGCGGAGCACTTTTTCGTTAAAATTTCTGATAGATCTTGTTATTTCTAGATCCAATCAATTTTTAAAAGAATATTAATATTTCTTTTCAAAAAATCGATTATATTCATAAAAAATAAGAAAATAAATTTTAACGAAAAAATGCTGCGCTCTTTTTGTAATACATATCGACGCGAGCTGTACCGTTCACATCCATATACTTTGATGGAGCGCGCGACTTATTGAAATTGTTTTATAAATTTACTGCAGACCAGTGCCATTGTCCTCCGCCGCCCCCCCCCCCCCGCCGCTTCTCAAACTATTGCCGAGGGAAAAAATGAAGGAGCAATAATTTATGTTACCTTATTCATAGGTATGTATATTAAAAAAATAAAATAAAATAAAATAATACCGCTTTCTTCATTCGAGCTAGGTACTTTTGAATGACAGCAACCCGCACGGCCACTCGCTCGCTCGCTAATTTCAGCTTGTATGGGTTGACTAGGCGTTTCTGCGGGCCTTGGAAATCTTGGACTGTGGGGTGGTAAAGGCTTACCATTTCCACCTTCCTGGTGATAGAGATCATATCATATAGCTCGGCATCTCTTTCTTGCTCCAAGACCGCTAGTTCCCAACGAAGGTGATTAATCCATTTGTCCATCCATACTATTTGACGCACCAGGTGGCGCTTGAGCTTCCATCTCTGGTGCTTAGGGTGATAGTGCGATCTTAGTGCTAAGGAATGAAATTTATCACGAATAGCGGAGTCTTGACACATAATACGGACCCTCGTAGAGCGAGAGAAATTTACCCATCACCTTATTTAATATGTTTGATAGATTGCATGCACGGACTAACACAAGATCCCCAATATTATATCAGGCAAGTGTGTGCAGTATTGAATTTCTCTGCACGGCGTTCCCCTTTTGTCTGTAGGCACTCGAAAACTAATTCTATCTTTCTGGCGTATGGTACGAGTAGTTCATTCAGGGGAGGACCGTGAATAAATTTCTCCCAGAATCTACTCGGCTTAACTTTTAGTTGTATTTCCATAGGTGTGAATCCGATCATGTCATGATATGACTCGTTGATACAATCCTGGACGAACGGAAGTCATATGGCCCATTCGGACTATTGAGAAGATATTAACGTTCAGAAAAACCGATCTATTTATTTATTAACCCGCTCTGCAGGGTTACTCTGTGGAGGCCTGACTGATGAAAATACAGGAATTATACCCTCATTCTGTAGGCGTTTTGACGAGGATTTTGCTGCGAATTACGTCCCGTGGTTCGATGTAATTCTTCCAGGTTTTCCATATATTGGAATACAGTCGGAATATTCGATGTAGGGTCGTTAAGCTGGCTCCCTGGAGTTTTTTCATGATTATGACAAATTTTTTTATTCGTTTCCTTTTCATGAATACTATTCACTTATTCACCTGTTTAACATTAGAAACAATTTAGTTTATTCGATACTACTATTATATATATACATATAAAAAAAATATTTTATAAATTAAAAGTTTTATTTTGAGTTACAGGCACCTTTCGATTAAAGGTCTTATCAAAGTCCTGAATATGGACATAAATTGATCCTCACGCATACTGTTATTAAAACTTTGAGAATATATTCTTGTTAATAAATGTGAGGTTTTGTTTAATAAATGATATAATACATTATTTATTTAGACCCTTCGGGTTATTATTTTTATACTTATTTATTGAACATCGTTGCAGATTACAATTCTATCGTCGGATACGCACAACACTTGCTCGGGCTCTCTACGTTGCCATCACGCTCTCTTTTTCTCACTTGCTATAGTTGCGCGCGCATGCCTGCTTACATACTGTATAGTGTCTATACTGCATACGTATAGTTTGGCGTAGCATATAAATTACTCATATTTCAACACACCTCCTTAATTTTTATGCTACTTAAACATTAAACAATTTTCAGAAGCATTCTAAATTTTGTCAAATTTAATTATACCTAGAGCCTTTGTTAAGATATCAGCAATATTATTTTCTGAGTCTACTTTTACAATTTCAATTTCTTTCTTTTCGTAGCACTCATTTACAAAATGGTAGTGTACTTCAATGTACTTTGAGTTTTTTGTCATGTTACCAAACTTTGCTATTGTTATGGCTCCTGAGTTGTCCTCATATATTTTTATTGGTTTTTCTAAATTTATACTACAGTCTTTTAACAAATTTTTAATAACTTTAATTTCACTTACTGCTCCTGATAAAGCAACGTACTCAGCAGCTGTTGACGATTTTGTCACACTGCCCTGTTTTCGGACTTTCCAGTACATTACATTTCCAAATAATCTTATTATAAATCCTGTCGTGGATTTCCTATCGGATTTATCTCCTGCCCAATCAGCATCAACAAAACAGTCCATGACTTCAGCATTTACATTCTTTTTATAAGTTAACTTTAAATCTTTGGTTAAATACAAATATTTTAGAACTCTCAACGCATATTTGTAATGAGTCTCATTGTAACTATTTTGAAATCGACTTAAATAGTTTACACTATAACTACATTTAATCTTGTTCCAGAACTTATATATAATAATGCTCCTATGAGATTTCTATATTTTATGTCATTTGATGCTGTTTGTGCGGATTCAAGACTTAAATTCTGTTCCATTGGTGTACGATATAATTTACTATTTTCAATATTATATTGTCTACCTAATGACTCGATATAATTACTTTGTTCCATTGTCATCTTACAATTTTTATAATCATAATTAATATTTATTCCTAAGTAAGTCTTTACTTCGCCTAAGTCTTTCATTGAAAATTTATATGACAATTTGTTCTTAATCTCATTAATTTTTCGCATTGTTTTTCCGCAAATCAATAAATCATCTACGTGTAGAATTAAGTAAATTGTTTCGCTATTTTCACATTTTGTGTACAAGCAATAATCACACACTTTTTATTTATATGCAATTCTAATCAGATTATTATTTTTGTTATAAATCTTTGACATATTCCCAATAGATATAATTTTATTCTCATCTGTTACTTTCGCATAACTAATCAGATTTTTATCCATCTCTTTTACAAAAAATACATTTTTTATCGTTATTTTAATTTTCTTATTATTTATCATAAAATAAGTTATAATTTTACCAATTTTAGTGCCTTTCAAAATTCTACCGTCTCCCACTTTAACATTTATAGGCTTTTTCAAAATAATACTTTCAGAAAAATATTGATCATTATTTATAATGTGGTCTGAACAGCCACTATCTAATATCCACTCAATTTTTCCCCTATCGCAATTATACACTACGACTTTGCTTACACCGTCGTTTTTCTGTTCTACCTGTGTTAAAAATGTTCCTGTTTCGTCTTCATCATATCCATCGTTGTATGTGTATCTCGCATGGTGCTGACTCGTTCCGTCGGCACGCGGTTGCCAGCCTCTGCCTCGTCCGCGTTGACCATAACCTCGTCCGCGTTGGCCATTACCTCGTCCGCCGCGGCCTCTGTACTCCTGTTGTTGTTGGTGTTCATCTCCTGTCCACTGCGTCTCTCAATTGGCTCCTTCTTTCCATGGATTTCGACAATCTTTCTTTAGATGTCCTTTCTTTCCGCAGCCAAAACATTTTATGTCTCTTCTTTCAGCCTTAAATACGTTCGGCTTTTTATTGCCGTTATCATTCGGGCTTCTTGTTTCCCACATTGTAATTTTATTTTTTAGAAATTCACACGTACGATCACTTTCTTGCATTGAATCAATAAAATCTCCAACATAGCTTAATGATTCTGGTAGAGTTTTCAGCATGTAATCTAATTTTTCTCGCTCGGTTACTTTTGCCCCGGCACTTTTTAATTCGTTTATAACTTTTTCAAATACTGTGAAAAATATGCTTGATTCTTGGTAATCTTTTAATTTCATTCTATCCAATTTATTTCTTACACAAGTCTGTAAAGCGGTCGACTATTTCAAATACATTTGGTCAAACTTTTTCATTATTTTTAAAGCTGTATCCTCGTCTCCGACGAATTCTAACTGTTCGTTTGTAATGCTACAATATATGTAGTTCATTGCCTTGAGATTCTTCTCGTCCTATTCGGATTGTGTATCATCATTCGTCTTTTTTCGTGTTGCTGGTTCGTAGCACTTTTTCCATTTTAAATATAGCAAGATTCTCTTTTTCCAAATGCTATAATCTTTACAGTCAAATATGTGACATTTTAATTCTTCATTTTTCAACATTTTAATATCTCTTGTATTTTCACTTTTATTTTCAAAAATCACTTTTTTTAATATCCAGATTTTCTTAATCTGTATTTTTAGTAGCTTCTGTAACTTCTCTGTTTTTATTTCCAGTTTCTCAATATCTTCTACTTTTTCATTACTAGCAACACGTGGATACATAACCTCACAAACTATTCAACCACAGACTGCTACCATGTTAAGAAATGTGAGGTTTTGTTTAATAAATGATATAATACATTATTTATTTAGACCGTTTGGGTTATTATTTTTATACTTATTTATTGAACATCGTTGGAGATTACAATTCTATCGTCGAATACGCACAACAATTGCTCGCGCTCTCTACGTTGCCATCACGCTCTCTTTTTCTCACTTGCTATAGTTGCGCGCGCATGCCTGCTTACATACTCTATAGTGTCTATACTGCATACGTATAGTTTGGCGTAGTATATAAATTACTCATATTTCAACAATTCTTTAAAATATTTTCAAAAAAAATTCGCTCGTTTTTTATTAAATGATACTTTGAAGTTTATTTATAAAATAGTTTTTAATAAAATAACGGTATTTATATAGCAATTTTAAAACAAAATAACGTATATATTTATAATATATTAAATAATCAAGTCAAATTAAAAGCGAATATTACTTATTTCTAGCTATAAAGATATGCTAGAATTTTTCTAGAAGTGCATGACAATGTGGTGTGCGTGAGGATTATTTTGAATATAGCCCATTTTTACTGAAAAATGACACATTATGCCGAATAACGTTGAATATAAAAGCTAAAAAATCTGAAAATTGCTATGCATATTCATATGATAATAACAAGTATTACATGTAAGCCCCAGACTTTTAAAATATAATACAGGGATTTTAGAAATTTGACCAGGAAACCACCGTAAGGTGTCTGCTAATTTAATCGCATAGAGCATTAAAAATTTCGAAAAAACATCTATGACTGCTAAAGCATATTTAACGTCACCTCTGCTGGTCGGAAGGGGTCCACAGAAATCGATAGAAACTAGATCTCCTGAATCCTTGGGTATAATCGTCGAAGAAGTGGCGGCCGTTATCTGCGTGTACGTTTCGTTGCACTGGCAATAGTCGCAACAGCGTACAAACTTTCAAATTTAATAAGAAAAAACTTTCGGATAACATCGTGACACATTTATTCGCGCCCATAGAGTTAATGGGTTTCTATACTTAATTTTTCTTTCATGTAAGTTGTTAAAACAACTTGCTTTTCCTCTTCTTTTTCTTTTAAAAGAACTCCGCTATATATCGAAAAATCTCTAAAATTTCCTCCCCTACTCACGACTTCTATGATTTTACGTGACCACGGGTCTTGGGATTGTAGAACCGCGATATGATTTAAGTCTGTAACGGTCCATATTGGTATGGAACGAATATTGGTATATTTTAATTATTTATTTATTAGAATACTTTGTTATAGTATTTTTTTTATTGCCATATGCAAAGAATGAATGATAAGAATAAATAAAGTGAAGATTAATAAATAAATCGAAAATCGCGTTTGCACGTTAGGCTGATCGTCGCGAAGCGAATATCCGCACAAAGAAGAATCGCGGAGAATAGGGATGTAGGCCTACATCCATGTGAGTTGAGAGTGATAGAGGGAGTGAGAAGAGTGGGAACTTGGTTGCTTAGCGACGCCGGCGGCGCGGTTCCTACCGCAGTCGATGTAAAAATCGGTATTCCGCGAACAGTCGCCTAGCAAGCAAGTCCTTACTCCTCTTGCTCTTATAAAATGATTTGGACAGCTAACTTGAATACTCACTAGTTTACTTATTATTATTAGCGAATACATGAATGAGCGCAAGTTGTTTTATGATATGGAACTGTGATATTAAATAAATGCAAGATATTCGACTTGTTCAACATAGAATTATAATATTATTTCTTTTATATATACACATATATGAATCTTTCCAATTTCCCTATTTCTTCCTTTCATTTAGGTACCTCGGTGAAAAAATTAATAAATTGAATAAAATAAAAATATTATTTAAATAATAAATAATATACAAATCAAGAACTCTTACAATAACGCACGAACAGGAACTCAGGATTTAAATAAAAAAAAAACCTAGTGATAGAAAGTGAATACCCTGAAAGATTCAGAGAGTCGAAGCGTTGGAAAGATGGACGCGCGTTTTTTGATAGGGAAGCCGCGACATCCCGCGCAAAGTGGAAGAGAGACGCTCAGCTCGCGAGAAGTGAGGCGGCGTGCTCGCTGTTTTGTGGGTAGTTTATTAGTGCTATTTGCTTTAAGGTTTTAACCAATTCTAGTGGTTTATATACAATAATTTATTTGTATAAATAAAGATAAAGCAACATAATTTATTGATAACCTGATATTGCAGGGTTAATCAAATAAATTCTGTATGGAAAATGTGTAAAAATTTAAATATTCCTTTTATAAATGATGATTTTATTATTTTTTTTGCTCGTTCCGTAATTTATTATATAGGGCTAGTACAAAAGATAAGTTATAATTATAAAAATAAATAACATAAATTAACATTTAGATACGGAAGAGAAAAACATGTGGTAATTTCGCATATTTTTTAAAGAATTATAATTTCTACGTATTGTTAGACCATAATAAATTGACAATTCGTCGATTAATTTACCAGTGAGCTTGCCCTTTCCTCCGAGACCTTTAGTTTTCTTTTTTAAATTTCGAAGGCGAGTACCCATCTGTTTCTGCACGTGGTCGATGCACTCTTTCTTCGATACTGACAAATTTTCATAAGGCTGCGAGTTTCCGACACCTTTAAAAGTTTTTGAATCACCGTCTCCGACGTAATTAGCATATTCAAGTTGGTATAAAGATTCTGAGCGCTGGAACATCTCAATAATGGCATCCACTTCCATTTATCCCGCCGAGCCGTCATGGTTCGATTGGCATTTGTTTTCATGGGTTTCGATCCATTCCTTGTACTCATCCGTGTCACTTTTCTTTTCCCAAAATTCGCATGCCTTACAATATTTAGATTTTAATAAAATGTCGACCACTTTGCCAGTACACCATTCAATAAGTGATACAAATCCGAAAAGGGACGTGAAGCCGCGTTTGCGCCACGAACCATCGCCAGATACAGTAATACCACTTGTGTTTCCTTTTTCATCACTTTTTTTCTTCTCTTCCTTAGCTGCATTATTCATACTCTGCTCACAAACCTCCTTTGCATCGACAGCAATCTTCTGCACAACTTTATCGTAAAATGATTGAAAAGTTGGCTGCGGGAGCTCCATGAACGCGCAAAATTTTATTATTCCATTCAATCCTATTCCCAGTAGTCGCATAGCAAGAATCATTCTACGATTAATGTCGTATGCTTTTTCAATGAATGGTGAAGAAGCGATAGAAATGTTGTCGCAGTTTTGGCATGAAATAACAATTTTGAAACCCAAACCACACTTTCCACACTCGGTGAATGTCACATCTGACTTGCACTTTTTGCACACAACAGCTTGCGATATAACGGTAAATACGGTTAAAAATTTCAGAATTCGATAAGCAAAGCCTTCATCTACTTCAAAGTCATCAGGATCGATGGTAGATAATTTTCGAGCCGATGTGCCAACCACCTCGACGCTTGGCTTCTCCATTTCATAACGGTTACTTGGCCGCCGCTTTGAAATTTTCGGTCTCTTCAAATTGCTCTTTTTCCCCTTCGTCGATTTCTTGCCATCATACATTGGTCTTTCACTACTCATATTGTTTATAATTTTCACATTGTTCGCTTAAAATCAACGAAATTTGTAATATATAAATATATGAAAACGAAAAATCAGCAGAAATACAAATCGAAGCGTGTGCACGGCGTCGCTTTGCAGCTGTACTAACTAACACATATACACACCGATACAAGCTAATTTTAGTATTAGCGCACCCTGCAGGATGCCTAAGGAACCTCAAGGACCTTTGGCTCTGTAAGTAACAAGGTCTCCTATTATTCCGATAGATGAAATCAATACAAAAGCGATGAATCAGAACGCGCCGCGCGCTCTCATTTAGCGCGCTCAGCGAGCGGTCCGAGGCGCTGCCGCAAAATCAATATTTGAACCTTTTAAAAATTATTTGACAGTATAGGACCAATTGCATATCATTTTTATGACCCTAAAGTATTGTTTAAGCCGAAAAAAAATCGAGTTTTTGAAAATCCTGGAGTGGTGTTACCCCTTAATAAAAATATAATGTTAATATAAGAGATAATTTATTGGAATGGAAAAAAATTTTAATGTAAGCAATTTATAAGTAAAGTCAATTAAAATAAATGAAGCAAAATGAAATGTTAGCACTAAAAATCAAATTTAATTAAACACAAATAAGTGTAATAAAACAATTCAGTTATATAAATAAACAAAATCGAAAAATGAATGAATAAATAAAGATATTTATTAAATAATAAATTAATAATAAATTGGAGAATAAAAAAAGGAGCTGATTAATTTAACAACAAATCGACAGTAAGTTGAAACCTAAAACTACGAAACTTTGATAATACTTATAATAAATTGAACGTTTATAAGCAAAACGTACAACATGATACATTTTATTTCGAGAATAAAATTCAAATGGGATTCTTTTGAAATATTGATAATGATTATGTGGTTAATATAATTTAAGATTTTTGTTAAATAAAATTTTATAAAGAAAAATGATAAGAATAAATATTCCTTAATGGTTTGCTAAATTTGAAGTGGCAAATCATTATACATGCAGAGTAAATTTTGAGTTCAAATGAATTTTAGCATGTTTATATTGAAACAATCAAATATATTGTTTTTAATAAGATTATCAACAACGTGTACTGAAAGATGATACAAACCGTCTTGAACCGTTACCAAAATCTTTCTATGAATAAGTATAAACCCCACGGAGATAGTTATTCATTAGAAAAGAAGTAATCATGAGGCAGGAAAATTGAGGATAAACTCCGAAACTGCACTCATAAATAAATAAGCAATTAAAGAAAATTTAAAATGATTTCAAATTCAAAATCCTTTGCACAGCAATATCGTTTGAAAAATTTAATAAAATGCATACATTTAAAGTTATTCAATTAAACTTTATGAAAAATGATGCAATATGTATCCTTCTATAAAAGGGAGATTGCGATAGTATCGAATTGAAGCTAGAGGGTCAATTCAAAGCGTTATCAAAGAATTTTATTGGTCGATACAACGGAAAGATTGATTGAAACTAGAGGGCCAAATCAGAGTGTTATCAAAGAATTTTATTGGTGGAATCAGAGTGTTATCAAAGAATTTTATTGGTGAATACAACGGAAAGAGAAAATAACCTGCAGTGATACAAGTAAGTACAAGTAGCTAACTTCACTTTATTGATTTTATTGCTAACTAGCAAACTAACAGTAAAGTGTGTGAAAAAATAATTATAGAGTATTTCTAAAATTATAGATGGATGCATCATAAACGTATTAAGTATTTTCTGATAAATTACTGTATATATGAGTTTATAAAATCATATTTGTGCATATATGATTATGTATGGTCATATCTAAAAAAATGTTTTAAATTTGAAAGTGTTATTAAGTTATTATAATTTCATTTAGTTATCAATCATTTATAATTATATATGATAATATCTAAATGGACATTTACAGACAAATTTAAATTTTTATATCAAAATATATATGGTTATAATATATGATTATGTATGATCATATCTAAAAAAATGTTTTAAATTTGAAAGTGTTATTAAGTTATTATAATTTCATTTAGTTATCAATAATTTATAATTATATATGATAATATCTAAATGGACATTTACAGACAAATTTAAATTTTTATATCAAAATATATATGGTTATATATGACTATGTATAGTCCCCATTAGCCAGGCTTGCCGTGGCAAAGTCGCGGCAATAGTTGCTGTGCAATGTTTGTTAGCAATTTGCTTCCAACTTGCGCTCGAGAAATGACGAATATCAAGGATTGATGTCAATGTGCCGTAAAATTGACTGCAAATGCTTGCCACCAAATTGCTGCCATATACGGACGCAGATTTACTTACATTTGATGTGTAACTGATGATGCAAGTTTTGTACATCAATTTGCTTTCAACTTGTTTTCAATATTATTAATATATTATATTATTTTTTTTTAATATTATTCACATAATATTGAATAAAATTACTCATATATGTAACAGTGCGAGAGAGAGAGGGGGGAAATTAATAACAGCATATTGATGGAAATTTGTGTAACATAAAAATCGAGAAATATGAAGACAATATGATGGCAATTTATGGCTATGATACGCCAGCACATCATGAGCAATAGTTACTGTAATTTTGACTTCACTTTGTCCTCATAATTGACTTCAATACTAGATACAAAATTTCCAGCATATACGGACGCAGTTTTACGTCAAACTTAAGGAAATCGTGAGCAAAACGTGTATGTCAAATTGCTAACAATTTGCGATACATCTGGCTAATGGGGGTCATATATGCAGATACTTAATCAATCCAGAAAAATTTAAATTATATCAAAATATATATGATTATATATGAGTTCCTATATCATTTTCATGTATGACTATATATGACTATGTACGATCATAGGCAATCATATATGAAGTCATTTTTATCCAGGTATATATTTTGTTATAGGTGTCACAATTCTTTCATTGGATTTGCTGCACGGCTACACAAGGATATTAACAGACTCATATAGGACATATATTAAAGGACTAAACATTATTTTCAATTTTGAAGGAAAGTTTTTAAGGCAAATTTAGAGGAAAACTTTTAAAGGAAAATGCTAAAGAAAAATTTTGAGGAAAACTTTTAAAGGAAAATTTTGAGGACAATTTTTAAAGGAAAAATTTAAAGGCAAATTTTGAGGACAAATTATAAAAATTTAAAGGCAAATTTTGAGGACAAATTATAAAAATTTAAAGGCAAATTTTGAGGACAAATTATAAAAATTTAAAGACAAATTTTTAGGAAAACTTATGGTTATAAAATGAAACTAGGAAAATTTTTAGGAGAATTTTTAAAGGAAAAATTTAAATGCTAATTTTGAGGAGAAGTTATGGTTATGAAATGACAAATTTTAAGGAAAACTTATGGTTATAAACTGAAACTTTACTTTTATTAAATTAAATGTGATATTAAGTCAAAATTTTACACGATTATAATTATCTGATTTAAATATTGGTATGTTATACACATACATATTTTAAACGACTATTGTTGTATAATTGTCTTTTAATGTAATGTTATATACGAGGTCTGTCCCAAAAGTATCCGACCTACGTTCATATCTTCGCGCGGAGAGACTCAGGCGACCTCTGGAGGGTACGAACGTCACCAGCAACTCCTAACCTTCTCGTCAGTAGCCTGAGATACCGATGAAACGTCTTAGTTCCCGCGCAGCGTGTATTTGTTTACAACGACTTTTTTGCGTTCGTCGCAATTTGCTTATTGCTAAAAATGGCAGAACGAACCGAACAGCGAATTTGCATAAAATTTTGCTTTAATCTCGGTAAAAGTTGTGCGGAAACTATTGAAATGTTGCAAAAGGCCTTTAAAGATGAGTGTATGGGCAAAACACAAATAAAAGAGTGGTATAGGCGGTTCAAAAGTGGCCGCACATCTGTTGACAGTGATCCTCGTTCTGGTCGACCTTCGACGGGAACATCGTCGGATAATGTCGAGCGTGTGCGTGTCGCAGTTGAACAAGATCGTCGTTTGACTGTGAGAGAACTGGAAGATGAACTTGGAATACCAAAAAGTACTGTTTGGCGAATTTTAACCGAGAATTTGGGAAACCGGTGACTGGCTTCTTCATCACGACAATGCTCCAGCGCACGCATCAAACCTTGTTCAGCAGTATTTATTGAAACACAGTGTTGCGCAGCTCCGCCAGCCTCCATACAGTCCTGATATAGCTCCCTGCGACTTTTGGCTGTTTCCTCGATTGAAAATTCCGCTTAAAGGACATCGATTCGACAATAGACAGACTGTTGAAACTAATGCGACGAATGCACTAAAGGCAATTCCGAAGTCTGACTTTCAAGAGTGCTTTAATAAGTGGAAACATCCATATGAGCGTCTTGTTCAATCAAATGGGGACTACTTTGAAGGATGCCACCCCCCGGATGACGAAGAATAAATCAAGCGCCGAGTACGTTCTGTAGTTTATAAAGGTCACTGTTATTTTAAACAACATCAATCAATTTATCACGACCATTGTTATTTTAATCAGAACATAAACAGGGATAGTAATGTCAGAAATTTATTATGTGAATAATATTGAAAATAAAAAATATAATATATTAATAATATTGAAAACAAGTTGAAAGCAAATTGATGTACAAAACTTGCAGCAACAGTTATACATCAATTATAAGTAAATCTGCGTCCGTATATGGCAGCAATTTGATTTGACGAATACTTCGAAAAAAAAAACAATAATGTTTTATTAATATTGCTATACTTTTCTTTAGAGTGAGAATACAGCTAAACAAAGTATGGGATTCTTAATCATAATTTTTGTTTTCATACCGATTAAATATTGTCAAACGCAACGATATATTTATATAAAAATAGCTACATATATTCTGAGCAATAAATATTTTTTTTAAATTATGAGTTTCATTCAATAAATTTACATTATAGAACATTTAAATTATGTTTGTAATACTATATTATATTAAAGTAAGCAGTAAAAATAATAAACAGAATATTGGTAAAATAAAAAATAGTAATAAACTCTTAAGGTGAAATTGGAATCCTTTATTAGCCACGGATATCCTCGTATAGGTGTAAGATAGATATGATTTTATTAAACTAAAGATAATTGCATGTATACAGAGGAGTGGATATTAATGGTTGTTTATGACACATTACAAGAAAACATACTTTGCGCGTTTATTTTAAAGGATTTGGTACGTAACTGAAACAAACAAAATATTAACAGAATAGGCGTATAAATAGTGAACAAAAAAAGAGTTTTCGCAGTTTTTCGAAAAATAAAATTAAAAATTGGAGTAAGGGATGAGAGAAAATATTTTAGGCTAAACCCTTTTTAAGTTTAATTTGATGGAGAAAAATGCAAAAAACAACGAAAAGAAATTTTTATTGAAAACATCCAAAATTTTACATTGCCCCGAAGGGGGGGGGGCGGTAAACATTTTTTGGGGGGTTAAAATACCGGGAACTTTCGTTTTTCGATACCCAGAACCCGTGTCAACAGTAAAGACCGGTACGAAAAATTGTAGGGAATTTTATGTAAATCTGACGTGGTACTGCTCGGTTAACAACTCCAGTTCTGTAGTAAAATAGTTCACTTCTGCGCCTTCAGGAAACGGCTCGCGCAACAGACTAACTGAAGTTTATTTTCCTTATTTGTTTGATATATATAGGCCCGAAGTGCAAAGTGACTTGACCCCTTAAGGGTACAGGCCAGGGTTAAACCCAAAACAAGAATTTCTCTTTACGAGTCCAAAAAGCTATTAATATACAATAATAGCCTGAATTTTACCATTAAAAAACCTCAAAATCTTGATCTTACACGGCACAACAAACCATTATTTTAATACCATATTTATTAAAGGAACTTTGTTCGTGACATTATACTAGGCGACACGATGAACAAAAGTAATTTTTTTCGACGGTTAATCGACTTCTTTTGATATGCATTACAAAATGAGCTGAGCACTTTTTCGTTACATTTTTTTTTTATCATTTTTTTTCCGAGATGTAATTGATTGTTTAATACATTTTTTTCAAGATGAAAATGCTCAGTGTAGTGAAGGGAATCCAAGCTGCTAAGAAAGTCAGAGATGGGAGGAGCATCTGGATCATGAGATACGGAACGAAAGTGATTGTTAAGTTCGTCGATAGAGAATTGATGCTGTAATAGCTGCTTAGAATCTGTGATACCGAGATTCTGCAACTCTTTACAGATGTCCGTAGCATCGCTGAGCATAGATAGCCGATCATGGTAAAAGTTAAGTCTCGCCTCTTCAATGACACAGTGTGCTTCATCAAGCACTCGTCTATAGAATAGCAGATCAAGAGGTAATCTGGAGCGCCTAAAGTGCCTATAAAGCCTATCACGCTCCTTGATTAAGGCTCTGTGAAAAGGAGTGAATCAGGGATGACGATTTTTACAAGGTTGAATTACTTTAATAGGGGCTAGCATTTCTATAGAATTGGTGATATGTGATTGGAGCAGAGTAGCGCATTCATCAAGAGGGGAAGTATCAAACGTACACCAGTCACAAGCACCAAAGAACTCAATGAGAGCAGATGGAGATATAGATTTATAGTCACGGTTAGAGAATGGTGCTAGTGACAGTTTCGGTGTACTGAAGTTTATAGTAGCTATCATAAGGTCATGACCATTGATGAAAGGCGTACTATGTTGTGGAAGTCGAGAACTACACCTTGTTGATCCACTAGACACATATCAAGCCAAGTGTCAGAAGTGGGAGTATGATGTGTTGCACCGTACAGAATATTGTGAAGCACATTCTCTTCGATGAAACCGCGGATGAAATTCGCGTCATCTGAAAAGGAGAGCTGGTCCGCATTGAAATCACCCAGTACAATCTTCGTGCTGTAGTTATGCATGTAGGAAGAGATTTTATCAATAAAGTCATTGTCTCTAATAAAGGGGGCATGCGGAGGGTGATAAACTACTGCAACGTAGAAAGGAGGGTAATTCTTTTATATATAAAGAGATATTCCGGCTTACCTGGCTTGCCAGACCAGCGCCCGTCAGATGAGCAGAGAGATTTGGCCGTGATAGTGTTGTGTATATAGATCGCGATTTCACCACCGTTACAGTTGCGATCCCGCCGAAATTGTGAAATTGTCTAGCTTGATTAAGGTTGAAGAACGGTTGGGTTCAAGCCAAGTCTCGGTAACAGCTATTATGTGGAAAAAAGGACCAGAAGATATAAAGAGTCTAACCATCTCAATGTGCCTTCGTAATGAGTTCGTATTGAAATGGCCGACACGGAGGCCCAGTTGACAGAACTCTGAGAAGTGATACGGGCTTGATGAGGGTGGATGTAGAGGAATGAGGTTGATGAAATTGAGTGAGAAGGATGATGGAGGTGATGTGTGGCACGAATGAGACGTGAATATAGTTGGTGATGAAGTTATTCTAAAAAGTTCTTGCGATCTTCCTCGTTGGTGATCAAAACGGCCCTTTCTTCCCCCGTCTTCTTGATATAGATTTTGCCATCTCTGATAAAGGAGCTGTGTTCGTGATCCTTAGCAGCAGAGCGGGTGGCAAGACGCAGTCGATAGATGCTGGCCGGGATGCGGGCTCATTTACATCAATTAGTGAATTTTTTAAGGGCGTGGTAATGTTAGCCTTCGTGAGTAAATCAACGGATAATTGCTCAGAGTGGAGTTTGCGCATCTTAATATTTACGGCAATCAAAGAGCGAGCAAGTGCATGAGTGGCTACTGTAACAGTCAAAGGTGTTGGCTTATCGGAAACTAAATTGTTGCCAGCTTCAGTGCCACTTCCAGAAATAAGCGAATAAAAATCGTTTTGGTTGACAGTTTCTGTGTTGTTAGAATTATTTCCGGTTATATTGACAAAACAAGAAACCACAGAGAGAGGGTCAATGTTGCTAGCAACCGCTACATTGTTGAGGTTGTTGGTAGTAGTAGCATTGCCAGGCCCGCGAGATTTACGCTTACGCATAGGACGAACACATAGGATGTCACGTTCAAGCTCAGAAGGATCCGGTGTTTTGAAAACTGCAAACACTAGTAGGTTAAGCGAGATGGCCTCTTCATAATGCAATCCAGACACAACAAGCTTTCCAGAGATATTGCGCTGACGTACTGTTAGCGCATTAAGCTGGTTGCGCAATGTATTATTACTGAGTTCGAGCTGGTGTAATCTACGAACCGTAGACGGATCTGGCTGAAATGAAGGATTGATGGAGCTTGGAGAAGCAAGGATGTCTCGAAGCTGTTTCTTCACATTTAGAGCACTGCTTAGGTATTCTGGTGGTAATAGGTTGTTTACAGGAGCTACAGAATTGAAGCCCAGAGTTTAAAGACAGCTGGGACGATGACAATGACATTACAGCGATGGTAAGTTACTGGCAGTCGGTAAAGAATATAGAAGATGGTAAGTTACCGACCGAGTCACCGCAAGCTTGGAGATACAATCGGTATATGGCAGAAGACGAAGAGCACGGTACCGACCTATAGCATATCCAGAGGGTTCCTAGTTCAAGATGAAGATGCCGCTGGTGTCGCCTCGAGCCACATGGAGTATCTCTCCCGCTGTCCGAGATAATTTGAGGTTAGGATGCAGCAAGTAGCAAAAACATCAGAAATAGCCTCCAACATAGGTGCAGCCTCCAACAACTGATAGGATGAAGTTGAAGGTTGCAAAAAAAGCGCATGCAATTAACCTGAAACAGGACGCCCGACGGCAGATTTGAGGCAGAAAGAGAGCGAGATAGCAGGAGCAGTAACAAGGCAAAGCTAGCGGTATAGCACTCACCAGACGGAGAGAGAGAGAGAGCAGCCGCCACGTCGATAGCCGCCTGAAGCTGTCCAACTGCGAGGGCTCAGCGGCGACGAAAAGTCAAGCGGCCGCTATAGATATACGCGCCGGGCCATAGCATACTCGCAATTACAAATTCGTATTACGCGCCGGGTCATAGCATACTCGCAATTACAAATTCATATTTTGCGCGCGCTATACGCAGGGCGCGCGAACCAATGAAAAATAGCGACTCATCCCGCAGTCGACATAGCCTTGATTTCCTAATTTAAAGGAAATCAAGGCCAATCAAAAACAAGATAGGGACGGAAGCAACAAGTGTGTGTGGGCTGAAGATCGTCGAAGAAAAGCCGAAATTTGGAAAGATTTCCGGCCTCTCCGATTTTTCGCCACTGATTGCCCCAGCGTCTACGAGAGAGCACGTGTTTTAAGAATATATTTTGGAAGCATAGGCGAGTTAAAGATTTGTTAGATTTGTTAGATTTGTTCAGTTTGTTGAGCTTATATTTGGGGAGTTCTAGAAGTTAGGAGTAGAGTTTATTAAAGATTTGCGACCAGGAAAACGCGGGAGACCAGGCACGGAACGAGCGACTCAGCGCACGCAGCATGGAAATTTTTAATCGACGGTGAGTTGGACTGTTAATTGTCGAGCGACCCTCGGCAGTTCTTCAGAGTCGGTAAAATATTTATTTATCTATTATTATAAAATTCATGAAAATATACATGAATTGCGTTGGTGGTGTGACACCAAATTCCTTTAAATCAGTGCGCGGCGTGATTTGTGATACGTAAAAATTTGTGGCGCGAAACTGTATTGCGTCGACACACCGAGAGAGTTCGATTACGTCGAGAAAGGGGATAATTTCGTGAAGGGGAGAAAGTCGCGAAAATGGAGGGATTAAGGGTTTATAGGAAATTTTATTAACTCGGGAAAACGGAGTGATTCGGTCGTATAAGCGGCGTGTGCGGGCTGACGTAGCCATCTTGGGAAAAGCGACCGTTAACTACATAACTCTATCTGTAAATTATTAGCGACCTCCTGAGTATATATATAAATAATGTCTAAGTATTTAAGGGGTAACACCAATCTAGCGACCCGAAAAAATGCCTAATTTGTACGATTTTTTAAAAAAGTAGAAAAGAAGGGATCAAATTTCTTTTTTGAGGGTTTACTATACATATATTGAGGTACAAAAATATATTTTTTTTACATTTAAATACAACATGGCGGCTATACAGCGAATCTCGTGAGAAGCCTCTTTCAAACTGGGAGAACAGATTACTCGTAAACTATTGCATGGATTGGATTGAAATTTGTATTTAAATGTAAAAAAAATATATTTTTGTACCTTAATATATGTATAGTCAATCAAATTTATCAAATTTCATTTTTGAGGGTTTACTATACATATATTGAGGTACAAAAATATATTTTTTTTTACATTTAAATACAAAATGGCGGCTTTACAGCGAATCTCGTGAGAAGCCTTTTGTCAAACCTCCAAACGGGAGAACACTTTTCTCGGAAAGTATGAGACCTGGAACAAGCAACCAAAGAAATTCTTAATCTATATAACGTTAACTTTGGAAGTACGTAGGGTTTTTTTTTATTTCAATTTTTGTAGAAATGGCGCACTTCTGAAAAAAGTCGATTTATCTAAAAAAAAACGATGTAAATTGTTTATAAAAAAAATTACATTCAATCGAAAAACAGCTACGTACTTCTTTAGAGAATCTGTTTGTGAAGCTACAGTAAAAATTTCAATCCAATCCATGCATTAGTTTACGAATAATCTGTTCTCCCAGTTTGAAAGAGGCTTCTCACGAGATTCGCTGTATAGCCGCCATTTTGTATTTAAATGTAAAAGAAATATATTTTTGTACCTCAATATATGTATAGTAAACCCTCAAAAAAGAAATGTGATCCCTTCTTTTCTACTCTTGTAAAAAATCGTACAAATTAGGCATTTTTTCGGGCCGCTAGTACAACATAGTATTATTATTCAGTAGTTAAAGAATTCATCCTGATTTCCTGTATCACGGAACCTCCTCGGGGATAGAGTTCATGGTAGGCTAACTGCGCTTTACCTGGCGCCCTGTTATTATAACTAAATTCGGTAAAGTGCAAAGCCAACCCGTGGAGTGAATGTTGAAATAATTAATTAAAGCTAAAGTGAATAGAGTAACAAAATGCTAAATTATAACCTTTCAAGTTACATGTATGTTGGTCCTGTCTACGTTAATGAGCGTCTCGACTAATTCCTATAATTTTTGTATCTGCATTCGCAAATTTGCATTTATTTGCGCGTTTGTGTTATTGCATTCGCATGTTTTAACTGCGAGAGATACAATCAACCTATCACTGGTTTTTACCTGCGGCATATAAAATTTTACGAATTACAAATTTGTCAAAATCATTGAAGTTCTATATCAGAAGCAGAAAGAGTTCGAGACAACCTTTATTTTCTGATCAACTGTGAGTTATGTATCCCTAATTTATATACAATCACCTATGCACCAAAAGTACCTCGAGATATTCAATTAATTGGAAAGTAGCCTTAACACTTTGAATTAACAGTCCCCAAATTCGGTAGAAAACAACCTTAACATTGATTATTCTTAAATTACTTAATTGGATAACGACCTTAATTTCATGTAATATACCTATTTCATCAAGATATAACATTCAAAGTTTTTATTAGTGAAGAAATTTCCCAAGTAACTACTGGACAAAACACAGTACTATATTAGTCTTTTTTAAGATGTACACAAATAAATAACAATTATTGATAGTTGTAAAATATAGTAGCGGTCAGACTTTATTTCGTACGGGTCACTTTTAAGAGGGTCTAATATCTTTTGTTTTCTCAAAGACAAAGCTTTGTAACGATAATGTTTACGAAAACCAACATTTTTAAGAATTTAAATGTTTTTGAGTTTGTTGAATCAGAATATGTAAGTTTTTCAAAATGTCTGTCTGTATGAATGTATGTATGTATGTGTGTGTATGTGTGTGTGTACGTATGTATGTATACATGTACGTATGTATGTATACATGTACGTCTGTTGTAAGAGTTTCTTAATTTGTATATTATTTATTATTTAAATAAATGGATAATTATTTTTTTATTCAATTTATTATTTTTCCACCGAGGTGGCTAAATGAAAGAAAGAAATACGGAAATTGGAACGATTCATATACGAGTATATAAAATAAATAATATTAGAATTTTATATTACGCAAGTCGAATGTCTTGCATTTATTTAATATCACAGTTTCATACCAAACAACTTGCGCTCATATATTCTCTGATAGTAATAAGTAAACTAGCGAGTATATAAGTTAGCTGTCCAAATCATTTTTATAAGAGCGAAAGTAGTGAGATCCTGCTCGCTAGGCGCCTATGTACTGACTCTCGATTTGCACTTCTCGCTAAGCCACCAAGTTTCCACTCTTTTCACTTCCTCTATCATTCTCAACTTATATGGTTGTAGGCACACATTCCTACTTTCTTCCTACTCAGTATATATCAATAAAAAATAGTATATAAAAGTATTCTAATAAATAAATATTTAAATTAAACCAATATTCATACCATATTAATATAGACCGTTACAGTGTATGCGTGTGTATGTATTTATGTATGTGGTTAAATTTTGTGGTCACCATAACGTTTGAAGGCAACCGTATTTCGGAGCTAAATGATCGAAACTTACTGCTTATTTTTAAAGATATTCAATTTTAGAAAACTTTTAAAAACCAAAACTTTTTTCTTTATTGTTTTATGCGTTATATACGTAAATAACATGCATAAATTCGTAAAGTAGACATAATTTTCTTTCAATTAGTGTATCTTACTATGTCCTTAAAATTTATTTTGTTAAAGAATTGCAATTTTGAATATTTAAAATTTGTAAAAGTTTGAAAATAGTACGAAGCGAATTTAATTTTTTAGTCATCTTATGCGTTTGATATGTAAAAAAATGCGTATATTAAAACTCACATGATTTCCTTTCAATTAGTGTTTCTTACAGTCACTTTAAGGTGGTTTTTATTAATGAAATGCTTTTTCTTTATTTTGAAAATTCTTTAAACATCAGAAAAAAAGTTATTGTAAATTTATACATTACAGAAGTAAAATATGTGTAATTATTCATAAAGACGTAATTTTCTTACAAATTATATATATAACAATTCTTTTAAGTTACTTTTGTGAATTAAACACGATTTTAAATTTTGAATATGCATCTTATATGATCACAATTTGTAGTCACCGTAACTCATAAATGCATTCGTATATTTTATTGAAATATCGGTTAATTAGAAATATTACAGCATAGAACCGATTAAATTTTTTTATTTTCCTTAAGAGCGCAGTATTGTCTATAACATTCTTTATAACATTGTTGATTATTCCTAAAAACACTTTTATCAATGTAAAAATTCCAGAAATGTTTGTGCATTACATTTCTTTGACAAAGCATTATGCTAAAGTAGTTAGTATCAACTTTTTAATAAATTTTGTAAAAAGACGAATAAATCCTTTTTTGAAACGTTCAAAATGGTTAACAGCTGGAATTACCCATATACGAAAATCCTGCTGACATAATCTTACTAATTAATTTGTTGAGTTATGAGTTAAATACTACTGGTATCAATTTAACTACTGAATAGAAAAATTATTAAATCTTTATTAATTAATTAATACATTTTTTAGTTAATAATTAATAAAATGAGTTATCCAGACTGACATCAATTATTAGTTTAATAATTAGTCGTAATTGTAATTATAAAGTATCGAAATTCACCACGTGGTCCTTGATAGTGCCGCGTGCAAAGGCATAAATTGGCACTCAAACCGCTCCTTGTGATTACTTGACAAACCATAGCTATGTCGCATAAACAAATATTTTCATGAACTGTAAATATTTATTTATATAACTGCGCTTCCCCCCACATTGTATGATACTCCTATTTTTTCATTAATCAATTTATATGAAAGCTAAAATTTTCAACGTATATTGCGGAGTGGGCTTTATGCCAGCGACCGGGGTCGGCTGAGCTTCGCGTCGATGCGAGCTGCGCCGTTCATACCCATATATATGAGGTGAATTACTACCTATGTCACGTGATTTTGGCCGCCATATTGGATTTTATGATAACAAAACAATTTTTTTATACGTCTTCTGAAAGTAGATTCCAAGACCTTTTATTTAAGGCACCATGGACCTCAATCGGTTTCATGTAGCTGGTTTTATAATCGTTATGGTAAAAAAGTATGAGTCACGAGTTTCTAGCGGCCATATTGGAACTAAAAATGCCACTAAAAGTAACAACTAATATGCCGATAAGGTAAACAAATTTAAAAAAAATAAATAATGTCATCGTGAAGAAATCATGGATACATAAATAAACGGCGGGAGTAAAAACCATACCTTATCGGCATATTAGTCGCCATATTGGATCCGCCATTTTAAATTCTGCAGATTTGACCTTAAATTCATCATCAGCAACCAGAAAAACCCTCATATACCAAATTTGGGCCAATTCGGTTGATTTTTAAAAATATCGACATATTAGCCGCCATATTGGATCCGCCATGATGGATTTCGGTAACCTACCACGTGCTTTTTTGAAGTATGAGTGGTAGCTAAAATTTGAGTAAAAAAAAGTTCAACGTGATTATTTTTTTTAATTTTTATGGGCATTTTTATCTGTACTCTTCACGTTTTAGGGGTGCTTAAAACCATTTTGAAGCCGCCATTTTCAAAATGGACAAAAACGCCACTCGACTTTTTGTAGCTCTTGTCAATACGAACATTTTAAGCTATTGATGGTTCTCCTACGCCTCTTAAAATTTTGGGCAAGGGGGGGCCATTCGTTCACAAAGAATGCCTCATATATATATATATATATATATATATATATATATATATATATATATATATTAATTCTCTTTAATATCAAATTTCAAAATGGTGGACACAATTCTATAGAAATATTCCTTGCTTTCGTAAGAAAGCGTCGACTCTTCTACCATATTGAATCCAGCATTGTGAATTTTAAGATTGTGATAGCGGATTCGCAATCAATGACACCAAATACCTCCGAGTAGATATTTTCAATCTCTTCAGAGAAAAATCTTCTTTGCGTTCCTAAGAAAAGTCGACTCTTCCGCCATATTCAATCCACCATTTCGAATTTTAAAATTCTGTTAACGGATTCGTAATAAGCGTTCCCAAGTACTCCCGTGTAGATATTTTCAAACTGATCCGTGAGAAATATTCTGTGCTTTTCTAAAAAAACGTGGACTCTTCTGCCATATTAGATCAATCATTTTTAATTTTAAAATTCTAATAACAGATTCATAATCAGCGACTCAAAAACCCCCGAGTAGGCATTATCAAGCTGACCCAAAATTAATATTCGTTGCTATATATATATATATATATATATATATATATATATATATATATATATATATATATATATAAATGTAATGTGTATGTATAAATGTGTAATGTGTAAGTATATATATATATATATATATATATATATATATATATATAAATGTAAGTATGTATAAATGTGTAATGTGTAAGTTTTATATATATATATATATATATATATATATATATATATATATGAACTTACACACACACACACACACACACACACACACACACACACACACACACACACACATATATATATATATATATATATATACGTATGTATGTGTAACGTGTAAGTTTATCGAACTCATGAGAGCGACTCGTCGTGAGCAAACATTCAGTGTTGACATGACTGTCTCAATAAACGCATCTTATATCTGTATAGTCAATGTATAATCCTTTACTAATCATTGACATCACAAATTATAAATAATGTTTAAAACACAAAGTACCAAGAAATAGTCGACACTTCAGACGTATTGAATCGGCCATTATTAATTTTAAAATCTAGATAATGGATTCGTAATCAGCGACCCCTAAAACCCCCGAGTAGGTATTTTCAAGCTGATCCGCGAGAAATATTTCTTGCTTTTCCAAGAAAACGTTGATACATCCGCCGTATTAGATCAGCTATTTTGAATTTTGAAATTCTGATAACGGATTCGTAATCAGCGATCCCAAAAACCCATGAGTATATATTTTCAAGCTGATCCGTAAGATCATTCCTTGCTTTTCTCATAAAACGTCGGTACTTCCGCTATATTGGATATGCCATTTGAAATTCCGATGATGTATTCCTAATCAGCGACCCTAAAAGTCCCAGAATAGATATTTTTAAGCTTATCCGAGAGAAATATTCCTTGTTTTTTTAGAAAACGTCGATACTTCCGCCGTATTGGATCTACTATTTTGAATTTTAATATTTTGATAATGGATGCTTAATCAGCGACCCCAAAAACCGCAGAGTAGATATTTTAAGCTGATTCGAGAGAAATATTCTTTGTTTTTCTCAGAAAACGTCGATACTTCAGTCATATTGTATACGCCATATATAATTTTCACATTTCGATAATGGAATCGTAATCAGCGACCCCAAAAACCCCCGAGAAGTTTTTATCATCCTGTTCTGAGAGAAACATTTCTCGCTTTTCTCAGAAAACGTCGAAACTTCCGCCATATTGGATCCGCTATTTGGAATTTTTAAATTCTGATATCGGATTCGTAATCAGCGACCCCTAAAACGCCCGAGTAGATATTTTCTAGCTCACCAGAGAGACATATTTCTTGTTTTTCTCAAAAAACGTTGATACTTTCGGCATAATGGAAGTAATTTTGAATTTGGAAATTACGATAATAGATTGATAATCAGCGACTCCAAAAGGTCCGAGTAGATATTTTAAAGCTGATCCGAGAGAAATATTCCTAGCTTTTCTAATAAAACATCAATGCCTCCGGCATATTGAATTTGTCATTTTGAATTTTGAAAGTCTGATAATGGATTTGTAATCAGCTAGCCCAAAACCTCCAAGTACATATTTTAAAGCTGTTCCGAGAGAAATATTCCTTGCTTTTCTAATAAAACGTTGATATTTTTTCCATATTGGATCCGCCATTTAGAATTTTACATATTTTCATACCGTATTCGTAATCAGGGACCCCAAAAACAACTGAGTAGATATTTTACAACCACGATAAATGGAGTAAATCGATAGCATTTCATCTGAAACTTTCCAAGACGGTAGCGTTTTACTATCGCTTGAAAGATTTTTTTCCCAGATCACAACAACCTTTATTTACGAGATATTTGAGGTTATGTATTTTTTAAAATCTTTTTTCGATTGCATATATCTCGAGAATGGCACGGTCATTTTTTACCAAACAGTACTCATTTTTTTCGTTTTTTAATGAAGATTCGAAATTAAAAAGATATTTTAAGATTCATCGACTTGTTTTATTTTTTACGATTTTCTGACATCGATAAGGTAAATTATTTTTGTATGATCTGCAGCCTATTGGCATAATAATTAGTGTCTCATAGTTATTTTCTCCATAAGAAAAAGCACGACTTGGATTTTTTCAACGAAGAGTAAAACTAATTACATTTTTCCAAGGAAGACTTACGCGACTCAGCTTTATTCAATGAAAAGCGTCGAGTGTATTTCTGTCGAAAACCAGCATTTATTATAATGTTACAAAATTGTAAAGTTGAAAAATTGCAAAAATGGTAATTCTGATCATTATAGAAGAAAGTGTTACTTTTTCTCGCAAAATCATTCTATGTATGATTGTTTGTCGCAAAAATTTTGAAAGCGTTAGTCTTCGCCGCAAAAGTATAGAAGATGTTACTTTTTGCCGCAAAATCATTTTACGTGTTAGTCTTCATCGCAAAAATTTTGAAAGTGTTAATGCTCGCTGCAAAAACAAATGTAGCCGTTGCTTTTTGTATAGAACGTCGATATTATACTATCTGATCACATTCCACATTTGCCCACGGAGGGTTATGCCCGTGGAGTGGGCAAAACTTGTAGCAGGATGAAACCCGCTATAGGATGGTCGGTGTATTTGACATATTCGAATTGGATGTCTGTTACATCCGTAGGTTATACACGGAATCCGATCATTGTACACGTCTCGTTCACTTTGTTGAGTGTGAAACATCACCTAAGCGATCGTACAAAGTTGCATTGGTCACGGGGTTCCCTGGCGGACACCCATCCAAGTACTAGGTGCCCCTAACGTTGCTTAACTTAGCCGATCGCCCTGAAAAGTTATGCTCGATTTAAAATTAATAAAAAATTCAGGTGGCAAAATGGGAGACCGTAGGATGCTAGCAATCTCGATGTGTAAGTAGTTGACAACTTGTGGTCTCCCATTCTGTCACCTAAATTTTTTCGTAATTATAAATCGAGCATAATTTGTCATCCAAATAGCCTAAAAAATACCCCGACCACTTAAATTAAAGTTCTGAATGTCAGCTTTCTTTTGAATATGCATAGAATGTATAATACCTCACGTAAATTTACGCCAGACTTTAAAACTATATCGTTTACTTTAGGACGAAAAAGCAAACTAGAAAAAAAAATTCACAGTTATTGTATATGTTCAAGAGGCAAACCCAGACAAAAGCATTATTTTCTATGATGTTTGAACTATGTTTCTTGAAAATTAGAGCTCACAAGTTTCAGGGGTGTCAACTTGACGATTTCCGAAAAAGTATCTATATTCCAGAGGCTGTGTCAATGGTTATACATAACGGTTTTGAACGAACCAAAAAGGAAATTAAAGGTCTTTTCAAGACAAAAAATTTGAGTCGTGGTAGACCTAAATCTATTTTGATTACATATAATAGCAAACGATGAAACATATCCTAAAAAACACATACTTTCAGGTTTACATTCATCTCTGTCGAGGTGACCCATTGAGCTACAACGGGGGTCTAATATTTTTTTCTTAAAGTTTGTAAAAAGACAAAGAAATTGTTTTTTAGTCTGTTCAAATTGATCAAAATGCGAGCTCTCTAGAATTCTTTCAAAATAGACATTTTTTGGCCATGTCCGAAAATTCAGAACACTACTGAGTCACCATGGGGACCTTAAGGGCTGAAAAAAAGAAAAAAATATATATACTATATATATATATATATATATATATATATATATATATATATATATATATATATATATATATATATATATATATATATATAAACTATGTATGGAAAACGACAGTGATCGGGTAAAATCTAAAAGAGAGAGCAAGAGAGAGAGAGCGGAAATCTAAAAGAGAGAGCAAGAGAGAGAGAGCGGGGAGGAGCGGCGGCTTATAATTGGAATTAAAAAAATTATAGGAAAAAATGTAGAAATAGTAGAATGGGGTTTTGGCATTAGCATAAATGGTATCAAAATAATCTGCAGTAAACATATAATATAAGACTGATAACTATTTATAATAAAACAGATATAAGTACGGTAGTGGGGAAACTAAAACATTTAGTTGACGAAAATATTAGCAAAGGAGAAAACGTAATAATAGCGGGAGTTTTTAATGCAAGGGTAGGAAATTTACAAGTGAAATTGATCAAAGCAGAAAATCGATAGACAACGTGTTAAATGCGGAAGGTAAAAAGTTACTACACTTTTGTAAAGAAGTAGAATGTACAGTAAGAAACTGGACAACGACAGGAGACGAATTAGGTAATCAAACTTTTGTAGGCGATGGGGGAAACTCAGTTCTCGACCTAGTGCTTGAAGTAGAGAATGAAAAAGGAAATATAATAGAAAGTTTAAAAGTTATACCTACAATAAAATCTAATCTCCTGCCTGACTAAAGTGGGACCCAAGAAAAAGTATAGAGTATAGGAGCATAATGGAAAAAAGGGGTGAAATTATAGAAAAGGAAGGTAAGGATACTTCAGTCAGGCGAGTTATTCTTATCAAGGAAATATAGTCAGCATCGGAAGAATTAAATTTAGTTAAGAAAGTAAACGAAAATAATAATTGGTCAATAGAATTAAGGAGGTCCGAGCGGCATACTAGTCAAAACCACAACTCTTGATAAAAAGGTATTTAATAGAAATATTTATGAAAATGTATTCTGTTAACAAATTAAACATTTAAATCTTTGAATATTCATATTTATATTAAATGTATATTTATCTTATTTATTTCTGAAAAGTTCACTATAGACAGTGATTTGACTCTAACCTCTAAGGTGTTTCTCTGTTTTGAGTAGTTTTTTGCGTTATTTTATAAATATTTGTAAAGCGCCAGGTAACCCTAATTTTGTATTGCATGTACATAAACTTTGAAAGCTAAAAAATGCGTTTTTAGTATATTAAATGGACTAAAGGGTCAAACTTTAGAATTAAATATTTTTTCGAAATACCAGGCAACCTGTACTGAAAATTTGTCTGTGGACTTAAATAATCTTTATTAACAATTACCAAAAAGATTTGTCTAAAAGTTTAAAATTACTTTTCGCTCATACCCCCTTTAAGTAAAGAGCTAAAAGAACTGAAAAAAGTAGTCTGGGCAACCCTAAAAACGGATAAAAACTAGAAATGAAGGGGATAAAAGTAGATTAATTAAAGAATCAGCAAATTTAAGAAGAATACAGGAAAAAAAAGAAAGTAGGTAAGGGAAAAACAATGGAAGAGAGTAGAGGAAAGTAAAAAATGCAGGACTTTTGGAAAGTAATAAAGCGATTCAGACCAAGAAAGGGCAATAAAGGGGGAAAAATTAAAAAATATGAATGGTAGAACCATTTTAAAAAACTCTTACGAGGAGAGAAGGATGGGACAAGGATTAAAGAAAAAGAAAGAAATTGTCTAGAAGAGGAAGGAGAAGTGGATAATGAACTAAATAGAGAAATAATACCGTGGGAAGTTAAGCAAGTACTAGGAAAAATAAAAAAACAATAAGGTGCCAGGGGAGGATGTTTTAGTTGTAGAATTGCTAAAAGAACTACCTGTAAATTCAATAGTAGAACTAATGAGAACACTTAATGGAATGTATCCAATATTTAAAGCGGGAAACGAAGATGAAGTAAGAAATTATATAGGGATTTCATGGCTCGATGTGGGGTATGAACTTCTAACTAACGTGTTTATTAAAATTAGAGAATGGCTAGCAAATAATAAAATACTTAAAAAAAGTAAAGCCGGATTAAAAGGAGAAAGAGGTACTAGAGATCATATATTTGCACTAAACAGCATTATTGGAAACAAATTAAAAAGTAAAGGAGGAAAATTGTATGCAGCACTCATTGACTTTAAAATAGCATTTGATGTAATCAACAGATCAGGAAACTTTATTCAAAATGATAGAAGAAAAGGGAATAAAAGGAAAAATGTTAAGAATGATAAAAAGTATTTACAAAGAAACAAGAAATTAAATTAAAACGGGGAGAGAGAAACAGAGTTTTAAAATAAATAGGGAGGTGAGGCAAGGATGCCCGTTAAGCCCAACATTATTTAGCTTATATATATATTACAGACTTAGAAGAACAATGGGAAATAAAAAAGAATGGGACACGGTAAGAGGGGGAATTAAAATATTTTGTCTAAAATTTGCAGATGATGTGGTAATAGTGGCAGATACGCGAGAAGGAATACAAAGCATGCTAAACGATTTAAAAAGATATTGTGATAAAAAAGATATGAATGTAAATACGAAAAAAATAAGGTAATGATTTTTAAATATGGAGGAAAAAAAAGAAAGAGGATAAATGGTATTACGAAGGGAGATAGTTAGAAATTGTCAAGGAATACAAATATATAGGATTTTGGCTAACATCGTCAGACTCACATGGATTACATATCGGGAAAATGGCAGGAAGAACTCACAAAGATATAAATACAGTTTGGGGTATTTATAAACGGGCAAAGGTAGAAAATTTAAGTAGAAGGTTATATCTATTGGATACAATTGTAAAATCGGGTTGTCTGTATCATTCTGAGGTATGGGGGGTGGAGTAGAAAGGAATTACAATGGTTTTGTTAAAGAGCAATGGGCAAGAATGAGATGTGGGAATGCGGGGAAGAACCAGAAGGGTTTGAACATATCTGGATGTGTAGGGTAGCTAGAAAGGAAATAAAGGCAAAATGGTTTCAAGAAGTGTATAATAGAAAATTACAAGGCGGGGAATCAGAGGTAAAAAAAAGTTAAATGAATTAATGATAGGAGAGCCGGTTGAAGAGCTATGCTATTATGCTAATGATTTTGAGAAAATAGTCAAGTCGAGAACTGAAGCAAAGAAAGGGGTTAGCTATCAAGTAGATTACTGAAACTAGATATACTGATGTAATAAAGACAGTATACAGAAGTACATTAAAGTAGAATTTAAAAATGATGTAAACAAATAAATGAAAATAATTAAAAGTAAAAAATATTTTTTAATTGAAAAGACTGAACATTTGAAAAAGTATCCTACGGCAACTGTGATAGTGTCAATTTTGGGAGTCATTGATGAAGACAACGTGTAGCAATGGGTCAGATTGGATATTTTTTTCTTCTGATAATTTTTCAACTTTCTTTATATGTACATAATATAATTAAGCATAAAATTGAACATTTAAGCTACTTTTCGAAAAAATAGAAACTAATTAACATTTTCACAAATTTTCATATTTGAGCACCCTTTTCTAGACTCTCTTAATTTTAATTTTTGCTTCCTCCTAGAAGAAGCTTTGTAATAGTAAAAAAAGTTTCCTTAAAAACATGTTAGAAACATGTTTTGGATCATTGGCAATCAAAATACACTATATTTAGAAAACCCCTGTATGGATGTGTGTGTATGTGTGTGCGCATATGTGTGTGTATGTGTGTGTGTGTGTGTGTGTGTGTGTGCGCGTGCGTGCGTGTGGTTGTGTGTGTGTGTGTGTGTATGTGTGTAAAAATTAATGTTTCAGGGCTCATTTTCTTTGTTTTTGACGTACGGAAGGGGCTGACGAATAGTTTTTTTTTAATTTTCGTTGCTTTTGTGTTTTCTTAGCATTTTCTCGATTTTTAGATTTTAGTTTTTTAGTTTTTTTTTAAGGTAAAAATTAATATAATTAATTCGAATAAAATGCATTTGGAAGAGCTTAAAATTAGCGACATTTTCCAACCCGAAATTTTCGATAAGGTAATTCCCTTCTTTTATTATACACGAAAAAGTAATTTTTTGTTTAAATGGTTATATCTCAGAAATATATTATGCAAATTTATTGAAAAAATTTGTGGTGATTAGGAATATGAAGAAGAATATTCAGTAATATTTATGTGTTTTAATACTTTTTTGCTCCCGAGAAAAAATAATTTTGTAAAAAAAATCGATTCTCTATGTCGTATGATAACTTGAGTAAAAGGGTATTATTTTCGTTGAAAATTTCCAGAAACTTAGGTTTTAATCATCCCTTGGCTAAGTTATTTGCCTAGATCATGAAAACTTTCATTTTTCAAGTTATTTGAGGTTGTTTTTAAAGAAAGAAAATTATGATCGATTATATCTTGAGAGCGTCGCAGTCAGTTTTTGCCAACTGGGGATGATTTTTCTCGTTTTTGTTTTATAACGATTGTTTTATTTTACGATATTCTGAAATCAATGAGGTAAATTATTATGGTACGTTAGAAATAATATCATTGATTGAGTGATAATGTATTTGAAAGAGCATACAATTACATATCTTCTCTGGCACGAAATTTTTTATAAGCTATCTTCCTTCTGTTGTTATACACGAAAACGTATTTTCCTCCTAAACGGCGATATTTCGGAATGATACGATGAAATAGTATATTACGCATCTAGGGAGGTAAATAATTGGTGAGTTCATAGCACGTGTAAATTTCCATCCATACTGAGGGAGAGGGTGTCAAGCACGTGCTATGGTGTAGCTATTTTACCTCCCATGGTGCGTATACTATTTTTCCTCACACCAGCAGCGAAAATACATATTTCTCACCAGGCGCCCGGGAGGAAAAGTGGTACTTTCGGTGCAGGTGTGGGGAAAAATCTTTAAAATAAATTGAGCAAGAAAAGGTGGCAATCTATTATATATTGACTGATCTCTTAGCCCAGAATATGAGGTCTTTTATTCTTTAAAATATTTAAAGCTATATTTTTTTTAATTTTGATTGCTTGTATCTCGAGAATGTTAAGGTCATTTTTTATTAAACAATGGAATTCTTATTTGCTTGTTTTTTATAAACATACGAAATCAGGAAAAATAAATAAAGAGTCCACAATTCGTTTTTGTTTCATAACGATTTCTCTATTTTAAAATAGGATTAATATTAAAACAATAAGTTTAATATTGAAACTATCTTTTTATGTTTATAAAATCGAGCGTATTTGTTTGAAAATTACTAATTGGGTGTTTTTGGAGTCGTTGATCACGAATTTGCTAATCAAATACAAAATTCAAAATGGTGGACAAAACTTTTAATATTTTTTGGTCAATGATATTGGATTTGTCATATTGAATTTTAAAAATCTGACAACAGATTAACATGTTTCTTTAATTACATTCGTGGGAAGTGTAAACCAGTGTTTCGAGATGGTTTCTACTCTACGGTGAGCTAGATATCTCAGAGCATTTTTATTTAAGAAACATAAAATGTTTATTCTATGTAATTATTGTAAAAATAACAAAAAATAGTAATAAAATAATTTTAGAAATTGCTTGTTAATATTTTACATTTCTTAAAAGCAACGTTTTATTCAATTTTAATTGTTAGATACATATATACTGTGATGGGTAATGGCACCTCATCACATACCGCTGCCAATTCATTGGTACTTAGCTTCCTCAAACTAAATTAATTGTTCCAATATAGAAGTCTTTGTTCTAATAAATTAAATTTTAATTGTTATATCTCTTTGTAATTAATAGCTGAAAAAACGTCTGCTTTTTCTATCATTGATAGTTTATCCAGATATTTTTTTACTAAAATTACATAACGTCAGTGTAACGAATATCTAAATTCGTTTGTATACGCGACATATTCGCGCTGGGATAGCGCATTAATCGCGCGTGCGCCTCATCATCGGCGAAAAATATCTAGAGCGCCGCGGGGGGGGGGGGGGGATACCGCGCAGGAAAGGGCGAAATAGAAAGCGTGTATGTGGCCGAGGAGTGCCAGCTGAGGAGCGGCACCTTCATCGCCGGCCAGCCAGGGTAGTCCTACCACACCACCAATTCCAGCCACTGCAGTCAACATCGGCCTTTGCAGCCACAGTCGCGAGTGCAGGAGAGAAAGATAGATAGATAGATAGATAGATAGATATTTTATTTGTTTTAACAACAAAATTATTAGAAAGTTATAATTCACATAAGATTCGTCGAATACATTAATTATCACTTTAAGTTCGTCAGGTACATAGTTCTTAAAAATTGTACATAATTCAAAAATTTAGAATTACAGTCAATTATAGTAATGGTACATCAGTCTTTTATATATCTATTACGTCAGATTTAAAACTATTTACATATACACATATATATATATATATATATATATTATTCGTACCTGTATACGCCCAAGTTGTGGAAGGTCAAAGGCGAAGGGGAAGAGCCCATCGCAACTCAAACCCATTTAGGATGGTTAATTTCTGGAGAGACGACCAAACAGGGTCCACTAAGTTTGACAACCCCAACAGTCTTGCATAGTACTGTAGAGTTGGATGTAAACGAATTGCTGCAGAGATTTTTGCTCCAAGAGGAGGTTTCTTGCAAACAACCCGTTTCACCAGACGACCAGGAATGTGAGGAACACTTTCTACACACTCATTCGAGATCAGCTGATGGAAGGTATATATTAAGATTACCTTTTAAAATTGTTAATGTGCCTTCTTTAGGTGATACTTATCAAGCTGCGCTTAAATTATTGAATCAAATGGAGATACGCTTTGAAAGGGATCAAGCATTTAAGGAAGCTTATCATGCCTTTATGCTTGAGTATATAGAGCTTGGACACATGTATCTCGTTTCAGATAAGGATCCAGATGAATCTCTGGATATATCTCGTTGTTGTTTTTTGCCTCACCATGGGGTGTTGAAAGAGAGCAGCGCAACTACAAACTGCGCACAGTATTTAATGGTTCCTTGAAAATTAAAAATGGTTCTAGTTTAAATGATTGCCTTCATATCGGTACTAATTTATTACCTGATTTAGCTTATCTCGTTCAATCCTGGCGTAAGTACAAATATGCTTTCGTTGCTGATGTTGAAAAAATGTTTAGACAGATTATTGTACATGATGATGACCAACATTGGCAGTTAATATTGTGGCGTTTTGATACTTCTGAACCAGTTCAAATTTATAGGTTATCAACTGTAACATATGGAGTAGGTTGTAGCCCATTTTTAGCAAACAGGACTATAAAACAGCTAGCTGATGATGATAAGGAGAGGTATCCTTTAGGCGCGGAAATTTTGAAAAATGAAATTTATATGAATGATGTTTTGTCAGGAAGTCATTGCCTAGAAGATGCTAGGTTTAAACAAAATGAAGTGATAGAATTGTGCAAGGTGGGCGGTTTCACCCTGCGCAAATGGCTCTCAAATGATTCATCGTTATTAACTTGCTTGCCTAGTAATGTTCTTGCTGCAGAACCAAGTATCTTATTAAAAAATGATTTATCATTTGCAATATTAGGGCTTAAATGGCATCCAGTAGAAGATTCGTTTCATTTCGATATAAATATTGATAGCAATGTGGTCGATTGGACAAAGAAACTTGTGCTTTCTAAAGTTGCTAGATTATTTGATCCGCTAGGATTGCTAGCTCCGGTCATAGTTACAGCTAAGATATTTTTGCAGAAGTTATGGCTCTTAAAGCTAGATTGGAATGATTCTTTGCCTGATAGTGAAGCCGACCAATGGAGAGATTGGTATTATCAGTTGCCTTGTCTTAGTAAAATAGAAATTCCTCGATGGGTAGGTTTCATGCCCAGTTTCATATCACTTCATGGATTTGCAGATGCCTCTAAATCTGCTTATGGGGCCGTGCTTTACTTGAGAACAATTACAGATTCATCAATTTCGATTGCCTTGCTTCAATCTAAATCTAAAGTAGCTCCATTAAATACTCTAAGTATACCACGATTGGAATTATCGGCTGCGCATTTACTTGCCAAACTAGTTAATCGAATTCTGCCTTTATTTGCAGCTAACAAACCTCAAATATTTTTATGGTCAGATTCTTTAGATACCTTGCATTGGTTGAAGGAAATTCCATCGAAATGGCCTACCTTTGTTGCCAATCGCTGCGCAGATATCCACAATCTTGTGCCTGAAGCCCGATGGTCGCATGTCCGCTCTGAAGACAACCCGGCGGATCTTGTTTCTCGAGGAATTAAACCGTCTGAGTTAAAGGAGGCACAGATTTGGTGGAAAGGACCTAATTGGTTGTCCCAAGAGCAAGACTCTTGGCCTCATTCTTTATTGCAGACTTTCTCAAACTACTCGAGCTGTTCATTTGGAAGTAGTCTCTGACTATACAGCTGCAGCGTTCCTGGCCGCCTTTCGACGTTTCACTGGTAGATGAGGTCATTGTAGCTTACTACTCAGTGACCAGGGAACTACGTTTGTGGGAGCTGACTCGGAACTCAAGGATACGTACAAGCAAGGAACTACGCACTGTCAAGAATTGTCGTCTACATTGGCTAAAGACGGGACTGCATGGCGCTTTAACCCTCCAGCTGCGCCTCACTTTGGAGGCATTTGGGAAGCGGCTGTAAAATCCACTAAGTATCACATACGTCGTGTTATTGGCGAGAATAAATTAACGTATGAAGAATTTGCCACATTACTCTGTCAAATTGAATCGTGCCTAAATTCTCGTCCTCTTGTGCCTATGTCTGATGATCCCGCTGACCTACAACCACTTACTCCTGCACATTTTCTTATTCACTCCTCCTCTTATATTGTTCCAGAGTCTGATTGTACACAGGTCAACATTCCTGCCTCTAAACGCTGGCAAAGCATTCAGCAAATGACGCAGAATTACTGGCGACGCTGGTCTCAGGAGTACCTGCAAGCTCTACAGAAAAGAGATAAATGGAGAAATCCTAAAAAACCAGTTCAAGTTGGTGATCTGGTCATCCTGCGCAGTGAAACTACTCCACCAGCACAATGGCCACTAGGGAGGATTTTACAAGAATATACAGGTGACGATGGCTTGCCTAGAGTCGTCACAGTTCGCACTGCTGGTACAACATTGAGAAGACCAGTTACTAAGTTAATTATTTTGCGACAAGAAGATTAGAATTTAATATTAATTGCTTTAATTTCGCTTAATTTTATTCTTTAAATTGTTAAAGTTATATGAATTGTTGATTATTTATAGACTAGAATCTACTCTTAAATTAGTAAAAAAAAAAAAAACGAGTGAGTGCCATTGTACTATTGTTAATAAGTATCTTCTGCGAAGATAGGTGGGCGGAATGTCTGAAATTCACTTAACTATATGATATAATGTAACGTTTCGGACTACTGTAATCAAAATTTGAATATCAATTTGACTATATTGTGTATATGTCACTTCCGTTCTATTGCCTTTTCGGCACACCTATTTAGGCATAGTCTGACAATAAATTCTAGTCACAGCATATTTGATTGTTATCTTCATTATTATCCATCTACAATTTAACGTAATAATAAACATATATATATATATATATATATATATTCTCTGCCAAATCGATCACCCCTTCTTCCCAAAAATTGAGACCGCCAAAAAATTATTGCCGGGGCTCAAAATTTAGCTTAGAATCTCTACTTTTGTTTACTGTTTGGCGTTTTATTAACAAACAACATGACGGACTTAAAATGGCGGCTGAAAGAGGGGCATAAAAAAGTTAAATACCTAAATTTCATGCGATAAAAGCAGTCTAAAATAAACTCTATACATCCCAAATTATAGTTCAGAATCTCTAGTTTATTTTACTATTTTTACTTTTACAAAAAATTGTCAGTAGGACCCAATATGACCGCTGAATTGAGAAAATTCAAGAAAAACAACTTTCTTTGTTCAATTTTATAGGTTAAAAGCAGTGTGAAAAAAAACATTATCCAGTATAAATTGTAGCTCAGGATTTCTACTTTATTGAACCGTTTTTCATTTTACAAAAAAATGCAAATTCGGGCCCAATATATTGGATGAAAGAGAAAAATCCAAGAAAAAAAGATTTAAATGCCTAAATTTCATGTGAAATAAGCAATCTAAAAAGTTTACTAATTTTTCTTTTACAAAAATGTGACAGTACAGACCTATATGGCCGCTGAATGGGAAAAATTGCAGAATAAACACATTCTTTGTTGAATTTCGTGGGTGAAAAGCAGTGTAAATAAACATTATCCAGTCTAAGTTGTAGCTTGGGGTCTCTACTTTATTTTACCACATTCCTTTTTATCAAGTATAGCAAATTGGAGCCCAATATAATTACGGACCAATTAGGGCGCTGAATGGGGTAAATTAAACGAAAACATTTTTACAGTGAATATCATGTAATAAAATGAAAGTAAAAAACTTTTTCTTCACAAACTTTAGTTTATGATCTAGGCTATTGTTCTTCCTTTCAACTTATGCACTAAGTCGACATGGCGAACCGAATATTAAGGTTAAAAGAGGAATATCCAAGAGAAAGCAGTGTAATCATGCATAGAAGCAGTATCATGTTTATTCAAATAATTTATATTTCATCTCATTTTACAATAGATTCTTTATTAAAAAATATAAATAGTAAGTTAGATATAGTAAAGAAAGCCATCTTCGGCGGCTTTTTCGAGTTTTATCTTTAAATAGATTATTTAGCTATCGTCATTATTGTAGAATAATCTACTAGAGTACATTATCAAATAAACAATCAACTATTTTCGAAGAGTAAATACATCATATCATTTTACAAATTATAAAATAAACAACTTATATTACATTTCTAATCTTTGACCAGATTCAGCATCCGAAAAAACTTTAATCAACAACACACTATGTGGCAAAACAGTGAAAGCGTGTTTTGCGATGATTCCTGTGACAGGCATTGCATTTTTGAATCGCCAATTAAGTTTTCGCTCAACGTAAGAGGGTTTCTGGAGTTAGAATTGTATCTTTTGGTTTTGCCAGAAGACGAGCTCGATATATTATAGCCCACTTATTCTCGGCGGACAGCATTTCGCCCACGATGTTCTCAGGCGTGAATTGTCCGAAGGAGCCGTGAAGATCTGATCTTTCTTCGTTCCACTTTTCGCAGACGAAAAACGTGTCAAACGCATCGTCGCAATCAGCGGAATAGAAAATTCAACTCGGGTTCTGAACCTTCCCCGTACGATTGAGGTATGTACAGAAGTACCCGTGGTCACTGAGGAATTGAGTTAAGTAGTAATTTACCTGCCCATGGCCTCTGTTAAGGTGATGCTAAACCCTCTTGTTACCGTAAAATACGGGGAACCACTTTTTTTATTCAATATTTAATTTTGAGAAAATATCTCTCTGAAAAGTTGTTGTGTTTGAGTAGGACAATAACGTTTCATAGAGATATTTACTCAAAATTAGAAATAAGATAAGAAAAGTGGTTCCTCATATTTCTCGGTGACTGGTGGCTTTAGCATCACCTTAATCCAAGGGGCTAGCTGGTCTATCATCCTTGCTGTCCATTTACCCTTGGTTATGGTTATCCAGGATCGTTGCCACGTTTCCATGGTGTGTTCCCGTTCATCTCTATGGACTGTTGTTCTGTCGTATCCTGTTTTCTTCCGTTCGTAGATTCGCTTGCCCTCCGTCACATGTAGGTAGATCGGGATGATTTTCGCAATAACGAGCACTGCGGGTCCCGAGACTGTGTGATAGACGCTGGTAACTCTGAGAGCTCCTCTACGCTGAACAGAAGTTCGTAGAATCCGGTATGAGTTCTTCTCCATTGTATTGGACTATATTTCAGAACCGTACAATAAGATGGATGCAATGACTGACATGAGGAGTCGACGCTTGCTCGCTTTCGGTCCACTCGTGTTCGCCATGAGACGGCACAACTGTGCCGTCATTTTCGCCGCTTTATACGCTACGTACACTAGGTGACGAAAGAAAGTAAGCTTAGTGTCTAGTTTGAGTCCCAGATACATAGCCTACCTCCTTGTTGAAACCTCCGCATCGCCCACATGGGGAAGATGGTCTCAATCCGCTTGCCAGTGAAGGGCACGATCTCTTTCTAGGCGGCTGCCAAGTCGAGACCGTGTTCCCCCATCCAGCGCGAGATCCTCCGTATCGCCTGGTTAAGCAGATATTGTGCTTTTTCAAAGTCCCGCGCGATAATGACTAAAGCGACATCATCAGCGTAGGCTATCATGTACACCCCATTCGGTAGCCCGAATCGTAACAAGTCATCGTACAGGATGTTCCAAAAATCGGGGCCAAAGACCGACTCCTGTGCCACGCCGGCGCTGAGACATTTCTCGCGTTGGCCTTCTTCTGTTTCGTAGCTGATGATACGGTCCTTTAGGTAGTCCCGTATCATCCGCATAAGGTACTCTGGGACTCTGAACTCGTTCAACACGTCCAAGATGTCTCACCACCTGGCCGAGTTGAAGGCGTTCATAACGTCCAGCGTAACGAGAAGCGCAATGTTCCTGGAAAAATGATTTCCAGTCCATGCTCTCCTTCCCAGCTGCACTACCTCTCGTATAGCACCCACCATGAATCGCCGTTTCCTGAAGCCGTATTCGTTGTCCGCTAAATCGCCGGAAGCCTGTACAGCCCTGTAGCCATGGATTGAGCAACCTCTCATAGAGCTTCCCTGCGTGGTCCAACATGCACTGTGGCCTGTTAGACGACTGAAGCCGGGGGTCATCTCCCTTATCTTTGCTAATCAATACGAGACGTGCGACCTTCCAGGGAGTGCCAAAGACACCCGCCTTCAGGCACGCTTTGTACATGTTCAGCAATAGAGAAGGTGTTTTTACCGCGATGATCTTCAATATCTCAGCTGGTATCCCGTCGAGCCCAGGTACCTTTCCGCTTCGCATCATTTGGGCGGCGATCCGTAACTCCTCGGTGGAGAATAGAGGAATCTCACCTACTTCAGCGACTTCCTCCTGGTCTTGCCTTGGCGTATGTGTAGGGAACAGAGTCACCACGATTCGAGCCATGGTCTTCTAGTCGAAAGGGTGATTTGGGAACGCGCAGACTTTCTTGGTCACGATCTTGTAGCCCAAGCCCCACACGCCCCTATTGACTTCCTTCGTCAGGTTCTTACCGCACTGTGCCTTCCTCCGGTTGATCTCGCGTCGGAGCCGCGTGCGCGCTGCTTTATGCTGTGCCGACAACAGTGCTGTCTCCGTTTCTTCTCTCGTTTTTTGCGCTCTTCTTCTGAGGCGTTTCGCTTCCGCTCTTAGTTCCGCTATTTCGTCCGACCACTAGTAAGCAGGGCGTTTTCTATGACGCGATCTTGCGCGGCATGGATGCGTTGCAGGCTGGGTGAATGAGACCCATAGTCTCCCTCACGAGAGCCTCCGCTCCGTCCCTATCGTCGGTGGCGTTCGTCGTCGGTAAATTTCCCTGTCTTTCGATCAGTAACTCGACTACTTTTTCGGTGTTCAGCCTGGCCAGATTCCATCGAGATGGCTTTGCCACGACTCTTTACGATTGGGATTTATTGCGCAGCTGAAAGGTGATGTATTGGCGGTCGCTTCCGTTGTAATCCTCCATTACTCTCCAATCCGACGCTCTACGCGATAGATTTTCGGATGCGAAAGTCACGTCAGAAATCGTCCCAATATGACCTACCCTTCTGAATATCGACGTGTTCCCAACGTTGAGAAATATCAGGCCGAGTCTAGATACCATCTCCATGATGGACTTTCCTCTGCTGTCCGGCACTGGCATGCCCCACTCCAATGCTCGCGCATTGAAGTCGCTGGCGACTACGATCTCGCCGTCTATCTCGCGGATAGCGTCTTCTAACTCGTCCAGACTAAGCCTGAATTGCTCAATACGGACGTTCGAGTTAAAGTAGCACGTTAGTTACGTCTCTGCTTCTCACCCACAGAAAGCCGCTTCTGGCCCTGTGTTCGTTCACTCTGATGGTTCGTGGGTAATAGTCCTTATATAAAACACTATATAATACTAATATTCGATCATTTCAATAAGGGCTTGAAAAATGTTGATTTCGGGCTTAAAGTCATTGTGAGGGTCCCTTGTGTCACATCCAACAAGAAAATCTCATTTCGGCCGACTTTTCATCGGGCCCTTATTGAAAAAATTAAATTTGAGTGTTTTATAATATTTTGTATAAGAAATATTATTAATGGGCCTGTCAATCAGATTTCAACAGCATCGCTCATGTAACCAGCAATACAAATTTGGGTTGTTTCAGGAAGACCTGAAGATTTTTACTTCGGACTTTGTAAAAATACCTACTTTTATATCCAATAAAAATGTCATTTCTGCTGATTTTCGGGTCAAAAAAGTTTCAAGCCCACCGTGAGGAATATAAATATACCTGCACATATGTACACTTGCATGTATATAAAAATTTCATTTTCCCCAGGAATAATATAAATTGATTCGAATTTTATCATTATTTTATCGGAATATTTATATAGTATCACAAAGCTTGTCTTATAGTAGTACATAATTATACTGAGAGTAAAATTAACTTTGAGACAGTTTATCATGACTATATTGTTGATTTGTTTTTAGAATTGTAAGATTCGATTTTAAATTACATGATTATTTGGTTTGTGTTTTCTGAAAACTTCATTTGAGTACAATGAATCATACGACGGCAATTCATACATTTTTGTGTGTAATAAATCTTGCATGTGTGTTTTGACTGATTAACTAGTATTTACAAAAATTATAACACTTCATACAGTTTAGCACATTTTTGTACATTAATGTCCATTTTTTCACGTAAAATTCATTTATACGATTAAATGATCATTTTCTTTGTTTCCACGCATCTTTTAATTTTTTTCCACTTTCCCAACATTAAATATTGAATACACAAAAAAAATGTGAAAAAAGTATCTGTCTTATTTATACATTCTTTTAAACCAAAAAGCTACAACACTTTACTGCGATTTACTACATTCAATACTACACAAAAAATATCGAATGTACTTATAATAATTGAATAAAATCAAATTTTTAGTTAGCTAATATTAGAAAATGTAAAATAGACACTTATAGAAAATTCAAGTGTAAAAAATTCTACTCTCTGCCGTGTCCAATCCCTTAATTTTTTACAATATGTTACTTAGTTTATCCCCTTTTTAATAGTAAAAAGCAAATTCTAATATCAAATCAAATTGATTATGAATTATTTGATAGACCATTAAAATCCTTATTAAGTCACTATATTGCATTGACAATTCAAAATTACAAATAGCCCAACATATTAAAAATCGGAAATACAAAGCTTTTGATTTATGGCATCAAATTACTGTTGGAAAATTATTAATGTTTACTTCGTGAATTTTCTATTCATTTTTTTTATTTGTTAAATTTATTGAAGCCACAATTTCATAGTAACATACAAAAGCTACTTATGCTCGATGAAAGTTGATATAAAAAAGAATAATGTAGGTCACAAGATCTTTTTAGATAGTTTCATTACCTGAAACTTAACGGTTAAAATGTTTTTTCTCTGAATTACCCAATTTCAGCCGCCATACTGATTTCATCATGTAGATTTTTATACGAGGTCTGTCCCAAAAGTATCCGACCTACGTTCATATCATCGCGCGGAGAGACTCAGGCGACCTCTGGAGGGTACGAACGTCACCAGCAACTCCTAACCTTCTCGTCAGTAGCCTGAGATACCTATGAAACGCCTTAGTTCCCGCGCAGCGTGTATTTGTTTACAACGACTTTTTTGCGTTCGACGCAATTTGCTTATTGCTAAAAATGGCAGAACGAACCAAACAGCGAATTTGCATAAAATTTTGCTATAATCTCGGTAAAAGTTGTGCGGAAACTATTGAAATGTTGCAAAAGGCCTTTAAAGATGAGTGTATGGGCAAAACACAAATAAAAGAGTGGTATAGGCGGTTCAAAAGTGGCCGCACATCTGTTGACAGTGATCCTCGTATCCTCGTTCATCAAGTCAATGTTGATTGTTTTTTTCGATTATGAGGGCGTTGTGCACCACGAATATGCCCCTACAGGCCAGACAATCAATAAAAAGTACTACGTTGAAGTTTTGAAAAGATTACGTAATGCAATCAGGAGAAAACGACCGCAACTTTTGGAAACCGGTGACTGGCTTCTTCATCACGACAATGCTCCAGCGCACGCATCAGTGTTGCGCAGCTCCGCCAGCCTCCATACAGTCCTGATATAGCTCCCTGCGACTTTTGGCTGTTTCCTCGATTGAAAATGCCACTTAAAGGACATCGATTCGACAATAAACAGACTGTTGAAACTAATGCGACGAATGCACTAAAGGCGATTCCGAAGTCTTACTTTCAAGAGTGCTTTAATAAGTGGAAACATCGATATGAGCGTCTTGTTCAATCAAATGGAGACTACTTTGAATGATGCCACCCCCCGGATGACGAAGAATAAATCAAGCGCCGAGAAATCATAAACTAAAATTTGTAAAAATGTTCTTTTTTTAATTTACTCTATTCAGCGCCATGATTGGGTCCGTAATTTCGATTTTTCTTAAAATAAAAATAGTAAAATAAACTAGAGATCTTAAGTTACAATTTCGAATGAATAGAATTTTTTAGACTATTTTTTTCACATGAAATTCAGGCATTAAATTTGTTTTTCATGGATTCCTCGTTTTCAGCCGCTATATTGCGCTTCAAATTGCAATATTAGGTAGAAAAAAATGTGATCAAATAAAGTAGAGACCCCAAGCTACAATTTACACTGGATAATATTTTCTTTTACACTGGTTTTAACCCACAAAATTCAACAAACAAACTGATTTTTCTTGAATTTTCTCGATTCTGCGGCCATACTGGGTCCGTACTGTCGATTTTTTGTAAAAGGAAAAATAGTAAAATAAACTAGAGATTCTAAACTACAAATTGAGATGTATAGAGTTTTTTAGACTTCTTTTATCACATTAATTTAGGTATTTAACGTTTTTTTTTTCTTGGATTCCCCTCTTTCAGCCGCCATTTTGGGTCCGGCATATTGTTTGTTCATAAAAGGCCAGACAGCAATCAAAAGTAGAGATCCTAAGCTAAATTTTGAACTTCGGCAATAATTTTTTAATGGTCTCATTTTTGGGCAGAGGGGGTGATCGTTTTGACAAAGAAAGCCTCATATATATCGTATCAAGTGACCCATGCATACAACATACTACATTGTAAAAGCATTCATTCCTGTATACAAACTTAATTGTAAATAAATCAATATAATAAATAAATCAGACAAAACTAACAACTAAATAGACATAAATTTTACATTAATCACTTACACTTAAGCTTTCGTTCAACTGTACACACTCATCAATAGATACTTATAAGTACATTTACTCTTATACACAATACTTAAAATAAATTAGGACGTTACAATGTGTTAGTCGAGAGCTGCAAAGTGTTTTTCAACCGCCACTCTAAATACTTTTAATGATGGTAATGCTCGCAGTCTAGAGGGAGTGAGTTCCAGAATTGCGCACCGTGTACTTGAAATGATCTGAGTCCTTTTTCAGTGCGCATATGTGGAATGGACAGTTTTTTTGTATCGCCTCTTACAGGTCGCTTTGATTCATTCCTTCTGAAGAGCGATTCTAAGTAAACTGGCTATTTAATTCTCAGAATTTTATACACATTTGTTACAATGAAGACCGCGTTTCTAGAGTCCACCCGAGTCTACTCTAGTTGCGCTTTATAAGGGGTGATGTGCTTATCATTCCCAGCACTTAGCACATATCGCATACATAAATTTTGGAGTCTCTGCAGCCGGTTACGCTGCTTAAGTGACGCGTCGAGGTACACTACAGAACAGTAGTCAAGATACGAAAAAACTAGAGTCATAGCCAAATGCTAGCACAGATACTCGGTGGTATAATTCCTAAAAAACTTTAAGTTATATAATACTCTAACCATTTTAGTGACCATGTCTACATGTGGCTTCCACGTGCGTTTAGAGTCAAGTATAATACCCAGGCTCTTAACGGTTTGAAAAAAGGGAACGATGACACTGTCCCCCAGATTGGTTGCCAGCATACCCTGAGATTCAAGACTGTTAATGTATCTGCAAGATCCGTAAGCTATAGCTTTGGTCTTGGCCATGTTCAGTCTGAGAGCAACTCCCTTGGCACAATTAGCAGCCACTCGCGCAGCACGCGACAACGTTTCTACACAGTTATGTTTCTGGCTTCTATCAGTTATGTTTTCTGGCTCTACTTGGTCTTGGCTCGACATTATCCAATTCAAGGCATGCCTGGAGAATCCCAGGGCTCGCAGTTTCGATAGAAGCTTGGCTTGCGAGATTCTGTAGAAGGCTTTGTTGTAGTCAAAGAATAAGAGTCACATCATAAGTCCTCTGTCAATTCCTGTCCTTACAGCTTCCGTTAGTTTAGTAGTGCAGTTTGAGTTGAGTTGTTCCGTTTGTAGCCGGACTGCTCAGGGTCAAGTTGTTTAGTATTGGACAAGTATTCAATTATCTGATCACGCACGACTTTTTCCAAAACCTTAGAGAGAAAGAACAGCAGTGCAAACGGACGAAAGTCCGAAGCTGACGATGGTGTTGTACACTTGTTCAGTGGCACTACTCGTGCTCTCTTCAAATGGTCAGGGAATACGCCTTTGTTTAGAGACGAGCCAAACAGATTCACGACGTGCTGCCCGATGATTGGCAGTGCCTTTGCAACTGCACTTTGCGGGATGTCGTCCTTGACCCTCGCTTGCAAGGAGAAGTGTGCGACCGCTGACACAACATCAGCGACACTGACTGGTTTGAATTTAGTACTATCGTCGCACGCTGATGCTACTAATAGATCAATCTCGGCGGTGTCTTCGTTGTTGGATATTGATACTCTCGCAAAGTGAGTGTTCAGTTCATCCGCCGTGAACCCATGTAACTCACCTCTGGTTTTTGGGATGAACCCTAGATTGCGCAATTCCTTCCAAATATCGCACTGCTATTTCGCTAGCAATCTACCCTGGGATTAAGCGATGCGGGCATTCTCCGTTTCAACCGAGGATTCATCACGCAATTCCAGAAACTCGTTATAAAATCCTGAATCACTAGTCTTTTAGTACCGTCTGTAAGTCGCGACACGTTTTTTGTTTAGTTGGTCGATTTCGACATCGATCCAGGGTGGACTGCCTTTGCGAGGGTTAACTCGCTTCAACGGTGCTAATTTGTTGATAGCTTCTAATAAGTTCGAGTTAAGGCAGTTCCACGTTCGTAGAAGATAGACCAGTCGTAGCTTGATAAGTAGAATTGTAGTTCTAGCGGACCGATGCTCTTATAATTCCCCTATGTAAATGGTTCGTCAGAAACTGAAGGTGCCTGTACATTAATGACTACATCTAGGATGGTGTGCTTACTAGGCCAAGTCGGTATATCGTTGTTGAAGTCCGTTACTGAGTCGTTGCAGTTCACTAGAATGGTGTCAATCCATGTGTGCGAAGTGCAGGTGTGATGAGTCATTCCGTGCCGGATGACCCGAAGTGACAGTTCAGCTGTAAGCTTGCGAACAAACTTCGCGTCATCACTGTCGGTGAGTAAATCCATATTCAAATCGCCCATAATGACTTTGTGACTGTATAAGTCGCAATATTGTCTCAGCTTGTCGACAAGATCAGAGTCCTTGAGAAAGGCAATAGCGGGGGGTCTACAAACGACCGCGACGAATACTGGTTCTTGTTTCCCGTAGTGAATCTCACACATGATGTATTCTGGTTTTTTAGGTTTGCCAGATCCATCAGTCAGCACTGTAACCTTGTATTTGTCGTGAACGTAACGTCTGACTCCTCCTCCATGTCCGTTTCTATCCTGCTGTACAAGTGAGTAGCCACCGATTTGAACGGGATCGTTGACCTTCTCGCCGTCCAGCCACGCTTCGGCCACACCGAAAAGGTGATAGGATTTCTCGCTAAGAAGTTGACGGTTTTGTTCAATGCAATGCCTGATCGAATTTGCATTGAAAAAACCCGCTCTCAAGCTCACTCCCTCGTCCGTCTTGTGAGTTTTTTGGGTATCTAGTCAATATTGGTTTATCTCTTCTAGCTGTTCTTTTCCATTATTGATTTTAATATTGACGTTATTGTTACAGCTGTTGTATGTTTCTACAATTGTGCGAAGATCTGTGCGAAGATCTGATGCAGATCTGAATGCATGTGCCTGCATGCCCTCGTCAAGTCGAGCGAGGACCTTGCCACGTCTGTGCCACACGAATTTAAAGCAAAGATTTTTGGCAACAGCCTTCAAACTTCTAAATTCTAAATATGAACTGTGACTTAATGTTTCGTTGATAAAGATGTTCACGTGGTACAGACTCTTGGCAAGCCTCTCACTCAACCGAGAGGGGTCGAAACTGCTGGTTTTAAATCGCGTTAGAGATGCCTTCGCCCGCATTATTTCATTAATTTTTACTTTACTCACAAAACGGACAATTAGAGGCGGCAGTCCGTCAGCTCTCGTTGTAAGTGCGCTGTTGCAGTCCTCAGTATTCGCCTCGAAGGTCTTACCCTTTTTCATGGGGAGAGCGGCCTGCCTTGTGCTGATAATATAGGTCTTTTTAAGAGAGGGAAGAGCGGTGCTGAGAATCACTCGTGGACAGTCGACTATTCCCGAGATCATTAACTGAGTGTTCTCCCCACCAATGCTGCTCTTCTTTCTACTGAGTCTAGAGCCGCAGTCTCCAAGAACAGGCACTGGGAGGCGATGGGACGCAGAGTTACTGTTGGGACGTAAGTCATATCGACGAGAACGAAGGTCCCGCAATTGAATTTAGGTAACATTTACTCTACTCGGAATGGCGTTATCATCTTGAACGTACCTAAGAGACACATACACCTGCGATTCGTTCACAGCCTGTTCTTAGCTGAGGCTGATGTAATTATTTTGAATGTTTTGAATGTTATGAGTGTTTATACCATCAACGATAACTTCAACTTTGGACATCAGATTACCAATTTATTTTTTAATTTTTCTATTTACTCGCAATAACATTAAGCGACCTTTATGCAGTCCCTCCACCTTGGATGACTGCTCATCAATTTCCCTCGCAAGTAACGAAACTTGGGCAATCAGTCTTTCAATCAACTCCTCAAATGCTGGTTCGGTAGTTGCCACATTACTGAAAGCATCAAGTTACCTCAGCATAAGAGACTGAAAATCGCCCTTCGTTCTTTCAAGAAGTTCGAACTGAGATTTAAATATGTCGAGCATGGTTGATTCCATAGTGTAGTAGTTCACGGTGTTTCTTATGCCAGCATGTTACAATCTATTCCTTCTACTGCTAAGAATAAAAAGATCGTGAGAGAGAGAGAGAGAGAGAGAGAGAGAGAGAGAGAGAGAAATATACTTTTTATTCATCAAAGACGAAAATTTACATCAGTATGTACCTATGATAAAAAATCAATAAATTTATAAATTTGTCGTCACATTATTAGTCACTTATTTACATTCATATTGCATTTTTCTTAAATAAAATAAAATCTTTGTTCGCTATCACAGGTCGTCAATTTATAAAGGCTAATATAATACTATATAGTCAAAAGTCAAAAGTTAATCACAGAGCTCTTCGTCATACAAGAAAAAAATAAAAAGATAACAAGAAATATATACAACACACACATTCAAATTGCACATATATCTATCGCGTCATATATAAAATACACACTCATTCTTCCATAATTCTTACAATCATTCGCGCTAATAAATACTCCTACTCTTAACATTTAACACTAAAAATAAATTAGGACTACACAGAAATGGACGAATACAATCAATTTAACACAGCCCACAGGCTCATCTCTGTGTAATCTTGGCACTATGCAGTTGTTTAAGGTGTCTGCCCAACGCCGTTGTAAATTTGCAAAATGATGGCAGACACCTCACACTGCTTGGGAGCGAGTTCCAGAAGTGCGCACCTTGAACTCTAAATGAGAATTGGCCCTTATTGATTCGCGACCCCGGAACTGAGAGATATTTCATACCACCCCTACCTGAAGTCTTGGCCTGGTTCTTTTCAAAAAACGGCAGTAAGATATGGTGGCTGCTGCATGACAATTGGTTTCCCGCCTAACACCACATATGTATCTCACACATGAATTCTGCAAGCGCTGTAGTCGTGTCTGAAGCTCTCCTGGTACGTCAAGAAGAGCCACTGAGCAATAGTCTAGGTGAAGCCGTATCAGTGCACATGACAGCTGCTTCCGTAGTGCTTCCGTGGTGCATGAACAGAATAATTTTATACTGTGAAGAGCCCTACTTACTTTTTTGCTAACCGCATTTAATTGCGGCTTCTACGTTAATCTTCCGTCCATCACCATGCCGAGGGTAGTAACTGTATCAACAAAGAGCTCGTGCACGCCGGCCTGTATCTCAATGTCTTGCAAGTCAAGGCTCTGAATCTGTTTAATGTTATGATCAGATCCGAAAATAATCGCCTTCGTCTTGCCGATATTGAGGCCCAGGCCAGCTGCCGATGCCCAATTCGACACTGCTGGTGCGACAGCTGACATGCGACTCATACCGTCACGAAGACTTTCCAGGGTCACTTAAGTGTAGGTTTGCAGGTCGTCAGCGTAGAGTATGTGTTCAACATCATCTAAGTCAAGTGCGTCTAGTAAATCGTTTATGTAGAGGCTGAAGAGCAAAGGCCCCAGGACTGAGCCCTGTGGCACGCCAATATTGGTGACTAGCCAACCAGATTCCCCATTTGTATTAGTAACGACTTTCTGTCGTCTCCCCTTTATATATAACTTAAGTCACAGGGGAACACTTCTGGAGAAACCCATCCTCATCAGCTTACGCAGTAGTTTAGTATGTGAGATGGTGTCAAATGCTTTGCTAAAATCAAACATTAACAAGATGGTCAAAAGTTTTCTGTTGCTGACCACGTCTAAGAAACTATCTTCTCGGAAGACAAAGCCGTCATCACTGGCAGTGGTCAAGACATTGTCAAGTTCTTCGTCACTTTCACTTTGCGAGATCGACACCCCTGCAAAGTGGACATTGAGCTCATCCGACGAGCAACCATGAACCTTCTCTCTTGTTCTTGGCAGAAGGCCCAGAGCCTTGAGCTCCCTCCAGATGTCTTTTTTGATATCAAGAGCTTCAAATATTCGATTCTGCAAAAAATTTCTTGTATATCTTTTGTTTGTTGTTTAGCTTCTGTTGCAAGGCTCTGATACTCCCGCCACAGTCTGTCGTCTTTGGTCCGTGCGCAACGTCTTCGTACAGATGTGCTAGTTCAGCATCAACCCATGGGGGACTCATTTTCTTTTTCGGTATGAATTCTTTTAATGGCGCTATTTTATCTATCATGCAGCAGTTTCGACCACGATCTCAACCTCTATGATATTATGGTGACTGGGAAAGGACGCCGGCTGATTGCTGCTGTACAGCACAAGGTCATTGTCATCTGTTAGGATTACATCAATCCATGTGTGAGAATCTGTGAGATGATGACTCATACCATGATCAATTATTTGCAGGTTAAGATAATCAGCTAACCGCCTAACATATTTTGCATCGGCTGATGTTTTGAGTAGATTCGCATCCAGATCTCCCATTATAACTTTATGACAAAATTCTTGCGTGTGAGAGGAAAGTTGGTCTATTAGATCAGAGCCTTGTAGAAACGGTACATGAGGTGTACCTTTATATGAGTACATACCTATATATGAGTGCAACAAAGACGGGGGAAGGCTGCCTTGTTGAATACTGCACATTATATATTCAGGTATTAACGGCCTCCCCTCCTGTGTAGTCGGAGAACTGCATATGAGGTTGGCCTTAAACGTATTGTGAATATACAGGACCAATCCGCCTCCGAGTTTGTTGCGGTTTAGTCTAATGTGTGAGTAGCCATCGATCTGAATGCGATCACCCTCATTATCAGGGTCGAGGTGTGACTCAGCAACTCCAAAGTGATGATAGGTAAGACCATCCTAAAGATGTTGTTTAAGCATGCCAAGGTGTCCCAGAAGAGAGATAACAGTGACAAAACCTGCTCTCAGTCCCCTACAGCGAACCCTCCAGCGGTGGATAGTTAATCAATTGCGACAGCCTCCTTTTGATCTGTTGTCGGAATAACAGTCGTCTCACTTTCACTTACATTTTTTGTTGTTTGTTCGGTAATTGGTACAGGTTGTGAGGTTGCATACGATGCTACTATTGCTTGGAGGTCTGCCGCTGATGAAAATTCATGAGAGACGTCCGCATCACGCCTCTTGACCAGGAAACGGCCCCCTCTATGCCGAACGTATTTAAATCATCGCAAGGGTCTTAAGGCTTCTATATTTAAGGAATGAGTCCGTTGATAAATGTTAATTAATAAAAAATTTTCCATTGATAACACAGGCACACAAAGGAAAAAAAGTTCTTGTTCCCGGAACCAAACTAGTATATCTTTATGTTTTTGGGGTCGCTGAATCCGAATCCGGTGACCGTTTGTCTCCATCAGGTCAGGTTCAAGGTTATTTAAAGGTCAAATGATGGAAAAATGGTTAAATCGATTAAAATTATTATTCCTATATATTTTGGGGGTCGCTGAAACCAAATCCGATGTTCATTTGATCCGAGGTCAAATTCAAGCTTATTTCAAGGTCAAATGTGTTTGTTCTGCTAAACATGAATTTTTCACTGCAGATATCGAAAGAACGGGAAATTTTATATCTAGATATGTATTCAATTTTTTGATAACTTAACCCCCAAGGTCATTTCAAGGTCACTTCATGTTGTTGTATGGAGGATTCATATGAAAATTGCAAAAATCAGAAAATGTGTCTTTACGGGACTAAACTACTATGTCAATATGTTTTTGGGGTTTCTGAGTTGGAATTCGAGGTTCGTTTGCTTCCAGTATGTCAGGATAAATTTAATTTTAAGGTCAAATCCAACCCGGAACTACACTGAAGGAAAATTTCGGGGAAAACCCCGCCTCGAAACAGCCGGAGTCCAGGGTACTTTTCCCGTTGAAAAACAACTCAGAAAAAATCCGAGTTTTGCCTTCACCGGGAATCGAACACTCGGCCTCTGGAGCAAGCGTATATCTGCTAATTAAAGCGTGCGCCTTAACCAACTGAGCCACGGACGCTCTTTGAAGAAGGAGAACGTTTTCACCAAGATTTCAAAGATCTAGAACGAAGATTTCAGGGTAGATTGGATGAAAATATGATGGCAGATTTCTGTTGGATGTTGCAGAAAGAAAGCACGGAAAAATGAAAAAAACGCAAGAGAAATCCCTTGCACAGATCTTTCGAGGATAAACGAGTACGATATAAAAGAAGGCAAAACGATGAAGAAGTAGAATAGTGAGATAAAAAATGCACGTTCCAGCGATTCCAGAAATATAACCGAGTGATGATGCGAATAGATTTGAACATTTTTGTTGGATTTGACCTTATAATGAAATTTATCCTGACATACTGTAAGGAAACGAACCTCGAATTCCAACTCAGAAACCCCAAAAACATATTGACATAGTAGTTTAGTCCCGTGAAGACACATTTTCTGATTTTTGCAATTTTCATATGAATCCTCCATACAACAACATGAAGTGACCTTGAAATGACCTTGGGGGTTAAGTTATCAAAAAATTGAATACATATCTAGATGTAAAATTTCCCGTTCTTTCGGTATCTGCAGTGAAAAATTCATGTTTAGCAGAACAAGCAAATTTGACCTTGAAATAACCTTGAATTTGACCTTGTCGGATCAAATGAACATCGGATTTGGTTTCAGCGACCCCCAAAATATATAGGAATAATAATTTTAATCGATTTCACCATTTTTCCATCATTTGACCTTTAAATGACCTTGAACCTGACCTGATGGAGACAAACGGTCACCGGATTCGGATCCAGCGACCCCAAAAACATAAAGATATACTAGTTTGGTTCCGGGAACAAGAACTTTTTTTCCTTTGTGTGCCTGTGTAATCACATCACCAGTATCCTGGTCAAGAGCCGAGGTGTCAACGTCTCTAGGATGATAACCTGTAATAAATTTTTTCGCTCGCATAATTTTGTCTCCTAACACACTGCTGGAGAGGGTAACAACCTCTGACCGAAGCAGGCGGGTGCTTATTATTTCTGATTTCTCTATAGATGGGAGGACACGGCACGGTATAGCGTATGCCACGTCTACACGTTTAGTGACATTACCGTCAAATATATTGGAAATTATTCATTCCGTATTAGCACTTTAATTACTGTTACGACGATACAGTGCCCTCCAACCGACCATTTTCACCCGCGTTATAGTCATTATCAATATTATTAATATTAGTAACAGAATTTTTATTCTGCACAACCACGTTGCAGTCGTATTTCATTATTATTACTGTCGTCATTATTATTATCTATATTACTAGTACTACTTATGTTACTATTCCCTCCGTGGTTGCCTCGGTTGCCGCGTGGCCAAGGCATAGACTTCCTGACATGTGGAAGCGCAGCGGTCCTCCCGGTAGGGCTTATAGCCGGATTACTTGCCAGTTCGCCGTCAGAAGATGACTAAATGGTAACGGAACACACTGTACGAACATTTACTCTTACACTCACTACGCTGCACTTACCACATTCACTACACTGAACAAAAGACTCAAACATCTCTCGGACGGTATGCTAGTCGTGAGGCAGATGCACAGAAAACCGTCCGACCCGATTGTTCTCGCGCCGGGACACGCTGGGAGTGCCCGGACCCCTGTCGGTTGTTCCCATCGGCATGAGCGAAGAGCTGATGTAAGTCTAGCTTGACCAAGGCCGTAGTTCCGGTGCGGGATCAGAAACCGGCCGGACCCTTATCAGGAAGTGCGCATTGAGCAGGGGGATCGGAACCCATATTGCTCCGGGCGAACCCTGGTCCATCGGTATATTCTGGGACCGGGGAAACGATAGCTGGGCCTCAGGGAACTCGGGTATGATAAAAGTATCCGAGGGTACACGCGTTCCCAGCTATTTCGGCCCGGCTGCCTACGCACGATGCGCGGATTAAACAATAGAGAAAGAAATATCCCTACAAAACAATGAGATGAACCAAGAGGCAGGTAAATTCCAAACCTGCGAGGAAGCAACGGTGGTAGTGGAGCAGCTTCCTCCCCACACATGGCTGGGTGGCAAACAATAGCCCAGCCGCCTCAGATAGGACCAGTCCAAGAGTTCGTGAAGCAGGTAGACGAACTCCTCAAAAAGATGGGAAAAGGGTTGGAGAGACAGCCTGGTGTCAATACCGACATCAAGCACAGTTTACCCACCCTCGTCGAGCTTTTCGACTATTGGAGGGACCGCCTGCTCACCAACACCGAAGAGCACAGCGCGACGGACTCTCTGGGAGCCGCGGCTATCTTAAGCCAGCGGCCTCAAAATTAGAGGGTACCATCGAGAGACGGTGATTCCGATAGCGCCCAGTCTTCAGTCATTGACAAGAAGGCTACCAAGAAGATCCACCGGGCCTTCGGAGACAGCCGGCTTTGAGAAGATCCTTTCAAAGAATGAGAAAGTTGCAGCTAAGAAACAGCAGCAGCAGCAGCAGCAGCAACAGAAACAACCAGAGCAACTGACACAAGAACAACAGCTAAAGCGAAAGCAGCAACAGCGACAACAGCTGCAACAACAACTGCAGCAGCAGCCGCAACTAAGAAGATCCCAACAATCAGTACATCGGCGGCCAAGAGTAGCGAGGTTGCTCAGAAAAAGAACAGGAGGAGGAGAACGCCCAGGAAGCGTCCCAAGGCTGTCCTTATCCGACCGGGGGATCGAGTCACCTACGCGGACGTTCTCTTGAATGTCCGCGAAAAGGCCACAGCAGAGTGTACAACGACTGATATTAAGTGTATCAGTAAAACCAGGGCGGGCGACGTCCTGGTAGAGTTGGGCACAAAAAGCAACAACCAGGAGCTGGGGATTATAGGCAACTCCATCAGAAAGCTAATGGGAATATCGGGGGCCGTAAAGACCTTGACACCAAAAACAAACGTCGAAGTCAGAGACCTTGACAGCCTTACGACCAAAGAAGAAGTGGAGACGGCGATCAAGAGGGTCTTTACCGAAGCAGGCCATCGTAGATATGGACCAGGAAAAGGCGGAGATTGTCCTTGAGAAGAATTGCCTGAAAGTCGGTAATATGAACTGCCAACTAAGAAGATGGCAGCGGCTCCAGCGGTGCTTCAGATGTCTGGGGTACGGACATCAAGCCCGCGATTGTCGTGGGCCAGACAGAAATAAGACTTGCTACAAATGTGGCGCGGAAGGTCATAAAGGAGCAGCCTGCATGGCTACCGAGGCGATGTGCGTCTTGTGCACTGACCTGAAAGTAGATCAAGCACAGCTGGGCCACACGCCGGAATCAGGGCAGTGTAGAGCATTTCACCAAACGCTTAGGCAGACCAAAGCCAAGCGTCAATGATGGACCGCCTAACGGTCCTTCAAGCGAACCTCCATAGAGCCGAATTAGCCAACAGCCTTCTGACTCAGAGTATATCTGAGACGAAGGCTGATGTGCTGCTAATCAGCAGGCAGTACTGTGACTGGAACGTACATATGTGGTACAAAGGCACACTTGGTACAGCAGCAATCTACGTAGACCCACGAACCATCAGAGTGGACGAACACAGGGCCGAAAGTGGCTTTGTATGGGTGAGAAGCAGAGACATAACTGACGTGAGCTGCTACTTTACACCGAACGTCCGTATTGAGCCATTCAGGCTTAGTCTGGACGAGTTGGAAGACGCGATCCGCGAGATAGAAGACGAGATCGCAGTCGCCGGGGACTTCAATGCGCGAGCATTGGAGTGGGGCATGCCAGTGCCGGACAGCAGAGGAAAGTCCATCATAGAGATGGTATCTAGACTAGGTCTGATAGTTCTCAATGTTGGGAACACGTCGACATTCAGAAGGGTAGGGCATATTGAGACGATTCCGGACGTATCTTTTGCACCCGAAAATCTAGCACGTAAAGCGTCGGATTTTAGGGTAATGGAGAATTACAACGGAAGCGACCACTAATACATCACGCTGCAGCTGCGCGATAAATCCCAATCGCAAAGAGTCGCGACAAAACCACCCCGATGGAATCTGGCCGGGCTGAACACCGATAAAATATTCGAGGCACTGCTCGAAGGACAGGGGTATTTACCGACGACGAACGCCGCCGAATACAGGGACGAAGCGGAGGCCCTCGTGAGGGAGACTATGAGTCACATTCACCGAACCTGCAACGCATCCATGCCGCCCAAGGGATCGCGACATGGAAAACGCGCTGCTTACTGGTGGTCGGACGAAATAGCGCAACTGAGAGCGGAATCGAAACGCCTCACAAACGAGAGAAGAAATAGAGGCAGCACTGTTGTCGGCGCAACACAAAGCAGCGCGTAAACGGCTCCGACGCGAGATCAACCGGAGGAAGGCAAAGTGTTGGAAGAACCTGACGGAGGAAGTCAATCGGGACGTGTGGGGCTTGGGCTACAAAATCGTAACCAAGAAACTCCACGCGCTCCCACATTACCCTTCCGACGAGAGCACCATGGCTCGAATCGTGGACACTCTTTTCCCAACACATCCGCCAAGGCAAAATCAGGCGGAAGCCGTTGAAGTGGGTGAGATATCCCTATTCTCCACCGAGGAGTTGTAGATCGCGGCCAAAATGATGCGGAGCGGAAAGGCGCCTGGGCCCGACTGGATACCAGCTGAGATCTTGAAGATCATCGCGGTGAGAGCACCGTCTCTGCCGCTGAACATGTACAACGCGTGATTTAAGGTGGGTGTCTTTGGCACTCCCTGGAAGGTTGCGCGTCTCGTCCTGATAATCCTCAAACCACGGCTACAGGAAGCTGTGCAAACTGCCGACGATTTAGCCGACAACCATTTCGGCGTCAGGAAACGGCGATCCACGGTGAACGCTATACGAGAGGTAGTGCGGCTGGGAAGGAAAGCATGGCCTGGAAATCATTTTTCCAGGAACATCGCGCTTCTCGTTAAGAACGTCTTCAATTCGGCCAGGTGGCCAGACATCTTCGACGCGTTGAACGAGTTCAGAGTCCCAGAGTACCTCATGCGGGTGATACGGAACTACCTAAAGGACCGTATCCTCCGATACGAAACAGAAGAAGGCCAACGCGAGAAACATCTGAGTGTCGACGTGGCACAGGGATGAATCTTTGGCCCTGATTTTTGGAACATCCTGTACGATGCCCTGTTACAACTCAGGCTACCGTAACGGGTGTACACGATAGCCTACGCTGATGATGTCGCTTTAGTCATTATCGCGCGGGACTTTGATAAAGCACAATATCTGCTTAACCAGGCGATACGGAGCATCTCGCGCTGGATGGGGGAACACGGTCTCGACTTGGCAGCCGCCTAGAAAGAGATCGTGCCCTTCACTGGCAAGCGGATTGAGACCATCTTCCCCATGTGGGCGATGCGGAGGTTTCGACAAGGAGAGAGGCTATGTATCTGGGACTCAAACTAGACACTAAGCTTACTTTCTTTCGTCACCTAGTGTACGTAGCGTATAAAGCGGCGAAAATGACGGCACAGTTGTGCCGTCTCATGGCGAACATGAGTGGACCGAAAGCGAGCAAGCGTCGACTCCTCATGTCAGTCATTACATCCATCTTATTGTACGGTTCCGAAATATAGTCCAATACAATGGAGAAGAACTCATACCGGATTCGACGAACTTCTGTTCAGCGTAGAGGAGCTGTCAGAGTCACCAGTGCCTATCGCATGGTCTCGGGACCCGCAGTACTCGTCATTGCGGGAATCATCCCGATCGACATACACGCGACGGAGCACAAGCGAATCTACGAACGGAAGAAAACAGGAAAGGACAGAAGAACAGTCCATAGAGATGGACGAGAACGCATCATGGAAACGTGGCAACGGTCCTGGACAGCAAGGCTGATAGAGCAGCTGGCCCCTTGAATTAACAGAGATCATGGTGAGGTAAATTATTACCTGACCCAATTCCTGAGTGACCATGGGTACTTCTGCCCCTACCTCAATCGTATGGGGAAGAGCCCGGGTTGCATCTTCTGTACCGCGAAATGCTGTCCGCCGAGAATAAGTGGGCCGCCACGGCAAAATTCGCTGAGACGGTCCTACGACAATAGAATCGGTACCTAGACAGGGCAACCGACAAAGGTATGAATGAAGCGCTGAGAGATGCTCCAACACCCTAACATAACCCAGGGACGTCGGACGACTCCATTGAAATGGACGAGGAGGGAGAAAATGGGACCCTTTCTGAACCGGGAGACGCTTATTATCTCTCATTTTATGAATATCGCGGGGCGGGACAGGGATACTTCTCCTTCTCGTATGGAGATGAATGCGCCGGTTCGAATACGCGTATAAATCAGACGGGTTAAATCTGACGCCCCCTCGAGGGATTTAAAATTATAAATTTTTAAATTTGGTTCAGGTCAAGGCAGCAGCGGTTCTTGAGACGATATTAGAATGGCACCACCCTGAGGTAATGTGATAAACGGTACCAGGGTGGGTTCCGTCAGAAGAGGAAAGGGTGGTAGGTTTTAGTGGGTCGGTTTCCGACGCAAAAGCTGCATATTTTTTTCGCGTTTTTGTTTATTTTATTTTTCGTCCGATATTATGCACACGGCGGATGTATCCCCAACCAGCTTCACACTACCCGGCTGTGCGGTTCTAGTCTGGTGTGTTTTAGGTGGCATTTCCTACATACCCTTGAAAAAAAAAATATTATTATTATATAATTATAATATAATACTGAATATTAATATTTATTTTTAATTTATAATATTCCATATATATATATATATATATATATATATATATATATATATATATATATATATGGGTCAATCCATGCCAAAACGCACACGGCTCTGCCCAAAAATGGTAAAGACTTAGAAAAACTTGTATAGGGTCAAAATTTAGGCTTTTTATGTAGAATGAATAGCTATGTGGCACTTTTCAAAATTTTCAAAATGGCGGTCCCAAAAACCCGATTTTCTGACCAGTTTTCCGAAAATTTTCCGATTAATCGTTCATAAAAATATAGATAAAAGACTAAAATTGTGAGTAAAGGTCATTTTATATGTTTTCGGGTACGCTGAATCCGAATCCGCTGACCGTTTAACCTTATCACTCCAGGATTTGCTCTAACCTCAAAAAATACCTCAAAAACGCTCAAACAGGCATAATTATGGCTAGATAAAGGTTCATGACGATGCATTTGTTCGTTTCAAGGGTCGCGTATTTCAAATCCAAGGTCCGTTTAGCCCGACAAGCCCAAAATTTGTCGCTAACCTCAAAAAGTACTTCAAAAATGCTCAGCGGGCATATGACGGCCAGATGAAGAATCGTAACCATATATTTATGTTTTTGGGGTCACTGATTTCAAATCCGAAGTCCGTTTAGTTCCATCAGCTAAAAATTTGTTTTTAACCTCAAAAAATACCTGACAAACGCTCAAATGGACAGGTTCATGGCCAGAAGTGGACTGTTATACTTTAAATCTCTACAACAACTTCCTTTTTATCACTTGAAAATTTTCTGATAATAATACTCTTGTTTCGTAGTGGAATAAAACAGTGATTGCTTGAAATTTGTGGGACAGAAGGAGCCTCGTCAAATCGTCTTTTTAATCTTCTTTGAGTGTTGCTATGTGTTACTTTTGAATAATAAAAGAACTTTATATTTTTTATTGAATGGCATGCCCACTCATAAAGCTGCTTAGCTGTTAAAATGCTGTTGATTGCTGATGCTTGGAGGCTTGCGTTCCTAGCTCCTATTTTAAGAGTTGCACCAAGGCCATCATGTGGGACTTTTCGTGAGCCGTCGCGCAAAAATGCCATTCTGCTTTGATACCAAAATCATTTTCATGATTACATAAATTTTAGATATTAAATCGATTTTTAAAATGTAGTTTTGCTCCATCAGAAAAGTAGATAATCTTTGTAACTTTGTGTTGTTTCTTTAGGTAATCAATTATCATCGAATTACACACATACACCGCTGCAGAGTCATGAGTATTTGATTCAGAAATCACGATTACATTTCCATGCTTTAATTCACCTTCATCTCGATAATAATAAACTACAGTATATACTGTGGCTTGATTATTGTTATAGTGAAAAGCTTGAGCTGCTTTTTGAACAACGAAAGCAAAATTCTCTGAATAATCTGGTAGCACAAGAATTTCTCCTGGCCTTAAGCTTCCCTTCAATTGCTTAAAATATTCTAATTGTTGTTTGTTAATATAATCATGAGGTTTTAATGATTTTAACCGATGACCAAGAAGTTCGAGGAAATTTTCAGTAGTTGTGTTTGATGTAATCATAGTTGTTCTATCTGTCGAAAGCCAAGAGCTAAAAGTTATATCCTTTACGTCTGCTTTTTCCAAACCTGATTCAAGCTGGGATCTGAGCTTATCGTAATTAGGGCAGTTTTTGCATTCGTTAAGAAAACATTCTCTATTTGAGTTATGACATACCATGAGATTAAGACAATCGGTATAGTTTTTTAATGGGAATTCCGATTTAGCCATCAGGTCAGATAAATTGATGGCATCAAGCAAAAGCTTGACATTCTCATGAATCACACATACGCAAACAATATGAGTACCATTACTTCCGGGTAAAACACAATTTTGAGGTCGTAATTGGCAAAACTTTGAAAGACCTATACTAGTATCTGGATGCTCTCCACAGAATTTGAAATATAATTCTTTTAAGCTAAACAATGTCAGTCTCTTCTGTTTGAGGACTTTTTCTCCATCAATCTCAACAGATTTTTTATTTCTATATCCTGGGAGAATTCTGCTGTTAGAATCACATTCATAGAATTGTTTCACTCTATTAACCGTAGTTTGTGGCAGCGATTTACCTATTTTTGGGGGCGGTCTAGAAAAAGAGCCATGCGTGGCTTTTAATTCTTTAGCTTTGCTGATGGAGTAAGTCGTAGTATTGAATAGAGAAGAAATCTTCTCTATTGACCATCTCTATTCAGAAAACACAGTTACACTAATAAACTTGTCCAGCACTTGCATTTTTTAAGAGGCCCATACTTAAACCAAACATTTGATGATTCACTTCCTTAAACAGATATTTAACCATACATATGAGTTTGAAATCATTAAAAACATCGTTGAAGGCTATATCATGCTCAGAATGAAAATAGTTCTGCTTACTACGCAGCGGAAATTGACGTTTTTGAGAGGTATCGAATTAGTTACATTTTGTTATATGAGCAAAATGATTTGGAGATATATGGCCATGTAATGAAGTGTACAATTTTAAAATGCCCACCCCAAAGATAAACAATATTTAATATTTAAAGCCTTAAATTTAAGAGTAACATAAATGTCAAAAGTTTGGCGGATTTGACCATAACCTTTTGAAAAAAAATAACGATTCCGTTTATAACAAATCAAGAGAAATAGCTTATTCAAAATTTCGAGTCGGAAAAGATAGGTAGTTTTATGCTCTTCGAATACGTTATCAGTAAATCGATAATATTATCTTTAAGGTATCAAAACTTTCGAAAAACTAAAAATAAAAAATCGCTAAAAAGACAAAAAGGCATCGAAAAACGAACAAAAAAAATTATTTCTGAGCCATCTTCCTTAAGAAAAAATTGAGCCCCAAAACATTAATATTTATCGTGTATATTCAGAGTAATGCTGATCCACAGCCATACATACACACACACGCACACTCACCCACCCACCCACCCAAATTTTTAAAATCGGAATTTTTTTCGAAATTTTATTTCATTTTAAAACGATTTCTTTTAAACAACTCTGAAAATGTTCCTTCCAAAATAACTTTTTCTAAATTTTTTGATATTTAATAAAACGGAGGAAATTTATTTTTTAAAAAATTAGTTTTTTTTTTAAATTTGAAATTTTTTGTAAAAGTTAAATTTTGTTCTAAATACCATCTTTAACACAAAAATCCAATTTTTCTCGAAAATAAAATAGAAAAGCGCTTCTTTTCAGCACCTTCGATTAACGAAACGAAAAATAGTTTAACAATTTTTTTTACAGTTTTTATTAAATAAATAATTTACACAATGATAATTTTTTTTGAAAAATTGAACATTTCCAAAAATTTAAATTTCTTTTGGAGAAATTAATTTTATTTAATTTTTAGAATCTTATTTACTTTGAAATAAAGCAATAAGATTTTGAAAAAGTTGCCAATAAAAGTTGAAAATATTTTTGAAATATTTTTTATTGGAAAAGTCGATGGATTTACGTTTAGATTTTTCAGTTTTTTTACCATAATAAGCAACTAAAACAGAAAAATTAAGAGAATAAAAGAATTAACTTATTTTTTGTTTCTGAACGATTTAGGAGAAATTTAACACACACTTTCGAATTAGAAATGAGATTCGAACTCAGAAGAGTTACGTCAACTAGTGAAATTTTTTATTTATTTTTAGATATTTAGCGAAGGTATACCGGTGATTGATTTGATTGTGTAAACGAGAGCGCTAGAAGTAGAGTGGCGCCTGGGGTGGGGGTGGGGAGGGGGAGAATAGTCTAGAGACTACTACAACCGGCAACCAGCGAGAAAGCTAAACAACCCATGATCAGAGACAAACGAGGAGCGAGTAAAAAACCGAACGAACTTCGAATGGTTGGCAAACCACTCAGTCGCCAACCAGAAAGACCCTAGCCTACCAGGCGAGAGAAGCAGGAACCTTGGTACGTCGAGTCCAAGGCTTTGGTCAGGAACCCTCGACCAGATGATACGATTCGGTCAAATTGTCAGGAAGTGGAACGTCAAGTTTTCTGGCAAGAAAGATCAGAGCACAGACGCATGCCTGGCGATAGTTGACGACTGCAATACCCTGGTCAACATATCAGAAGATGAACTCCTGACAGTACTGTCGGAGCTCTTCACCGATACTGCAGCGACCTGGTACCAACTTCACTAGTTTGGACAGACGCTGGTATGACATGAGCCGTCAATACGAGCAACGGCTGCTGATCGAAGCATATATTCGGACGCTAGGACCGGATGAGTTGGTTCGAAACTACCTCAAGTGTCTGATAGGTATAATGAACAAACTGTCACCGCGGCTCGAGGAAATTAAAGAATTGGATCATTTGCACAGAAATATGCGATCAGATTTAAAGAAACTGGTCAGGAGATCTGACGACACCAGTGTAGAAACACTACTGGACGCGGCGACAAACGCTGAACAGAAATTAGAACATGAGAGACGTACCGTCTACCACCAGCGCCAGAAATTTCTCTACTGCCCGAGCTGGCGTACAAGCCAACTCAGGGGCAAACGAAGCTTCCAATTGAAACGAAGCCTAATGAAATATGCACCTGAATTCGACTCTCTCAGAAGAGACAGGAGAAACGGAACAGCCGTGGAGATCGATGTTTGGTCCAGAAGGTCATACGACTTCAACGATACCTCCCCCAATCGAAGCTGAAGCAATAACGAAGGGAACGACTGCATTTCGACAAACGGGCACGTCCTCTCACGAAGGAAAGGACAACTTGAATGTGGTTACGGAAGAAAACCTCAGTGGCAGCTCAATTCGTCGAAGCTGAAGCGACGACGATAGACTCCGATGCTTACTCACGATCGTGCAGGTTTGCTCCCGAAGGATACCAATCAGACCAACCCGCCCCAAGTAGGCTCTGGCTTCACAACAGAGGAAGTCAAGCTAATACAACCGCGGAAGCGTGCGTATAGAGAAGAAGACGAAACCCGCTGGTGACTCCAAATAGGAATTGGAGATTTCACAATGCGAGCCCTATATGATAATGGAGCATCCAGTATGGTGATGGGGGCGGTTAGATTACAAATAGCTAGCGCATTTGGGAGGGACCTCTCCACGGAATACTCTGGTCGCGTCAAATTTCCCTCCCCATAACAGTCGCAGGGGAAACACGCGACATACGGGTTGGTTTCGCCCCGCACCTAGACGACGAACGTTACGTATGAGTTGACTTCATGAAAAATTTTAGGGCCACATTTGACATAGACGAAGACGTCCTGTACTTCAAGGGAGCTCACGCTAGAGTACAGCTGCAGGTAGTCACTTTAGATGCTGGCGTAGCCGCCATCTCAGCAGCGGTTATCGCCGATGTCACCGATTAGCACCGCCAGTAGCTGGAAAGCCTCCTAGACGAATAATTGAAAGGCCAAGGAGACACTTGTGGCTTAACTTGTGACATCGAGCAGTATATCATCCCAGACGACGGGTGAACCAAACCCATCAAACAGAGATTCCCTGTCTCGGAGAAGATAGAGCAGGAAATGTATCATCAAGTGCAGCAAATGTTAGAGCAAGGAATAATTGAACCATCCAACAGTGGCTGATCGAGCTCAGTGGTGACGAAAAAGAATGGCACGTACAGATATTGCGTCGATTACCGGAAGGTCAGCGTGCAAACGAGACCTGACGCTGACCCTCTGCCCTTCATGTAAGATATCTTGCGGACATTGAAGAGGGCAAAGTATATATTGACGATCGACGTCAGGAGTGCTTACCATCACAAACCACTGAGCAAATCTTCTCGACCAATCACAGCCTTCACAGTGCCGAGGAAAGGACTGTACCATTTTCTTCGTATTCCCTTCGCTTTGACATACGCGAGGGCAACGTTTCATAGATTGATGGACATGGTGACCGGTCCAGATCTTGAGCCATGCGTGCTCGCATATCTGGATGATATTATCATAATCTCTGACACTAGTCCTCGAGAGGCTGAAAGCCGCGGGACTAATTGTTAATCGGGAAAAATGCGTATATTGCAAGCACGAGGTCCGATATTTTGGAGTTCTGGTGAACCGGGACGGGATAAGGCCGAATTCGGAAAAGATTGAGCCTGTAATAAAATACCCCGCACCCAGGAATTTGAAACAGTTAAGACGTTTTCTGGCTATGCCTTCATGGTACAAGAGGTTCATGAAAGACTACGCAACGTTGACCGAGCCTCTGACTCGTCTTCTAAAGAAAAACCAGAAGTACGATTAGCTGAAAGACAAACAAAACGCATTCGACAGGCTGAAGGCACTCATCACATCAGCTCCTGTTCTATAGAGTCCTCTGCCGGATGAACAGTTAGTGGTAAACATTGGGCATTACGCCTGCAGGGTCATGATTACGCAGTGATCCACGAGAAGGGTGCATTGAACTATGTACCAGACGCATTGTCTAGGAGTTACGAGGAGTAGGAGACATCAATAGGCTCCTTAGGTTGGTCGGCAGGCACTGACGTTGAGTGGTACTTAGCCACCCTCAACAAAACGGCAATGAACCCTCGAGAGTACCCGAACTGAAAAATTATAGGAGGAAACCTGTACCACTATAAGCCCGACGAAGAGCTCGAGGACACCACAGGCGATGATGATACCTGGAAGTTAGTGGCATCAAACGAAGATCGACGCGCCATCATACGGGAGAATCACGACAACCCTACTGTAGGAGATCTTGGACGAGAAGAAACGTACGCCCGAGTAGCACACCAGTACTTCTGGCCACACATGTACGCAGACGTACATAAATAAATACGTCCGCGAGTGTGTGTTCTGTCAGCAGTGCAAGGTAGCCCAGAGACCGCCAATGTCATATCACTGGACAATTGCCACGCAGTGGGGGAGGGGGGAGGGGTGGCACGAATATATTGGTGTTTCAATATCTGTTCCACAGATGGGTCGAATGTATTACCATTCGGAAAGCAAATGCTCGAACCGTCATTAAAGAGTTTCACGAGAGGATTGTGATGCTGTTCGGAGTACCAGAGACGTTTTATTCCAACAACGGCACAGAGTTTAAAAATAAGGCCATCGATGAATACCTGATGCAGCAATGCATCTATCACACTACAACCGCCATACTGCACGAGAGCAAACCTCGTGGAAATGGAGAATAGAACCCTGAAGACGATGATCACCTCCTGCGGAACAGAATATCACAAAACGTGGGACGAAAATCTGCCAAACTTGTGTTCGCGATGAAAACAGCCAAGCACAGTTCCACCGGTTTTAGCTAAGCGATGCTGAATTACGGCAGGCAATCAACGCCTCCTGGCAGCGTAAGGCGAGAACAAGAGAGTTCCACGTCAGATTACGTACAACAAGAATTGCTGCAGGCCTGGAAAGCTCGCATGCTAAGATTGTGTGAGGTACAAGAACAATCTGCTATGCGTTTCAAGGCCGAACCGTTCAGGCCGGTACTACGATGCTGGGCGTCGAGAGGCAGTATTCCCAAAAAGAGATATCGTCTGGCGTAAAAACAGAGTCCTGTCCTCGACAGCTCATGGCATCACATCGAAACTGGCACCCAAGTATGCAGGATCGTTCATTGTAATAGCTGTGCATGGGCCCAACTCATAGAAGCTGTTCGGCGCCACGGGGCAAGTAGAAGAACTAGTCCAGGCCGAAGACTAGAAAGCATTCAAACCCAGTGAAGATCCAGCCGAAGAACTGCCAAATACCCCTGAAAGAGAAGATGTGGAAGCGTCTCGACCACCGCGGGACGAATTCCACCATAACTTCCAGGATGCTTCCAGCTACACGGGAACCTGGGTCGCCTCATTTCAGAAACACGGAGCTCTCAGACCAGATCCCCGTTTAACTGAATGAAAGGAAGGAGAGGTTGCGGCGAGAAGAGGCCAAGCGCGAACTCGCGGTCCGCAGCAGAACCGCATCAGAAGCTGCAGCTGACCTGCGATGGCTTGAACAGGAGCAGGGGGGACCCGACGCCCGCCAGATCCTGGACGAATAGCAGGCGCAACCCAACACCATCTGGCCCGCCGAAAAGTCCCAGCTTCAGCTCAGAAGCGGAGAAGAAGGAGCCGCCTCCGCAGACACCGACTCCCCCAGGTACCGGAAAGATCCGGTACCGTAGTATATACCGCAAGCCAAGTGAAAAAGATAAGAAAAGGAAGATATAAATAAATAAATTTAAAAAGAAAAGAGATTATATTGAGTAGCATTCTTCAACCCACTCCGGTCACATCTCTTTCCTCGTTCGTTCCGCGACGTTGACGTGGTGGACAGAAGTTCCTTACCGGGTCAAGTATCGTCTGGGATGGGGACGTAACAAGTCACGAATAACTCGCGAATAATATAGCGCGGAGAGTAGGCCAAGTGTCAACATCTTACAGCCGCGCACTTAAAGAGGTAGGCAGTAGAGAAAGCAGACGTCAGGACGTCGCTGAGACGGAGCAGAAAGGCCATTGTACCTGTTGCTCGCGCACCGTGCACTATGCTGACCGTTGACTCGCCGCCATCTTGAAGCTGAAATTGCTCGCTGCCTTCGGATCGTGTGTAGGTGACGAGAATTTGGTGGAGGAAAGAGTCGCCATCACCAGCAGAAAGGGAATCGGGGCGTGAGGAAAGAAGCCTCCAGCAGCAAGTAAGAATGAGAACGCAAGCAGCTGAGATAGCAGCCAACAGGGAGAGAGAGAGAGAGAGGGAAAGAGACTCTTCGCCAACGACACTCTGTCTCTTATCGTCGCGCTATATTTAATAAAGGTAAGGGCTAGCCTGGGGGTAAATACGTGCGTACGTAAGGGCCACACTACAAATAGTGTACCATGCCCCCGGAATATACGGGCTCCAAATAGCCCGTGATAGAAGAGGCCCGTGCGTGTTCGAAGTCCTCTCTGAATACGGCAACATGATCAGCGAAGGTCGTGCTGAACAAGCATGCAACGCTCGTCCTATGCGTGAATTAGGATAAATACCGTTTACGATTCCTTGTAATTATCAATATTTCATTGGTATCTTTGTGTGGAATTCCTTATTTAGTATTATTTAGGAACATATAGTTTATCTGTTATTGTTAAATTCTCTGTGTCATTAATAAACCCGGACTCGCCTTCTCCCCGTATCGAGTTAGGCCGACTAGCGAGGTTATAATACATTTGTATTGTGACTGAAGTAGTGCGACCTGAAAGCGCTCCTTTCAGGTCGCAAAAACTAGTGTATTGAGGAAACTCCGCATAAAGTCGTAATCCTCGTGGATTCGACGTGTATGTGGGAAAAACCTGCACGGCTGCATCGTGGTACGGCTACACCGGCGAGTCGCCACACCCCAACAGGTCTATTGCTTGTTAGTTAATTTGTTATTAACAAATTTAGCACCCCTTTAAATATTTTGTGCTCTCATTGTCTTTTTTTCTTTCCTTCGCTTTCTTCCTCCGGGCTTTTCCCGCATTAGCAGACTTAGAGGGATGACGCACCCTTGGTTTGCCGCATAACCGGATTTTTCCGGTCCCTGGAGGATTCGGGGTCCGCTTGGTCATCTTCCTTCCAAGCTGGAGCACCAACGACGTCGTGAGGCGCGTGGTCGCGCTCGGCGATGGCGGCCTCCTCTCTTTCACTTTTCAGCCGCTCTTCTCAGTTTTCGTAGCATATCCTGCATATATGGCAAGGGGTACGCTTCCGACCTCGTTTGCGTGTTGACCATTAGGTGAAGAATGTAGAACCTATTGGTGCTGCTCGACTTCATCACACCCGCTGGATTCGACCAGTCACTATTAGATGGCTCGATGACTTTCTACTCGAGCATTCCCTTTACTTGCTGGTGCATTTCCAGCTCGATTCTTTCAGAGGTAGGGTAATATCTCTGTTTAATGGGCCTCGTCGACCCAACATCGATGTGATATTCAAGATCGCACGTGAGCACGCACGTACCCCCTCGGTCTTTCAGTGATTCGTTCAGGAAGCTTTCTAGCTCGTAGTATTCTGAATTCGTGACGTCAGCGATTCCTGATACTCTAACTTGCGTGCCTTCGAAATATATCACATCTAGATCTGGCTCGTCCGCTGATTCCTGAATTTAACAATAACATATAAACTTTATATTCTGCAATAATATTACAAAGCTAACGATCGAAGATAACAATGAGTTTATCAGGATTAATTAACAATAATAGCAATGACTGATGAGCGGTATACAATATAAGTAACGCGCAGATGATAAAATTATACGCCCCGGTCGAGATTTGCATATGTGTACAGCGCGACCTTTGCTTAACACGCCGCAGGAATGAGAGGTATTCGAACACACGCATACCTCTTCCTCGTCGGCAAATCGTTGTCGAGAAAAATAACTGGACTCGGCACACTATTCGTAGTGTGGCCTTTCGCGTAGAACGTGTTCCCCCAGGGTTTGCCCATACCTTTATTTATTCGCGCGGCAGAAGAATCGGAGTCCCAGTGCAGATCTCTTCTTCTTTCTCTGTGTTTCGTTCTCTCTCTTCCACGCGCTGGCTTGTAGTTGCCTCTCTCGTTTTCGCTGTCTCCTCTGCGCTTGCTGCTCGATGCTTCTTGCCTCGCGTGGCGGCTTCTTCTTCTCGTGCATCTCTGCCGGTGATGGAGGGGTGTACGCCTCCATCAATAGCTTAACACCACGCAAGCGATAATCTCTAGCGAACAGGTAACGAGCGCGAGCGCGTGTTCTTGGTGGCTGGTGAAAATGCGAATATGGCGACTAGTCAGAAGAAAGCGTGGTGCGCGGACCGGGATCATCAGTGATAATGGCCTTTTCCTCGGCCTCGGCGGCGTCTCGCCGCCTGCTCTCTCCTGCCTACCTGTTGAAGCATGTGGCTGTCAGATGGCGGCGTTTGGCCCATTCATGCTCTATGCTATATTCCTCAAGAGTTATTCGCGGCTGATTACAATATATATATATATATATATATATATATATATATATATATATATATATATATATATATATATATATATATATATATATATATATATATAGGGACAAGAATTGTTCAACTTTTGACAAACATATATATGTGTGTATTTGTCAAAAAATTGAACAAATTCTTGTCCCTTCTGTCTTACAAGATAACAGGAAACTATACGAATCTCAAAAAAATAGTACTACAACCGGACTATAGTAAGCTACAATCTGCAAAATTTTCAAAATATTAAGTACTTTCTATTCTGAGTAAAAAATAAGAAACTATGCAAAATGTCTTGTCTATCCCATGTCCCAAGCCTTAATTTCATCCCATTATACCAAAAAATTTAGTAATACACTAAATTTTTTAATGTAAGTATTAATTAGTTCAAAAATGATGCGCGACCTTTTAATGCGTGTATTCTGTTTATGTATGGTTGTTTCGAAATATGTCCTCTAGTTTTGATGTCTTGTTCGTCTCAAGGGCTTTATTCAAAGAAATTTGTATTCAAATATTCACAAATTAAAATGCAACCGATTCCTACTTGTAACTGTTATATACATTTTGTAAAAAAAGTTCCCATATACTTATTTATTACTATAGTTATCGACAAATAATTAGTTACTGTTGCACTTCTACCACCGTACCTTTATTATATGTCTTGTCGGTCCAGCAAAAAATTCTTTAAAGGAGCATTTAGTTTGAAAAATAAATATTTAAGTTGAATTTGGTGCACCACATGCATCTGGTACATTTAAATAAATAAACTATTAAAATAAGTATACGGCCCAAATGTCTTGTCCGTCCAACGATTACGTTAAATGTACTAAAATAATCGAAGGCGGTAGCATCGAATACGACAAATAGGTACATAAACAACATTTTAACCTATTTAAGCGTATATCATAATCGTTCATATTCTGTAATAAGCGATGCAATTTTTAATTTATGCTAAGTAAGAGATACTTCATGTAAGGTAATATTTATCAAACAATATTAAATGAAAGTTATACTCTATTAATTCGTAATTTAAAAGAATCGGTTACAAGAAACTTTCAACATTGTAATATTTTTCAAATGCATAAAAGTGTTTTTTGATCTCGCCCATGTTAATTTTCTTTATTTATATGATTAATATTATTATATCATATTTTTTATTTTGGATTTAAAAAACTTTATTTTTTTGAAAATCATACTTTCAAACAGAGCCAACTTTGACAATCACCAATATACACGAAAATATATATATGCGCACCGATTTCTCGAATTTAGCTGGCCTGTCTCATACATACATACATACATATATATATATATATATATATATATATATATATGTATATATATATATATATCTGCATCTTCTTTTTCTATATATAAAAATACTTGTCCTGACTGACTGACTGACTGATTCATCAATGCCCAGCCAAAACCACTCATCCGATTAACTTGAAAATTTGTGAGTACCTTCTACCCACATAGTAGGTGCTCACTAAGAAACGGTTTTTTGAAATTCCACCCCCAGGGGATGGAAAGGGTTAAAATGTGTTTTTTCGATTTTTTACTATATTTCTGCGGGAAAAGGAGATTTTGAGACGGTTCTCGCGGCAAAAAGTCTGGAATAACATCAGGAAAAAAGCAAATTCTGGGTGTTTCGGAATTTTACCGCCAGGGGGTGAAATGCGTCGAATATGCATTTTTCGTTTTTTCACTATATTTCTGCGGGGAAAGAGATTTCAGGATGGTTATTGCGGCATTATATCTGGAATATCATTACTCAGAAAAAAATTTCTTAGCTTTTTAAATTTCACCCCCAGGGGGTGAAATGCGTCAAATGTGCATTTTTTCCAGCTGTACTATATTTATGTGGTAGAAAGAGATTTCAGGATGGTTCTTGCGGCATCATATCTGGCACGACATTAGGAAAAAAACAATTCGAAAAATTCACACCCTCCGTGCGTGCAAACGGGTGAAACGCTTCTTCCATTTCTTACTAAATTTTCGCAGAGAAAAAAATTTCAGTATAACAGAACGAGACTGTTTCCGTGTCGTAACTTTCGAAATGATAATACGAAGGGAACGTGCAGTGTTGATATCTCTCATGAATTTTAAAGTATGTAATACCGATAAAAAGCCGCTAGATGGCTACGCTGAGCTTCAACCACAAGAGAAATAATCGAATCTCATTATATATAGAGGCGATGAAGCCTTGAAAAGGCATTAGGAGTCTGAGAACTCTAGCCTATTGTGAGTAATATCACGGTTATCCTGCGTTGTCACGATGATTGTGGAAATATTGAGCATAAATGGCGTTATGACGCCACATAAAGTAGTTCCCATGTTGGCGGATGGTGCTTGCCTCTTCAATGCAATATCTTTTCATCTGTACGACACTCAAGTTTTGTCTCGGGAGATTCGTATTCAGATTGTAGATCATATTGTTAACAATTGGCAATATTTTTCGATCATGTCTCATGATGATATAGGAAATAATTGTAGAAATTCTGAGGAATACTCGATCGATATGTTAAAACATTCCACTTATGGAAGTTACAATCCTGTTCTTTCGCGGATTTTTGAAGCTCATATCAATGTGGAATACTGCAACTCTGTTAAATCGATAAAGTATGTTTGTAAATATATTACCAAAGGCAGTGATCAGGCTGTATTCGCTATAGAAGATAAAAAAGACGAAGTTAAAATTTATGAAAGTGGTCGATATATCAGTAGTTCCGAGGCAGTATGGAGAATCTTAAGTTTCCCTATTCATGAAAGATTTCCAACACTCTTTCACCTCGCTGTTCATTTAGAAAATGGTCAACGCGTCTACTTCGATCAAAAAGATTCTAATCGCTTGAGGAATATCATAAATCATCCTCCTAAAACTACAGTTCTTGCATTTTTTGAATTATGCCAGGTAGATAGTTTTGCAAGGACGCTTCTTTACGTTGAAGTTCCATCTTATTACACATGGAAGAAAAATAAATTTGAAAGAAGAAAACGTGGGGATGATGTCAGTGGCTGGCCTGAAGTAAAGAAAGATACGGCCTAGAGTATATACCATCCACCCTAATAACTCTGAGTGTTATTATTTACGCCTTTTGCTTCACGAAGTTCGAGGTCCACAATTTTTTTTGGAATTGAAAACTGTTGATGGCATTGTACAACCTACATTTCAGGCAGCGTGTAAAGCCTTAGGTTTATTAGAAGACGAAAAGCACTGGGATGACACTTTGGAAGAAGCAGTACTTTGTGACTCTCCACTCAGATTGCGAAATTTGTTTGCGGTTATGTTATTATTTTTTCATTTATCTGATGCTTCAAGTCTTTGGGAAAAGTACAAAGATCATCTTTCAGAAGATATTCGGCGTGAAATGGAAGCTCACTTACAAGATGGGATCATCAACTCAATGTTGAGTAAAATTTATAATAAATGCTTAGTTTGTCTTGAAGATAGTTTGTTGAGATGAGTTATCTCTACAAAACAGAGACTGTATTCGAGAAATCAGTTACGATACGAATGCTCTGGAACAAATTATAACTGATAGCGAAATTTTACTGAACGATGAACAGTCTCACGTTTACAGAATAATTTTAGAAAGCGTCGAGAAAAGTAGCGGTCAAATGTTTTTCCTTGATGCTTCTGGAGGAACCGGTAAAACATTCCTCATTAATCTTTTACTTTCGAAAATAAGAAAACACAACCGTATAGCCTTAGCTGTTGCTTCTTCAGGAATTGCAGCTACATTGCTGCAAGGAGGTAAAACGGCTCATTCTACTTTTAAATTACCTTTGAACTTAAATAAACTCCAGACACCAATTTGTAACATTTCAAAACAGTCTAATATGGCACAAGTTTTGAAAGAGTGTAAGTTAATAGTTTGGGATGAATGCACAATGGCCCATAAAGGTGAATTTGAGGCTCTCAATAGAACATTGCAAGATATAAGGGGAAATGATACATTGATGGGGGGAGTCACTATTCTATTAGCTGGAGATTTCCGGCAAATATTGCCTGTTGTACCTAGAGGTAAACGTGCGGATGAAGTAAATTCTTGCATAAAGAAGTCATATTTATGGCCTCATATTCAAAAACTTTCTCTGCACACAAATATGAGAGTTTATTTAAATAATGATGAATCTGCCGGAATTTTCGCAGAAACACTACTCCAAATAGGCAACGGAACTTTCCCGTCCGTAGAAGATGAGATTGTTATTCCATCAAATTTATGTACGGTAGTCACCACATTATCAGAACTTATTTCCAAGATATATCATGATGTGAATAATATAAAAGATAAACCCATAGATTGGTTGTGCGAGCGAGCTATTTTAACGCCAAAAAATGATAAAGCAGCTACCATTAATGAACTCTTGAATGCTTTGGAAGAACAGATTGCTGAATATAAATCATTTGATTCTGTTATTGAAACCGATGATGCTGTCCACTACCCTGTTGAATTTTTAAATAGTTTGATTCCACCCGAGTTTCCACCTTATAGATTGAACCTCAAAGTTGGAGCGCCTATAATTTTGCTGAGAAATCTTTGTCCTCCTAAATTGTGTAACGGAACTAGACTACAAATAAAAACTCTTCGTAAAAATGTTATAGAAGCTACAATAATCACTGGAAGTGCTCGCGGGGAATCAGTTCTTATTCCGCGAATACCTCTAATCCCATCAGACTATCCGTTTGAGTTTAAGAGAATACAGTTTCCAATCTAGTTGTGCTTTGCCATGACCATCAACAAATCTCAAGGGCAGTCATTGAAAATGGCTGGCATCGACTTGATAGAAAACTGTTTCTCTCACGGACAGTTTTATGTGGGATGTTCTAGGGTAGGCTCCGCCAGTAATCTGGTAATATTAGCTCCAAAAGGCAACGTCGCTAACGTAGTTTACAGAGAAGTTTTAGACTAAGACATTTTTTATTGATTTATTATTACAAATGAAACAGAAAATCATAATTATATGATTGAATAAATTCTATTAACAAATGAATTCCAGACACTCAAATCGCGGGCGAAGCTGCGACGGGGGACGCTAGTATATATATACTTGGTACGTCTTAAATGGTTAATTAAGGCGGGAGTTCTTTTAAGGTAGTACCTTTTTCGAAAATCGTCAAGTTGACACACCTGTAACTTTTTCTGGTCACCAATGACCTCTAACTTGCAGGAAAATAGTTTTAATATCCTGGGAAAGAATGCAGTTGGTCTGCTTTTGTATTTTGAACGTACATCAGAACTGTAAATTTTTTTCTAGCTTGCTTCTTCCACCTAAAGTAAACGGTATATTACTGACGTCTGAAGTACTTTAGGTGAGGTATTACACAATTCTATGTATTTCTAAAAGGAAACTGGCATTCAAACTTTCAATTTGAGCAGTCGGAGTGACTTTAAGGATATTTGGATGAAAAGTTACACTCGATTTAAAATTACGAAAATTTAGGTGAAGAATGTGAGATCGAAGCTTGTCCACGACTTGCGCTCCTAAGTATCTGGCAAGTTGCGATCTCACATTTCGTGTATCCATGCGTTTAGCGATAAAGTGCGATTGTCTATAACTGGATAGAGCCACTAACATAATTTCCAAACTTTTCCCGTTGATACCCAAGATGAAATCGTGCAAGGAACAAAATGAGCCCTTAGACATTAAAATCGACTAAAAAATAAAAAAGTTTTAAGAACTTTATGTGACTTTTCTTTAGAGAGTAATATTTTCGTCTGAAACATTCAAATTCTTGTTTTATAAAATTTGTTTTCCATTTCACGAAATACTCTTCTGTTATATTATAATGTCATTTTAACTATGAAGGCTTTGTAACAATTATATGGGTGATTGTCAAAAAGTTGGCTCTTTTTGAAATTATGATTATCAAAAAAATATAGTTTTTTAAATCCAAAATAAAAAATATGATATAATAATATTAATCATATAAATAAAGAAAATTAAAATTGTCGAGATCAAAAAACACTTTTATGCAGCTAAACAAATATTACAATGTTGAAAGTTTCTTATAAACTTTCATTTAATATTGTTTGATACATATTACCTTACATGAGGTATCTCTTACTTAGCATAAATTAAAAATTGCACCGCTTATTACAGAATATGAACGATTATGATCTACGCTTAAATAGATTAAAATGTTGTTTATTTACCCATTTGTTGTATTCGATGCTACCGCCTTCGATTATTTTAGTTCATTTAAAGTAATCGTTGTACGGACAAGACATTTGGGCCGTATACTTTTTTTAATAGTTTATTTATTTAAATGTACCAGATGCATGTGGTGCACCAAATTCAACTTAAATATTTATTTTTCAAACTGAATGCTCCATTAAAGAATTTTGCGCTGGACGGACAAGACATGTAATAAAGATACGGTAGTAGAAGTGCAAGATTAACTAATTATTTGTCGAAAACTATACTAATAAATAAGTATATGGAAACTTTTTTTACAAATGTATATAATAGTTACAAGTAGGAATGGTTGCATTTTAATTTGTGAGAAGAATTAGTAAGAATATTTTAATACAACTTTCTTTGAATAAAGCCCTTGGAATGGACAAGACATCAAAACTAGGGGTACACATTTCGAAACAACCATACATAAACAGAATACACACATTAAAAGGTCGCGCATCATTTTTGAATTAACTAATACTTACATTAACCCACTGTGTAATTTTCTTTCGTTAAAATTTAGTGTATTACTAAATTTCTTGGTATATTGGGATGAAATTAAGGCTTGGGACATGGGACGGACAAGACATTTGGCATAGTTTCTTATTTTTTACTCAGAATAGAAAATACTTAATATTCTGAAAATTTTGCAGATTGTTGCTTACAATAGTCCGACGGTAGTACTATTTTTTTGAGATTCATATAGTGCCCTGTTACCTTGTAAAATAGAAGGGACAGGAATTGTTCAACTTTTTGACAAACACCCATATAAATATTAATACATAGGGTCGATTTAAAGCCGAAGAACTACTTTGAGACCCTTGCCGGAGTAAAACATCTCAACCTGCGTACCAGATACTTTTCGTTACTCTTATACATAATCACAACTATTGCGCACTAGCCGATACCGATTTTCCAATTTTTGATATTTTTGATCCACGCTAATATTTATTTTTATATGACACGGCTACCATGAAACATACCAAGTACTTGTTTTACATCTGATCATAAAGCTGATGGTATATAACAGCAACTTTGACGCCTCATAACTCAGCAACTGAAAGTATACTCAATTCAATACTTTTAGAGGATTACTGTCTCATCATAAACTATCGCTTAGACCCAAATTTAAGTCCGGTGTCGAGGGCAACGAAACAGACGATTTTCGGGACATTTTTTGAGTCACTCTTTGGACAACGTAGTCAGTTTCAGCGATCTTTAAAACCCTTTCATAAAATACGCTTTTCGCACATATATTGTCCCTTATCTTTCCGAATTTTGAGAAACTACAATACACATTTTTTACTGCATGTGCGATTTTGTGGTATCGAAACTTTAAGTTATAAAATGTAATGATTAGGCAGAAAGTAAATAAATAGTACCTGTAATAGACTGAGAAATGGTATGTGTAGAAGAAATTTGCCTTAGCTTAGAATTAAGTTCCTCTATTCTTTTCATGCAATCTTGTTCGGATAACCGAGAAGCTTTAAGATCATCTTGAATCCGGTTAGTTAGAACCTTCTCTTCCTTTAGCTTTTCTTGGGCAGAATTAGTTTGCCGTTCTAAATTAATTGATAATTCACGGAATCGATCCTGTTCTTCTTGGAGGCGTCTTCTCAATGCAGCGCATTCACGATTGGCATCATCTAAGCGCTGTTCCGAACGTAGTTGCCCTTCTGCTTGTACGCGCTCTAAACTAGCTTTTATAGATTCAACATCTGCCTTTAATAGAGCATTCGTGTGTCTCTCACGCTGCATAACTTCTCGCTCTTTTAACAAACGTCCTTCGGAATCACGCAAAAGTTGTTTTTCTTGTCGCAAATTCTCCAATTGTACTTCTGCTTTTGACAAACGACTTTGTGCAGTTAGAGCCTCATTCTTTAACATCATCAAACTTTGTTCATGTTTACCTATTAATAATAAAACGTTATCAAATACAAAAGAATAAAAATCATAAGATATCAAAGCGCACTCCAAGGAGATTAATCTCACAACTCAAAAATTTAATTTATTAACAATATTTAAATAAAATTTTACGTACTTGGTTTTATTAAGAAAATAGAATTGTGAATTGTCATACTTTTGTTCTCGAGATATGAAAAATAGAACTTACCAATTGTAGTACTGTAGTTATTGCATTTTTCTTCTAAAATTTTTATCTGCGATTTGTAAGTTACAACATTTCCTTGTAAAAGACTAAAACGGTCATTAGCTGAATCTAGTTGAGCTTTCAACCGACAGCAAAGAGTTGAATTCTTTTCAGAGTCTTTACGCAGTCTTTCTATTTCATTATTAAGCAATTCGTCATGAGTTGACGTTTCTTTTTTATATATTCCGAAATCATTGTTGAGTTGAGTGAACTTAGTTTCAGATTCTTGAAATCTCCTTTGCCAGTTTAAGCTTTCATCCTCATTGATATCAGGTTCATTTAAATTTTGAGCAACCATATCTTTTGTTTCAATATCTTGTAGTTTAGATTTAAACGATTTATCCTTCTGAGCATCGGTAGAAGATTTACTAATACATTGTTGATACATATTTTTGTACATATCGCGTTGCGTCAAGAGTCCCTCTAGCATTTTTGATTGCCTGTCTTGAGCTGCTTGCATTTCGGATAACTGAGATACGTACCTGCAGGAAAATGAAAATTAGATATAAAAATAAGTAAATAATAATAATAAAAGCAATAATAATAATAATAATAATAATAATAATAATAATAATAATAATAATAACAATAATCTTAATAATTTTACGATTATTAAATCATATTCGAAAAAACTTGTGCATTCAATAAAAATATTTAAATATTTATTCAACAGCTTTTTCACTTTAAAATTTTTAGTAATTTTTTAAAACTGTTTTAAATCATTAAAATTAGTTATTTTTATTATTTAATTACGTAATTTGTTTCACGCAAATTATAATAAATTTTAGTTTGTATTTCTGTTAACACTTTAATTAAATAGTTATTCCTGCCACCTATGCAGTTGTACGGTAGTTTGCATTGGCTGTCATTGGCGAATACACGCGTTTTGAATACTGCTGTTAATGGGTTAAGAGGCTCATCAAAACATGTGAAATTCGATATCAATTTAATTTTATATTGTAATGTATACATATATGATATACGTGCATATGGCAAGTTCTTTAGATGCTCTAAAGAAATAAAATTAACCCATTAACGCCCAAACGGACACAATTTTTCGTCCTTTTTGGAGCGTCAATCTCGAAGGGAAATTAATGAAATCACTCAATAAAAACCACTTATTCTAATGTTTTCGGATGTGATCTTTCGATTTCCGGGGTTAGAATTGTTATTAAATGCTCTAGAAAAAAAGTATGTCTGACTTTATGGAGAAAAGTACTGAAAATTTGGGGATTTTTTTTTTTAATATTTTTTTTAGTCTAAAAAGTGCTCTAACCTATTCCGGATTGTGGAGAAAGGTGGAGGCAATAGTTGGAGTTGATGATAGAATTTTTTGTGCCAACCTCAACTGACTCTAATCTTTTCAAAATGGCGGACATTGCATAAAATCTCAATTCATATTTCATGAGATTTTATGCAATTTCCACCATTTTGAAAAGATTAGAGTCAGTTGAGGTTGGCACAAAAAATTCTATCATCAACTCCAACTATTGCCTCCACCTTTCTCTACAATCCGGAGTAGGTTAGAGCAATTTTTGGACTAAAAAAAAAATATTAAAAAAAAATCCCCAAATGTTCAGTACTTTTCTCGATAAAGTCAGCCATACTTTTTTTCTAGAGCATTTAATCACAATTCTAACCCCGGAAATCGAAAGATCACATCCGAAAACATTAGGATAAGTGGTTTTTATTGAGTGATTTCATTAATTTCCCTTCGAGATTGACGCTCCAAAAAGGACGAAAAATTGTGTCCGTTTGGGCGTTATTGGGTTAATATTTTTTATTAAAATTTTGAAATAATAACTTATAACATCTGCATCTCTAGTCGGATTTAACTTTTTTAACGTTCGAAAAAAAAATTAAATGTTTTTCCAAAATGAAGAAAAACCGCTTCTAATTGCATTAACAGAATGTTTTCTCAAAGGGAGGTCCTGCAATATCGAGTCAGATGATCTTATGATGGAAATTCACACTAATTAGAATAATGTTAAAATTATCTCACTAGATACAATCGTTTAAGTATTGCTGGTCTGAGAAAATTTAAAAACTCAAATTAATTTTTAAAATTTCTGAACGCGGAAAATTCATTAATAGTGTGTTATGTATACACATATAAAAACATAATGAGGAGTTAGCTAAACCGATGTCAATGAATATGAAGTCGTTAATAAGCAAGCCGAGTAGCGCAGTCGATTGGCTTAGTAGGCATAGCGTTCGCCTTCGGAATGAAAGATCTGTAGTTCGATTACCGACGCAGTCATTCTTCGCCCGACTTTCTTAATATAAAATACAATCCGTAACATAAGGAAATCCATAATGAAAAATTATTTTCTTTTCGTAAACGACATAATAGATTGAATGAAAATCATGCAAAGTTTTGCATACTCATATTTTTCACATATGGGTAAAAAGAGGGTGTCAAGAGAGTGAGATGCATGGTGTCCTATCTATTTAAATGCCATTTAAGACAATAAAACAAGGCGAAATGATTTTAGAGTATTATAATATATTAGATAGAAAATATTTCTTTTGTTTCGAAAGTCTTAGCGATCCAGTTATCTAAATAAATCATGTATAATTGCCAAAATTGCCAAAAAGGTCCAAGGTGAGGCTAACGCTGCCTTAGACGCCTTGCAAATTACGGGGGCAAACTACGCTATCGCTTGGAATCTTCTTCAAAAACGATATGACAATCGCCGTCTGCTAGTGCATGACCATTTGACGGCGCTACGATCCCTTGAACCCATCCCAGTGGAATCTGCAGCTGCCTTACAACGACTTTCAGACGAATTACGACGCCGTCGGGACCATCTCCGTACTCTTGAGAAACAGGTTGATCAATGGAACGATTGGTTTCTATCCTGCGCCACATCAGCTATGGATTCTGTAACTCGGCGAGCGTGGGAGGAAGAATTGGAAAAACTCGAAGAAAATGCACATGAATCAGACCCCACGTTTGTCACGCTCAGTACATTCCTTCAAAGAAGAATTAAAACACTGAAATCGGTGGCGACATCTGGGACGAGAAACGGTAAATGGGCTGTCGGGGAAACAAACTCTCGAATCCGGAAGCGAGCGTTCAACACTCTCACGACAACAGCTCGCTCAGTTGCAGCTTCAAACCGATACGATGCCTGTTCTGAGCAGCACTATATTGGATCCTGCTCAGAATTCCGAAAACTTAGCACTCAACAACGACGTGATCTGGTTGCACAAAAATACTTGTGCTTTAATTGTCTCAGAGCTGGAAATTCGGCTCGAGTTTGCTCATCAACAAATTTATGCAAGTTATGCGGCAGCAAACACCACTCGTTGATTCATATTGATGGTCAGGGAGATCAAAACACAGCTGAAAGCTGCTCCGCACCCCCAGCAAAGCGTCCCCGGAATAATACTAATCAAGCCATTGACTCGCCATCTTCAGCCTAACGGTCGGTGCTGCCCACTGCTGTTGTTCGAATTGAGGATGCCTCTGGCCACTCTAGAAATGTTCACGCTCTGATCGATCCATGTTCCGAGGCATCGTTGATCGAACAACAATTGGCTCGTCGTTTCAGATACGAGCACCAAGCTGTCAACGTCAATGTCGGCGGCGTAACCGGGCAACCTATGGATAGTGCCCGTGTGCGTGCCCAGATAAACATCAAGCCACTACAATCCGGACCGCTTGTTAAAATTGAAGTTTACGGGCTTCGGCGGCTTGGCATCTCAACTCCCTCACAGAACCTAGAGGGCGAAATGAATAGATGGTGGAAAAGCCTCAATTTAGCTGACCCAACTCTTATGACGCGTAGAGGAGTTGATCTGATATTAGGAGCCGACACTTACGGTCAAATCATGCGTCCTGGCGTGATCGTGAAGGAAGGAGTCGTCGGGCAAGAAACCATCTTTGGACGGACGTTGACGGGCAGCCTATAGGATGGACCCTTCACGGAGATCACATCCATCTGCGTAGGCATCCAAGAGGAGACCATTACCTGGCAACACCAAGCATTGTGGTTTGGAATTAATCGGAGAGAGCCTCTCTGGAGCTCGATCAGTACTCAAATCCCTCCATCGCAGAATGCAACGAGATAACTATCTACGTCAGGAATACATTCGATTCATGGAAGAATACAAACGCCTTGGGCACATGAGGCAATTGACGGACGAGGAGGTCCACTCCACTGGGTACCCTGTCTACTACTTGCCCCACCATGGCATTTGGCAACGAAGTGACCATCTGCAAAAGTTACGAGTGGTATTCAATGTATCAAGACCAACATCCACTGGTCACAGCCTTAATGACGCCCTTCACTCAGGTCCCAAACTGCAAGCGGATATGACGGCTGTATTAACTCGGTGGCGTATGTACAGATACGTTTTCTGCGCTGACATCAAAATGATGTACAGACATATAAGTATAGACCCACGCGACGTGGATCTTCAAAGAATCATCTGGAGTCCATCTCCACATCAGAAAGAGGAACACTACCAGGTGCTGACTGTTACATATGGCACTACGTGCGCCCCATATCTCGAATTGCGGACACTGTTGCAGTTATGCAACGACGAAGGTGAATCATACCCTGAGGCAGCCAACGCACTGCAGATGAACACCTTTTTCGATGACATCCTAAATGGTGGACACACCGAACAATCTGCAAAGGACCGTCGAAATAATTTAATTTCACTCTTGAAAGCAGGATGCTTCCACTTAAAATAGTGGGTATCTAACACACCAGGTATCCAGATTGGGTGAATTTCAGTACGGGTGACTCTGTTCATGAGTTGGGTGTGGCATGGGATCCAGGTGCCGATCAATTCCGACTCACCGCCCCGACTTTCACTTCCACCATTCAAATCACCAAACGCAAAGTCCTATCAGATATCGCCCGCTGGTTTGACCCGACTGACTGTCTGAGTCCAATCATCATTGTTGCTAAACTGATCATGCAAGATCTGTGGCGAACTCGACTAGACTGGAATGACCGACTTCCAGTTTCATTGAGAAATCGCTGGAGCGCTTTTACAATGCCGCTCGACAATGAGAAATCAACTCGGAAGAATTAACAGACAATGAGCTGTGGTGGCATGGTCCCTCTTGGCTCCAGCAGTCCGATAGTACTTGGCCGAGATGGCTTGGCAATGAAGATGTGGGCCCTGAGAAAACTCAATGTCCTACCATGTGCCTCCAAACGCATCTTATACGCGAGCCCTTCCTTCAACGATTCTCGTGTCTAATGAAGCTCCTGAGAGCCGTAAGTCGCCTCAAGCGACTGTTCCAACGTGGCCCATATACGCGACGCTCGGAGGGGCTGGTGCTCGTTCCGATGGCTCCCGTCACTACTGATGAAGTGGATCGGACCTACTTAGTATGCGCTCGAATTAGTCAGGTGATGCACTTTCAATCTGAAATCACCTCACTCAAAGCAGGTGAGCGAGTTCCACACGGGAGCAAACTGAAGGGCCTAGATCCATTCCTCGATATGTATAATGTCTTGCGGTTGCAGAACTCAGCCATATCCTACAACCAAAAACCCCCGGTTATCTTACATAGCCAATGCTCACTCTCAAGTCTAGTTATCGATTGGGCTCACCGGCGATCACTGCACTCAGGTTTTCGCACAACTTCCAGCTACTCGGAAGGAGGCAGAACCCGGATCAAGTTTCAGCTACGAAAGTGTGTACCAAAAGCAAGAGCCGAGCCCTTGACTCAAGCCATGCCCTCACTGCCTACTGCCCGAGTAACACCTTCACGACCATTTAGTCGCACTGAAGTGGATTATGCGGGCCCTTTCGAGATCCTGGCCCAGGAACGTAGAGGCGTTACAGCAACAAAGGGATATATTGCTCTTTTCATTTGTTTCTGCACAAAAGCCGTGCGTTTGGAGTTAGTCAGCGACCTAATCACAAACAACTTTCTCGGCGCACTACAACGCCTATGTGGAAGAAGAGCAAAGCCTAAAGAAGTATGGAGTGACAACACAACAAATTTACATGGAGCCCAGATGGAACTCCAGCGTCTCATGACCTCTGCAGCGCTTGATTGGGCTCAAATCCCCCAAAATTTAGCAGAAGACGGAATTCAGTGGCGATTTATTCCCCCGTCAGCCCCTCACTTTGGAGGGCTATGGGAGTCAGGCGTCAAATCAGCCAAACACACCTCCAACGCGTTATTGGCTCTCGTAAACTTATTTATGAGGAGTTTGCGACGTTGCTGGTTCAAGTTGAGATGCCTATGAACTGTCGACCCCTCGACACGGGCAATAAAAGTTGAAATGGCTATGAACTGTCGACCCCTCGACCCTCTGTCGGGCGATCCAGACGATTTAGATGTCCTCACTCCAGCTCACTTCCTGGTTGGCGGACCCCTCACAGCGATCTTGTCAAGGGAATGCGCGATCAATTCTGGACTAGATGTAGCCGAGATTATGTAAATGTCCTTCAACAGAAGTTTAAATGGACTCGCTCGCAGTCGAATCTTCAAATCGGAGAGCTGGTAATGATTCTTGATCCCTCACTTCTCCGATCGAACGGAAGATGGCCTTTGGGCCGAGTAATCGAGACACATCCGGGAAATAATGGTCTCACTAGAGTGGCCGTTATACGAACAAGCTCAGGTACATACACAAGACCAGTCGTCAAGATAGTGACGCTTCCTGTTAGACAGACGAATCTTGTTGTCCCAGAACCCAAGGCAGTGGATTTACGCCCAGTCACCCAGGCCCCAGCGTGCGGAATTGTTAGAAAACTGACTTTATTTAATTAAATTAATGTATTTATGTGTGTTTATAGAATAAGTGTTCTTATATTATAGAATATTGATCGTCATCTAAAGCGGGTTTGTATGTTAATACAGCAATATCTTTCTTCTATTGTTAACCATTATCCGAATAACAGCAGACAGTACAAAAACGAACATGAGCGCCCTCATGCGTCGATTGGCGGAATCATGGGCGCTGCGCTCTCCTTCTCGGCTCATGCTGAGTCTCAGTGTCGCTCGAGCGCTCGTAGCTCACGGACGTCGAATCAGCGAATCCTACTGCTATCTAATGTAAAATCAGTGTTGTGATTCAGAATAAATTGTGTTTGTGCTGCAATCGATTCTTCTCCTTCTCTGTCACGTGAACTGCCCACCACATTCCAATAATTTTTCTAACAGTAACATTCATCAGAACATTTCTAAAATGTAAAATAATTTAAATAATAATTTTTATATACGCGTATTATTTCACTCTAAATAGAATGAACAAGTCACTTCAACAAATGAGTGAATTATTCACTCTTTCAAAAAGTGAACATTCACTCCAAAACAATGGACTGTGTTTTCAGGATTGCTTGGAGTGAGAATTCATCCCAAAAGAGTAGAATTATATTGCAAAAGTTTAGAGAGCACGAAAATTACAATGTCTTATGGGACAATGTAATTTTCGTGTCATTTGTGTTACAGACTTGGCATTTGTATTACATATATAACATGCAACAACATTTCTAGAGTGACATTATTAATACATAATGAAATAGAAGATATTTCTTTGGTCCCGATAGTCTAAATATTCTGTTATCGTTGATAAATTCGTAAATTGGATATGCCACGAACACTATAATAAAAATGTCAAAAAAAGCCAATTTTGACAATTAGACATGAGTTATTTAGATTATCGGATCATTTAGACTTCCGAAACAAAAGAAATACTTTCTATTTAATATATTATAATATACTAAATTCTTTACGCCTAGTTTTATTTTCTTGAAAAGCATTTAAATAGCTAGGACACCATGCATTTAACTTTTTTGACAATCGCCCATATGTTCAATAACATAATTGAAAGATACGTACATATTTTTCAACCACACGCAATTTTCATTTGATTTACGTCTTTTAAAATAAAAAATATTTTCTTTTTAAAAAAGTTTTCATTATTAATCATATTATTAGTAAGTACACCCAAGGGAAGAAATACTTCAACGAATGTTCCGGGTAATGACCGTTGTCACGGATGCACTTATCGCAACCGTGGCGGCTCGAGTAACCGTACGCTGGCCGTGCGCTAGACGCACGATCAGCAAGGAACGCCGACTTGCCAAGGTTCCCAGGCGCAGAAGTGCAAGCTTGCACTAGTTACCTGGCGACACTCACAACGAGAGTTGCTCCATTATCCTAATAAAGCTACGACTTTACCGATCACCCAGACTCCTTGATTCTTGCGCGCCCTTCTCTGGCGGCACAGGAGAAACCCACCTACCATCCGTCACATTTGGCATCCCTTGTTAGTCTGTGTGGAATCGAAGACCTTTTTTCCCCGGTCTATTAAATTAAAAAAAAGAAAAAAGGGTGAGCGCGTGTGCGGTGCAGTGCGACAGTGCAACTCTCCAACAACCAAGGACCATGCTCCAAGACCTTACACACCTGTGGCCGAAATTGTACGCCGCAACATCTTTAGTAGGCGCCAACAGGTCGCGCAAACCAGCTATCGCAGCGCATCGGAGAGAAAAGAAGGCCGCCAGCCGTCGATCGAGAGCGCAGTGCACAGTGGGCTGACGGAGCAAAAAAATGATCAAAACTCTGTTTCAACTCAATTTGCAATATAAAAATTTTTTTTCGTTAGATCTCTTCTCGTGTATGTAGGGAATATGAATCCGTTTCCCCTCACATGTAATATATAAATATAATAGCACATATATGGGAGATATATAGCTTATATTCTATGTTTGGGATAAATTCAATATTTCTACACAAAAATCAATCGATACCTGCAACAAATTTGTGTATATAAACGTGTAGGTGTATGTGTTTGTATATTTATGTGAATATACATGCATATGAATACGTACATATGGATATATATGTGTATATATGCATGTACATGTCCATATAATTCTATATAAATGTGTATATACGCATATATAGGTATATATAATATAAAGCTATGTATTATATGTATATAAATGTTAAATGCACATATATGCATACTCACACATGTATATATAATTCATACATGTTTATTAAATTATATATATGGGATATTCCACCTAAAGTCAGCCGATCAAAAATTTGTTATCTGTGATCAAACAGTAAAATTATTGCAAATTATTAAAAAAACATAGAAAAAAAATTTCAAATTCTAAACTTAAAAGTGTACAAAGTTATGTGGATACATAAAACTGGAATTTATTTTTTTATTTTCATAATTTCAAACTTTTATGTATTTTTAAATTGAAATCCTTGGAGTTTAGAAAAAAATGTGTAAAAAAGTTATTTTTTGGCAAAATTCAGGAACAAAATGCCTAAATTTTCTAAATACTTAAAATTGAGAATGCTGATTAATATGCAGAAATAGGGCATACTTATCCAAATCTAATCAAGTACGACTAGAAAATTTTTATGATATATTGAATTTTAATATGTGTCAAAGAAAGATGGGACAGAGCCTATAAGAAAATTTATTTACAATACGTTAAGTTAAGACATATAGACTCTGAAAAACGTGTAATAAGTGTCATAACTATTTTTTAGGCTTTGTTCGATCTTTCTGCATAAGACATATTAAAGTTCATGAGAAAACGAAAATTTTGAGACCCGAAAAAGAAGAATTAACCTGGTCGTACTTGATTAGATTTGCATAAACATATCCTATTTCTTCACACCAATCAGAATTCGACATTTCAAGTTTTGAGAAAATTCAAGCTTGTACTTCATAGAATTTGCAAAAAAGACTCTTTAAATTTTTTTTTCTAAACCACAAGAATTTTAATTTAAAAATAAATTAAAAGTTTGAAATTATGGCAAAAAAATTAAATTTTTAAATATCTACATAACTTTTTATACTTTTAAGCTTAGGATCTGAAATTGTTTTCACACACACACACACACACACACACACACACACACACACACACACACACACACACACACACACACACATATGTATATATATATATATGTATATATATATACAATATATACATATATGGGACATTTTACTTCAAGTCATCCAGTCAAAAAATGTTTGTCAGTGATCAAAACGTGAAATTATCGCAAATTGTTAAAACAACATAGAAAAAAAAATTCAGATCCTAAGCTTAAAAGTATAAAAAGTAGATATTTATGTAGATATTTAAAAAATTTATTTTTTTGCCATAATTTCAAACTTTTATTTATTTATATATATATATAATATATATATATGGGTCATTCCTATAAATTTCGTCAAATAGGTGTCGGGGGGGGGGGGGGGGTGGGGGGTCGCCCAATCGGGCCGCCGATTTTTTGTGTGAAAGTACACTAGAAAACATGGCTCTTGGTAATTTTTCAGCCCCCTAGGTGCCCCCTGGCTCCCATAAAAAAAGATTAAATTTTCAAAACTAGCAAAAAAAATGGCTTTTTTCAAAAATTTGCACAGGGTTACCTAATCAATCTTTTTTACTTCCAAAAAAAGAGATTTTCTCGTCATAACGTCAGCTTTTCAGGAAAAATAAGCCGGAACGGAAAAGGTTGAAGCAATATTTTCTATGAGGTCGAACGCGAAGCACACATTTTCACGTTTTTTAGGGTGTATAAATTCGTCTGCCATTCAGCTATTTCAAAATATTTTTTACCAAAAAAAATCTTAAAATTTTCTTTGTGAAAACGCCTTTATTTTCGTTTTTGAACGATCTAAAATGGTTATTCCTAGCCAGAGTTACAGTCCTCGAAAGATAGCCTATTTTTCGAAAATCGCCATATTGGCACCCCTGTATCTCAGGTCTATCTGCCTCAATCTAGCTGAAATTTTCATGAAAAATAGTCAAAATATAGTAGAAAAAGATGTAATTATTTTGGTTTTGTTTATTTGGGATTTAGCATGTCTACGAAGTCCTCGAAGTTGGGGTTCAGGGCTTTTTTTACCATATTTCGCGTTATACGACCGACTTAATACGCGTTCCGTTTATCTGAACAGTTCAGGGCGCGGTACCATGGAGAGAAAGAAACTCCGGAACGGATCATCCGGAATGGCGACTGCCAATCAGAGTCCCATGGAGCATATTTTTTCGGAATAGGAGGTCATTGCATTCTAACCTCAATTCATAATTTAAATGTTAAAATATTATGAACTGTGCATAAATTTTAGTAGTTACCATCATTAACTCTTATTTTATGATACATTTTTGAAGACAAAATTAGTTTTAAGTACATACACTCTAAAAATTTACTTTATAGAGCAGAGTGTTCTGGAAAAATATGCTCCATGGGACACGGGGTATTTCGAAAATCGGAACGGATCAAACGGAATGACTCTGATTGGCTGTCGCCATTCCGGATAATCCGTTCCGGAGTTTCATTCCGTCCACGGGACCGCGCCCTCAGTTATTTTGCGGATTACGAAACAACTTCAACCCGCTTGTTCCGCTGACAATCAGAACTATGAAACGACCCTAACGCTGCTGAACTCACGTGGCTATATTCAAGTCGCTTACAGCTCATAATATATATTATACCGTGTGTTTATGCTTGTTTGCGAAAATTTACAACATTTTTCATGTGCGGAATAGTTAAATTTGTATAAAAATGAATGCACTAGATTCACATGCTTGTTCGATTGGAGATTTACTTAATGAAAATTGCCATGAAACCTTTTACACAAAAAAAAAAAAAGAATTAAATCAGTTGTCATCGTTTAGTCAAGATGATTTGCGAATTCTATCGTACAGAATCGAAGGTTTTGAAGCAATTACAAGTGGAACGATTTGTTCTCATCATCTCCATAAATATTTACACTATTATGAAAGTAAATTCAAGAAATGTTGCGATCCATTCCATAAACATAAAGCAAATGTAAATAGTGGTTTAAGAGTAATAACCTTAAAAATTAGTGACAACTTTTATACTGCATCCAGTATTAGGTTAAAGCCAGGTGAAAAAGTTTGTGCTAATTGCTTATTCATCATTTTATCGTATAAGTCTGATGAGATTGGGAATGCAAGTTCTGAAGTTTTGGGTCCTGCCGAGACAGCTGATACTATGTCAACAAGCATTAGCTGTGAATCAACTCCTACATTTTCAAGTACAGAATTCAAATATCATAGTCAAAATGTTAGAACTCTTGATGAAATATTGGATGTATTTGATATACAACCTTTCAAGAAACAAAAATTGTGTAGCAGCAGACTCGAAAGAAAATCAAATGTCATTATACAAGAAATTGTTGTAAAAGTTTCTGATGCTATAAATAATACATGTGAAAATAATATAGTTAAGCCGATAAATATTCAACAGTTGCAAAATGATAGTGCTGCACTCAGAGGATTTTTAGATAACCTTTTAAGTAAATATAACAAAGAAAAACATATTAATAGAAAGATAAGTTTACTTACTCTATTGCCGAATGATTGGAATTTTAAAACAGCTTCTAAGTATTTTCATTGTACAAGATACATCTTCAATAAATCACAAAAATTAAGAAGCGAAAAAGGTAAATCCATATACATTTATTCTAAAAAATAAAAAAAAAATCATATTCGCTGGTGGAAGTATTTTTAAATTGCAAGAAATAAAAATTAATAAAAACAATAACAACAAATAATGAAAGATACTAACGAACACTAAGCGACAATGAACAACAAAATTAAATAAAAATAAATACCTGACGATTCAATTATCATGCACATTATAAAATTTGAAAGTTTAAATAATAACAATTATCTATGTGTCTTAAATTATAAAAGATATATTTAATCAAAAGTCTATTTTCATTTACTATTTATACAATTAATTATAAGTTAATTAATGTGCACACTAAGACGACCTAAGCTTTCTCATAGATACACACACAAATGTATATATGAGATATTCTGTATTCAGGACTTAGGACTTACTGATAAATGCCTTTTTTTGTGTCAAATATTACAAAAAAGAAACAGATATATGTACCCAAAATAACCAGCGATGAACTCGGGGAGTGATCTCTTTATGTGAGATCTGATCACAAGTGTTCTTACCATGCGTGTCTAAGATTATGGTATTATATGCATTGTATTGAAGTAAGATATTTAAATTTGTGTATAAGAACATATTTAATTGCGTTGAAGTAGGCTACGATAAAAGTTCTCACTTAAGTTTCTTGGTTAGATCTTTCGCATCCATTCCTATTGCATAGCTGTCCATATTTTCATATAGGTATTCATATGAAAATAAAAATTATATCAGCTAGCATAAAAACCACTTGATTTATTGTTTTACAAGATTGAAACAAATTACTATGCAAAATTTCAGCTATCTAGGTATGATAGAATTCAAAGGACAGCAAAAAGAAAGTTTGGCCTTCGATACGAGTATTTGTTTCATATTATATTTTGGCTCTTATTTGAATTCTATCATACCTAGATGGCTGAAATTTTGCATGGTAATTTGTTTTAACATGTTAAAACGATAAATCAAGTTCTTTTTATGCTAGCTGATGTAATTTTTATTTTTGTATATGAAAATATGAACAACTATGCCATAGGGATGGATGCGAAAGATCCAACCAAGAAACAAAAGTGAAGACTTTTATCGTAGCCTACTTCAAACAATTAAATATGTTTTTATACACAAATTCAATACAATGCATATATGTAAAACCATACTCTTATATATGCATTGTAAGACCACTTATAATCAGATCTCACATACTGAGACCACTTAGCCATTATATGACTTGATACACGTAAATCTCATAATGTAACATATGTAGTGATTTAGCATCTACTTATATGCGGAATAAGTATTACGTTAAATTGCACTAAAACATGTATAGTATTACACAATGTATTAGACTGCAGCAATTGAACTGAGTCTCCAGACTGTGTTCCGAATGCTGGGAGAACACTCAACTTTTGACATATGATATCATGCATGGTCGAGGATAACTGTCGTGCCAGAATTTTTACAGTGCATGTTTTAGTGCAATTTATATAACATTGTTAAGCTCTTAAATATGCTGCCCCACAATATTATAATCGATAATAATTGATATTTAAGAATACAAATAAATAATGATAAATATTGAAAAATAATGAAAAATAACAGTAAATACTGAAAAATAATAACAAATGATAAGAAATAAAAAAGTCTCAATTCCAACCGTTATTATCGATAATTATTACTTATTAAATTTGACTTTATTTTTCATTATTTTAAATTATTTGTCAGTATTTCTTTTCCCTTCCACCAGGGTTTACAACAAAATATTTTATAATAAACTCATAAATTTATTGTAGATATAATATTTGATTTTAGGTGTTTTAGCTGATAGCACAGAAAAAGAGCATGTTCATTATTCACCTGAACTAAAAAAATGTATTACAGAGTATTATAGAGATGACGCAAATAGTAGAATGTGTAGTGGTATGAAAGAGTGCTTAAGCATAAAAAATCCTAACGATGAACAATCAATTTTGCTCCAGAAAAGACTTCTACTGTATGATGTTCGTGACCTTTATAGAAATTTGATTAAAGACTGTAATTATATTAAAATACCAAGTTTTTCATTATTCGCCAGTTTAAGGCCAAAAGAGTGCGTATTTGCCGGAGCACCTGGGACTCATTCAATATGTGTTTGTAGTGAACATCAGAATCTTAAACTAAAATTAAGTGCTGTGTGTGGTAACGTATCTTATAGAGTCCTATTAAGCATTTCTGTTTGTTCTGTGGACAATAAAGAATGCATGTTACATAAATGCAATGCGTGTCCTGGAAAAAAGGCAGTTCTTGATTATTTAAAAAATAATAAAGTTATAAATGAAAAAATAGCTGATGTAACTTTCAGTAATTGGACTTCAATTAATACCACGAAAAAAGACTCAAATTCTTCAGAATCTAGGGCTGTTTTAAGCAGTTTTACTGAACCAATTGACAAATTTGTCGATCAGTTAATCAATGATTTATGGAACATAACCGAGCATCATTTTGTAGTCGAAGCTCAAAAAGATTATTTATCACATTGTAAAAAATCATTGCTACTAAATACTTGCATTGCTATTATGGACTTTGCAGAAAATTATACCTTCATTTGTCAGGATTCTATTCAGGCCTTCTACTTTAGTTCTACTCAAGCTACGTTACATTCAATTGTAATATATTACAAAACTAATAATAAAACTGAATTGCAAATTATGAATTTCTGTATAATAAGTGACAGTTTGAAACACACAGCTAATTCTGTGAACAATTTTCAAGAAAAAGTAATTAAAAAATTTAAAGAGGAATGCTCATGGGTAACGACCGTGATATATTTTTCCGATGGTGCACCTACTCAGTACAAAAATAAGTTAGTATATTTATCAACCATTATAAATGTACGAATTATTTTTTAATATAATCTAAATTATGCATGTCTTATTTTTACAGAAATCATTTTATCAATTTATGCTACCATGAAACTGAACTAAACATGAAAATTACTTTGTACAACTTGTTTGCTACAAGTCATGGCAAAAATGCATGCGATGGTATAGGTGCAGTAGCAAAACGGGCAGTCAGAAAAGCAAAATTGCAAAGAGATGCAAGCCAACAAATTTTAAGTCCAAAAGAGATGTATGATTACTTAGATGAACATATGAAAGGAATAAAGTAAGTATGCAATGCAGATTATTAATGTATTATGGCAGAAAAGTTATTAGTTTAATAATTAAACGAATTACTTAGCTTAATAATTTTAGGCTGTTTTAATAATTCAAGGCTTAAATATAGAAATTTTTAGGTTATAAATATCTATATTTTCAATTACTATATAAAAAAAGAATAATTTGAAACTAATTATCGCATAGACACTAATTAATTCATTTAGAATCATTCTACTATAAAATTATATTTATAAACTATTTTATAAATCATTGTTTGTTTCAAATTTTTTATATAATTTATACAAAAAATATACTGCGAATTGTCAATTTTTATAGAATATACACATTAATTAATGTTTACGCTTTATTCAAGGTTCGTTTGGATTTCTGAAAAAGAGGTTGAAGCACGAACAAGCAAATTAAAGGCAAGATTTACAGCTGCAAAGACAATTCCAAAAACGAGAAAGTATCACGCCTTTATATCATTAAATGAATCCACTATTAATGTAAAAATTACTTCATTTGACACTGAATCGAAGACAGTAAAAATTATATAAGATTGGAAATTTGACGAGTACTGAATTGGATTAACATATATTAAATAAAGCAAAAAACAAGAATTTCGAAAAAAAATATACAAGCTTGTATTTATTATTTTTATTATTTCATTATTTTATTATTTATTACGATTTACGATGTGCACTCGATAATAGAGAGCATACATTGCAGGTTTGTAAAATATGCAGTTACAAATAGAAAAGGCGGGAATGCTCTCAGAAGCAACTGTCCGTCCTATAACGCGAAATATGGTAAAAAAAGCCCTGAACCCCAACTTCGAGGACTTCGTAGACATGCTAAATCCCAAATAAACAAAACCAAAATAATTACATCTTTTTCTACTATATTTTGACTATTTTTCATGAAAATTTCAGCTAGATTGAGGCAGATAGACCTGAGATACAGGGGTGCCAATATGGCGATTTTCGAAAAATAGGCTATCTTTCGAGGACTGTAACTCTGGCTAGGAATAACCATTTTAGATCGTTCAAAAACGAAAATAAAGGCGTTTTCACAAAGAAAATTTTAAGATTTTTTTTGGTAAAAAATATTTTGAAATAGCTGAATAACAGACGAATTTATACACCCTAAAAAACGTGAAAATGTGTGCTTCGCGTTCGACCTCATAGAAAATATTGCTTCAACCTTTTCCGTTCCGGCTTATTTTTCCTGAAAAGCTGGCGTTATGACGAGAAAATCCCTTTTTTGGAATTAAAAAAGATTGATTAGGTAACCCTGTGCGAATTTTTGAAAAAAGCCCCCCCCCCCCCCCCCCCCGACACCTATTTGACGAAATTTACAGGAATGACCCATATATATACACACACACACACACACACACACACACACACACACACACACACACACACACACACACACACACACACACACACACACACACACACACACACACACACACACACACACACACACAATATATATTAAGTAGTATGTTTTATATATTAAAATATACGAACATGGCAAAACCAATATATAAACATGTATGTATGTACTGCATACTATCATGTATATATTATATTGGTTGTATGGTATTTATCTGTATAATTTTTTGTCAGTTTTTTTTACATCAAATATTTTTTCTTTCATATACATATGTATGTACACTCGACTTAAAAAAATTCTGGTCGAATTTATTTGAATTTTTTGAAATCCTCCAATGAGGTTAGAGAATACGGGCATTCGATCCAATGAAGTTGCAGCATTTAAAAAAATCCAAATAAATTTGACCAGAATTTTTTAACGTCGAATGTACATACCGCATGATATTATGTTTGTATTGGTTTTTCTTTATAATTATATTACTTAATGATAAACAAAACAGAGGAAGAAATTTATTTTGTTTCGAACGTATGTTAGAAATAAAAAAATAATATATATTTATATATACTCGTATATATATTTATAGCGCTATTTCTTCTTCATGTTCATCGAATATTAACAAGTTTTTCATTTCCTCTGTGAGGGTTTGATTATTCTTGTTAGGAAGGGCATTAAAAGGTTCTGGAACCATTCTTTATGAAAAATTCAGAAAATTTGCTAAAAAATCCTTTGTTGCTATTTTTTTAAGAGATTTAATTTTTTTGAATAAATCAAAGTTCAAATTGTCTAAAAAATGGCTACTTGCTCATATTTATTGATCAACTTTAAACTTAAGGGCTTCAAAAAATCTGAAAAAATTTACATACATTCTAGATATCAAGAGGAACAATTTTACCAAAGAAATAAAACAAAAATTTTTAAATATCGATTTAAAAAAAAAATTTTATTGCAAATTGAGTTGAAACAGAGTTTTGATTATTATTTTGCTCCGTCAGCCCACTGTGCAGTGGTTCCACAGAGCAAGCCAACCGTCGGGCCATAATCAAGCAGCAATCAGAGCGAACCACTGGCAATAAGCCGCAAGCCTACAATAGACCAAATAAGCCTATCGGGGCCACGTAAGCCCACCGGGGTCAACGAGGCTAGTGCAGTAGACACCACACACGGTTAAATCGTCGGTGCGGACCAGCCGCCGACGCGCGCAAGACAGCCGATAACCTCAGAGCAGTCACAGCATCAGGTAGCAGCCGTCTTCGCACGCCATCACCAGCAACACCGACAATGCGCAGCCACATCATATTCTTTGCGACAATTTTGTAAGTCGATTTTTTATCATAGCGGGGAGCTTCGGGAATTTTTAAAACTTAATATTTTATTCGAGCGAACAATTTGAAAATGTCCCGCGGTCTATTCGATTCATTATCCGGCGCGATGGATCCGGCCGCACAATCCGGGAGAGGAGCGGTGAACCGAGCTCCACGCGACTCCGAAAGTATCGAGCAATAAGAAGATATTCAAGCACGCCGAAAAAGTGCTGGAACATTTAAGCAAGCTCAGCTCCGAAGCACGCAGGGCGCTAATGCGCAGTGAGATCGAGCTGATATCTCGTGGCTTGAGCAGCTAAAGCCAAAGTGAGAATGCGCAAACAAAAGCGCACGAAAGCAGAGATGTGCTTATTGTCGGCGACCGCGATCAAGCCGCGGCGAAAACGGTGACGGCGGACCAGCATCCATCAGCAATAGACGCATTGATAGATTTCAATGTAGCAGGTGCTATCGGGACGAGCGTCAAAAAAGCACCATCTGAAATTGGCCGCCAATTAGAGGAGAGACTAGCGCGGCTCTATGACGTCTCGAGATTTCCGTCGAAGAGCGGCTCCGCCGACTCCAGATCGCCCAAAACCGAGCTCGGAAGTGACGTCGAAAATTCGGCATATGGCGACCAAGAGGTTTCAGAACGCTGGGCCATACCCGATAAGTGCAATGATGGAGTAATGAATTTACTTGGAATAAAAAATATAGTGTGGAGAAACGGAGATCTAGAATTACCGCGCACAAACCCCACAAAAATAGAAACACGGAACAATCGCGATGCGAGCAGCAAACGGGACAGGATCGAGCACACCACGACACGGGCAATAAAAGGAAACGCTGCCGAAGTCAAAAACCCGAATAAAATGCGTAAAAATTGAAACAGGCAACGCGAGCTTAGTCCAAGAGAACGGAGCGTGCAGAGCGCACGGAGCGCAAGTGGCACACGCAGCAGGAAAAATACAGAGCGACCCAAGAATACAAATGGCTCGAAAACCCTCAGCGAGCAGGAGCACGTAAGTCCCGCATTACTCGCGTCGGTCGAGAAAGCTGTCAAGCGAGCATCACTCGCTGAAGAACGCGAAATATTTCAGAAAGTTCGCGTAAAAATAGAGCATAAGCAGCATCCGATTTCGCCGTCTCCGATCCATATAAAGCATTCACGGACGCAGCGATTTGGATAGCGAGGACAATCGCGCTTCGGTTCGCACCCGGAAATCTCTTAAAAATCGTGATGCATCAAGGAGCGCACATGCGAGCGAATCGCACAGATCCACGAGAACTGCGTGAGCAAATACAGAGCGCAACGAGAAGCGCGCAATAAATACATATAGCTGCACACCACACCACGAGAACGGCGTGATTCCAGCCGCGCGCTAAGTGCATGCTGGAGCACAGCACGGCATGAGCTGCGGGAGTAGTGGCATATCGAGAGACGTTACAGCAGCGGGCGCGAAACCCCCGTCAGCGATAGCTGCGATGATAGAAACGATCGGCATATTATGTACGAAAAAGAGTAATTCCGTTCCAATCGCGGCCCACCTCACGGCAGCGGTAGCGACCGCAGCAGCCATCGTGATCACAAGTGCAGCAAGCAACGATAGTGGAAGTGACTCAGCGCGTAGCGACCGGAGTAGCGACAGGCACCATCGGCGACAAGGATTCGGCGGAAAAGTTTCGTTCACCCAAGCAGTAAATTTATTGCCAACGTTCGACGGCAACCCAGATAAATTAAATTTACTTTGCCAGTTGGTCCGACAGCTACGCGATTCGTTCTGCCCCGAATTAGAAAACTCGTTAATAATTGCTTTGGCCAGCAAATTAATCGGAAAAGCAACTGACGGCTATCAAGCCAGGCTAACCAGCTATAAGTCATTAAGGTAGCTTTTGGCCGACCTCAAAATGCAGTACGTCAATATAGGAATTGCCGATAAGGTGCAAGCCTAGATAAAGATGCTGCAGCAAGAACACGGCGAGCCAGTCGGCGACTATGTCTTAAGAGTGCAGAAACTCCATAACCGCTTGCTGACAATAGTCGAATCCGCACCGGATGTGTCGAAGCACGACAAGGAAACCCGCAAGCGTTACGCCGGTGAGGGCGCTCTGCAGCAATTCATGTTCAGGCTAAAAGCACCGCTTGACCATCAAGTGCGTATTTATGGGTCAAGGTTGAAACATTTATTATATTAATAAAGGGAAATAAAATTAATTATTATATTAATTTATCCATGGAAATAAATTAAGGAAAGAAGGATTATGAGGACTTGGTGACTCTAATAATCATATACCGACTTTCTGGAATATATCACTATATTTGCAAATTAATAGACAGAAAAATCTCGATCAATATGACGCATTTATAAAATCTCGCCTAATGAGTATTAAAATAACGTTACATTTTTCATTTAGGAATTAACAATATTAATTACGATGCGCAACATTATAGTTTCAAAATCACTCGTAGCTAACGCCTATCAAAATTCGCGGACGAACCGAATTTGATAAAACGGCTTGAAAGATAATAATATGGTACTTAACTATTGACCAATGGAAACCTCGGCGTGTCCTTTTTCCACAGATGCGTGTGCACGTCGACCCTTCTACTGCATCGGAGTCCTCCGCGACTCCGCTCCAAGACACTCGTCCTCGTCAATGCGCGTATCTCTGCATGTATTTGATAATTCTTTTTACCAGATTAAACTCGATCTTTGTTATCGTGAGATTGCGCCTTTTTCAGTACATGAAGGGACGGCAACGCTGACCTTCCTCAAGGCCAGGGAGTTTGCGCGGCAGGACTCCGAAGTCAGAAGCACGCACCAGCACACCAGCGGAGAAAGAGGCTGAGCCTCATGTGCGAGTTCTATTTATAGACTCCGCGATCGCGATCCATCTACTTTCTTTTCCCAGAACTCTCTTCTCGATTTTGGGAGAGAGTTTATTTCGCGGGAAATTCAAACGATTTTAAGGCTGGTAACTTCGGTGTGTTACAATATTCCCCCTTTTCTAGGGAAGCCGGTTTACGGTTTGACTAGAAAGTACTAGTTACGTATCAGTCTCAAAATCGTTTACTTCTCTCAGTATTGATATATTCATATTTCCTTAAAAATACTCGTTATAAATGGCCATTTACTTATACTAACGCTCGAGCTAGACTAGATTTCATATCTTAATTGTCGACAATTTTCGCGATTAATCCTAAACTTTTCTTCGCAATTTATTACTCCCTAATCAAATAAATTCATATTACTTTATCGCTTAAAACGATCACTTATCCGCTCCCTAATTATCATCGTTTTCGCACGCCTGTACATATTTATATCTATATATATTTTTTTTTATTTTTTTTATTGCTTATTCTATTAGGTCGAATTTTACATTTTATTTTCGTTCGCAATCATACATTTCACTTATTACACAATATATACATTTTTTACATATGCCTTTATACTCACGGACAGTATTGCGTTACTATATATTATTATTATTCTTTTTTTTTAATTTTTTTTTATTTTTTTTTTTATTATTACTTAATAATTATCCATTTACTACGTTCTACGATTCATTTTATTTGATTTTCGTTCTCTTTCATCTATTAGAGAAAGATTTCCGTAGATTGGCACGATTGTAAGTTTCGACTGTCGCGTTATTCTCATCAGCCTTACAAAGCACACACGCGTTTATACCAACAACTCGAGAGATTCTGTATGGTCCTTCAAATGAATGAAAAAACTTATGAGTGACCTTGTCGGTCACGTTTGATAAATATCGAACACGCAGTACTAAATCGCCGACCTTTAACCATTTTCTTGGGTTTTCCACAGTTGGGTATAAATTTCGTTAAGATTCGGTTTAAACTGACTGCAGTAGTCGCGCGTTTCATCGAATATATGCAAGTATATTTCGAAAATGCATCCATAACCACTAATATATACTGCATTCCCCCTCGTCCGGCTGGCAGCGGTCCGTAAAAATCTATCTTTGGATTTTCCGCGGAAACCGAATCAAATTCTCCCTCCATCGCGACGTTGAGGTATTTCACGCGTTGACATAGATCACACGTCGCGATGTAACCCTTTACGTCCCGGCGCATACCGTTCCAGTAATAATACTGTTGTAAATATTTTATTGTTTTATATGCACCTGGGTGCCCTAGTTTGCTATGTATGTTATTTATTAGTGAGTTCGTTAAATCTCTTGGTACTACAATACGCCAGTTTTGTGCGCCTCTCTGTCGATGAAATAACACGTTTCCATACACTTGAAAATTTTCTGTCTTTTCACCTTTTGTCAGCGCTTCGAAAATTTTTTTAATTGTCACATCTATTTTTGGTTTATTTCCAATTTTCTTAAATATTTCTTTATCAAACCCTTCTGATTTCAAAAGAAAAATTAAAGCAAATGATGGATCTTTATTAATAGTGTGTGGTGATAAATATTTTTGAAGCGTTGCAATCATTATTTTTCTTTCTCTCTCTGTATAAAACTTGCCACTTGGATTTCTACTGAGAAAGTCCGCAAATATATTGCTTTCTCCACTACAATACGAAACTGTATATGTGTATTGCTGTAACAAGAGACTCCAACGAATTAATCTCGCATTCTGATACGCTGTTGATTCTAAAAATATTAAACTCATATGGTCTGTAATAATTTCGAATGGTACCCCTATTAAATACACCCTAAATTTTGTAACCGTATAAATAATTGCTAACAGTTCTTTTTCACACGTTGTATAGTTTAATTCAGGTCCCGATAAACAGCGTGATGCTACTGCGATCAGACACTGATCACCATTATTACTAATCTGATAAATTATACCCCCGATACCTCGGTCACTTCCATCAGTTTGAACTTTGAATTTCGCGCCCGGTATAATATGACTGAGACTTACATGATTTAAAAAATTTTTCTTTAATTTTTTAAAAGCTTCGGTATGCTTTCCCGTCCACTGCCACTTAACGTCATTTTTTAATAATTCTCGTAATGGGTCTATATCCTGACTATGCGATATGTGAAATTGTCGATAATAATTGCATACACCTAGGAAACGTTGCAACTGCGTTTTGTTTTTCGGCTCCTCAAACTCTTGAATGGTTTTCAGTTTTTCTGGATCTGGCTGGATTCCCGACGGTGACAATATAAATTCTAAAAACTGAATTTTTGATTGAAAAAAACCACACTTGCTGAATTTTAATGTAAAATTAAATTTTCTAAGTTGTTTAAAAATTAATCTTAATAATTCAATATGACGGTCAAATGTCAGTACCTAATAATTTATCATCTATATACATAACTAATTCTTTTAAAAATGCTAATTCAGAAAGAGCATTTCTCAGAGCTCTCATGAAACCTGCGCCGGCGGTCTTTATCCAAAACGGAACCCTGTTAAACTGGTACATAATGTTATTAAAAAGAAAAGCTGTAAATCTACGTGAATTTTTATGTAACGGAATCTGCCAGTACCCATGAGCGAGATCCATTTTCGAGAAAAATCTAACCCCGTCAAATTTTTCTAACAGCTCGCTTATTAGCAGCGGACTTTCAAGGTCATCCTCGATCACTTGATTTACTTGTCTCGCGTCTAAGCATACCCTCACTTTCCCATCGCTTTTCGTTACTATACGCAAGGGGTTACAATACGGACTATTTGCACGCTCGATTATACCAAATTTTACCATTTTCTCTATTTCCTTAGCTACCTCATCGCGTATTGCAAACGGAACAGGATAACTTTTTTTACTACTGGTTTACTTGATGTTATTCTCAATTCATGTTCATGTCCGTGCGCGAACCCCTCTTTTTCTAGAAAAACTGCTCTATTTTCCCATAATAATTTTAAAAAGATTTGTTTTTGCAACGCGTCTAACTCCGTTAGCTGCTGCGCGGTCGTTCGGAACTCCTCGTACAAATCAGATTCTGCATTTTTACTGTTATTTGTATTACTTATATCGTCACGTCTATTTCCTTTTAATATCATACAATCTAAACAATTAATTTTATTTTCTCTTAAAGTTTCAGACTCGATTTCTTTTAAAATTTCACATTCAAAATCTTTCATAATATGTATTTCATTAATATTTTTATAACAATTATTATCATTACCTTTCGATTTACCGGTAACATTATTTTTCTTTTGTATCACACTTTCGTTTTCTGCTTTGTCTAAATTTGTATTACTTTGACTTTTATCTTTTTCATATATTATTTCAATCTCCCTACATTTAAAATCATTCTTATGATGGTTAGTTAAATACATTTCATTTATTTTTTCGGAATCGATATCACTTTGTCTAACAATAAATACATGTGTAATATCGTCTTTTTTTTACAGGATTAGTTTGTCCGTGGCGCTCCGCTCGAACAGAATCGACGCATTAGATATATGATTTTTATTAATTGTTAGGATACCCTCTTCATAATTTATTATCAATTTATGCCGCCAGTGCCAGTCATCACCTAATATCATATCTGACACCAAATGTGAAACTACCAAGAATACATGAGCGCTTCTATACCCTTCAATATCAAACTCGATCCAAATTTGCTTTTTTATTGCAATAGCTTTTTTACCGATTGCAACAGAAATAATCACGTTTGCAACAGACAATTCCTTAAATTTTGCTTTTTCATTTAATATTTTATAAAAATTTTCGGATACACACGTTATGTAACTCCCGGAATCTACGAGTGCCCAAATGTTTTTCGTATTATCACCGACCTTCATATTTAACTTTATGTGCGGACAACGCGGTTCATCACTTTTCTCTTGTACATTTTGCGGGTCATTATTCCCCTCAACATCGTAGGCTAAATCATTCAATAATTCATAATCATCTCGGCGCCCCGACGGCCCGCTACTCAGTGCGCCGATTTCTAGTTTAAACGATTGCTATTTTGATCATTATTACCCCCCGAATTTATTTGTTGTTGTTTGTTCCGACTGGAATTTGGTGGTGGAAATCGCCTATCCGGCATTCGAAAATGTTCATTATTGCTACTATTCGCTTGTCTTTCAAAATAATTCTGTTGCGATGTGCCCGTTCCTGTTGTACGATAATTGTTACTTTGATAATTTTGGTTTCTATATTCATTATATGATTTGTTTTGTCTAAACGAATTGTTTTGACTATTTCTAAAACAATTATTACGATTTTGACTAAAGTAATTATTTGGATTTTGTCTAAAAAAATTGCTATGATTTTGTCTACCATAATTATTTTGAGGGCGTAATTGCCTGACTTGCACTGTCTGGCCATGCTCGGCATTTCTACTTACAAAATTTCTACTTAAATTGTCTCGCTCTCTTTGTATATTACCAAATTGTGTTTAATGCTTGTGCTACAGCATTTGTGTCCTCAAAATTAATTATTGTTAGATTTTCTTTAATTTTTGAAAGGCATTTGTTGATTGATATTATAGTTCATTTTGTAATTAGACAACTGTGGCTCGAATTACGAAGCTTCTTTAAGCTGTTTATAAAAATAAGATTGTAAGCTTCCATCCTGCTGTGTATATTTGCGTGCATTCCATCTATTTTCAATTTTAACTCTAATGGGAATAGCATAAAATTCCTCTAAGAACTCCACTTTAAACTGATCAAAAGAAAAAATTCGTTCGCGTTTATAATCGATCCACGTTCGCGCCCTTCCTTCTAGTGCGTGTTCGGCAATTATCATTTTGCGCGCATCATTTGTGATATTTTTTACCCGAAAAAATCTCTCGAGTTCTTCCAAAAAACATTTTAGATTTTTCTCCAATTCGCTATTAAATTTCGGACTTTTAAACTCGACGTTATTACTTTGTATCGTACTTAAAATCGTACCAATGTCGTGGAACATATTTCGCCTGTAGTCATCGCGCCCAGCGATGTTGTCATTTGCTTCAGGCGCAAGCGGTTGGTGCTGGTGTGCCGCAATGTCGAATTCGCGCTGCTCCAGTTCTATGCGAAGACGCTCCAGCTCAGCGCGCTGCCTTTCAATCTCGTTGCGTTCGTTGCGAATCGCTGCGTCATCGCGATCGCGACGCTTTCGCGCCGCTACCTGGGCTGCCTCAGCTATCGTTGCGTCTCTCTCTCTCTCTCTCTCTCTGCAGGACTAAGGCGGCTATCTCTCTCTTTCGCTGTGCTGCGAGCTCGGCCGCTTCTCTCTCTCGCTGTATTGCGAGTTCGGCCGTTTCTCTTTCTCTGTCCCTCTGCTCTGCAAATTCGGTAGCCGCTCTTTCTCTCTCTCTCTCTCTCTCTAGCCGTTCTACATCGTCGTCTCTCAACATGTTGGATAATAATTTTTTTTAGTATTAGCACGTGTTTGATTAAAATTTAAATTACTGTATTTTTGTCGCGATACTCTGCCTGCTCGGGATACTACCAAATTATTTTCGCTATTGTCCATTCATATTTTATAATTTATTTATTGATTATTTTTCTTTATTTATCATTAATTCTATATATTTATTTTTTATATTTAGACATGAGACTCTAATTACAGGTTCGTCAAATTAATATAATCATTAATTTCATTTTTAACCGGTGGGCGCCATTGAAACATTTATTATATTAATAAAGAGAAATAAAATTAATTATTATATTAATAGACAGACAGCCACCGACACACTGTAAGTGCGCCGCGCAATAGGTGATAACACTTGCAGCTGCAATCCGTCGTCAAGGTCAAGCGCATCAGATAACTTGCGCACGTAAGCAGATCATCCACCTGCTATATCGTATTGCGATTATTCTGAGCAACCGACGCATAAAACCAGCGACTGCTAGAAGCTGAAAAAAGATGCACAAAATAAATTAATAAGGAAGCCCTTAGCTGGTTAACAATCGAGGCAACGAATATCGCAATTTAAACAATTCGAGAAACTGGACCAACGATAGGGGCATCAATAATAACAGAAGCAATTATAGAAATAATGGCAGCAACACTCAGCGTAATGACGAAAAGATCAACTCTGTTAGCGCCAGCAACGGCAGCGGCAACAAGGAGCCGCCAAGCGACAAGCCCGCGCCCAGCAGCAACGACGCGCCAGCCAAGTAGCCCAGTAAGCAGCATATAAACTAGCTGCCCGCTCGATGCGATCCTCGAAAGCCGAGCGTGGAGAACAAATACAACCGAAAATTAGTATAGTAAAAAAGTCAGTAAGAATCAAGTTCTTTACAGCGGACCATCAACCGCCAATAGTAAACATCTATTGTTCCCAATTGAAGCAGAGACAAGGTAAGTTCTATGCTGATTGAGGAGCCGCCATCTCCGTCGTCAAGATCAGGCATTTAGAGCCCGGCAACCCAATAGACACGCAAAAAATTATAGAGATAAAAGGAGTCACTCCGGGAGCCTCTTATACCTTGGGTCAGGCCGAAGTAGCATTACAAGGTCTTAACTGCACAGTGCACGTGGTATCCAACGTTTTCCCCATTGAGAATTCGGAAATAATCGGATGGGATATAATAGATCGCTACGAAGGCTGCGTAGATGCAGCCACAAAAAGCCTTAGACTAGGCAGTACGTCCATACAATTTGAGTCGAATAAGAGATTAACCGTGCCTCCAAAAGTAAAGATGATAATCCGTGCCAAGGTTGCAAACAACGACGTAAAAGTAGGTTGGGTTCCACTCATGAATCTGCATAAAAATTTACTATTTGGTAATTTTATTGCCGAAATTAGGAACGGCAGAGTTCATGCAGAGTGCATAAATATTAGCGACCAGGAGATCTAGATTGACGCCCCGATAGTTCAATTGCAAAAATGCGCAACGAACGTAGACAACCCGCTCTCTCAAGCCGACGAGAACAGCTTAGCTGCTATGGCAGCTAATTTTTCGGCATGCTTAAGACGTATGTATGAGGCAGAAAACAAAGAGAAAAGTATAAAGAAGTAAGGGACCGAAACGACAAGCTGCTGCACAACAGTGATCTGCGGTAAGAGAGAGTGCAGAAAATCCTAGATCTGGCAGATTTAGAAGGATGCAACGAAGAAGAGATAACTTACGCAGGAGTGTTTGGCCTCGAAGAAGAGCCCCTTCCTGCGACTCATTTGATTCATCACGAAATCGAACTTAAATCGAACAAGATAATTTGATCAAATAGATTCTAATTTCTACCAGCCCCGCAGGCGAACGGCCCCGCCAACAACATCGATAGGCCCGACGGCATCGATAGTCGCGTAACAGCCGCAGCAAGAGATGGTAAACTGAAGCGTTACGTCGTTGCCAACGCACGGCCGCCTCGTGAGAAGCCACCATGGGCAGCTCTGGACGGTCAGTTGCCACCTCCGTTCGTTCACCTACTTTCATTAAACGAACATCCCTTCCATTTCCGTGAAAATCTAGTATATTTAACATCAGCGGATAACTTTATAACTTCGGAGATACAAGAGGCCTTAATAGAGACAGGATAACTAAATCCCGACGAACTGACAATCAGAGAGTTCAAGGTCAGCGAGATAAATATCTCCAAGTTTAAAGGCATCAAACTCATAAGCGTTTATGTAAAGAAATACATAGACGACCGACCGATGTGTGCTGACATCGGAAAATGTCTACGAACTCTGAAAAACGTAGTAATAGCCAAAGAGATAACGAGCTTTGCCATTATCCGGGCGAGTCGCGCCGCGAAATAAAAACAAGCCTAAACGGGAATCGTACGGATATTTAGGTAAACCACCCAATCTGCGCGCGTTAGTTAAAGATACATATCCAGCAGCTAACAGAAGATTCTGTTTAAGTTTGAATAAACATTAATTTCGAGTAAAATAAAAATCAATATCAAAGTAAGCATAAAAATCAATCGTAAAACAAGAATCTTTTTCAAGTAAAATCAAGCGAGAAAATAAAGCTGTGCGCTTATAGGAAGAAAAGCAACTATAAGCGGAAATGCCCAAATTTATATTTTTATATTCAGTAAGATTAAGAATTCTTAGTATAATTTTGTATTGTATCAATTATAGATTTTATTCTTCGTTTATGTTAAACACTTCAAATATATTATAATTATTAGATTTAAGTACAATTTTACAACATTTGTACCAAAAAAGATAAGAAAGAAGAACTCAAGATAAAGAAATAATATTATTCTTATTTTTATCAGTTTATATTGCATATTCATTTTTATTATTTTTGTAATAAGCGCATCTCGCTAAGCATATAAGGGGAGAAGCGGTCCCCACTCACATAACCCGTCATTCACGACTCACACACAAGCACGCACCCAACAGCGTCTCAAGCGCTCGCGTGCTCGAAACGCACGACATACATGCACGCGCACTTCGGCGCGGCGTTCCGTTTCAGTTTGGTTTATTGTTTATCAGGCGATGTGGACATCGTTCAAACGGCCTCGGGCGTGTCATGGATGCGCTTATCGTAACCGTGGCGGCTCGGGTAACCGTACGCTAGCCGTGCGCTTTTAAAGAATGTCAAACCCGTATCAGTGTTCGACACTAGAACTGGGAGCTCCCTTGCATCCAACCGACTAAGTCCTGGCCTAATTTTTAGGGAAAAAATCCGCAAGATACGACGGCTGTTTACAGTAGCACAGCTGCAAAATACGTATTCTCTCCTCTACATTTAACCAGCCTAGTCTATTCCTGTACGGAGTGACGTGATCCCTCGTAACACCGCAGATATATCTCGCACATAAATTCCGTAATCTTTGTGACCTAATTTGAAGCTCCCCTGACACATCAAGTTACAGTCAAGAACAGTAGTCTAGGTGAGAGCACAAGTTGCCAGCTGAATGCGTAACGCCTCGGTGGTGCATGATAGAAAGTGTCTGATCCCGTATACTGCACAATTTACTTTCCTGCTAATGGCATCTACTTGAGGCTTTCACGTCAATTTAGAATCCATAGCAATACCGAGGTTGGTAACGCTATCAAAGAGGGGAATTAAAACGTTATCATGCACCTCAATGCCAGGAAGCTGCAAATCACGTACCTTATTGACATTATGATCAGACTGAAAAATAATTGCTTTCGTCTTCTTCACATTGACCTGCATGGCACTCTCGAAATCACATCTCGACACCGCCTGAGCAACTGCTGACAAACGACTTATACCTTCACGAATACTAAGACAAGTTAAGTCCATCAGATACGGGTTCAGGAAGATAAGTTAACCCCGCTGCACAAGTCACGGGAAGCAACACTAATCAAATTATCATTTCCTATACTATGCTTCAGGATGGTAAGGTAGGCAACTGCAAACAGACAGTCTACTTGTGGGCGACGTGGTACCGGCTTACCTTTTCTGACACCAATGTTACGGATTAATATTTTATACTGAAAAGGCGGACAAAGAACTACTGCATCGGGAATCAAACCGCGGATTTTTCCGTCCGAAAGCGAACGCTCTACCACATGAGCTACCGTACTGCACTACTCAGCTTGCATGATAACTACTCATTATGTTCTTACATGTATATTTATATGCACATAACACAGTTCTATTTTGAAACATACCAAATATACCTGCAAAACTTCAGCGTGTCATACGCAAGATACAAAATCATATTTCTGTCTCGCATTATGCTTCAACCCATTAACGTGAACAACGCCCGAAACCGTATCATTGTGACCTGCATTGGTGTTAGTAAATCATGGTTTCTATTTCATTTTCTTAAACGCTGAATAAAAATATTATTAATTTTACTTTTCATATATATTTAGTAACGCATGATCAATTATTTCAGTGCTTTTTCAGCTTAGAAAGTAAAAAATAAGGCGGGCAATCGAACAAATAGTACATTATGTAACAAGGGTAGAAAGTCGAACATTTTACTGTATCCCTCGAGGGAAAAATCGACTTTTTTCTGGAGTTGCATATAGTACTTTTTTATGCCCATCTCAACTGTGGACACTTTTTGACTTGGAAAGCGGGACTAATGGACTGTTAAAAGACAATATTGTTCAAAGACAATAAAAAATCAGCGTTGTTGGTAGAACTTGATGAAATAAAGGAATTTGGACTAGTATTTAGTAGTCATTATTTTTCCGCAAATGCGATTTGCGGGAACAATGTAATTTTTTTCCCGCTAATCATTTTTGCAAAATGTGTAATTTTGGTCTCGCTTTTCAGAGAAAAAGTGGCCATTTTCGTTGAGATGGGTATACATAGATTTTATTCCCGACTCAACCGTAATGGCCACTTTATTGACCTGAAAAGTGGGACAAAAGTAGCATATTACTTTTTTCCCGCAAATGCATTTTTTAAAATTATTTTTCTCTCTATTAATATACATTTTCAATAAATTCTAGTTCTTACCGAAGTCCATCTTTTTAAGTTAATAAAGTGGCCACAGTTAAGTCGGGAATAAACTTCTGTATACAATATGGGAATAAAGTCGAGAATAATATTCAACTTTATTCCCTTGTCACATAATGTATTATGACGTTACTACTACTAATGCACGGAATATAGCCGGAGTAAGGAAAATGTTAGACGTAGAAGAATATTTGGATAGTTTTGAGATAATTGCATTGCAAGAAACGTGATTAGAAAAAAGCAAAGAGAAGGAACGGTTCGGTAAATTGAACAAAAAGTGTATCTGGGAAGCGAAGGGGACGGTTAGAGAAAAAAAGAAAGAAAGAGCTAAAGGGGGTGTGTGGGGGTTGGTAATAGTAGATATAAAGAAAAATGTAAAAATAGATAAAGTAGATGAGTTGAGATGTGGGTTAACTATAAAAGGTATACAAATAAAGGAAGAAAAGAGTTTAAGCGTAATAATTGTACATATAAATGGAAATATGGACGCAGCGATAAAAGAAATTAAAAACATTGCGGAAAAATTAATAAAAGAAGGAGAGCAGATTGTAATGATAGGAGACTTCAATGCGAGGATAGGAAATTGTCAAATAAATAAAGAAGGGGAAAGAGAAAGATCCAGAACCGGAAGGTAGAAAATTATTGAAGAGCTGTGAGGAACTAGGATTGATTATAAAGGATAGGAGCATATAGGGGGACTGGGGAGGGAAACAAACCTTTGTAGGAAGTAATAACTACTCAGTGCTTGACCTCCTATTAGAGAGAGAAAATGAGGAGGGAAGTGTGATAGAGAAAATGTTAATAAGAGAGACGGTAGAAACTGCCCATATACCGGTTAAAATAGAAATCAGAAGAAGGGAAGATGATAGTATGAGCGAGGATGAGGCAAACGGGAGTGGAATGGCAGTAGAGAGGTTGAGATGGGTAGAAGGGAGGGGAATGAAATACAGGGAAGAAGTGGAAAGTCGGGCGGAAAGGATTAGCGAGGGGGAAGTGGAGGTACAAGAGAGATGGGAACGTCTGTTAAATACGATTTGTGAAACAAGTAGAGAGATAGGTTTAGCCAGAAAGAGCGGTAACAGGACAGGGAGAGGAAAATTGGGAGATATTCGAACAGAAAAAGAGGGGTTGGGAAACCTTAAAAAAAGTGAGCTGTCACGGCACGCCTGGCAAATGTGAAACATAGAAATAGAAGGTTATTGGAAAATAAATAATTGAGTTTTATAAGAAAAGGATGCAATGGAAATGAATACACCAATATCGAAGAAAGTTACAATGAAAGAAGAAATATATATTATATTTATGTTATTAAGACGATTTTATTATTGACATGAAAATATATATAGAAAACAATAATGTTACAAATAAAGTTCTACAACTCAGTAGCATCAGATATTTCTGCAATAGTAACACTCGATGATGTTTTCATAAGGAACTGATTCTATTATATCAAAATCTAAAGAACTTGCAGGGGCCTGTAAATTCTGTTGTCTTCGGTAATTGTCTCTTCTGCGCTTGTTGATTTCTTCTCGTTGTGTATTTCGGTATCGTTAAACGCGTTTGTTTTGTAAATTATTTTTATTGTTCAGTCTAAAATTTGAGAGACATTAATTTAGTAAAGAAAATCAAGTTATAAATAGTTAGATACATAAATCTGTTTTAAAGTCAATTAACCCGACTGGTTCGATTGGTATTTGATTTGATGTATTTGGTTCATTTCTAGCTTCAATTATAATATCCCCTATCTCCTGCGATTCTTGAGCAATTGAAAATAAATAAATGTAATTATTGATAAAAATTAATAGAAAGTAGGGCTATATTGAGCTTATCAAAAAATAGGGAGAGAGAAAGAGAAAGACGTATTTATGTATATAAATATATTATGTGTGTTCGTGTGCGTGTGTTTACACGTGAGTTTTCCTGCATTTTAGGTTAGATGTTGAGTATATAATAATCGCCTCTATAGTCGAGATGGAACTAATGGATTTCACAAGACAGTATGTATCTGTTGCATGATGCAGTAAAAGAAAGAGAGCCTACGATGAGTGTTACAGTAAAACAACATTTTCTGGAAAACCAAGATCTGGAGAGCACTAGTATCGTTGCCGTTGCTGTAGCACTGTCAGTCTTGACACACACCGTTTAGCGTAGTGAAACTCATGTCTCGATAGTCGAAATGGAACTGAAGAATTTCGCAAGATTGGATGTAACTGTTGCCATGCAAAAATCTGCTGACAATGCCGGAGTGTGAAAAGGTTCGCTCGCGCATGGGCACAAACTATACATACGTCCACACACAGGATAACTTCCTACGATATGATCCATGAAAATACACGTACCCGCGTTTTATTGGCCAGTGGTAATGCTGACGCCTGAGTCATCGGCTGCTGATAACGTTGCGTTATCGATCATCGGTAAGGTACATTCCTGGGTTCACTACAAATCATAAATTTAGCATTTGTGTGCCGTGAGTAACTGGTGCACTGTAGAAATCTTATATGATGCGCGCAAATGCTAACGATACTAGCGCCCTCCACATCTTGGTTTTCAAGAAAATTCTGTTCTACTGTAACACTCGTCGTAGGCTCTCTTTCTTTTACTGCATCATGCCACAGATACATACTATCTTGTGAAATCCATTAGCTCCATCTCAACTATCGAGGTGCGAGGTACACTGCGAGCATATGACAATGATACTAACGCCCTCCAGATCTCGATTGTTTTCAGAAAGTTCTGTTTTACTGTGACAGTCCCCGCAGAACTGTCTCTCGCTCTCTCTCTTGCTGAATATCTTTCTCGATACACATGGTCCGTATCAAGGCCATATTTCTCCCACTGAAGTTTTCGTGTGTATATGTGTGTATGTATAGTTCGTGCGCATGTGCGAGCTGTGGAAGCTCCGATGCCTCCTTCCTTCATTCCGTCACTGATAGCACCTTTTGCATGGTAACAAAAACCCTCTCTTCCGCGACATCCTTTAGTTCCATCTCGACTATCGAGATGCGAGGTTTACTGCGCGAATCGCTGTGCGTATGCTATTTCTTTACTTCATCGAGTTCCGTTAAGTTGACAAGGCGCTGACTGTGAACGGTCTAGTTAATTGTCTGTCTAACCTCTTTATACATTTGTGTGTTAATTGTACATTCTCTTAAAACAATCGCTTTGTTTCTCGGCAAGACCAGGGCGCGTTCGCGTACTATGAGTGCACCGATGCTACTACCTAGCAGATTCCGTGTCACCCCTCTAAACGGACGGAACTAATCGGTATTCTGCTGAGTATCGCTTCGTCAGTCGTAGGTATTTCGCTATGTTAAATCCGCGCATGCACAGACAGGCAATTAAGACGACACTAACGCCATCCGAAACACGGCTGTCGAGAGAATTCTGTCGGTTTACGTCAGTCATAGTCGAATCTCTTGCGCAACGACCCTAATCTCGTGTTCCTTTACATGAGCATTTGTACAGCTATATTCTACTCTTACTAACATTTGCATGCTTAATCGCATAGTTTTATCCCCTGAAATTTTCAAACAATACATTTTCGAGATATTGATTTATACACAAGATTGTGTGTGTTGTCTCTCTCTCTCTCTCTCTCTCTCTCTCTCTCTCTCTCTCTCTCTCTCTCTCTCTCTCTCTCCCTCACTCTCTATATCTCTCTCGATGTCTTTTTTGGTATCAAGAGCTTCAAATATTCTATTTCGCAGAAAATTTATTCTCTCTCTCTCTCTCGAGAGAGAGAGAGAGAGAGAGAGACAGAGAAAAATTTTTCTGCGAAATAGAATATCTATTTCGAGAGAGAGAAAGAGAGAGAGGGAAAGAGAAAAAATTTTCTGTGAAATAGAATATCTCGAGAGAGAGAGAGAGAGAGAGAGAGGGGGGGAGAGAGAGAGAGAGAGCGGGGGGGGGGAGAGAGAGAGAGAGAGAGAGAGGGGGGGGGGAGAGAGAGAGAGAGAGGGGGGGAGAGAGAGAGAGAGAGAGAGAGAGAGAGAGAGACAGAGACGTGAAACTATGAAGCTCCTCTCTTGTTTTTTGCAGAAGGCCCAGAGCCTTGAGCTCTTTCCAGATGTCTGCGAAATAGAATATTTGAAGCTCTTGATACCAAAAAAGACATCTGGAAAGAGCTCAACGCTCTGGGCCTTCTGCCAAAAACAAGAGAGGAGCTTCATAGTTTCACGTCGGAAGAGCTCAATGCCCACTTTGCGGGGGTGTCGATCTAACAAAGTGAAAGTGATGAAGAACTTGACAATGTCTTGACCACTGCCAGTGATGACGGCTTTGTCTTTCGAGAAGTTAGCTTCTCAGACGTGGTCCTGGCTATTCTCGTCATAGGCTAGAGGAGAAGACAGCATCCCCCAAAGTATAGTGGCTAAGGCTCTTTCATTTGTGGGAGATCACATTGTTAAAATCTTCAACTCCTCCTTGTCCAGTGGCATTTTTCCGGGAACTTGAAAGGGAGCTGAATTGGTGCCTTTGAAGAAGAAGCCTGTCCCATCCACGGTGTCAGACTTTCGACCAATTGCTCTGCTGAGGTTCCTTTCCAAAGTCCCGGAAAAATAGTACATGACCAAATAACTGACTTTTTACGGGAAAACATCACTTTGGACCTGATGCAGACTGGTTTTCGACAGCATCACAGTACACAGAGAGCACTACTAAAGTTCTAAGTAAAGCATTCGACACCATCTCACACACAAAATTATTACGCAAGCTGATGCGCATGGGTTTCTCCAGGAGTGTTCTCCTGTGGCTTAAATCATTTATAATGGGGAGACGGCAGAAAGTCGTCACTAATACAAAAGGGGAATCTGATTGGCTAACCACCAATCTTGGCGTGCCACAGGGCTCAGTCCTGGAAACCCTTGTTTTTCAGCCTTTAGATAAATAACTTACAAGACGCACTCAACTTAGATGGTGTAGAACACATACTCTACGCTGACGACCTGCAAACCTACACTCAAGTAATCCTGGCAGGTCATCGTGTTGGTATCGGTCGTATGTCGGCTGTAGCGCGAGCAGTGTCGAATTGGGCATCGTCAGCTAGCCTGCGCCTCAATGTCGGCAAGACAAAGGTAATTATCTTCGCATCTAATCATAACAACAGGTTCAGAACCTTGACTTGGAAGGCATTGAGATACGGACTGGCGTATACGTGCCCTTTGTTGATACCGTTACTAACCTCGGCGTGGTGATGGGCGGAAGGTTAACATGGAAGCCGCAATTAAATGCGATCAGTAAGAAAGTAACTAGAGCTATGTATAGTCTCAAATTATTCCGTTCTTGCACCATGGAGGTATTAGGAAGCAGCTGGCATGTGCACTGGTACTGCCTCACATAGACTACTGCTCAGTGGTTCTTCTTGACGTATCAGAGGAGCTTCAGACATGACTACAACACTTACAGAATTTATGTATGAGATACATATGTGGTGTTAGGCGTTATGAGCATATCACCTCCTACAGGGAGGGACTGGACTGGCTAGACTTAAAGGCGAGAATGGAGTATATTATGGGGCTGTTGCTTTACAAAGCGATAGCCATGCGGCAGCCACCATATCTTACTGCCCTTTTTGAAAAAAAAACCAGGCCAGGACTTCCGGTAGGGGTGTTTCCGGGGTCGCGTACCGATAAGGGCCTTCTCTCGCTTAGAGTTCAAGGTGCGCAATAAATTGTTTTCGTTAATTTCTGTGTAGTCCTAATATATTTTATGTAATTATTTAATTTATTTATTTATTTAATTTATTTTAAGTGTTAAGTGTTAAGTATGAGAGTATTTATTAGCGTGAATTGTAAGAATGTCAGTTCAATGAGTGTGTTTTTATTTTATGACGTGATAGATTTACGTGCAATTTGAAGGTGTGTGTGTATGTATTCTTTTTATTTTTATTTTATTTTGTTATCTTATTATATTTATTACATTTCAGGCAACCCAAACTGCCGCTATCGCCAAGACCAGCCACCTGTCTTTTTTTTTGGATGTCCACTTTGGCCGTAAAAAAAACAATAAAACATAACAAAATAAACTTAAAAAAAACGGGTGTGTCGTGGGACACGCGGCAGATGTGAATAACATGTGTCGCATTCCTATTAAGACGTTCGCGCGAGCTATTTGCTTTTTTAATTAGTTGCCTATTTGTAAGAATTTCATCAGCTGATTGATGATAAACTATGGGAAAGGCGCAAGGAAAATTGTTATAAAATATTGTTGCATGTAATTATTTTTTATTAAGGCTATATACAATCATATTTACAGATTCCCTGCATTTTCACAAATTTACAAATATTCTCTCGATCAGTGAAATATGCTCATAAATATTCTATATTATGTAATTGTTGTATTTTTTATTGGCTGATACTTGTGTTAGAGTGTTGATCGTTATTGTTACTATTTATTAGAGTAGCTGAAATATGATATGTAAATGTGGGAATGAATATTTCCTAAGAATCGAGAGAATGTTGCATCAATGGTAGTATTTCTAATGGTTGTTGAAACGTGAGAGTCGTTCGTCATGCGTAGATGTAGTTTGTCGTGTAAAAATTGTAGCAATGGTGCTGATGTGTCATTGTTGTTTGTCTCTCCCGATACGCTTGTTGCTGTCTTCTCCTTTTTTCTTGTTTTAGCCGATTTTCTATAAATCATCAAAATATGAGAAAGAGAAAGTAGGAAAGAGAGGAAGAGAGCAGATAAAGAGATGCATCATAAAGAAACAGAATGAATTTTATGCGATTGCTTAGATAGAATAAAATTAAGAAATTCGGCAACGTTTCATTGTATATATTACGTGAGTGTATATGTATATTAATCTTACCTTCGTCTAATTGTAATGAGTTTTGAGTAGAATCTTGTGATCCTTCACTTTGTTCTTCCATTGTTAGTACTGCATTTAACTATAACACGGTATAATCCAATTCTTTTTTAAAACACCAAAACACACAGTTAAAATTGTTTTCAAACGCACGCTGTAAGAAAATGCTATAGAAATACCGGCAACTGTTGGACCGTTGTATTTCTGCTACGACTGCGCGCGCCGTTGGCGGCTTCGAAAGTCACAGTGTATAGACTGTATAGTATACGTATATACGTGTATATATATGTGTGTGTCCCACTGACTATTTTCGAACAAGGGAAGCGAGAGAGAGCATCGTTGCTGCTGCGACTCTGTGTGCGCGCGCACATGAGTACGTATATACGTGTATGTGTATGTGTGTGTCGCGCTGACTATTTTCGAACAAGAGAAGCGGGAGAGGGCATCGTTGCAGCTGCGACTCTGTGTGCGCGCGTACATGAGTAGCAGAGCAGGCAAACTGTCGGTTGGTGTCGATGGTGGGGGGCGGCCGCCCTCCGCTGATCTTTTTTTTCCACCCCTCTTCTAGTCCCGGTTACAACAGCTGATGAATCCTGTACAAAGACCCCATACTGCGCGCGCTCTCGAACGTCCCAAGAGATGTTATTCACATCAAAAAAAATTTTTGTACACTATAAGATGTTATTAAAAACATATAATAAAATTGGAACAATTGCTTTTTATTATCTTGTAATAATACTACAAACTCTAAACCCACGTAAGCAGAGAAATTTGCTATTAAGAAGTTTCAATAATAAAACTGTAAACCCTAAACTCACGTAGACCAAGCTGACCTTTAGAAATTAAAAAGTATAAATATTAAAACGGTAAACCCTGAACCCTAAATCAAACTAACCCAAGCTTAGAAATTTAATATTAAAAAGTTTAAATAATAAAACTGTAAATCCTAACCTCAACTAACATAAGCTGAGTAATTTGGTTTTAAAAAGATTAAGTAATAAAACTGTAAAGTCTAAACGTAAACAATAAAACTGTAAAGTCTAAACGCAAACAATAAAACTGTAAAGTCTAAACGTAAACAATAAAACTGTAAAGTCTAAACGTAAACAATAAAACTGTACTTTCCAAACCTATTAACACATAGTGAGTGTTTGACTTTTTCTTATTTATTTAAATTTGTTCAGCTTTGGGTTAGCCTTTTTATTAACTACACTCTTTTTTCATGCCAATTGCACAGTTCGATCTACTCGTATTCAATATTTAAGATTTGACGTCTCATTATTTAAATTTTTTTTAACAGCATATTCATCAGCTTGGGATAGCTGTGTTTAGGCTTTAAAGTTTACGGTTTTATTATATAAACTTTTTAAAATACAAATTGCTTAGCTCGCGTTAGTGGAATTCACGGTTATAGTTTTATTATGTCAAGTGTTTTTATTTGCAAATTGCTCAGTTAAGTTTTACGTTATTAACAGTTTTATTATTTAAGATTTTTTTATTTAAAAAGTTTTTTAGTTTTTTTAAAAATAATTAATTGAAACGTTTATTTAACAATTTATTCCTATGCAAGAAGATTTATGATCCCCACTTTTATGCACAAAATGCACTATTCTTAGAACTGCGCCTTTTTCTATTATTAATAGAGAATTGTTTCTTTCGGATAATTTCATTGAAATTTTATGGGTAAAGGTTTATTAAACATTCATTCTAAATTAGAAATAGTTTTCCCTGGTATATATCGATTTATAGTTGATGATTTTTTAATTCAAAATTTATTGTATCTAGGAATATTTTGTATTATAATGTAGTAAATTTGTTTAGAATCATGCTTTAAATAATAAAAAAATTTTAAATACTGGGCTTCGTTTTTAGGTACCAGAAAACGATTCCTAAAGTTTCATCAAAATCGGTGACCCGGACTACGTGGCTCCTTCTTGTCAGTTAACAATAGTTTTTTATAAGACCTATGAAGTACTGCTAAAATGTTATCAGTTTTCCTCCTTAAAAAATCTTTTGATTTTAAAGTTGGTAATAATAAAAGTATATCAAGGAAATATGAAATACTGACATTATTCCCACCTTACCAGGCTTACGTATTTATTTTTAAAATAGATTGTGAATTACTTATAATAATAAAATCGATCGTCGATATTTACACATGGGAAAGTAGTCTACATTATAAACATAAAAAATCTTAATTTTTAAAAATCTAATTTTATATTGAATTATAATACATCATTATGTCAAGATCATATAATTAATAGTCTAATGAAAAACAAATTATTACAAAATTCTATGTTTTCTGAAAACACGTAACGCAAATTGTTCATAATATAAAATTTGGTTACTGAAATTTTATTATTGCACTAAATGTTTCGATCTTTTTGTCCGATTTTCGACGTGTATAAAACTATATTATTTTTGCAATTACCTCATATAGATACATAAATCGAAATATAGAAAGAAATAAACTAATAGTATATGCATACGGCATTATTTAAAAAAATTGTCATAATATATGAATCGTACATTGTTAAAACTGCGTTATCTCAAATTTCTTATTAGATGTTATCGATTAATCGTTTCTAAATTCTATACAATAATACCAACCATTCTGTGACAATTATGCGAGATAAATAACATTACATAGAAGTTATACTAGTAGTTTTTATACATATTTAAACTATAAATTTCAAACTATTAATTATGTGTGTTGCCAGCATAACGACATAAGTCGGCTTGTTGGCAAATTGGGTTTTGTGCGATTATGGCATCATTACTTACAAGGGGATTTCACAAAGTATGGGTCACGGATTTTGATGAAACTTTGGTGATCGATTTTTGGTATCTCAAGATGAATTAACGTAATATTAAAACTTCTTTAAATGTTATCAGTAACAAAAATCAATTTTAACAGTCTAGTTTATACCATTTGATTATATACCCATATTAGAACGTTATTCATAGTAAAATTTTCAGTGTATAATATTGTTTAAATAGCGTAAGGGCAAAACTTAAGTACTAAATATGTATGGAAAGACAGGGAATCTTTAAAAAAAAAACTTTTAAAGACGTTCGCCGGATAATTGAATGTCTTTAAAATCTCTTGAAACTTTAATTATCTGTCAATTTAGATGTGTTTTATACGTGGTTGAAATTTTAACCTTGCAGTATCAAAAATCAAGAAATTCAGCTTTAGTTTCAATTTTTAACACGGAAACGCTATATCGAGCTCTCACAAAACGGACATTTTAATTTATTGCAAGCCAAATTTTCTTTAAATTGTTCTGAAGAAATAATATGTAATGTCAATAAAGCATAGAAATGATACATAAAAAGCTGAACATAGCAAACGGTACTTCTTTTAAAGATATAGCTAACTAAAGTTGTGATAGAGAAGGGACTGTCCCCCGAATAGTCTATAATGTTAAGAATTTACCTGGATAACTATAGGGGTCAGTATTAGTAATATACATGTGAAGATATAATATGATTTTACAGTACTTAAACTTTAAACGCGTTTTTCTCGAACCCACTTTTTTTGAACTGGCCGGAAACATAACTCTGAAATTTAAAAAGTATATTTAAAATTGCTTTAGCAAGCGACATACAAGATAACAAATTTTCTGAGATGTAATTTTGGCAGAAAGTCTATTCCAGCAAATTATTTAAAACACATGTCAGATCAATCAAATATTTTGAATGACATATATAAAGCAGGTTTTTATCAATTTGAATGTGAAAATGCGTCATCTAAACAGAAAAAATCTGTCGTGTATGCAGATGCTGAAGAACTTCTTGATGCCGTTATAAAAGAGAGAAATCTGGAAGGAAATGTCTTAATAAAAGCTATGGCTGATGGAGGTCAAGGTTTTTTCAAGATAAGTTTGACCATACTTCTCGAAAATTATTTTCCCAGCATTGACTGTTCTACAGACCAGATTGATCATGATGATGACGATAATTCTAGATCGGAAAATATAATTGAGCCAACTAGGAAAAGGAAGCTCTATTCTGAGGGTGGTACTGTAAGTAAAAAAGGTAAGCTTTCTAGCGTAGATAAATTGATTTTATTGTGCACAGTTCCTCAAATAAAAGAGACTTATGAAAATGTGAAACTGTTATTCAAACTAACGAATATTAATAATATTCCATTCAAATTTGTTGCAGATTTCAAGCTTCTACTCATAATAAATGGTCAACAAACTGCAACAGCAACGTTTCCTTGTCCATACTGTTTCATTTCAAGAGCTGATTTGAGGAGCGACGAAAACCAAAGGGGTCTATCAAGTAGTGACGTTCAAACAAGTTCAATTGATGAGTCAGGAAAAGAAAATCACTTTAAATTGAAAACATATGGTGATTTGAGGAAAGATTACGAAATGTTTTGTCAAGTAGGAAAAGACAAAAAATACAGCAAAGAATGCCATAGCACAGTCAATCTTCCTCTTTTCACTGAAGATGATGACATTCACGTTTTACAAAAATGTATTATCCCTGAACTTCATGTTTTACAAGGTTTTGTAAATCATTTATTTTGGAAGGGTTTAGTACCTCTTTTAGGTCAAGAGAAAGCTCTATTATGGCCCAAGAAATTGAAACTCATCTCAAAGAACTATCACGGTGATTCGTTTGAAGGGAATACATGTAGAAAACTACTGAAGGAAATCGACAAGCTTGAAGATTCGGAAATTTACAAAGATGTAGGATATTTCAAAATCGTACCATACATATCTGCTTTGAAAGCCATGAACAAGGTCGTAAATTGTTGTTTCACTTCTGGTGAAGTCGGTCCCTCACTAGATACTTACATATCTGAATTAGACACAGCTTTGAAGAACATCGAAGATGTATCTACAACATTGAAAATCCATGTTATTCTTGCACATATTCAAGAAGCTTTGCAATATATCGATGATAACAATGCTCTAGGATTTTGGTCCGAGCAAAGTGGAGAGTCAGTTCATCGCGAGTTCTTGAAATTCTGGAGTCGTTATAAAATAAATTCAATTAATGATAAATCTTATTCAACAAGACTACTTAAAACAGTGGTTGAATTCTCATCTTTACATCTTTAATCAAACTATTGATAGAAAATGCACAAAAATATCGGAAGTTCGAAAAAAAATAAAAGAAAATCTAACAAAAAAACAAAAAATACAAAAAAAAAACAAAAAAAAATGGGGCCATTTAACCACTACGTCCCAGTCGTTGGTCCCGGGTCAAGCAAAATGTGGTTTTAAATTTCACTTTATATCGTTTATATTTTTCGAACATCGAATCTTTGCAGAGGTTATTTCAAAGTTCAATATATGATAATAACATAAAATCATAATTTTCAGTAGAGCGAAATCGATTAGATTATTCATCAATCCGGTAATTAACAATTCTATTTTGAACATTTGAAATTGCCTCACTGATAGTAACCTTATTTCTCTCATCATTTTCCATGAAAATATCATGAGGTTATCTTCATTGTACTGGACATAGATCATTGCTATCAATCACCTTCAATGTCTACTATATCGGTGCCATAAAAATGTCGATATCTGTCGATATTTCGCGAACAGGATCAGCTGGGATTTAGATTTTGATTCTATAAATGATGTAGAAACACTCTCTGGAACCCGATTTTGGATCCATTTTTGTCAAACCTTTTCCTCCTTCAGGACCAGTGTGATAACAGAACTTTCTGAAAATAATCGAGACCTGAAGGGCGCTAGTATCATTGTCATATGCTGTAGTATTATGACGCGACACGAAACGTTTCGCACAGTGTACGGCGCACCTCGATAGTTGAGATGGAGCTAATGGATTTCACAAGATAGTATGTATCTGTTGCATGATGCAGTAAAAGAAAGAGAGCCTACGACGAGTGTTACAGTAGACCAGAATTTTTTGTAAAACCAAGATGTGGAGGGCGCTAGTATCGTTGGTATTTACGCGCATCATATAAGATTTCTACAGCGCACGCGTTATTCACGGGCACACAAACGCTAAATTTATGATTTGTAGTGAACCCAGGAATGTACCTTACCGATGATCGATAACGCCACATTATCCGCAGCCGATGACTCAGGCGCCAGCATTGCCACCGATCAATAAAACGCGGATACGTGTATTTTCATGTACATCCAATCTTCAGACAAGTTAATTGTCTGTCTAACCTCTTCAGACATTTGTGTGCTAATTGCACGTTTTCTTAAAAGAATCGCTTTGTGTCTCGGTCAGATCAGGTCACGTTCGCGTACTGTGAGTACATCGGTTCTGCTACCTAGCAAGTCCGCGTATCGCCTCTAAAAGAACAACCAATCAGTATTCTGCTGAGTTTCCCTGCGTCAGTCGTCGGTATCTCGCCATTTTAAATTCGCGCATGCACAGACGAGCAATAAAGACGATACAAACGCCATCCTGAACTCGACTTTCTAGAATATTCTGTCGGGTTACGTCAGTTATTGTCGGATCTCTTCTTCGCAACGACCCGACTCTCCTATTGCTTTACACGGAGGGTTTGTAAAATAATGTTCTACTCTTACTAAAATTGGCATGGTTTTGTTGGAGATATTAGTTATCGTCTGTTTAGAAATAAATGATAGAAAAATCTAAATTTATAATTCGTCAAGTTTTAGTTGTAACTACAAAAAGTGTAATCCCGCGAGTTAATCAAACTATAAATATTCTAGATATCCGTTATGGATTGTAGAAAAATATATGATAAAAAATTCTGAATATATGATTGGTAAAGGTTTGTATCTAGCTAAAAAAGGTGTAATCCCGCGAATTGATTCGTCAATAAATTTTCGAGATAATGGTTATCAAATGTCAAAAAATAAATGATGTTAAAATCAAAATTTATAATTTGTAATGGCTTAGTTGTATCAAACTAACTTAATGTTACAAAACTTTACACTTTCGAGATATCGGTTATTGATTGTTAAAAATTGATGATGGACAAAATCTTAATACATTGTTGACAAAGGTTTATGTCAACCTACAAAAAGATGTAATTCCATGAATTGATGGGTCCATAAATTTTCGACACATCGGTAATCGATTGTTAAAAATTGATGATGGACAAAATCTTAATACATACTTGACAGAAGCTTCTATTGAGCTACAAAAAAGTGTAATCCCGCGAATTAATTGGTCAAATATTTCGAGATAATGGTTATCAATTGTCAATAAATAAATAGTTGTAAAAATTAATATTGATAATTTGTAATGGCTTAGTTCTAAATACAAAAAAGTTTAATCCCGCGAGCTTTTCAAATTATAAATTTTTGAGATATCGGTTATGGATTGTCAAAAAACAAATGATGGACAAAATCTTAATACATGGTTGACAAAGGTTTACATCAACTTACACAAAGGTGTAATCCCACGAATTGATGGGTCTATAAATTTTCGAGATATCGGTAATCGATTGTTAAGAAATGATGATGGACAAAATCTTAATACATGCTTGACAAAGGCTTTTATGGAGCAACAAAAAAGTGTAATTCTGCGAATTGATGGGTCTGTAATTATTTAAGATATCGGTTATCGATTGTCAAAAAACAGATGATAGACAAAATCTTAATACATGGTTTGCAAAGGATTATACCTACCTACAGAAAAGTGTAATCCATTATCAGTAGTCGAAAAACAAATGATGATAAATATCTTAATTTATGATTTTCAATGGTTTATCTTTAACCATAAGAAAGTGTAATCCTAGCTAATCACACAGTAAATATTTGAGATAATGAATATTGATTGTAAAAAAGTAGATAGTTAATGAAATCTTAATTCATTGTTTGGAGCGACTTTCACGCCTCGGACGGCGAAATTTTCCTCATCGATAACTCAAAGATATGATGTATTTTGAATACAATAAATCCTATAAAGCCTCAATTCTGATCATTTCAACTCCTAAACTTTTAGGAATCTAAAGTTAAATTTATTATCAAAAGGTTTCATTAATAACTATACAAGACAAAATGAACATTTCAACCCATTTTTCTGTTACAGTTAATAATAATGAAATCAGGGTTGTGATTTAAATCAGATGATTTTAATCAACTATTTAAATCGCGACTAAAATCAAGTGATTTTCATTATTTAAAGCATGATTCTAAACAAATTTACTACAATACAAAACAAAAAATTCCTAGGTACAATAAATTTTGAATTAAAAAATCATGAACTATAAATCGATATATCCCAGGAAAAACTATTTCTTATTTAGAATGAATGTTTAGTTAAACCTTTATCCATAAACTTTCAACCTAATTACCCCGAAAGAAACAATTACCTATTAATAATAGAAAAAGGCGCAGTACTAAGAAAAGTGCATTTTTTGCATAAACGTGCGGTTCATAATTCTTTTTGCATAGGAATAAATTGTTAAATAAACACTTCAATTAATTATTTAAAAAAAAAACTAAAAAACTTTTTAAACAAAAAAGCTTTAATAATAAAAGTGCAAATAACGTAAACCCTAACTGAGCAATTTGCAATAAAAAAAATTTTAAAGAATAAAACCATAACCGTAAATTTAACTAACGCAAGTTAAACAATTTGTATTTTAAAAAGTTTAACTGCACCATAGCAAAAGCGCCTCTACAGTTTTAGCAAGGAGCGTGGCAAAGGTGCACATAAACACAGCCCTAATAACATTAACACAGGAACCTTGGGTATGGAGGGGACGTATTAGGGGGCAAATACAAGCGGAGAACCGATTGTAGGAATAAATGATGGAATTGCACGCGCGTGCATCTGCATTAAGGGTATTAACGCTTTTACGTTACAGGAACTGAGTTCTAAGGATTGCACGACCGTCAGAGTGGATATCAAGGACGAGGAAGGCCGAGGGAGAACAATCGTGATCACTTTAGCATACCTTCCTCACGACAAGGAAATACCAACAACAGGTATGAGGAAAGTAATAGAACACTGCAGAGATAAAAAACTCGACTTCGTAAGCTGCGACGCCAATGCTCACCATGAAGTATGGGGCTTCTAGACCTCACCTTGGCCAGTATGAACATTAGAATCCATATACATGGTGTAACGTGGTTTTCGTTACGACGGCTTATTTATTAGACTTCTCTCGACACTTTATCGAATTTTTCTACGTTACTGGGCGCCAGGTAAAACGCGGCTAAGTCTGCACGAGCCCTTTCCCAGAGGAAGTTCCGTGAAGTCGAAAATCAGGAATTAATAATTATATAATAAACACACATATTTCCTCTTAAAGTACCTAAGCTTTATTGCAGTTAATATACGCACGGTCGCCACATTTACAATTTTCGCGCAATGGATCTATCGGTCGCTATACAATATGGCTACGTTAGCCCTCGCACGCGTCTCTCGCGACGACCAAATCACCACGTTTTCCCGAGTTTTCCGAGTCGCGTAAATTTTCCCCCAATAATGTCCGTAACTCTAACACTGGCCCGACGCGCACTGATTCTATATACTGGTGTCACACCACCACAAATTTACTCGCCTAACCCCGAGCACATGGCGGCGATACACGATAATTGTTCTACAAAAATATATTACTTATAAGTGCCGAGGGAAGCTCGACAATTACAATACACTCACCGTCGCCAATCCTGCACGCCTCACGATGCTCCTCACAATCTGGTCGCAAAAATTTCGTTGGAGAGAATAATCTCGCTGCTCTATATGAATTGCTAGATATACACGCGCGGGAAACCCGGCGTGTATATCTATATCGGACTCTTTCGGTTTTGTCGCCTCCGGACCATCACAGTAGGCAGCGGCGACGTGCGCGCGTCGACCTACGCTACGATAGGCCGGCAGCATCATGCGGCTCGCGGCGCGGCGGCTGCTAGCTCTCCCCTCTGTCGACAGCTGTGTCTGTATCTCTCTCTCTCTCTCGTGGCTACAAACGAGATGGTGTGCCTCAAGGAAGCCGCCGCTGCTGCTGTGAATCCTCTGGCCTCCCGCGTTTGCGTGCATCGGGAAAGAGGGCGGTCGCGCGCGCGTGTGTGTATGTGTGTGCGCGGGCAGTGGCTCATCATCCTCGAGAGGCGAGGAAGAAGAGCAAGCGAGAGAGAGAGGGTCGCGCGTATAGTGTGCAGTGGTGTTGGTGCTGTGCATGTGTGTGTAGCTCGTCGTCGTTGCTCGCTCCGAGCAGTCGTCGCTGCGGCGATCAGCTGGTGCCGCTGGTATGGGTGTGCGAGTGTATGCCAGTCTGCGGTTTTCCTCGGTCGCTACTCCTTATCCTCATTCCCTCAACAAATAAATAACAATTCCCCCCATTAATAACAATAATTATTTAATATAAAATGCTCGGCTCTGGTGACGGGTGACTTGGTCGCGATTGGCTGCCCGTGTTTCAATAACATTGGGACGTGAAATACACGTCACAATGGATGGAGAGTGGAGGATGAACAATCTATGTAGGATCTTAGGACCATTTGATTCTGGATGAAGATCCAGAAAATATGGAGTGAGCCCAAGAGAAATCTCAAGGATACAGCCTGGGAGAGATATAAGGAAGAGCTAAACGAACGTTTAATACACCTTAAAGGACCTTATGGGACGGAATATGGACTGGAATGGACACTGGAACAGGTCCAGACAGCAATTATCAGAGCATATGAGATCAACTGCCCGTTAAAGCCAAAGGGACAACCAAACGGTGCCGCCTGATGGAACAAACACCTAGAGGCGCTGAAAAGGAAGGCCCGAAAGGCCTTTAACAGAGCAAAGAAAACAAGGAACCCAGAAGGATGGAAGACGTATAAGGATACGCTAAATGACTTCAGAAGGGGACTAGATAAAGCCAAAAGGGAAAAATGGCAGAATTTCTGTTCAAGTACAGAAGGCTTAACTGAAACGGCTAAACTAGCCAGACTTCTAACCAAGGATACTACACGGAAACAGAAAATGAAACAATGGAACTACTTCTGAGAGCAATCTTACCGAACTTCACTAACAATGAGAACGGGGAGGGACAGATACGTATACCTGGGAGAACTAGGACACGAGAAAATGCGAATTGGGCGTTGGCGGCACAGATCGTCACACCAGAAAGAGTCAAGGGGGGCGATCAACATCTTCGAACCGTACAAAACACCGGGACCGGACGGGATTTTCCCCAAACTTTTGCAGGAAGGGTGCGATGCTTTACCGTGAGACTGGTCACGGGGATCTTTAGAGGAAGTATTGCCATTGGATATATTCCGGGAAGCTGGAAACGTACACGGGTTTCGTTCATACCGAAACCCGGAAAGAAGAGTTACACATCTGTGAACGACTTTAGACCTATTAGCCTTACCTCCTTCATGCTGAAAACGATGGAGAGACTGGGGACAGGTACATAAGGGAAACGATCCTTGGGAGTTCACCATTACACCAGGAACAAAATGCATATTCGGTGGGTAAATCCACGGAAACGGCTTTACATTCTGTAGTAGGATATATTGAAAAGGCAAATAGCGCCAAGGAAACGGTACTTGCCGCTTTTGTGGACTTAGAAGAAGCTTTTAACAGCACTATTAGGAAAACCATTGACACAGCCCTGGACCAAAATTTTGGACATGGAGACATCTGGTTCACAGATGGATCTAAAACGGACAAAGGTACGGGATTTGGAATCTGTGGTCCCAAGCGACGGGAGGATACAGCCCACAGCCTGGGAAGACAACACGGTACTACAAGCGGAACTAACAGCCATACAGACCTGTGCAAGAAACTTGGTGCAAAAAGGTGTGGAAGGCAGAGACATCCAAATCTGCAACGACAGCCAAGCAGCTATCTTAGCTCTGGGGAAACGTAGCACCACGTCAGTCTTGATTAGAGATACGACAACCACCCTAAACGAACTGGCCAGAGTAAATAGGGTCTGCATCGCCTGGATTCCTGGACACTCGGGAATAAAAGGGAACGAAAGAGCAGATCAGCTTGCAGGGCAAGCAGCAAATAAAAGCGGACAGCCAGAAAGGGAGGTAGGAGTACCATACCAGGAAAGCTGTGATGCGATCAAGAAAAAATTAGTAAAAGAAGGATGGAGTATAAGGAAAAACTCCATAGGATATAGATGGTCCAAAGAACCACTGGGGGAGCACAATACCGAGTGGGGAAAAGAAATCATAAGATTGGATAAACGGAGGGCACGCATCGTACTGGGCCTGTTAACTGGACACTGCGACCTGCAGTGCTATTTATACACATCACAGGGAATAAGCAACCTGTGTAGATGGTGCAATAAAGAAGAGGAGACTTCCAGCCATTTCCTCTGTGATCGCGCGTTTGCCTCGAGAAACGGAGTAGTTGCGGTTTTGAGTAATTCTCTCGGTTGAAACGCTCGCGATAAAGAAAAGGAGCGAAACCGCCGATTGCTCCGAAAGCTTGCTGATCACGAAAGAAGGGAAACGTGTAATGAGACACAATACTGCTCTTTGATATGTATATGCAATATTTGCGGCCTTTATTGATGCCTCGTCAAGATAATTGTTAACAAAATGTCTTACGTGTACGTGTGTGTTTGTGTTTGAATGATGCCAAATAAAAATGAGAAAGAAAGAATGATTCCTCTGCGAGACACGAGGCGAGCAAGTTTTAAGCACCGTGCGCGTCGCGATAGTACTAGGTCAGTGCCGCAGTCAGAGCGGAAGAGAGGTACTCCGCGGGGGACCCGTGCTTTTAAGGAAGCCCCGAGATCACCCGCGTGAAGTTAGCAGTGCCAAATTAATCGGCACTTGCGACTCTGTTCCTGAGCAATTCTCGAAATATAGCGAGAATAGATTAGGTGCGAAATATAAATAGCCGAACGGCCCAAACACTCTGCAAATGCCCCAACCTAACCGGACATCGACAGAGGTTGCTTGGGAACGGGATCTTGGATCCCGAGACTTTCAAGGAGGTAAACACGAACAACCTACTAGCTTATTGCAAAGCTGTGGGCTTCGTGGAGTCTCGTGAGGTCCAACCCAGGGAGATAGGGATACAAAGATGAAAACTAAGTGTCCCTGAGGTACTAAGTACCCCGGCACCTTTTAATAATAATATTAATATTTGGTTACCACAAACTCATTTTAATCATCGTTCTTAAAAGTTAATTTAATCATATGCTACTTTATGTTATTTAATCACAAGCGCATGGCACTGACGGCGCCATTTATTGATTATCAAATATCTCCCAGATAACAGCGTGTGCCGAGTACGGTGTGCGTATGGCGTGCTGTCACGCGCAACGGCTTTGTGCCATCAGCGTGCGGTCATGCGTGGTCACAATTATTTATTTTTTGGTGTTAGCATGGTTAATTGCTTGCAAATCGACGGCACATTGCCGACACGCTATGCCGCACAAATTCAGATTATCGTGATAGGATTTTGCCGGTATATGGACTGCACAGTGTGCGCTAACCTCATTGAGGTTAACGCCAAGCTCAAGAAAGTGGATAGCGTATGGCAGGAGCTGGCAAAGAAGGTAGCAAGCTGCATGCTGAGTCCGAGAACATGTCCCAGAAGCTGGAGGTGGCCAAACTGATCAAAGTTGCAGCAGCGATAAGGGTCTCCACAACTTGCGAAAGCCAGTTTACCGAGCTCCAATACCTTGCTGAAGAAACCAAGCAGAAGCTGCGCTCGGCTTCGAAGCTCAAAGCGCTTGAAAGTCAACTTGACGAGAAGGAGGAGACAAAGCTCACACTCAAGAAACAAGTTCTGGTTTTGGACAATCAGGTAAAATTTAGTCCAAAATTTGTTTATTTGATCGTTGTATTCAATACAGGAAGGCGAAAAAGCATTGGCGAACGGCATCGTCGACCTAACAAATTTATAGCCACATCTTTACTTATCAACAGGGAAAATTCGATTATCATTGTAATGTCCAGGTCAGTTATTAAATTGATTTTTATATGTACAATAGTTTATTATTAATTCTTCTTCAAAGGTTAATTTTTAAAATAATTTTCAGATTCCACTGTTACAAGCAGGGACAAAGAAGAAACCAAGAAATTACTTATATAGTGTGCAATATTTAAAAAATTATTATTATTATTATATTTAATTTTAATTGTATACAATGTAATTTAAATAAAACAATCAATATAATATATAATAAAATAAGTTATTAAAAAATCAAAGAAATTTACTTTTATTTTTATTTAAAAAATATAATAATGTTTATATATATATATATATATATATATATATATATATATATATATATATATATATATATATATATATATATATAGGTTATGGTAAGCATGCAGAAGCGCATGCAATATATACCAGACAAAATTGTGTCGGCACAATGCTCAGCACATGTCGGCATCCGTAGAGCACGCGTGACTGCCAGGTACCTCCGCTTATGACGGGCATATGACAAACACGTGTCGAGTTTCATGACCTGCCCAAAACCGTATGCGTGCCGCTGATGTGCCAGCATTATGCCGTACACTATGTGCGCATTTTGATGGCAATTGGCCAGCATTTCCAAATTTTTGTGCATTCACCTATAGGTGTACATAACCTTTCATTTATTATTAAAAATAACACAAAACAAATTAAATCTAAAATATTTATTGAAAAATATTGAAAAAATATAAAATGTATTACAATTCAGAAGTATGACGTAATAAAAGCGCAATAACACAATAAATATTAAAATAAGCTAACAATATAACAAAACCATAATTTGAACGGAATAATTAACATAATTGTAAAAACAATGATTGACATATTAACAATTTGACTCTTCACCTTTGCTTTATTCGTAGTCGCCATAATTGCCGTTCATACACCTTCATTATCAAACCTCTTACACTTTTTAAAGCTAATTAAATACAATAGAAACTAATGCATCAATTAAAAATTACTAAAAATTATTATAATGAACAAAAGGTAAGGGAGCATTATGATAAAAAAATACAGATCATTCATTTTAAAAGGCTATTTACAAAATAGAAATAAGAGGAAAACCGATCTATATTTTTCTATAAACTGTAAAAAAGAAATTGGTTAAATAAATAAATATACAGACATAAAAGATAATCTTATCCTTCTTGGAATATATCTTCGTCGTCTGAAGGAGCAGTCTGAGTTTCGTTGTTGCCTTCCTCAACGTCACCTTGGATGTCCTCGTCGTAGAAGTCGTTTTCGATGCCGTCGTTGATGCCGTTCTCATGGTCTACGTCGTCCAAAATGGGCTGTTCCTTCTCCATGGGGATTTCGTTCTCCTGCTCTACATTGTCTCCCTCTTCCTCGAAATCCCGTTCATCGTTCGGAACTGTTCGTCATAGATTTGGAAGCGGTGGTTCAATGGGCAGTTCTTGAAGTGGCCGTCTTTTAGTTTGGCGACGATAGGCCTCCTTTGAACTGTTCAAAGCTTTTGTCACCGCTTAGCTAAATTCCTGATTGTCCGGCTTGCTCAGTTTGTTCTTGATAATCGATATACCATTTATATTAAAAAAAAAGAAATGTTTTAATTAATTATCACTTTAAAATATAGATTAAAATGTATATGTACCTTCGCAAGCTAAAGCGAAACGTGTGCCTTTCAGCGCCACAATGTTGTCGTCAGATTTGGAGCCATTCCAATTGAAATTTCGGAACAAATCCTCGCCAAAGTTGAAGCAGGATTTCAAATATCTTTTTCAAAATGGTAGAACTTCAGATAGAAAACCTCAATCAAACTGAAATTTTATTGAGCTTTAAGTTTACTGATTATAGAACATAGGAAAACTATAGAGGAAGCGTTAGATTGACATCCTAACCTCAAAATGAAATGCAAAGGTGCTCATTTTTCGGAAAAATACAGTTTTTGCTGCGACAAAGTCGTCATATATTTTTATTTAATGCCTCAAACACTATATCTTGTAGATTTTTAACCGCTGAATACGAATCCATAACCTAAATTAACCAAAAACCTAACCTAAAAGGTAAAAAGCCAATTAAACGCTAATTATTACCATTTTTTGTATTTCAAGTGATAGAACATGAGATAGGAACGCCTAATTCCCCTGAATCTTTTTTGATCTTCAAACTTAATGGTCATAGAACATGGGAAAATTATAGGAGAAGCGTCAGATTGAAATCCTAACCTCAAAATGAAGTACAGAGGTGCACATTTTACGAATAAATACGGTTTTTGCTGCCTCAAACACTATATCTTGTAGATTTTTTACCGCTGAATTCGAATTCACCACCTAAATTAACCAAAAACCTAACCTAAAAGGTGAAAAAGCCAATTAAACGCTAATTATTACCATTTTTTGTATTCCAAGTGATAGAACATGAGATAGGATTGACTAATTTTCCTGAATCTTTTTTGATCTTCAAACTGAATGGTCATAGAACATGGGAAAATTATAGGGGAAGCGTTCTAACGACAAAATGAAGCTCATTTTTCGGAAAAATACAGTTTTTGTTACGACAAAGTCGTGATATATTTTATTACTGCCTCAAACACTATATCTTGTAGATTTTTTTATCGCTGAATCCGGATTGACCACGTAAATTAACTAAAGTAATCAAGCTAAAACTTGGAGGATTCATTCTTTGAACAGTCCTATATAGTATAAAAATTATTTGGATTTGGTGTATAGTACAATAATAATGAATTATTATCAAAACAATTAAAAACGTAAAATTTGTAAATTTCTTTGGCGCTAAATAGATGGTCACCTTTTGTTATTCAACTTATTTGTTTAATAGAAGATGTCAACAAATACCAGGATCAAAATAAATTTTATTTTATATATAGGATTGTAAAATTTAGGAAAACTATAGTGAAACTATTATTGTAACAGTAGAACCTCAAAAACTCGGTGTTAAAGTGTCATTTTTTCAAAAAAACTCAAATACTAGTAATGAGCTAGTGATCGATAAGTACATTTTTTTAATATTAAATTGTTTATAAAGCTTGAGTGTACTAAAAAAATGTATTGGCATGTCAATAAATGATGTTAAAAATATGAAAAAATCTATATGACCTTCTAACCTAAATCTAGGTAAGTCGTAGATACAATTACTACTGTCCAGACTCTCAATAAAAATAAATTAATCTTACTATTTATTATTTCTCCACGCATTACGCATTATCAAAGTTAGATAAACACATTTTATTGGTTACGAAAATAACCTAAATAATAGATCCCTAATAATATTCCTTTACCTAACCAAAAATTATAGCCATGAATAATTATAAAATTCTTATTTCGGAATTTTGAACAATAAGCCAAACCTTTTACTATAAAACTTGCGTTTGCAAAATCTCGTAATCTCCAAACACTCATGAGCAGACAACACAAACTTCGAAAGTGAACCACATAATCCCAATACTATTAACAAAATTTTTTAATTGATTACGATACTTTTAATTTTTATAAATTACGTATTAATGGTTTAGTAGTTTGATAAAGAAACAAAATACGTTTAAAAAACATGACATTTGAGTTTTTCTTCTTTTATTAAGCTAAAATTAACAATTCATACTTTGTGCTCAATCTAAATTAATATTTCCACTTTTTTTAATTTTGCTTTTCTAATTCGCTGTCTACATTAGGATTAAACTCAGTAGTTTATACTTTCTATAACTTATAATGCCCTTTACTCCCTAATTTTAAGTTTATCAAGTACAAATTCAATGTTTGTCACTTTTCAAAAATATATTAGCTGCAGAATTTCGATGTTTTGCCGCCATTTTTCATATTTTTATCATTTGTAATTGCTATATTGAAAGAAATACGCATTGATTGAATTCTCGAAATATCTTCTTACTTTTAAATGTTTTAGTTGTTCAGCTTTATTGTGAACTGTAGTATAATTCTGAATTAATACATCGAAAATTCGTTCTATATAGCTCGCTATATTATAAAACTATGTGTGTCTCACTTCAGTATAAACTGTGAAAGAGCTTTCGACAATCTTATTACTTTCGGTGTGTTGCCTTGGTAACCATTTACATACCTTGAATAAATAAATATAAATAAACATCTAGAATTTACTGCATTTCTGCATTTATTATAACATCTTTCTTAGTCTTACGAATCGCAGTGAAATTGATTAGATGTATTTAAAACTATTATGCATTACATTCGGTTTGAAAAACGGATGTTGTATATATGTGTAAATATTAACAGTGATTGAATTACTAATAAGCACACTACAATTTACAATAACTTAGAGAAGTTATTGACAGGGTTTATTATAACGTTTATTAGACTCCTAGAAAATATCAGGTAATTATTTCTGTACTCGTATTAATTTTTATCTTTAATCTGAAATAACAACTAAAAATTAATGACAATAATATTCTGTAACCTCGAATTTCATTGTGAAATATATGACATCTATAAAAGTATTCGCATAAGTATTTTTGAAAAAGAATTCGGATGCTGTTTCTAACTTCTAACTTATTACTATTTTTGCAAACATGAATTATTTAAATTTGTCAATTACAACTTTAATCTTCCAAAATTTCTGTTTCTTATACTTAGAATTTCGAATAATAGATGCTTTTATAATTACTAAGAGTATTAAGAGCACAAGCACTTTTTTAAGTGAAAGCCATTATCTTTAACATTATTCTTGATAAAATATATTATCTCGTTAACCCATTAACGCCTAAATAACATAAAATTTTTGTATATCTGTGAGTTAACAGGTGTTAATTAAATCCCTCTTTATTCTTATTGAAGACGATTTTTTTAGCTAATTACAAAATTAAAAACATCAATTTTCATTCGTTTTTGATAAATAAATGATAGTTCTTTCAGGCTACTTTTTTTGTTGAACTACTAATTTTTAGAGAAATGAATTTTGTTATGCTTAAGAAGCTGCACAAAACTTATTATTTACACTTATACTATCGAAATACGCAGGCATTTTTTTCTTCGAACAGTCTTTATTTTTCAATAATTTCAAAATTTCGGTCAAAACTTCAATTTTTCTCGATATTTTCCTATTTGGACAGCGATTGCCCGTCCACCCCATTAAAAATGAGATTATTGATAAAAAATTACCTGCAAATTTCGAAAGTATAAGTGTCAATAATATGTTTAATGCAGTTTAAAATGCAAAAGAACATTTTTCTACTTTAAAAATCTAATTTCACAAAAAAGTAAACTGAATAAACGTTACTTTATTAAAGAGAAAACCCGAGAACTTTGAAAAATAGCTCTATTGTAAACATCAAGAATCTTGTTTAATCTACTGTTCTGCCTAGCATGCTTCGTCATATTCAATCGATACAACTTGTGCCAAGAATCGTTTCCGTCTTCACCGAAATACATCATTGGCATCGAAAATACCCTTGCAATCCGAATTAGAAATGCGGTTGAATTCTATATTAATGTCTCTTAATAAGTACTTATAAAAAAAAAATTTAAAAAGAGAATGACTGTAGGGGACAAAAACAAGATATCGTGTGACATGCATGAAAGTGCACAGACAATTTGTTCTTTTGATTTTTGTTCTTTTGAGTCTCGACAATTCCATCGCATAGAGTTATACTTTGAATGGATTGGAATGCTACTTCCATTGCCTTTGTATCATATTTACTAATGATTTCATGAGCTCGTCTATATAGCGTTGCAGTTGAATATTCATCGTTAGTCCGTTTTCTTCCTGTGTTTATACTCAATTTAGTTTTCTTGCGCGGTCACCCACCTTTATTAACTTGTCCGTTCTCACGTTCTATACCTTCATCTTCCATACTACTATTTATGTTACAAGATAAGAAAGTCTCAATTAAGCATAAAAAGTTTGATTCTAATACAGAATTAAAAATTTGGTGCGCTAGACATGTATATATATATGTATTATTTCTATTCCTTACAAGGTAAACAGCCGAATTGAGCAAACCGTTAAAAACAGACACACCGCTGTAAAGAAGTATCTGTCTTTGTTCAGTGGCTTTAAATTTGCCATGCTGGTCAATATTGACAGTTTTCCGAGCAAAGTCTCGTGGACAGAACTTCTTTACTTGTTCTAGTCGATCAGTCAAAACTTTAACGTAATTGCTAGAGAGCTTAACCGATTGAACAAATATGCCGTAGATTACACCTTGCAGGATTTTTTTCATGATAACAAGACACACAAGATGCATGTAATCAAATACAGTATTGGAAACTATGTTAAAAGGGAGAGCAGTAAGAGAACTTTCATATACGTTAAAATGATCTTGATTTATTCTTAAAGAATATTCTTCTTGTGTACGCAACTGGTGGTTTGTTCTTTTACAAACCATTACACATGAACGAACGCATTTACCTACCACCCAACACTTGGAACAAAGAGCTCGAGAATTGTGCCCTCGATCACATAAGGAAAAAGCTCGAACAGGTGCATCTGCAATAAAACATCTCAATTAGACGCATCTATTTTTGCCACCAAAGCCGACACCATGTCTCAATACAGAAAATAAATAATCCACGAATGGGTGAAAAAATTCGGTGGCATTCGTTAGTTTTTTTTATTCTTGAAAAATACCAACGATTTCTGGTGAGCTCGTTGGAATACTGGCTATACGAATTTGCATAGGCCACATTAAAATTTTACTCTGTTTGTCCAGTGAAGCTTAATCCATGCTAAACTCTAGTGCAAAAACATCGGGAATCATATGTAGAGGAATCGATTGAAGAATTTTTGTTATACCTTCTTCAACACATAAGTGAAGATACTTGCCACCAGGGACCTTGGAAATCGACGAAGAATGAACTGGAGTTTTCAAAATCGTTCGAGGATCAACGTGCAGATTGGCGAAGCAGCTGTAAATTTTTATGGCTAAAGACAGAGGCAAGCCTACCTTCAAAATCTTCCAAACTCTCATCGAATTCATATCCTGCGGAACACGACACTGAATCGACAGGATCATCCCAATTACCTACATCGATACCATTAGAATTCTCCATTGATCAAAGATTGTCATTATTACTTGATAAATTATCAGAAAATCCAGCTACATCGACGGAAGCAGAAAAATAAGAACCATCGATAATTTCATGTTGAGGAAAATTTTCATTTGCATCAGCCGCAATACCTTCAACGTCAATTACGTTGTTTTGAAAATTCTCTGAACGAGTTCTCTCATATAATCGATTCATTCGTAATCTGTACTCAGAACATAAATCTTCCACTACTTTTCTTGTACGCAATTTCTTTATTGCATACATTATTACCTGTCTCCAGTACCAGCAAGTACAAAAATCGTCTGGGATACCTAGTACAAAAAATTAATTACCAAATTAAATGTCATGATATAAAAAAATTCAATACCAACAAGTATTAACATAAAAGAGGCTACAAGATTCTGCGTATCGCTTGATAGTTGCTAAATTATCTTTTAATTATTGTTAAATAATAAGCTAACAGTCAAAGTAATTATAATTTTCTACACTTGAAAATGCAGTAGAAAACAGTAATATAAGTTACTGCGGCTAAGAGGTACTCATTATCAAGAAATCAACTTGTAAGAAATCACAATCGTAAACTGATAAAGTTAAATAAAAACTGTCTAGGTAGTTATTTTTCTAATGATTTTTAAAACACGTGTACACAATTTTAGACCTCTAGTTCTAAAATAATTGAAATGGGATTGTCAACATTATCATGACATAACTCATAAGTTGAAACAAAAAGGATGTTGACACTGTAATTTCAATTGTTTTTTATCTAAAGGTATAACATTTTGTATACATGTTTTAAAAATCATATGCCAATACCTTGGCAGTTTTTATTCAACTATATCCTGCTTCCATGTTCACCTGTAGAGCTCCATACGGCTTTTCAGTTTGTGAGAGTGATTTCATAAAAGGATTGTCAAATAGGATCTCGTAGCCGCAGTGATTTAATTAACTGTTTTCTACTGTATTTTTGAGTATGGAAAGCTAAAAATTATTTTGCCTGTTACCTTAGTATTGAATAATAATTTTCACTATCAAGTATGCTAATAAGTATCACTTTTAATACTTGAAAGTGAAAATTATTTTGTACATACTTGAGTAAGAGGCAAAGTATTTATTACTTTCTATACTCAAAAATACAGTAGGATATAAAAGTAATAAAAGTCTGTGTGGCTAAGAGATCCTGTATAACAATCGATCTGACAAATTACAGTCGAAAACTGGAAAACCGCGAGTAGGTATACAGGATAACATGGAAGCAGATATAGTTCACATATTTCACATATAGTTGAATAAAAACTGCCAAAGCAGTTAGTTTTGTAGTGATCTTTAAAGCAATCGTACAAAATGTCAAGTGAAAATTATTTTTTATATTCTTGAGAAAGAGGCAAAGTATTTATTACTTTCTATACTCAAAAATACAGTAGAAAACAGACATATGACTTGTTGAGGTTGAGGGACAATCCTCTTTGACAATCCTTGTATGAAATCACTCTTGCAAACTGAAAAGCCATGTGGAGGTCTACAGCTTAACATGAAAACAAAATTATGTTAAATAAAAACTGCCATGGTAGGTAGTTTTCTAATAATTTTAAAACATCTGCACAAAATTTCAGATCTCTAGTTAAAAAACAATTGAAATGGCATTGTCGACATACTTTTTGTTTCCACTTATGACTTGTCCTGAAAATGTTGACTATGCCATTCCAATTGTTTTTTATCTAGAGGTGTGAAAATTTTTACAAATGTTTAAAATATCATTTGAAAAATAACTACTTTGACAGTTTTTATTTAACTTTACTTTGTTTTCATGTTCATCTGTAGACTCACTCGCGGTTTTCCAGTTTACGACTATGATTTCTGGGAAAGATTGTTACAGAGGATTCCTTAGCCCCAACACGTTATACGTTTGTTTTCTACTGTATTTTTAAGGTGATGCTAAGGCCACGTTTTACCGACAAATACGAGGATCCACCTTTCTTATTTCATTTTTAATTTTGAATAATTAACTCTATGGGAAGTTGTTGTCCCAATCAAAAAGAACAACTTTCCATAGAAATATTTTCTTAAGATTGAAAAATGAATGAAAAAAGTGGTCCCCCGTATTTACCAGTAACACGGGGTTTAACATCATCTTAATTCCAGGAAGACATAATTACTTTGCCTTTTATCGCCGTATATTAATAAGTATGTCAACTATGAAGTGTTTTAATACGGACTTGTCGTATAATAAAGCTTACAGGTTACAATACTTATTAATATACTGAGCTAGGACGCAAAGTAATTATCACATTATATACATAAAAATATAGCAAAAAACGAAAATATAACTTGCTTTGGCCAGGAGATCATCTTTAACAATCCTTAGAAAAAATATCACTTGCACAATTGAGAAAATATGAAAGGTCTCCAGGTGGGAATTTAAATAGAGACAGTAAAGTAAAAACTGTCTAGGTAGATTGTTTTTAAACAATTTTTTCGGATCTACACAGAATTTCAGACTATAACCTGATATTATAGTAGATCAATTACCTAGATGACTGCAATGCATAGTCCTCTTGAAGAGGTGAATGTGAAGAGGTTGATTCGCTCGTAGCAACCGATGTGGGCTCTGGGAGATCCAACCATGAGCTCCTGCTTTTAGCTTTTATATGTATTCGAATATGTACGGAATAATAAATTGAAGTAAAATAAATTACATCAGTCAAATGCTGTAAGTGAAGAAAACTTTCATTAAATGTGAAGAATCAATTGATACCTAATTAATGAAGAAAAAAAAACAGATGATTTGTACAATAAATAAAGATATTAGTGACATAGAATAAAGATAATTCAAGTGACAATTTACTATACCTTATAAATAATTATGTATCTTGCACCAATGTAAGCTCCTCTGATCAAAGTGTTGAATCCTTGATCGTGCACCAGAGTTCCCCCTAAGCTGCTCGAGTGATTATGAAAATAAAACAAGAAACCAATTAGAAAATAAAATTATTTGGGATACAATTTAACAAATTATGCATGAAATGAATGACGAAAGGAATTTAGATAGAAAAAGAAGATAGAAGAGTTAGTAGAATAGGTCTGAAGAGAAAAAAATTAAATAAAGGAATGAAGTAAAAAAAAAACTCTTGGATGTCGAGTGAAGTGTCAACTGCTTCTGGATGGGCCTGAAGCTCCTTTCCATCCTCAGGTGGAGGTAGACGAGGGTCGCGGTTGCGCAGATTCCCCAGGAAGTAGCTATCCTTTCTCGAATGTTGATCGTGACCGTCAAATAAATCCGCGAACATAACCTCACTTTGCTATACGTGTCTTAATGTAGATTTCTTACATAATATTTCTTACATAATAAAAGGTTATATCAGAGTTCAATTGTACTTGAATAGTAGATAAATTATTTATATCAACAATTCAATAAAAGTACCTTTATTTTCTACGTTTTTAGCACGATCTCGCTGTTATCATAAGTCACTTTAACGTTAATAAATCTTTACTTTTACTTACCAAATGAAGTTGATTGATGTACTCGACGAAAGCACAAATGTAATTCAACAATGTAGCTGAACTAATCATAGAATAATTATTGTTATTCAACTATTATTCTGTGAAAGAGATTTTTGCAGTGTACGTGCGAGCGCAACCAAAGCAAAAAGGACAGAGGATCAGCCGGTTCGTCGAAAAGTATAAAAATGGTGGAATCACACGTATTGGACGAATTTAAAAATGTACGCATTCAAATGAATTTTCGGCATTTTTTTATAACAGATTTATGTGAGACTATATTGTTTACAGACATTAACAATTTATTAATCATTTATATTGTACAGTTTGCTATTGTTTATAAAATTTTATAAATTTTTTTAATAATTGCAAATAAACAATAAATATTATGAAACGCGATAATAAAATTAATAAACTGTATTCATAAATAACAATATAATTAATTATATATGCATATTGTTATAAATTTTATCGCATAATATTCTAATATTGTATAACCCATTAATTTATATGAACATATATTTTGTTGAAATGGTGTTAGGACAATAATCAATGTGAATTTATTGATCCTTAAAACCTATTTTATGTTTAATGTCATTACATAAGTCTGAATCATTGCATAAAACATAAACATTTACAGTGATTGTAACTTTTGAAACTTTTCACGCGACCTGTCAAAATGCCGACAGATTGCCGCCATATTTGAAAATTTTCCGCACGAGATGCCAACAATGTGCCAGCATTATGCCGAATACCCGTGTTGGCGACGAAATTTCAGCACGGATGGTGGCAAAATGACAGCACAACTGGAGCACGCGTGTTCGCCACGCGATGACCAAAAATGACCGGCACTTGCTGCTATCTAGCTGGGATATTTAAACGTGCAAGCATATTGACGGCAAAATGCAGAGCATAATGCCGGCACGTTCACGCCACAGTGTATTGAAAAATTTTGCAATCGGCGCTCGGCACGCGTGCAACTCCCAGATCAACTGTCCTCCCGAGTAGTCAGGACAACGACGAGGAAAGCTACATCGATGCACCCGCCCATTTTAGGTCCTTAGCCCTTAGGCCTGTCTCCCCAAAATGCAATAAGCAAATAAACAGTTATCCAATTACCGCTTCACTTATAATACCCAAATTTCTTTGCTGCCGCCAGGTAGGGGATGACGGACTGGGGTAGGCGTGAAATTTATGATCTCATACAGCGAAGCTACGACATAAAAGACAAATCGAAATCTATAAACATCAAACGTGAAAACATTGGCGTCACACACATATCGACACAAGTCGCAGCACGACACCCACTCAGACACGGTCCCCAAACCTTAACGCACGGGCTCCTCCGGAAAAATCTAACAGGTGCAACGAGCTGAAAATAGGCACCTGCAACATCCAAAGCCTTCGCAAAGCAGGGTCACTTGCTTTGACCAATGAAGCCTCTATTGATATAATCGCCTTACAGGAAGTTAGATTGTCTGGGGAGGGACAGTGCAGTTCCGGTCGCTATAACCTGTTTTACGGAGGCAAAACAGCTTTAATCAATCTTGGTACGGCATTCCTAATTAATAAGAAAATAACCTGAGCAGATAAAAAGTTCAAGTCTATCAATGATAGAATATCATACATTACGGTCGCGAGTAGCTGGCATAAATACACACTCATTAATGTACACAACCCAATAAAAGAAAAGATAGACGCGTTTAGTCTCCTTCTACGATGACCTACAACGATTGTTTGATCAAATCTCGACCCATGACGCTAAACTAGTAGTAGGGGACTTCAACGCGAAGATCGGTAAGGAAGGATTTTATAAAACAAACTAGAGATTTGGAAACCTCGCATGCTACGAGGGTCGTTCCATAAGTCCTTAGAAAGTCCAAGAGATGGCACTCGTAGTATCGAAAATGAATTTTTCTTAGTGAGCAGCACTACTAACTAGACAGCTGTTAAAGTTTCAGCTATATCCATCACATAGTTTCACTTTTATTGTCGATTGAAGTAAACAACTTTTGTTTATTCATAACAATGAAAAAAAGTGAGTTTCGAGCGGTGATTAAACATCTATATTTAAAAGGCTTAACACCGAAAGAAATCAAAACTGAGTTGGATGAAGTTCATGGCACATCTGCTCCTGTGTTTGAAACTGTTTACAATTGGGTGAACGAGTTTAAACGTGGCCGTCCATCCACAAAATATGAACATCGTTCGGGATGCCCAGTGAAAGTGACTACCCCCGAAATGATTGACAAAATTCACGATACGATTTTAAGTGATCGACGAATGAAAGGCCACAGGCATATCGCAAGGTACAGCCGCTTCAATTTTGCACGAAAAATTGGGTGTGAAAAAAATCTCGGCAAGATGGGTGCCGCGTTCGATCACAGTGGAGAATAAACGCAATCGTGTGGTCGACTCTGAGGCTGTTTTGGTGCTTTTCAGTCGCAATGCTGAGGAGTTTCTGTGTCGATCCATAACTGTGGATGAAACATGGATACAGTACTAAATTCCAGAAACAAAGCAACAGTCAAAACAGTGGATTCTTGAAGGTGAACGGGCTCAAAAAGACGGCGAAGATGGTGAAATCGGCCGGCAAGGTGATGGCCCTGGTCTTTTGGGATGCACGCGGCATTATCTACATCGATTACTTGGAAAAAGGAAAGACGATAACAGGAGAGTACTGTGCGTCGTTATTGCACCAGTTGAGCGAAGAAATCAAGGAGAAACGTCCTCATTTGAAAAAGAAAAAGATCCTCTTTCATCAAGACAATGCACGGGTGCACACCTGCGCAGTTTCGATAGCCATAGTTACGGAATTAAAGTTCGAATTATTACAACATCCACCGGATTCACTAAATTTGGCCCGCAGTGATTTTTCTTATTTCCAAATTTGAAAAAATGGTTTGGCGGACGACGGTTTACGTCGAACGAGGAGGTCATTACCCAAACAAATGCTTATTTTGAGGAGCTTCCGAAATCCTACTTTTTGGACGACTTAAAAAACTTGGAAAAACACAGTTTTTATAAATAATTCTATGTGTTGATTGAACACTTGCAACATAGTGCTGCATAGTGGAAATTATGTTGAAAAACAAAAAAAGATTTACCAAAAAAAAAAATTTATTCTATCTTTTTCTAAGAACTTATTGAACAATCCTCGCATCAGTAACGATAACGGCACGAGAGTGATTAGTTTTGCTGCCTCAAAGAACCTAATAGTTAACAGTACTTACTTTAATCATAAAAAGATTCAGAAGATAACGTGAAGATCTCCTAATAGAGTAACACAAAACCAAATCGACCATATCCTTATCGATAAGAGACGTCCTGCAAAAATCATAGATTTTAGAGCACACAAAGGTGCAAACTGTGACTGAGAACATAGTCTAGTTATAGATAGGTTAGCGGTAAACAATATCAATAAAAACCAATCTAACAATTTAAAAAGCTATGATATTGAAAAATTCAATGCTGAAGACAACCTCGACCCAGAGGTAGTATGGAAAATATAAATAACATAGTAAAAGATTAAGTAAATGTAACAATAGGATACCGCGAAAAAACGGCAACAAACCATGGTTTGACGAGGAGTGCAAGTCTTGGTGCGACCATGTGTCGAAATGAAAATCTTACGCTTTTGAGGGACAAGGACGAAATAAAACTAAAAAGATACGAGAGTATTAGGAAAGAAACGGACCGATTCTTAATTACCAAGAAACGTCAATGAGAAAAAGGTATCCAAAGAAATAATAGGCATAATAATTAATACAATTAGGACGGGGACCCAGTCTGAGGCGAAGTTTACAAGGGATGAACTGGGAAATTTAGAAGCAGACCCAGGGAGTGGAATCCATAATAAGCATAATTTTAAAAAATAAAGACAAAAATTACTACAATAATTATAGGAGTATCGATCTGCACTGATCTTGCTATAAAGTCTTTTCTAACAACATACTCGCGAGAATAACTCTATACGCTGAGGAAATAATCGGGCATTACGAATGTGGATTCAGAATAAATAGATCGACAAGCGATCGGCTGTTCACCGTTGGACAACTTCTAGAGAAAAACTGATAATACTGCGAGGTCGTACACCACTTATTCGTAGATCTTAAAATAGGATACGACTCGATCATAAGAACGAAAATGTACTGTATAATTCGTATGCTAGGCATACCTAAAAATTTGGTAAAATTAGTATAAGTCAGCCTGAACCATAATCATGGAAGAGTACGAATAGTAAATAAGTTAACCGAATCCTTTAATATCTGCGGTGGTCTGAAGCAAGGAGATGCATCTCTTTTGATTTCTCAAAGAAAAAGCTTGGTGACAATGAAATTTTTTTATCAGAGATTTTAATGAATATTAATGTTTTCAAGCATCCTGCAGAAAAATATATTTTTTTAAAATGTCTACATGTACGTATGTAAGAAAAGGTCAGGCACGACGGGCACGGCAGGTTAAAGGGGCACCTCTATTTTATTTTCAAAATTAGTATTTAAAAAATTGAATTCCCGGTAGATTTAAGAAAAAGTACAAAAGTATTGTACTAATGGTAAAAAAATAAAGAAAAAATTAGTGTAACATATTATAAAATCGTATGGAAAATTTTGAGACAAAAAAAATTAATTAATTGCATAATTTCAAATACCTGGGATAGCAAAAAAGGACGTTTTAATGCCTTCGAAAAAATATGTATCATAAAGCTTATATATCCTACTTTAGGTTTGCACAAATTTTAATTTAAATTTTTATTTCTAATGAGATAATTAAAATTCAATAAAGGTAAAAGCTCAAAGTGGGCCAAAACGGGCAATAGTGATGGAACACAACGAGCATGGCAATGCTGATCCTTAATAAATTTATTTTTTTAAAAAATTAGTTTAAGAAAAATTAATTTGAATTGTACATACATAAAGCGTCATCATCGTACGTGATTAAAAATTTTCAAAATTTTCAAATTTAATCAAATTTTTTTAAATTTTCTTAACTTTTCAAACATTCAAAATTTTTTAAAGTTTTAAAATTTTTTAAAGTTTTAAAATTTTTTAAAGTTTTAAAATTTTTAAAAAATGTCAGTTTCTTAAACCTTTAAAAATTTTCAGAATGGGCAAACATTTAAAAATATGTAAATATTTTTGCAATTTTTGCTTGGTTTGATTGATGTGACGGACGATTAAAAATGGCTGATTTTCCATCAGTCTTGCATGCATATAAAAGAGCCGATTCATGCATTCACTATTAGAAAAAGAAAAAGTAATATTCGGAAATATAATGTGCTTAATCAAATACTATTCATTGTTAACACTTGTAAACCTGTAAGAAAATGTTTTTATGAAATCTATTTTATGTGCTTTTTTGCCTCATAATTGATAATAAAAATGATTGACACGCCCGTGCCAATTGTGCCGCACCCTCTGCCTGTTTTTCCCAACGGGTGTGGCACGACGGGCAGTTTAAGAAAAATATGTAAAATGTTTTTTACGCAGGATATATTTTATAAAAAATAAAATTTAATATAGTGGACTTTATTCTCGATTTAAAAACCGCTGCCAATTCATTGAAACTTACTCGTAGCTTCTTCAAAACTAAATAAATTGCTCCAATGTGAATTTCTTTATTCTAATACATTATTTTAAATTGTTATATTTCTTTCTAAAAAGGTGAGTTGAATTTTTTTATAATCGATTGTTGTCAAAAGATAAATTACAAAAAATTATAAGCTTGTAATAATCGATTGCATTATCGATTTCAAAATATTAAAATAGAAAAATCGTTATAAAACAAAAACGAGTCGATGATACTTAAAATTTCTTTCTAATTCCAATTTCTCATAAAGAAATGAAAAAAATCACAACGCCGTTCTCGAGATATAAGTGATCAAAAAAGTTTGAAAACAAAAACATAAATCTAATATCTTGAAAAATAAAAGTACTCATGATTTGGGAAAAAAACTTAGCCAAGAGATAGTTAAAAGCTACCTTTCTAGAAACTTTCAAAAAGAATAATGCCGTTTTACTCAAGTTATCGTTCGACATAAAATCGCTTTTATTTATAAAATGATTGTCTTCTCGGCAAAGGAAAAAATAAATTGCTCAAAAATTTTATTGAATATCCCTTTCTAGATTCCTCATCATCTACATTTTTTTCAAAAAGTTTTTGTTATATGTTTTCGAGATATTACTGTTTAAACAAAAAATTACGTTCTCGTGTATACCAAAAGAAGGAATGACCTTATCCAAACTTGCAGGTCGGAAAAGTTAGGTAATTTTATGCTCCTCAAAATGCCTTTTTGCTGGTTTGATGGCATTTCTTCTAAGGTATTAAGAAATCCAACAAAATAAAACTCAAAAATTTGAAAACTATTAATATTTACCGTGAATTACTCGAGATATGATGGCGCACATACATACATACACACATCTGCACACACACGCACGCACACATATCCTCCGGTGGTCCCATTCAAATTTTCTAATTATTGGTCCAGTATCTCGCCAGTAATTTAGTTTTTTATGAATATTTTTTCTGTACATTTCAGCCCCTGCCGACTCTGTCCGCCGATTATTCGGAAACTATTGAACCGATTTGGATAATATATTATTTTTATTAAAAGACAATGATCTCATGTTGGCCCCATTGTATTACTGGGCCAGTATTGAGCCAGTACTACGTCAGTACTGATAAGTTATTATGTTTTTCCGCCGATTATTCGGAAACTACTGAACCGATTTTGATAATATTTATGGAATGACAGAGAATGATCCCATTGAGGTCCCATTATGTTACTGGTCCAGTATGGAGCCAGTACTACGTAAGTAGTGGTAATTTTTTATGTTCTTCCGCTGATTATCCGGAAACTACTGAACCGATTTTGATAATATTTTTTGATTAAAAGAGAATTATCCCATGGTGGTTCCATTATATAACTGGGCCAGTATGGAGCCTGTACTATGTCAGTACTGGCGTTTTTATTTTATGTTTGTCCTGCGATTATTCTAAAAAATACTTGACTGATTCGGTTGAAAATAATTATTTAAAACTTGCAGCTCTTTGTTTATTTAATTTTCTGTATCATTAATTATATTGCATAAAATTATATTGATAATATAATTATATTGAAATAAAATAACCCAGAACATACCACGTGGAGGTGGCTGCAATTGGAGTTCCACCCAGCTCTTACCCAACCACCCAGCCAAACGTAGGAACAGGAATGACAATATGACAATCATATCCTCGCGAGTCTTTCAACGCATTTGCTAGAAGATTCCTCGCGACGAATGTCTGCCATTTTCTTCTTTGCTCGTGAAAGGCGTTCAGATTTAGCCTCTTGCGTTTCGTGCAAACGGTCTTTTCTTTTACATGCAGCATCCTTTGTTGGTCGACCCATATTACAATATAAATTGAATGAAACTCAGCCCTTACAACTAAAAAGTCTGAAATAAAAAAAATTTTTGTAAAAAATAAATCGACTTCGAAAAATGCACTAAAAAGTGTGAAATAATTCACAAAAATGTTCTCGAAGTCGGCGCCGAATTACAAATTGACATATACCGTCACAGACCGTATTGCGGATCAGTACCTATATTGTGAATCATTTACTTCTAAATAGACATTATAAAAGTTTTGCATTACTTCTTTAATTACTTTGATACATAAGAATAAGTGCTTTCAAAATAATAATAAAAGTAACGCAAAACTTTCACAATATAGTTTTAACATAAACTTATTCACAATAGAGGCACTGATACACAATAGGGTCCGTGACGGTAGTATCTTACTCAAGAATTATAAATAATATTGAAATGGGTCCAATTTCGATAATCCTGGAACGAAATATGTGTCCCACTATCGTATATCTCACTTAAAGTTAATAACTCGTAATCGAAAGCACTGGTTTGAGAGAAAATGCTTTTAAAAAAAACTTCCAATGCAACAATCTTCTTCAAACGATAGTAATAGACTAAACTATCACATATAATTCAAATAATACTGTTACAATTGTAACTGCTGGAGTGAGCTTTTATGTATTATCCCCAGGATAATCTTAATGTGCTTAGGCCATCGCCACCTAGCGGAGGTACGCAAACTACGCTATCAAACAATTAGTTAAGAATAAGATTCTCAATGGAAGAAAAAGAGGTGACGGTATATGTCAATTTGTAATTCGGCGCCGACTTCGAGAACATTTTTGTGAATTATTTCACACTTTTTAGTGCATTTTTCGAAGTCGATTCATTTTTTTCAAAAAATCTTTTTATTACTATTACAAAGCTTCTTTTAAGAGGAAGCAATAAGAGTACGTTAGTATTTCTTATTTTGCATATTAAGTTTAAATAAATTATCTACACGTCTCTGAATCTATGTGTGCCCGTAGTGCCCCACCCTCCCCTATGTATGTATGTACGAACGTATGTATGTTTGTGTGTATGTGACAAAAAATTGTGTCCACAATAAATCTTCAAGGGAAGCATGTTGCACGGGCCAACGTTTTGCGTATGAGGTTTTGCTCAAATTACAAGGGAACCTTTTCAGCTGTACACATCTTTTCGAAGTCTAACTACGCTAAAAAGGTTGTTACTAGACCGTATAACAATGATTTATAGTCTATTTCCCCATCCTTGTTGATATAAAAGAATGCGAAAGCTTTGAATTTCTCTCATTTTTTTTGTGTTTTTGACAAACTTGGTAAATTGATGCAGTTCGAGAGATCAATCGTTTTATCATTATGAAAATAAAAAAGAATATGATAGTCAATTTTATTATTTTTTAAGCTCTTCTTGAGTCTGAAGTCATTTATTAAAAATTATTCTTCGTTGAAATCGGAGAGCAGCGAGATTAGGAACGGGCCACTCGGTTCCGCGCTTAGGCACAGATGAAACGCCCAGGCCTGCCTGCTCACCGCACGTCCCGCGTACCTGCTATAACAGGCGGCCGGAGAGAAGCAGTCAGTCTTTATATAAGTTTTCTTTATATCAGAATCACTGTGTAAACCCGTCTATGTTACAGTGTGATATTGATCCAAACAATAAATTCAAGTTTACCAAGCAGCCCGTTGACTCAATCTAATTATTAACGTACCCAGTTGCAGATTCAACATTGGTCCTTCCCCGAACCGGATATAGCTTCAATTGGTGCTTTCAAGTAAACGGGTTGGAACGTGAGGTGAATCCTAAAATATTGAAGTGTGTCGCGGGAAATTCCCACACCGCGATTTGCGGAACGTGATTCGCGGCTTGCGCTCAATAGGTGCCATTTTTGGGTTGTCTTCGCCTAGCCGTGTGGCCGCGGGAGTTATTGTGGCATGAGGTCGGCGTGTTGACGCAGCCGCCAAGTTTCTGTCGCGTTCGTTTAGTGCGCTGCACGGTCCGTGGAGGCCTGAGAGTAGCACAGGCGTGCTCATGTTTCTTTCACGCTTTCGTCACGCTGGTTTGGTGTCAGCGATGGCTCGAGACTGCTGTATGCTCGCCGACGGCCCTTGCTTTGCCCTCGCCTTGCTTCTGTAGAGACATCAATCGTTCGAGACCGACGCACGCTCGCTTTGTAGCTCTTCGCCTATTCGTGATCCGCAGCTCGCGCTCCATGGCTGCCATTTTTGGACTTTCTTCGTCTCGCTGAGTGGCCGCAGGAGCTGTTGTGGCTCGAGGTCTGCACGATGACGCTGCCGCCATGTTTCAGTCGCGTTCGCTCGGTGCGCTGTGCGGTCGGTGAGGACCTGAGATCATCGCACGCGCGCTCGGGTTGCTTTTAGGCTTTCGCCACACGGGGTAGGAGTCAGTGATGTCTCGACATCAGTGCATGCTCACCGAGAGCCCGTGATTCATCTCCGCCTTACTTCCATAGAGACTGCCGTGGTTCGAGATCGACGCATGCTCGCTTTGTAATGCTGAACATTTCGCTCTCGCCATGCGACTTTGAGGACTGTTTTCGTGCGGCGGTTTCTTCGCGGTGGGTCCTGTGCTGCCGCGTGGATGCAGGAGGGAGGGGCATGATCATGCTTTCTCTCGCGCGCTTATTTGATGGAGTAGCATCCGTCGCGGGTGATTGACTGCGTAGGATCAGTCCCTTGGAGTCAGCGATGGTTCGAGAGTAGCGCACGCCCACCGTGAGCCCGCGGATTATTCTCGCCTCTATGCGTTAGAGCCCTGAGGTTTGAGTACAAAACGGACGCAGCTCCGATTCGGCTTGTCATGAGTTCTCGCGCGCTAGTAACGAAAGCCTCCAATCACAATGAGTGTCACGCTAAGCACCATTGTGATTTCTAGGAACAATGACCGATCTCTTGGCAACGCAACATGCTCTGGTGGACGTCATCGAGGCCTTCGCCACCGCGCTGCAGAATACCCCCGCCGATGATCCAACTGCGGGACTGGTGCAGGCCAGAAAGGAGGTGCTGCGAGACTATTGGACAGACTTCCAAAGCAATCACCTAAGACTAATCGATTTAATGGCTGACCAAGCAGAGGATTATGACCAGAGTCGGGTCTATGCCGACATCAAACGAGCTTACATCGTAGCGCAGTCACTGCTCTACAACGTGCAGCAACGATTGGAGACATCAACACCGGTTGGTGCGAAAACTTCAACACTGGTCATGCCCGGCTGCCTTAAATAGAGGTACCGACTTTCTCGGGGCATCGCGAGGACTGGAAGGCCTTTCAAGGTTTGTTCCGAGCCCTCATTTATGACGATCCCCGTCTCAGAGATGTAGCAAGGGTTTACATCCTGAAGACTAATGTGCAAGGTAAAGCGAAGGCAGCCCTGGACACGCTGACGCTGTCTAGCACCAACTACTCAGCCTGGCGCCTTCTTAAGGGGTTAAACCACTGTAGAGCACAAACAACAGGCATTTTTCGGGAATTTTTTGGGTGCAATAAAGAGATCAATCGAAATTCTGTAAAATAGCAGCATTTCTCCGTCAGTGCCTTTTTTATAAGGGGTCCACGGCCGGAAACCTAACACCCGCAATTTCTGTCCTGGAATAAAAAACCAAACTTTTTTCGATTCTATAGAACATCAAGAGACGTACGTACGATATATTAATTTTTCGCAACTTGGTGCACTATTGAAAAAAAGTTTAAAATTTCATGAAAAAAATCGTCACAAAATTATTTATAAAACAAGAACTATGCAATATAGAAAAAAATCGTACGTAATTCGCTGGAGAAAGCAATTTTGAATGTACTTTTAAAATTGCAGATCGATCGGTGAAGATTTGTTCGAGATATGTTTCCGGTCAGTTCATAAAAAGTGGTTTTGAGAAAAACACGTTTAAAGTTTTAAGTACTGTAAAATCATATTATATCTTCTACATGTATATTACTAATACTGTCCCTTATAGTCATCCAGGTAAATTCTTAACATTCTAGACTATTCAGGGGACAGTCCCTTCTCTATCCACTACCGTTACTATCTACCTATCTACCTGCATCCGTACTCCAAAATTACAGCGCGCGCAGTGATCACAAAAGGCGCTCGGGGCATACCTGAGAGGCGTTACATTGAAAATTTGGACATTTTGAAATTTTTTCCGCCATCCATCTTTTGGTATATCACTTTTAAGACCCTAAAACACTTTTTAAGCAAAAAAATTTTTTCGATTTTTTCAAAATTCTACAGGGATTTTTCAAAAACCACAGATTCTTGTAGCAAATATGTGTAGAAATGCTATAGAAACTACTATTTCGATGAGAAAGTTCGAGAACAGGTAAAAAATGGGGAAACAATGGAAGGGTCTCGAGCGTGCTGGCCGTACACTTGGCGCGTCATCGAAACAGCTGCTGTGTATACCTGCTTCTCAACGGCGCAACCCACGGAGATCCAATCTCGAGTTATTTAAATAAATAATTATCAACAATTTAAATTATTATGACTCATATAGGTGCTATCTACGTAAATGTTTTTACTTTATTTCTCTATAATAATATCTATACATCAATTTGCATTTATCGCTAGCAACCATAAGCAATTCTATGTCGGTTCGTTAACAGTTAATATGCCGCCATAACTTTCCTCGATTCCCTAATTGTAACATTTAATTTCTTAAATCTATAATTATAAAACCCCAAAATTTATTACTTTAATTTTCTATAATCACCACGACTCTACTTATTCCCCGGTTTTAACTACTTCGCTAAAGGACTATGGTTGCACGTGGGCGGTCCAATGGCCGCTCCCGCCTCTACTAGCACGCACCAAGTGCAGACCGCGTTGCCGGTATTTTCTACAACCTGTAATAATAAAAATTGTCTCAAACTCGGGAACTCTCGACCTAAAACACACACAAAAATATTCGGCGGCGAACACACACACTGTAGCTCCGACTCTCCACTAAGTCTCCAAATCTCGACTGCACTCAAACAAATAAATATGTCTGGAAGGATCTCACCAAGTAATCTTTAAGGCAAAATTACAAACTCTCTTGAATCTTAAGTCGGGCGCTTTATGGGCAAATAACTGTCGACCAATAATTACTCACGTTACAATAACTATCTATCTCAGAGAATTCTATGACTACAAGGACACGCTTCCTTTCCTCCACGCGGACAGCTAATTTCTTGTAGTAATGAAAATGTGACACGACTGTCTGCGGCGAAGGCAGGGCGGAATGGGCAGGCCGGAAGGACTCGAGTCCTCTCCTCGTGGCGTCCCTGTACCCTAGCTCCCTGTATTTTGCCTTACCCGATCTCCTCTCTTTTTCTAACACCTTTTGGCATAGACCCTCAACTTGATTTTCACTAGAGTAGTAACCGGAGGTTAGTTACTGCTCTAGTTTTACCCGTCATGCATTTCGCCCGGGGACGCGCGTAATTTAAAATGTTAATCGCGCCCTCTATACTACACACTTCTCCGATAATTATCCCCCTTTACTCGATATTTACTACATGCGAACGGACGGAGCGCGACGCGTTCGTTGTAAACGCGCCTTGCTCTCTTCTCCGTGCGCGCGCCTCTCTTCTCATCTTATTTGATGCTTCATCCTCCGTCTCTCTCTTGCCGCTCGGCTCTCCCTCTACTCTCCCCGATCGGTTCCATGCGCATGACACGTTTTTAAACAATTTACATTAAAAAAAGGTCGATAATTGCTAAAGTCCGCCATTTTTTAGTCGGATATGCATGATTAATTATAATTTGGACGATAGCGACAAGTTTACTTTTCAATAATCTTTTTGAATTATTTGTTTCAGGCGCTCCAAAGTTGAGTTATCGTGTCAAACAGTTTGGCGTAGGAGCAACTTCAGACAGCCAGAGCAGCAAGATTTTTCACAAAAAAAAATTTATAGCTTTTTAAGATCTTTTTTTAACATGTAAAAAGTTAGTCGTCAAAATGGTAGACTGACTCCTTAAGTTTCGATACGAACATCATCGGCTGCTTGTGCAGGACCATCTGACCGGAATGCGCAATCACCGGCCCCTACGTGATGAGACCTCGACCGGGCTTCAGGCATTACTTGACACGACTAGCCGTCACTGCGACGAATTACAAGCCCTCTAGAAATATTATAATCTTCAATCCAAACCCAATACATTAAAGTGACAAAATGCCTTTATACCATAAAAAAAATTATTTTTGAAAGTATAAATTAGTAATAAATTATTTTTAAAAAACTGCTTCCATCTCTGAAAAAAATTATAAGAAAATTACCATAAAAAAGTTTTTGTTCATCATGTCACCTACTTGTCATGTTATTGAAAATATGGTATTGAAAATAGTGATTTATCGTGATGTGTGGAATCAAGATTTCGGACTTAGTGAAATTAAAAATATGACCAAGTGTTTATAGTCAAAAAATTTGCAGAAAGTTTGCTTTTAAATATAATACCCTTAAAAATTTTTTTTTGGCGTTTAAAGGTGTTTTGACCTTAATATATTGAGTTTTGATTATAGGTTTTGATCTCTATGAATAAAGAATAGTTTATAAAAAGTGACTTCAGATTCAAAAAGAGCTTAAAAAAATAATAAAAAATGACTGTCATTTTTCATCATAATGAAAACTATTTTAAATATAAAGTTTATCGAACTGCATCGATTTACCAATTTTACCAAAGACACAAAAAGGAGATAAGATTGAAAAAATTGAAGCTGTTGCATCCTTATACATCAATAAGGTTGATGCAATCGGGGTGCTCGGGGTGGCGCGTCGAGTGCACGAAAGCCGGCGATGCACCGGGAAGATCCCTGCTGTACACCCTTCCTGCTCTCTAAGCAGGGAAGGGGGAAGAGAAGGAAGCGCTGGTAGGCACGCTAGAAGGGAGCGCTCACTACTGTGGGCCGCTCTGAGTGAGGTCGCTGCATGGCGCTAGTGTGGTGAGCCGTCTGCCCTCCGAGGTGGAGATCCCTTGATGCCGGATCCCTTTGATTGTAATGCCTCATGAGCAGTGAATGCCCGCTGAGGCACCCTCGTTGCCAGTCGCTCAGACTGTAAGGCTTCTGCGGTGCATGGAGGGAGGACACAGCACTAGCCCCTCCACGTCGACTCTTGGGTGAGTCTGGACGAGAGAGAGAGCCCGCCAAACTCGGTGAAGGCCACACCACCCAGTAATACAGGAGGGAGACCCAGAAGGAGTCTTATTTACGTTTGGGGTTTATCGTTGGGGTCGATCCCGGATGACCAACCCACTAAATTTGACTCAAGAGCGCGGAGCGCTCTGGGTCATTAACCGTGTGGTCGTGTACGCCTGGAAGCGCTCTCCCTTAGTCCCCCAGGGTGAGGTCGATGGGTCTGTGCCCCACTGGAGGCTTCGTAGCTACGAGAGTGGAAGGAGCGGCGGGAACTGCTCTCCTTCGAAGCCGAGGATCGAGAGTCGGGGAATTTATCGTCGTATCATCGATGATGCGGGGTTTGCACCGCCCAGGTCTAACCGGCGCCGTCCGCTTCCTCTTCATCGGAGAATGCGAGGAGGGTCTTCCTTTGTTGCGGTAGACTACCCTGCCTTGCTACAATCCTTCGTACCATGATCGCCAATGGAGGGCGCTCGAGGGGTACTGGTGGAGACGCCGGCTCGATGAGCGGAAAATGTTCGGGCCACTCGGCCGTGAACGTATCCGGGAAGCTCCGAGGGAGGGAGCGGTGTCCTGGCAGAAGCTGGAGGCGCTGGTGCTCTCTTGGCGACTTGTGGCGAATCCTGCTGCACCGACTCCGTCTGGGTTGAAGTGTCGACTTCTGAAGCCCGTCGTCGCTGCTCGGTGAGATACCGCCGCTGTAACTCGGCATAGTAGAAGTAGCACAGTTTGAGCTCTGCTCAGAGCGCGCTCTCCGTGCTCTCTGACATACAAGGAGGAGATGGTATCTGAAACACTGATCTAAGTGGGGCACTGAAAAGCACCGATTGGTTGGAGGAGAATGAAATAATCACGCAAAGCAATTATTCCGTATCAAAAAACAGACTCTTTATTCCGTGTATTGAGTTTCTGCACGATTTGCCTAAGCACGGGTTATTTCTCACACGGGTGTCCGCTGGGGGGGGGGGGGTAGAGGATGACTTGGCGCGGCCGGGCTCCCTTTATGCATTCGAGTCCACTATTTCTCTGCAGGGAGGTGCACCACGCGGTGGCGTGCAAAACTAGGCAGGTGCAGTGCATGGCGGATTGCGCGTTGGCAGGGGCATGTCACGAGAGAGCCTACGGGTGGGTGATAACAAGGTTTGCAAAATGAACTATGAATTATTGTTATATGGTTCAATAACAATCCTCTTAGGATAGTTGAACTTTGAAATGCGTTGAACACCTGAAAAGGTTTTCTTTTTTGAACTGATTAGATTTTGGAACTGATTGGATAATAAAAAGTACATTTAAAAAGAAGTAATAAAAATTAAGAAAATAGAAATATTTTTTTATACGTTAAATATGTTGAAAATATATGTTTCCATAAAGTACATGTAATTTCCCTTTGATTGATATATCTAGCAATTATTTTAAACTTCTTTTGTCAAAGAAAAAAATATAAATTTTACAAAATTTATAAAAATGAAGAAAATTTTTTTATTGATCTTTATACGTTAAACATATCGAAAATATGTACGTTTTCTTGAATTTTCAGACGTAATATTCTTCCAATTTATATATATATATATATATATATATATATATATATATATATATATATATATATATATATATATATATATATATATATATATATATATATATATATATATATATATATATATATATATATATATATATATATATATATATATATATCAAATACTGTAATGCTATTTTAGTGGGAGAAATGCGATTGATTTTGAATACGCATTTTTAAAAGAACGATAATTTTAGCAAATTTAGAAATTTGTAATCTTTTCTATAAAGATTTAATAAATATGCGTTTAAATTTAACATATACAATATTTATATTTAAATTGTTTATGTTACAATTCTTTTCTGTTTATAGTTCTATAAGTATGATTTTGAATCTTTCAAAAACATTTTTGCTATTTTATCGATGCTATTTCGAAGGAATCGCTTTGTAACGATGAAAAAATTGGTTAGTAATATTTTGAGAACATTTTAAGCCAATTGGGTAAGAAATAATGTGTATTTAAAAATTATAAACTTTGAAAAAAGTTTAAAACATGAACTTGTTTATAAGCGTTTCTTTTCTTTATACAACCGATATTTTCTAAAATGCATCTATTCACAAACTAGACGTCATTTTCTCTTAATTTACGTTAATTATAATTACTTATGTTAATTATAAGCTTTTATTGAGAAATAAATACGATTTTTAATTTGAAAGATGTATAAAAGTACTGGAATTTCGTCGATATAACAGGTATATGTAGGATATATCAAACATATATTGTTAATTTAATTTCCAAAAAATTATTTGTTTATTAACTTTTTATAAAATTTTCAATATGTAGTTGGCAAATAACACAATTGGATACAGTTTAATACTTTTTTAATATAAGTAAAAATTTGAGAAATTTAACGTTCATTACAATCTTGATGTACATGAAATATCCCTTCGATATGTGTAGTAAAAATATTTTAAATCAAGTTTTAAGAAGCTAATGCTTTTAAACATGATTAATAGTTTTATTTCAAATGAGATCTGAATTTTTCTTATAAATGAAACCTAATTCATATTGACAACATTTTGAAGCCAATAAGATACTCTATAGTGCCCAAAAAGGAAAAGAAAATTGTTGATAAATGTAAAAAATAATAAAATAAAAATTCTTCAAAAATCAAAAAATCTATAATAAAAAGGAACACTTCTCGTTATTTTTTTAATAGTATAGCTATGAAAATTTAAAGCTTTTAAAAATACATTACTAATCGTCTAAATAGGTAACTAATTCAGTAGGCGGATACCTAGTGTCAATAATCGACCACTTTTGTTTATAATAGCCTCAGTAGAAAGTTTTCCCAACAGAAAGTTTTTCATATATATATCCGTGATTCTCTGGGAAATCGAGATCAAAAAATATTTGTTTTTATTTCTTAAGTAAAAATGGCTCTTGGTATGTAGAATGTATGTTAATTTTTCCATACCTTTTGAAACCTTTAGTTGATCAAGGCTAAATATGAGCTGGTAGCCATTTTCTACATTTTTTAACAAATATTATCCTCCACTTATTCAACAAAATAATAGCAACAAAGGATTTTTTTGCAAATTTTCTGCATTTTTCATATATAATGATTCCACAACAATTTAATGCCCGTTTCGATTAATTGAACTCAATGGTATGATCACTCAAACCATTACACCAAAAATCATGAAGATAGCTTTCTTCAGTACAAAAGTGACTGCCACAGTCGCAAAATAGTAGAAATGCAATATTTATATAAAAAAAATAAAAATAACAACAAATATTGTTAAAAAAATTATTAAAATGTACATTTTAGCAATCAAGTCATATTTAGCTTCAAACAGCTTTAAATTTAAGGGCTTAAAAAAATCTAAGAAAATTCACGTCTGTTTTACTGGGAAATCAAGAACAAAAGAAAAATTTAGTTTGGCAATAATATTCCTTTTGCCGTGCAAAATGGTCGTGAATTTTTTCAGATTTTTTTAAGGCCATATATATTTAAAGTTGTTTGTAGCTAAATATGACTTTATTATTAAAATGTGTATTTTAATAATCTTTTTAACAATATTTCATGTTATATTGATTTTTGTGTATAAATATTGCACATCTGCCATTTGGCAACTATGGCAGTCAGTTTTGTACCTAAAAGCAGTTATTTCGTAAAGAAAAAGAGATAGCAAAAAAAATTTCAGACAAACTTTTTTCGGTCCAAAAGGGCCAGGAGTCGGTGACATTGACCTTGACCTTGAAAAAACCACAAGCTCATCTTCAAATCACCCTGAAAATAGAAGTCAAGGTCAAGGTCTAGGTAGCAACTTATGACCCCCTTCGACCCAAAAAACTTTTAATTGGCTCATTTTTTAACAAACCACGATTAACCGGCTTTTTGCACCTAACATGAATTTCACTTCTAAATAATCCCTAGAAGTCGCTTTGACCCCTAACATGGGCACATACCTGAAAGTAGAATTTCGTGCTCTTTCGAAATCCGGAGTCAAAAATGGCAGTTTTCGTTTGAAAAATACAAGATGACCTTCAAATAAGCTTGAAAGTGGAAGTCAAGGTGAAGGTCAAAGTCAACATATTATGGCCGCCTTCGACCGAAACAACTTTTAATTAGGTTATTTTAAATACAAAAGTTTAAAAAATTGAATAAAAAATACAAGATGAGCTTAAAATCACCTTGAAAATGGAGGTCAAGGTCAAGATCAGCAACTTATGGCCACCTTCGACTCAAACAACTTGTAATTCGGTCATTTTTGGAAAAACCATAATTTACCAGCCTTCCGGCACCAAACCGGGATTCGACCTCTAAATGACCCTTAGGAGTCACTTTAACCCCTAGCATAACATGGGTACATACCAGAACGTAGATTTACGTGCTCTCAATACATTTAATATTTAATAATTTTATATTTAATTTTCGTAGGAACGTTCCGATTTTCGTAAAAGCCCAGATATACAAAATGATAAACCAACATAAAATATACATTAAAAACATAATATTACTTCATTTATTAATTACTATGATTTATTAATATTATTATTACCTCCAATCCACGACATAAAATATATTTTACACTTATTTTACGAGTATGTCTTTAATTTACGTTAAATATTTTCTATTTTCGTAAATACCCAGATATTCGAAATGATAAATCAACATGTAAAGCATTTATTGAAAATATAAAATCTATGCTAGTTGAATATTTTCTTTTATGTGTAAAAAGATTGACCACAAGAAGAAACAAAATAAAACACAAAAAACAATAAAAAAAATTGAACCACGTTGAAATAATAAAGAAAAACTGGAGAAAAAACATCAGAAATCACAATTAGACAACATAAAAAACGTATTCCATATTTTGATATCCTATCGTGTTCCAATTTTTCTGTCGATACTATTTGGAACAAAGATATATAATAATTTTGTTGAACAATAATAAAAAATTGAGGTTATTAAAAATATCCAAAGATATCCTCTTTTAAGTCAAAATTTTGACTTATACGACTGTTAAAAAAAAGAAAAATTTTCTTTCCCGGTTCGGACGCAACTGATTTTCAATTCTAGTAGTATAATCAATTGCCAAAACTTCTTTCAGAATGAATAATTAAGTTTTAGCTATTTAATTTGCAATTTTACGGAAAAATTGCATAAGAGCTCTTTAAAAAACCTTAAATTTGAGGTAGCAACGTTTAAATGTTAACTATAAGCACCCAGCTTGCAGGAAACATATTTGTTTGATAAATACCAACTTTTTAGAGGCTTAGTTTTGATATTTCAAAACTTTTGGGAATTTTGAACCACCCTAATAGGCACTAAGAAAAGGAAAACATTTTTAACGTTTTTTTTTATTACTCTTTCAAAATATCATCGTCCTCAAGACTATTCTTGGTGACTCACTCAGGAAAATTCAATATTTCAAAGATTCTTTATCGACGTAACAAAGTTCATTAAGTCAGAATGCTTTCAAAGCATGTACACATCTAGAACAACAGAAACTAATTATTTTATGCGTTATTTTACGATTAGTTTTATTTAATATCATTTAAAAACTGCAAATCGCTCACTCATAATACATTAAAATCACTATCAATACTGATTTTGACTTTAATAAACTGTCAACATTGTTATGAAAACTGTCATCAGAATCGCATTTAGCGACTATCAGAACCCTAGAATATCATACTTTGTGTTGCATGTTGCATGGTCGTGAAGGTGCTCTGATTAGAGCCGCGTGTAGAGAGGAAGAGAGCGAATTTGAGTTTTCTTCTGTTTGCTCCTCCTGAAAGTGGAGGAAAAAATTGTGCAGAAGGGATAAAGGATTGCTCGCCACAATTCATCCTGCGGATAGACCTCCCGCAGCGCCGTCACGGCTGGTCACGCGTACGATGGGTGACCCGCGGTGCGCTCTGACAGCCGCTTGGCGCGAAGATTTAAAACCGCGACTGCGAAGTACCGCCTGTCTCGTTGTCAAAGCACAGCGAAGCCAATTGAAGAAAAAAGAGAAGAAAAAATGCAAAAAATAAAAGAAAATCCTAAAAGTGAAGAGTCTAAATTAATAAGAAAGATTTATATCATATAAGGTAGGATCAAATCTCTTTCACGGACCATGGGGTTCGGTGTAAGCCACTTGGAGCGCTGTTGTAGCTGGCGGAGAACCTCAGCTTGCCAGCGCTTCCAGAAGTGGTTCCTCATGTGCAGCGTCAGTTGGTACCTTAGGACACCTGAAACAGACTGCTGAGAATTAAATCGGGTAGAGCCGATGGCGCCGAGCCAATCAAGAAGTGGCTTGGTGTGATAGCTGAGGCGTCCATCGGATCGCTACTGAATGGGCAGAGCGGCCTCGAGTTGAGGCAAGCTTTTATCTGCTTGGCCAAGGTGGAGATTTCCTCAAAAGTAAGCGTTTAATCGTTCAGCGCCCGTCGTAGGTGGTGATTAAAGGCCTTGACTGCGGCCTCCCAAAGGCCACCGAACCGGCTGCCACTTTTCCTAGCCGGATGTACGCCAAGAGGGGCCTTCCACCAGAGGTATTGTTAAGTCAGCTGCAGGAACATCATGCCTCGGGTAGCGAGATCATTTGGATTTTCCGATGTCCTCACGTGCCCCTATGAAGCAGTTGGCAGTAAGATCAGAACGTCGCTAGCCCCGTTGGTCACAAAGGTTCTCCATCTTGAGGGGTGACTGCTCAACCAGGCGAGCACTATCTTGAAGTTTGCCCAGCAATATACTCCCGTAGGTAGCAACGAGTAGCGACAGGAGACTGTTCAGTAGGCTAGTCAGCAATAGGGCTCCGCACAGCTCCAGCCGTCGGACGCTGATTGTTTTGATCGGAGCGACCTTCAGGTGCCGGTTGCAGGAGTGCCATCCTGCGGTGCAACTATGCCTTGGCGAGGACGTATGCATCTTTATAGGAGGCAAAGAGGTTGACTGTCCAGTAGCCTTCAGTGCCTTCTGGTCCGACGGGACAACCATCTCACCATGACGATTGAGCACCTTGGACCAGTAACTTTCCAAGAGAGCTCCTCTGCCTTGTAGCACTGCCAGCGTGAGATTATAAGTTCTATCCATGTTGACGATGAACTTGATAACAAGCTGCTCTTTCCACAGCTAATTCAGTAACTTCTTATAGACCACGATTGCGAACTGGAAAATACAGTCAGTATAAGAAACTGACTCAACTAAATACAAAATAACTCAGAGCAGACTAGCGAACTACGAAGCAGAAAAAAATGTAGCAAGGCAACAGCAGTATAAGTATAGGTATAGGTAGTCTTAGTAGATCAACATAGCTGAAGCCGTAAATAGGATATGATACTTATTCGGTTTATTGGCTGTAAATCCTGTAACTCAAGTGTGAAGAAAATAGTGGCTTGCAGCTAGTACTCCAAGTGAGTGGATAGCTCTAAGGTTAGCTGCATCGAGCTCCGGCAGACGACACGTGGGACTCGACGGCTATAGCAAGCAGCGTCGATTCGTCCAGCAAGCTTGGCTCTCGTGGAGCCGAGTCGTACTACGTCAGCCTCGAATATGGCCGATGCATCGGTAATGCAGAACATTGCAAGGAGCTGCTGCGAAGAGCACGAGCGAGCGCGCGTGCGATACAGCTCTCGGCGCTTGCGCGGTGCGAAGAGAGAGAGAGAGGGACAGAGGTAGAGGTAGACTGTACTTTTCGCTCTCGCAGCGCTGACGTCTATGAGCATATGGCGTGATTTTAATTACGCAACCTTGGACTTGGTTATTCGTTTCGAAATTTCCTCGCGAATTTTGAAACGACTTTCCACATGTCAAGATCAATGTTTAAATAGATATTTTAATCAATATTTATTTGAAAGTCCATATTTAAATTATCACATTTTTAAACACTGAACACCCGGAATATCAGTTTAGTCGCACAGATTCAGAAGCCTTACGGCGCGGAATCGAAGTCCGAATCGGGTAGCACTGTTGTAAAAATCAATGCACTTAATTCACTAAGTTCATTCAGACAATTGTCAATAAACCGTTAATTCTGATAAATATTTGTATTTCTTAAGGAAAAGTATGATATTCTAAGTGTTCGGGACGTGAATAAACTAAAGATTTTGTTAAAATAATTTATAAACCATTTATGATAAAGTCTGTTATTTATTAAATACAATATTAGCCTTATTAGTATAAGGCGTTTTGTAACTACCGATCTGTATAAAGGCCAGAGTGCATCTGGTCTCTGCGTCATTCTGTTTCAAGCTAGAATGAGCCGCTATTCACGCCGCCGAAAGTCGCCGCTGACGACCGCCGAAAACATACACAGGAAACTCGAGAACATCATCGCGTTCGAACTATACAGAAAGTTTTAGAGACTTTGCATAGGAACTTATTACACAGTTACATTTTCTTATTACAAATAATAGCTTTCTAGACTATACTGGCTTTATATTTTCGCTTTAAATATTGTTTAACAATGAATATTTGAAAGTGTTACCTGTGATTTTGTGTATTTGCATGGTCACAAAAACACATAATCCCTGGAATTTGCCCTATGCCTTCGAGGATACCGTGCAAAGCTCGGTGATGGGAAACGGCATCGGACACTCTTTTACTAAATTAAATCAATTATAATTTCGGTGTTCAAATTTTATAACATTTTTACTATTTTCTTAGACGACAATAAATTTACTTACTTTACATTTAACTTTTAACATTCGCGCTTATATTTATAACCCACAAATTCGCTGGAATATAATTAGACTATTGCAAAGTAATTATACGCATCTGCGTAATCACGCGACATCACCCTTGGTTACGCCTTCTGACCCGTAGCCACGAGTCGCATTGCCTATTCCTGTAAGCAAAAGCTAAACCGCAGAGAACTGCCGACAATGCCAGTGTCAATCAAGAAATATACAATAAACTATAGCGAGTGCCAAATTCATGTACAATAATGACGCTCTCCCCTGTTCAGACTCTTGCCCTTATACATTCGATGACCTTCAACGCAGAGCGAACTCCCATTCGAGGTTCCATGATAGTCTCAGGACGACGGCGAATCGTCCCGAACTAGTGACACTACAGCTGCGGAATTGCCAATTTCCACGCACTGCAAGAGCTTCATACCTTAAGAGCGTAATTGATACAAAACTTTGGCGTCCCCAGTAATAGCCTCACTTCCTAGCGATTCCTACAGCTCAATCCTATGCTTGTTTGAGCGGCGGTCATTTCGCTTACAGGAACACATGGCTTTTCTAGTAAGCCCACTCCTACAGCTCATTCATGTGCGTGCTTGTGAGGTGGGACTATTGCTTATAAGAGATGTTATGCTATAACTATAGCAGAGACTTTCAATTTTTCTTAATTTCCAAGATAAAAATTACTTCACTTTGCAAAGAATTTAAACGAATTCACCTGGGCCCTAGGTCAATTGCAAAAATCAGCTACAAAGACAAAGTAACAATACTACTTTCCGAGAACGACAACGTGTTTCCGAAGATAAAATGTATAATTTACTTCAAATTTAAGGATGATTTTTACTTTTACTAGTCTTTCGTTTAATCAATAGTTTTCAAACGATGATTAGCGTGTTCGAATATCCCTTTAAATTTATTTAGATTTTAATAATTTCATCACATTATAAACCATATAAATCATACCAGAATATGACGAGTCGTAGTGCCCCAAATGTCTACTGTGTTAAATTATCAGTTAATAAATGTTATTTTTATTTTTGCATAGCACCTCTAAAGCCTAATATGCATATAATAATAATTCGAAAATTCATAGAAATTTTTAATAACCTGTATATTTTTAATAGAACGTTTATACACGAATATTATGTTTTGCCTACAATACTTCTTCCCGTGCACATTAATCAAATTTTCTTTTTTTTAACTCTCAGCCTGTTTTAATATATGTTGCATTTTTATTCCCCTATTGATCATATTTCTTATCTTATCAGTTACGGCTAGTTATACTTATAAATGTCGGCCGCTGTACCTTGACCGCTTCTTGCAAAAGGAGCGCATAAGCGCTCTGGTGTCCCTTTGAGAGCAGCGTGTCTCTTCGCCGTCGATGCTTCCGCTCGCGTAACTTCGCCTGCTATTGTAGTCATTGTATTAATAATTGAAGGTGATCTTTGCAATTTCAGCTTGGTTACTGATAAATCCTCTCTAATACAAAAATTACTACCAATAAGAATTTTACACTAAATATAATTAACTTTGCAATTAATAGTATTAAACAGAATAATATAAGTTAATTACGTGGCACTAAACAATCCCATAAAATTAAAAGTTACTGACTTTTCAAAATTATATATATATATATGAAATATATATGAAATATACTGTAACGCTACATTATAATATTACACAGCACATTGTGTCACGCTTCAAACCTTTCTTGCCATGGAAAAGTTCGATGAATCTACTTTAATTGTTTTTCAAGGAATCCCAATAGTCTCACTCATGAAAACTGAGCGCCGCACATTGACACCTGATACGTGGGTGTACCGTCTTCGAACATTGTCGGACGCGCGGCTGCTCCAAGCCGCAACACATTTCTTTCACATGGTAATACAGTGCACCATAGTGCATCACACGAATTTCCCCAAGTTACTTTTATTTTGAATTTTAACCAATATTAAGAAAAGGCAAATACGACAAAACTTTTTTCGCGTTATTATATTTCCCAGTCAACAATGATACGTATATCTATATATCTATATAGGTGCATGCAGGACTTAGAGGAACTAGCTACGTAATAAATATAGTTAAGTTAAATTTTAAGTTATTTGTTTATTATCTAATCATTAAATTTTGCAATTCATTCTATACATTATTTAATATCTGTGAAATTAGGGCGTGTTCCCAAAAATATTACCGCCGATACTATAATATCGTTTATACGACTTTACCCAGAAAATCAATCCAAGTGACCCCCTCCCCCTTTCTTTCCCGACGCAATTAATTAATTATACTGCGCCCCTGTTATAATCCGAAATTTATTCAATCAATGTAATTATTCTCGCAATTCTGTTTACAATAATTATAGTATTTATCTACTTAATTCACTCTAATAATCTGTAAGGCAGCACGTGGCCTCGCTCGCAATGGCCGCCCTTAACCTCTCTCGCGCTTGTACGCCGAGCAGAACACTAACTGAAAATACTAAAAAAACCTGGGACACGAGCACACACTCTACGACTCCTTCTCCAGGCACTGGACAGCAGCACTTAAACTGTTATTAAGCAAAGGAAAAAAACGGAAAGATCTCACCAAGTAATTTTCTCACAAGATCAGTTATAACTTCTCTTGATAATTATTTATAATGCCAGGTGCTCTGTGGGCAAAACTCGCCGGTGATAATATTCACTCACGGTGAAGCAATTTATAATCCAAAATAACTCCTATGCACGACTAGTCAAATTTGCGTAATGGCGTCGATCGTCTCTCCCACGTGCGTCTACTCAAAACCCTGCTTGGCTCTCAGCTACTAAAAACAAAACGTCTAAACGCTGCAGTAGTTTGGTGTAGAGTTGCCGAGGCAGAAGGACTGCGTCCTTCTTCTCGTGGCCTCTCGGTACCCTAGCTTCCTCTATTTTCCTTAACTCGATGTCCTATCTCACTCTCGTCCACCTGTTGCTATAGGCTCTACTCGATTTTCATTAGAGTAGTAACCGACGGTTAACTACTGCTTTAGTTTTGCTACTCGAGCATGCGCATATGCAACACAGCTAGTTCAAATAAAGTAGAAGCGCCCTGTATATCATGTCGCTTTTGATGATTCTTCTCTACTCCCTCAACTCGACAAAACTCCGCAAGGTGAGATATTTTGGTATGACGGCCGTTTGATTGCGTTGGCACATTCCGCCATATGTTTCTTCCGTATGCAGGCCTGTTGCCGCCGCAGCCAATCGCGTGCCATCATTCCGCCGCTCGAACCGGACCGCTCATGCAGAGAGAGCTTAACGCGCACGCCCTGTAGACGCGCCTTGCTCCCTCCCGGCGTCGCGCTCCTCTCTCTGTCTCTCTCCGTACTCAATTATTCTTCTCGCGCGTGACCGATGGCTTCGACCGCTTGGCCGGCGCTCGGCTTTTCTTGGTTGCTCTCGGCATCGTTCTCGTGAACGATTCCGCTCGAACTCCTCGCGCTACGGTCGCGCTCCCGGGTGTCCGCGCACGCGAAAGTGTATGTGTGTGTGGACATCGTCTGCTGCTGCTGCTGTCACGGCTGACCGGCGGCGCCTGGCCGCCTGTGTCTTTCTGCTGTTGCCTAAACAATAGAGCGTAAGGACTCGACAACTGCTCCGTTGCCTGAGCCTCCTCGTGTCGTTCAGCTTTTGGCTGGGCATCTCCAGGCCTGTTGTGGATGTGCTGCTGCTGTTTCTGCAATGTGTGTGGTGCTGGTCGCGTGCTTGTGTGTATATTGCGTTGTCATGCTCCCTTGCGTAACATAAAATGATTCGTTCGGTGCCGGAATTTGTGCGTGACTCTGCCCCATTCCCTTTCATTGTTAAGAACAACATTCTCCATTCTTACCCCCCCCCCCCCAACCTCACCTGACCTAACCTAACCTACTCAGAAGCTAACTATATGCTGCTAGCGATTCTTGTGGAATTTTACATGTCACAACTAACTCCATGTATTAATTCATAAAACACGTTTTATTATATATATTCTATAAAGAATCAATTAAATAGAATTCTATCTACTGATTTTGTCAGTTTGAAATTGGATACTACGCTGCATGCAAACATTCCGTTACGATAATAATTATTATTACTTCTGTTACTTTATGCGGCTGTACGCTATACATTTTTCTTTTTAAAATAATGTACGTCTATTTTGCTCGCACTCAAAACTCATTATATTTATTCATAATACTTTCAGTGTAGTAATATTTCCGTATTCAGTGGTTGCATAAATAAAGCCAAATTCCCATTTAAAGAAAAGTGATCATGGAGCACACTACACGGTATACTTGTCAAAAGTTCTAAGTATAAAATCACTTTATTTTGCAACTGTAACTTAATTATTACAAACTAATCGATAAACCGATTTTGTTAAACATGTCTAGCTATACTAAATGTTTTATTAATTATTGTATATAATTTGTTATTATCTTTCAACAGATATTTAAATCCTGAAAAATAAAATGCTTTCTAATTAAATCGTTCTCACAATTAAACAATAGGTACTTTATAAAATTACTTTATTTTCCACATTGCCCATGTTCTTAAATTTCAACAAAATGTCAAATAATAAATAAAAATATATTTAACTACTACATCAATAACGAAATATAAACAAATTAGACTGAATCGAATTGCACGCGTAATTTCAATACATGGTCGTTGTTATCGGCACGCAACTACGCGTTTGTCTTGACTTGACTTCTTTCTTCTCTGGGCAGCGGTGTCGGTTTTGAATCCACGTACATGCCAGCTTCACTGCTTTTGCCTCGTTCTTATTTTCAAATTGAGTCATCCTGATTAGCTTTATTTTTCACAAGCTTTGTTCCCTTTATTGACGGCATACTTCTTTTCAATTAAGCCATGTCACTAAAAGCACATAATCGTTACCGACGACAAGCAAATATATCTGCACTGTAGCTAACACGAGCTACGAGTTGGTATCGCGGTCATACAACGTGATGCAGAGGCAGTAGTAGAATGGGCTGATACAAATGGTCTCAAACTGAATGCAAGCAACACCAAAGTTATGCAACTTGGTAAATAATTGTATACCTTCAGCTTTAATCTGAATGATTTACAGAAAATTGTAATTATGGATACGCCGATTCCTTACACTATTAAATAATATTGAAGCACTCAGTCTCGGCCTTTGGATTATGCCGAATCTAAAGTGGGATAAGCACACTAAACATGTATCTCGAAAAATTCACGGTATGCTCCATTACGTCAGGTGCGGAAAAAGATCACTTTCCATTGATCTACAAGTGAAACTTGTCAAGAGCCTCTATATATCCTCACTTTCACTATGTCTGTGCAGTTTATCATAATCTAGATGGCACATGTAACTATAAAATGCAGAGAATTTTTAATGCATGCATTCGATTTGCTTGCAGTAACGTTCCAAAATGGGGCCACGTAACGCCCCATCGAATCACTTTGAAATAGTTCTCTGCACAGAAGCGCAGAGAATACTTCATAGCATCTCTTGCCTTTTTAGCTATTGTACATGATAACCCGACATGCCTGATTAGTGAATTCCGTTTAATAGGTCGTGATATTGAGGTGAGGCGATCCGCCCACCTCAAGCCTGCGTCTATTGTTTATGCCGCTCCGTGAACTGAAGTCTGAAAGCAATCTTTCACGATGAATGCGTCAATGGTTATAAATACACTGCCCGCTCCATAATTTCGAATAGATAACATAGGTATTTCAAAGACCAATTATATAATGAACTATTGTCACGCGATAAGAAGGATTGGAAACAACGTGTAATTGGAATGTAAATGGAAAGGATCGTCAATGTTTAGCGTGCGCATGTACCCATTTGAATGGTATTTTACACTTGGTTATATTATAAACTGGAAACTGTAATCTATCTACACTAGGTACTTAATGTATTTAATACATTGTAAGGTAGCGCTAAATTTAATATATAATGAGGGAGAAATGAATATCACAAGGTCCTTTCTTAGGATTATAAATCTACTTCTTAAGGGATAACACCACTCTAGAGGCCGACAGAAAGGCCTAATTTTGACAATTTATTCTGGGATTATGGGAAAAGGAATAGTATTCATTAGTAGAAAAAAAAAATTTTTATTATGATTTTTGTACCAAATGGCGTCGCTATAATAAATTGCCAACTCGTCTATGAGCTTGCCAGTAAGCTTGCCTTTTCCTCCAAGATCTTTTATTTGTTTTTTCAAATTACGGAGACGAGAACCCATCCGCTTCTGCACATGATCGATACATTCTTTTTTTTTTTATTGTGAACTTTTCGTAGGGCTCAGAATCTATAATTCCTTTGAAGGTTTTTGAATCTGGAACATTTCGATGACGGCGTCCACAATGACTACTTTGCCAGTATACCAGCCGATAAGTGAAACAAACCCGTAAAGAGATGAAAAACCACGCTTCCTCCACGAACCATCACCAGATACAGTAATGCCATTTGAATCGTCAGTTTTTTCTCGTTCTTTTTTAGCTGCAGTTTTCATACTGAGCTTACAAACAGCTTCTGCTTCAATGGCAATTTTCTTAACAACTGTATCGTAAAATGATTGAAAAATTGGCCGCGGGAGATCCATGAAGGCGCAAAACTTTATAATGCCATTCAATCCTATTCCTAGTAATCGCATGGCAAGAACAATTCTGCGATTAATATCATATCCTTTCTCAATAAATGGACAACTAGGAATAGTAATCTGATCACAGTTTTTACAGGAAATCACAATTTTGAAACCCAAGCCTCGCTTTCCAGTTTCAGTGAACGTTACATCGGATTTGCATTTTATACATACAAGAGCTTGCGATATCGCGGAGAACACTGCTACAAAATTCAGAATTCGGTAACCGAAACCTTCATTTACTTCAAAATCATCCAAGTTTACATCTGATAATGTTTTAGCCGATGTACTAACGTTCTCCAGGCTTGGCTTCTCCAGCTCGTAACGGTTTTGCGGCCGTCGGTTTGATATTCTCGGTCTTTTTGCACTACTCCTTCCTCCTTGGCCGGTTTTTTTGTCACAATATGCGACTTTTCTCGAACTCATATTGTTTATTAGAAAACTTTTACAATAACAAAACACGTTATTAATATTTGAACGAAAATGTACGGAAAGAAAATAAAGCGTCTGTACGGCGTCGCTTGGCAGCTGTACTAGTTCACACACACACACACACACACACAATTCTATTCAGTGTTAGTACACCCTGGTGGACTTCTGAGGAACCACAATGACCATAAGCAATAGAATTTGGACAGGTAGGAGTACTACATAGTCGATAAATCAGAGCGCGCCGTGGTGGCTGATTCAGCCATCACGGCGCGCTCCGAGGCGCGGCGGCAAAATCGAGAATTGGACCACTTACAAATTTTATTTCTGTATAAAACCAATTGGATATGATTTTTAAGGGCCCAAAGTATCGTTTAATAAAAAAAAATCGATTTTTTGAAAATTTTAGACTGGTGTTACCCCTTAAGGGAAGACGATACAGGTTTTTGGTCATAAACCCGATTTTATTTTTATTTTTTATACTAATTCTTAACTGTTGCGACCGAGGTTTAAATCCACGCGCCAAGCGAGTTGGATCGCACCGTGGGTCACTTGACCGGCGGTGACATGTCTGCAGGAGGCCTATTCGCAGGGTGTATAGCGTCGAGCTCTACATCTCCCCTTCTGCATAATTTCTTCCTCAACTTTTGAGACGGTGTAAGGAGAGCAAAACTACTTGCTCGCCCGGTTTTCGCTCTCTTCCGCTCTACTCGCGACTCTATCTAAAGCACCTTCAGGACCTTGCGCGCAACGCTAAAAATGTCACTTGTCGGCCTTTTGAACTTTAAATTTCTCTTTTCCTTTATAGACACACATATACACAGAGTCAAGCATTATTATTATTAATTTGTTGAAAGTTTAATTACCGACGAGCAATAAATGCTATTATTATTCTTGCTACAAAAATAAGTATATTTGAATATTCACTCGCCTCACTCACTCGACGTCAATACCGAGCTCGATTAAAAAAAGTTCAGCCGGTTCACGCAGGATTCATTAACCTTTTTTCTGAATAAAGAAAGAGGTTTCAGAAGAATATTTGATTTCTTTAAGCTGTTTTATTATTATTTTTTTTTAATATTTTCGTTTTTAACTAAAATTCAATGTTTTTCAACATTTGCGTGTCAAAAAAAGTTAAATAAGTGCGCCATAAGTAAGGCTAAACGTCATTAAATATCAAAACCCAATGTCAGTGGTGGACAAAAAGAATTTATCCCATAAAACAAAAAAGGAATCATAAATAATTACGTATTTACTTTTATTTAATTATTATTACTATTTAGTTTAAAGTAATTTTTCTCAATTCTTTATTTTCATAACTTCCAGTTGCGTTTTGCGCACCATACTTTAATTTTATGTTTTAAATGTATGGCAATCTACTTTTTAAATTTTTAAATACATTTTTTATAAATCTATGTTGAGACCTATTGATAAAAGTTTAAATACAAAAATATATTTGTCAATGCTTAACAGATTTTGATTTTTTTCTGTAGCTTCTTCCCTTAAGCAAGTCGACTAATATGTATTACTCCGTACCTCAATTTGCTGACACAACGATAATTTGTGACTGAATTATTTCACTTTGTGTAAACTATGCTCAACGTAATATATAATGAAGTTTTAAGGTGTAAATTCTATGTAATATTACAAATCAGCCAGATAGGGACATACCCCAAGGCTGCAATAAAAGGTCAATAACCTCTCTCTCTCTCTCTCTCTCTTTTCCTATATTATATAGTTATATGAATTGTCCGTAAGATTCACCCTCCACTCCGCCCCTCATATTCTATGATTTTTAATAGAAGCCTGCACTGAAAAAGGGAGAATCTAATTGAAGAACATATCAAAATATGTACAGGAATTCTGAACAATAGCCCGAATGCTAAATGTTACGAACATTAATCCGACATATCTCACTTGCAAAATCTCCCAAATTATAAATTATATTTTGTTCATTAAAGTGGTTAAAATAAATATCGTCAATATCATTGAATTGGTGGTTATATTTGCTACACTCAAATGCCTGCTACACATTATACGCGCAACACCGGAGTGCAATTAACAAAACTTCGCGCATTGCAGCCATTTTAAACAGATTTTATAACGCTACGACCGCCCGCCTAGACACACACGCTTCTCAAGCCTCACACATGCCAAAAGTTAAATCTTGTAGCATAAAATCACACCGGGGTCTTATACGCCGAATGTATATTGGCGAGATGCCGGCTACGGTGCAGATCCCGCAAATTGATCTTATACCGTGTGAGACCACGACATTATATGATACGTTTTATGTCGGTGAGGACGACAAAACAGAGACAAAGAACCGCGTAAAAATTATGCAAGCAAAAGGGAAAGGTATATGTGATAAGCCAATCGACGTTGCAGTAAGAAATAAATTGCTTGAGGACAATCGGAGGGATGTGAAGAGCGCGAGATAGATCATGTTCTCAAATTCATAATGGAATTTGCTGGAGTTGTTGGGCTCGAAGGCGAGCCGCTACCGTCAAGAAATCTATTAAGGTGATGTTAAACCCTGTGTTACTGGTAAATACGGGGAACCACTTTTTTCATTCATTTTTCAATTATAAGAAAATATCTCTATGGAAAGTTGTTCTTTTTGATTGGAACAACAACTTTCCATAGAGATATTGACTCAAAATTGAAAATGAATGAGAAAAGTGGATCCTCGTATTTGTCGATGACAGGTGGTTTTAGCATCACCTTAAGCACGAGAGTCAACTCACGGCTGATAAGCTGTTGCGAACCAAGCGATTTAAATATCCGCCGACACCGAGCGAGCAGATACAAACGGAGGTTAAAAAATTAATTGAACAGGGAATTAAAGTAAGATGAGATAAGGATTTATTTTGTACAAAGTCAACAATTATTTACATTGCCAATTACGGCACAGTCACACTGTTCGCAACATACATTTGAAAGTTATCACACCTGTTTAACAAAGATTGTCAAATTTACAAACTTATTGCGCAAGTTCCTAAATTTGTCATGTCCAGTTAAATATAAACTTTAATAATTCAATAATAACGCAGACAGAAATCACAGATTAACACATATTTATAATTAAACAGACTTATTGCTCGATGTACATTAGCTGCAGGTGTCTGCGAATGAACAATTTAAATTTGTTTAACGATGGCAGACATCTAATGCTAAACGGAATCGAGTTCCATAGGCGGGATCCCTGAGCAGTAATAGATTTTAAGCCTACATCAGTACATGTACATAATTCTCCTAAGTCCCGCGAGATCCTGCCGGACGTACTGGCCTCATTTCTATTAAATAAGGCCGTAAGATACGGCAGTTAGCCCATGATCTATGCCTTATAGATAAGCCGAATATTATAGCTTCTCTCTTCCCGACATTGAGGCGCAGGGCGTTGTTCGTTGCCCAAGCCGACACAGCTCGCGCCACGGCTAACAAGCGATCTATGCCCTCACGAAGATTGCTCCTAGTGACCTGAGTATACGTTTGCAGGTCATCAGAATATATTAAGTGTTCAACACCATCCTCTAATAAATCCTCTAGATATTTAGACGTGGACAGTGTTTCACAGAGATCATTAATGTAAATACTAAACAGTAGAGGCCTCAAAACTGAGCCATGTGGTATGCCGAGACTGGTTGCGAGACAATCTGATACACCATTTGATTTTGTAATCACTTTCTGGTTGCACCCCGTAATAAATGGACGAATCCACAGGACCATAATTCTAGAGAACCCCATCCTGATCAGCTTACGTAGAAGTTTTGACGGAGAAATTGTTGAGCCCTCAACCTCCTCATACTTCAGCTACCTCTGGGTAGTGCCCAAAAAACCAGACGCACAGGGAAACAAAAAATGACGGCTTGTCACTAACTTTCGACCTTTAAATGAAATCACAGTAGGTACTTGCTTCCCCCTTCCAGTCACAAGTGGCATACTTGAAACTCTCGCTTCAGCCGAAATAATCACGACGGTGGATTTAAAACAGGGTTTTCACCAAATACCCATTCACCCAAATTCGGTTCCATACACAGTTTTTGACGCACCACTTGGGCAGAATGCATTTGAGCATCTACAGCACCAGAGAGTTGGCAAGGGCTAAAAAGATACAACTGACATTTTCTCAAAAGTTATGGCCATGGTTATGGCGGGAATACCAGGCAAATAGGTCGCCATATATTTGGACGATTTTAGAAGCCAATCTCACGGTCGAATCCAAGAAGTGTCAGTTTCTGAAACGCGAGGCTTCCGTCCTCGGACACACTGTGGGGGGAGGGAAGATTCGTACAGATCTCAAGAAACTTAAAGCAATGGAAAAATGCCCAGTGCCGACGAATGCGAGAAAAGTCAAATAGTGGCTTGGCTTTGTCGGGTATTACAGAAAGATTATACCCAAGTTCACAGCAATCGCATGATCTCTTGCTACACTGCTGCGTAAGGGTGTCAAATTTGAATGGAGGAGGCCCAGCAGTCAGCCTTTGATGAACTGAAAAGAATCTTGTGCAGCGAGCCAGTTCTAGCTGCACCGGATTATTCCAAGCCGTTTATTGTCATGTGTGATAGCTCCGATTACGCGTTTGCGACGGTGCTCAGCCAAGGAACCATCGGCTCAGCCAGTGCGTGCGTCTTTGCGTCCAGACCACTCAATGGGAGTGAATTACGATAGATCACAGATGATAAAGAGTTGCTGGCGATCGTATTTGCGAAATACTAGTTCAGACCTTATCTGTACGGCAGAAAATTTACACTGGTCAAAGATCACGAGACACTCAAGCACTTTCATATATATGGGTGGTTCTCTGACAAATCGAGCGCGAAAAAAAATGGATTTTGCAAAAATATTTTTTTTATGTTCCTATAGTATGTATGAGTATCCCTGAATTTTTTCAAATTTTTTCCATCATTATTTTCCGAGTTACAGAGGGTCAAACTTGGCCATCTAAGCATTTTTTGCATTTTTTGGCCATACAAATTAATTTATAACTCCTCAGGGAAGCATTTTTCACAAAAAACGTATACATAAAAATACTTGCAAAGTCATATATATATGTTATAACTATCTTATATGTCAATTAAACCTTAAAATGCTGATTCTGAGAGTTCGATCAAAGCCTCGACCACCAAAAAATTCATGGAGATACCTTTTTATAGTGCAAAAGTCCTAGTATAGGTCCCAGAATGGAGGGGAGCCTGTATCTTAGTCTAAAAATTAAGATAATCATCAATTCATGCTAAAAATGATTAAAATCATAGTTAAAACTTTTTGGAAAATCCATTTTTTTTCGCGCACGATTTGTCAGAGAACCACCCATATATATATATCCATTTTTTTCGCGCACGATTTGTCAGAGAACCACCCATATATATAAATTTAAGTGAAGAAGCAAAATTATCGCTTTAAAAAACGGTTTTAAACATTTTTAAAGGGAAAAGGCAAATTATTGTCGAGAAATGTCCGAACACCTGATAAAAAAAAATTATTTTTCCCTATATGAATCCTATGATAAGAACCAAAAAGAGGAGAACCCAGAAAACACCACAAAGTATAATAATGGATACCGCAGTAGCTAGGTCAATACACAGGTGCATCCTCGCAAAAAAAAAGAGGAAAAAACATACAAGCACCTTAAAAGTCAGCGGCACGATGAGTGTGATTCCGTCACATTCAGGTAAAACGGCGATCATAATCGAACATATTAGATTAACTTTTGTAAAGAAATAAAAACGCGAATACACTACCATAATCTCTCTATTGGATCACACGGAAACAGACACACAAACCATCTGCTGTGTTGCGAAAAAAATCACATATTAAAAGCAAATTAGGAATAGGCATAATATTCTTGAATTTATAGAGCCTATAAAGCGGCGGAAATTCTTGGGTTGTCCGCCTCCCACTTAACTTGGTCAAGTTTTCAATGAATGTTTTGCAAGTATGCAAAATGCAAGCACGAATGTTTTGTAAAAACTCTTTGCATCTTTTTCCTTTTTCCTTAAAAATTAATAATGTAATTAGCAATAACAAATTTCTTCATTTTATTATTTCATTTCATGCCTTTCTATCTGAATTTTAAGACAAAAAACTTCTTGTTTTTCCTCACACATAGTTGCCTAGTATTTAGTTCTCTGAAATCATTTAATCTCATACAATAAGGTATATAACCATAAACTATACGCTTTATAACTATAATAACAATTGGAGTAATACAGAATGGGTTATGAAAGTATCGAACGATGTCATTATATAGAAAATATTAAATATTATAATAGCAAATATCATAGACAATAGTAGAATAGATTCAATGTTAAGCAGTAAGCAGTTAATGCTACATACAGTTTTATAATTAAAATAATGTACAATCGAAATATATTGCATTAAATTAGACAATGTATTTCTACAAATTTTTTTACATATTTTAATATTTTTACGATAATGATTTCCGCAAATTTCCTTGATATATTTTATACGAATTTGCGCTTTATTCATAACTATTACATTCCTGGATTAAGACATTTACTAAACATATTTCTTTCTTATTTTATCATCATAAAATCATTAGCTATATATTATTAATCAATCCTCTTTAGTTTTATTTATGTATTATATCTGAAATAGCGCTTTATTCCTAAATATTATTTTTCTTAAGTATGTTCAATTTGACAAAAAAAATGAAATCTATTCATTTAGTACTTTATTATTTATCGAAATATTTCTAAATTATATTATCTATTGTAGGTATTGCAAAGATATTATGTTGAAAGTATGTTTAGCATAATCCGCGTTATAACTATTGTCAAATTTATTAAACTGATAATTTTGATACTTTGTGTATATGTTTATTCGAATATATAAGTTATAAAGCCTTGTCATCGGAACAACTTTCCTTGATGTCCAACGCAACTAATAAAGATTTTAAAAAATTGTCTATTTATAAAATCATGAATATTCACTATAATCATTAATATTATTATAACGATCGTGCTCAGCAGCTGAAAATACACAAAAGTAAAGTGATCTTCAGTGTAGCACAGGGTGCTTGATTCCCCGTATATACGCAGCAGCGTGAATCACCGCGCCCGTAGTACCGCGCCAGGCCGCTAGGCGGCGACGATACCAGTTTTCGTATCCATTAGCGGAGTAGCGTTCCGAAAGGCATATAATGATGCGCTAATCCATGAAATTTTAACGAACTTTTTCGTGTTATAAATGTTGCCGTGTTAGACATCACGTTTGAGTGGCAGGTTACCTGTTAGATATTATATTCTCCATAGTTCAGTTTTGTTTCAAATTATATAACATTAATTCGCTGTTACTTTCCACGCAGTATTTTTCATGACAGAAAAATTAATTTGAAACAGACACAATTTACTTTTAAGTTGATATAGCTTTTGTATACTTGTCCATGATTTATGAAAGCATCTTATATATCTACAATGTCTGAGTCTATGGTAAAGAATTCTTTTCCAATAGTTCATGTTGACAGATGTATTAATCCATTCAATATTAACGGACATAAAGGTACAAGTCTTCGCAAAGTTTCAAAAAAATTTTTGTTAGATTATCCAGATGCACCTGAAACAGCTATGATTTGTTCATCTTGTAGAAAGTCGTATTCTTCTGTAAATTTTAATTTATCCAATAACTCTCTAAATGAGCAGAATCAGGAAGAAAATGAAAGACCACAAAATAAAAGAGTTGTCTATCGAGAGAAGATGAACGAGAACAAATGTTGGATGGATTGAAAAGTAAATTATCTTCTCTACCTGCAAATGACCCATTGATAGTTTCTATTTTGACTATAGAGCCTGAATGCTGGACTTTACGCGATATTCAATCAGATTTTAATGTCTCTATAAGAATGGCAAAAAAGGCGAGGTATTTGAAAAATGAATTTGGTATCTTAGCGATCCCTAATCCGAAAAAAGGGAAAAGTTTACCTGAAAATACTATTAAAAAGGTAAAAGAATTTTATAAATGTGATATTAATAGTCGAGTTATGCCGAATAAAAAAGATGTATTTAAAATGAACAAAAACGGTGAAATTTCGTATGTTCCAAAACGATTGCTACTATGTGATATCAAAGTATTATATCGAAATTTTAAAGAAGAATGCCAACAACTTTCTAACGGCTTGAGCAAATTTGCAGAGCTACGTCCAGAATAGTGTGTTTTGGCCGGTGAAAGAGGTACGCATAGCGTGCGTGTATGTGTAATACACCAAAATTTCAAGGCCATGCTTGAAGCATCCAATTTGATGGTCCTCACGAAGGAATCTGGTGATCCAATAAATGGTTATACCGATTGCTTTTCGTTAATCTTATGTACAAAGCAGAATCCTGCCTATTTTTTAGGAAGTTATCAAAAATATGGTAATTTTTTAAGATTTGAAGAATATGTATCTTCTGTACTATACGAAAATAAGATTGAAGAATTAGTTTTCAGTGTCTGGCAGTCAACAGATAAATATACTATAAAAAAAGAATGTCTTTTGGTGGATGATTTTATTTCCGAATTGTCTTTCAGTTTAAAAAAACTTATACCACATCATTTTATCGCAAAAAAACAATCAAAACATATAAAAGATCTGAAAAACAATTTACAGAAGAACAAAGGGCTTCTGGAAATGGATTATTCTGAAAATTTTGCTTACGTAGTTCAGAATCCTGCTCAGTAATTTCACTTTAACAATGCTCAGTGTACAATACATGTTACAGTACTATATTACAGAGAAGATAATGAAATAAGGCATTGTAGTTTTATAGCACTTTCTGAATGTACTGCTCATTATACGTCAGTAGTTTATATTTTACAAGGAAAAATTATTCCTGAAATAAAGAAAAGATTTCCGAAAATGAATAAGATTATATACATCACAGATGGTGCAAAGCAGCATTATAAAAACAGATATCAAATGATAAACTTAGTAAATCATGAGTTAGATTTTCAAATAACGGCATAGTGGCATTTCCATGCTACTGCTCATGGAAAGGGTTCATGTGACGGGGTAGGGGCCGTGTTAAAAAGAGAAGCTACTCGTACCAGCTTGCAAGCCAAAACTACGGACACAAATTTAAATTCAAAACAACTTTATGACTGGGCGAGACAAAAGTTCCAAACAATAACATTCTTTCACTATTCCGAAAAATATTATGATAAAACATCAAGATCACTAAAGAAAAGATTCTCAACTGCACCATCTGTTACAAAAATTTCAGAAGGACATTCGTTTTTATTTTCTTCCGATAAAAAATTAACGTGTTTAGATACTCTAATGTACCAAATCCATTATCAATAATACAATACTAATAGTTGAATTTTAAAAATCTTAAACAAAATAATACAAATATACAAAAAATTACAATAATTAAAAAATTAAAAACTTTTAAAAAATTATAAATTACAAAATTAAAAAAAAAAAGTAATGCGGGCTTTGTAATAAAGACAGTCTCAACCCTGTAAAATGCAGAGAGCGTTTATAGGAATAAATAAAAAAGTTGCATAATAACTATACATAAGTAATCAGTTATTTTAATTGAATATACTTGAGTAGAAGTAAACAAATAAAATTTATTTTCGTGTTAATACTCAGCGACTCAAAATTCATAAAAATAGTCTCCGTCGATAATGTTCCTCAATAGACTTACGTTTTCTACCGCGTAAAATAGTAATTTTACGGTGTTTTTTAGGTTAGGGATAAACACTTAAGGTATCGGTAAAAAAGAGGGTCGGATTCGTGTTCAGCAGCTCAACATACATAAAAATACGCTCTGTCAATAATTTTCCTCACGTAGATCACAGAACCTACCTCTCAACCGCGTGAAACAGCAATTTTGGGGTGTTTTTTGAGGTTAGGGGCGAACGCTTGAGGTATCGGTAAAAAGAGGGTCGGATTCGTGTTCAGCAGCTCAAAATACATAAAAATAGTCGTTGCTTGGAATTTTTCGGAATTCCTGTGATTTCTAACAGCTTGATCATTGCGTAAAGTAGTATTTCTTTAAGGTTAGGGAATGTGCAGCACCGTCTGAAAACGAAATTTTAAAAATAGCCACGCGCTAATCGAAAGTACATAAAAAATGCTCAATTTTTCATATTTTTAAGAATTTTTAGGTCGAAAGGAATTTTGGGTGCCTGGAAATTGAACATGTAACAATACAATTCAATCTGCTTTAAACATATATTTTTAATTTATTTAAATCGACGTTTTTTAATTTATTTAAAACGACGTTTTTCAATTTATTTAAATCGACGTTTTTTAATTTATTTAAATCGACGTACATCATCAATCTGGGGACCACTTTGTGTAGTGCTTATTTGTAAAAGGAATGTGTTTTTCGATCGTCCAATTCCGTCCACGCTGTATTTCCTCGTCTATAAGCAGACGTCGTGTAGTGCCCAGTTACAGCTGATTTTTTGTCATCACTATTTGATCTTCTCAAATTTCTAGGAATTCCTCCCGGACCATGATAGTATACAACCCCAAAAAGGCGAAGTTTTTTAGCGACATTTAGTGGATTATTTAGGGATCTGAGAAAGTCATTTAAGGGGGAACATACACCTTGAATCTAAAATAATATTTATTATTATTAGTGCTTGTTAAAAGAATTTTTAATGAAAATTTATACACAAGTAGAACATATATCCTATTTGTTAGAATTTACCGATATAATGCACATGCATACATACAACAAGCAGACAGACATGCAGTATTTTCCTTATGAAAGTCTATGCGGGTCTTTCTTGACCTGGGTTTTATTGCACCCTTTTACCGGAGGACTCGAGGATTCGGAAGCACACCGAAAACGTCAATTCGTGTACGGCCATCGAAGAGCGTGCATCGCATCTACCCCACAACTCTACAGATTCTTCCACATCAGTGTATTTTTACAATTAAAGGCTTATAAACATTACAGTGATTCCAATTACAATGTATCCATATATTTCATATATCATTATATTCTGTTTTATATTGTTTATAACTAGACCAAGTGTATATTCCATTGTATATCTTTATATTGTATTTTTAATAAATTACTTATAAGAATGACGACACTATTCTCACGCATAAAATGTACTATTTCACCAGAGGAAAAGGCCGAAATATCGATTACAGTACCAGAAGTCGAGCGTCTAACTTTTAATGAAATATTTAATGATATAGTCCAGTGAACATAAAGTATAACATCTTCCTGTAAGCAGATGTCAATTTTTTAAGTTTCTTTCACTTTGTTTTGACACTGGCTACCTTCGCGACTAAAATCTCGAAGATTAAAAACGCACAATTACTATAATCTCATTTAAACTCAGAACATCATAACATTTGTATTATTTATAAACATTAAAATTGAATATAGCAATAGAAAAATGTCTTAGAATCGGTATTTTTTAAAGATTTTGGTACTGCAGGTAGTTAATGTCAATAAAAGGACATAGTGTGTTTCTTACACATAAGAATTCAACACGTAATTATTGTGCACAATTTAGTATTGATCAAATATATCTATATATAATTTGACCAATGCTAAATTGTGTACAATAATTACGTGTATAATTCTTATGTGTAAAAAACGCGCTATGCCAATAAAAGTGAAAAAAAAATTTAAAATTGACATTCGCTTACAGTGAGACATTGCATTACATTTCTCGGATGGCAGGCTGCTGGTCGGTGAAACTCCATTTCCCAATCGGAGTCGCTGGGCTGGCCTCGCGTCGCTGGCACTCATCCCTCGCATTCGAGCTGCCGAAATTAGAGACGGGCGGTACACAACAGGCCGAGCCTCGCTCTCACGCGACTCGAACCTCTCTGATTCTCCCTTGCTTTCCCCCCGCTCCGTTCTCTCACCGTTTTACCTTGCGTTCCCTGTCTCTCTCTTTCTCTATCTTTCGCACCTGGCTATCGCGTACGGCCCGTTGCTGTTCAACGCTTCCCAAGTCTCGTGTGAGTTGTGGCGCGGTATTTGTATTCGTGTGTGCGCATGCCGTGTCTCCCGATACGCTGCCTCCCTGTGTGTGTGTCGATCGCTCTTTGCTGCTCGATCGTTGCTGAGCTGCTTGCTCGCCGCAGGAGTGTTAACGTAACGAGCTAATTTACCTGGTTAGTGCCCGCCTACCCTTGAATCTCGAACCGGGGTGTGAGTGCACACCCACACACATGCTTGAATGCTCGCCCTTAGCTAAGATACTTCCGAAAGAAATGAAAGTAAAATCATAAACAAAAAAATGGTATTATTTGTTATACTCAATTCTAATCATATCGTGTTATTTCAATGCTATCTTTTACCTTGGGCGTGTGCGGCCTATATATTCGCTTATTTTTGTTTTTCTTATGTACGGATTAACTATAGCGAGTCTTTACTTTCTTTTATTTATTCATAATAAAAAACTATTTGGTATAAGCTTCTTTGGAACTTAATAAAAGAAAACAAAGAAAAGTCTTTATTTTGGCCAGCTCGACCCGCTATATTTCAATATTTAGTTTCTAATAAAAAGAAAATGAACAACTTATTATAATTAACCTGACGGCTCTATATTTTATCTTGACTTATTAGAGAAAACAAAAAATATAGATAAATCGCTCTGTGTTAGAGGCGTCGGCCCTCTATTTTCTATATTGATTTATAACCATATACAAAACCATTCTGTTTTAGCCGTACCGGCTTGCTGTTTTGCTAATATTGTTTATAAACTTAGAAAAGAAATACAATTGTATTTTAGCCGTAGCGGCTCACTATATTTTCCATTAACTTATATGAAAAAAAAAACACTATTTTTCTATTACTGTTAACTATTAGCTGACTGCGCGTCTCTCTTCTTCTCGTATTCTTCATAATTATCGCTTTCGAAGCCATGTTGTCCCCAGTATTTGTTTATGTGAGAGATTCCATTATTTCTTTTATTATTGAAGTGATCGTCAAACTCCGATCTTCTTCTTTGTTGCAGTGGATGGTTCTGGTATTTTATGCTCGAGCCGACCTCCTGCTGACAATGGTTGACCTGTGCTGCATGTGCTGGCAGTGTTGTGGCGCTCAGCTGTTCGTCTTCTACGATGGCGTTGAATCGAGGGGCCGGTGGCGTGATCGCTCGAATGCTTGCGGCTCGCTGCTGATTTTCGTACAGCCACGCGCGGCATTAGTTTGCCGATCATCTCTAACCTGCTGACTGTTGGTAGGTGTAGCTTGCTGCATGGCAGGCCTCGCGGCCTACTGTCGTGTTGACATGATGCTGCTATATGGGATACCGTCTCTGCCAATTCTTCCCTTCTAGCTGTGCACCGGCGGCCGACGCTGCTCATCTTGCTCTTGCTGTTGTTGTATTCGCAGTGCTCGGCTCCCTTCCTCTATTTCTCTTTCTAATTGTACTTCCTCCTGCAGGTCTAATGTTATGTTCCTTGGATACATTATCTTTGTGTATCCTTGCCGCCTCTTTATCTATTTCTGGGATAGCGCATGCCAACCTCCGAGAAATCTCTATCTCTCGGTTTTCACAAATTCGAGCCTATATTGTTCCTCGAGATCTTCCACTTTCTCTGGGATGTATTTGTCTTTTTCGGTTTCGAATACCTGGAGGTCTCTCTTCATTAGTTCTTTTTATAAATTTTTTCTTGAGATCTTTTTGATCACGTTGTCTTTTTTTAATTTTTCTCGAGCTTCTATTAATTGTTCTTGAAACTCGACCCTCGATGTTTCTGACGGTGCCGCTCGTCTCGTCTCCGCCTTCTCCTTGGCACGGTTATACCGTAGCTGCTGTTGCTCCTGCTGGTATTAATATTCAGCTTCTCACTTTGGCTGCTACACACGCATCCCCTACACAACACCAATCGTCTCGGTTCTTCTACATCGAGACACGTTGAAATCGAGACAGTTAGAATCACATTAATATATCGCGGGTTTTAGCGATTAAAAATCTCGCTATATATATATATATATATATATATATATATATATATATATATATATATATATATATATATATATATATATATATATATATATATATATATATATATATATATATATATATATATATATATATATATATATATATATATATATATATATATATATATATGTCTGATTAAAATGCCTATTTAGCACCATTAATAATGGGTTCGATCATTCAGCTCAATACCAAAAAATTCATGGAGATGTCTTTTTTAGTACAAAAGTGCCTGAATAACTTTCAGAATGATAATCAAGCTGTATTTCTTGCTAAAAATATAAGTAACAGTCAAATTATGCTAATATATGATTAAAATGCCTATTCAGCACCTATAATAATGGGTTCGTCTACATGAATCATCACTAAAAAAATTATGAAGCTAGCTTATATTAGTACAAAAGAAACTGATATAGTCTCAAGTCCGTAATAAAGCTGCATTTCTTGCTAAAAATAGAGATAATGGTCAAATTATTCTGAAGAATTATTAAAGCGTACACTTTAATTACAGAAAATGCCGAAATTACCGTCTTTGACTTACTATAACTCGAACATACTTGGTCAAAAAAATCTGAAAAAATTCACAGACACTTATAATTACTTCGGTTATATACATGTTAAAATTGGTTAGAGAAAAAAAAATTTTTGTCTTCGATTTCACATAGAATTGCCCATATATATGCTAATTAACAATTTGTCAAAAATATATTTCAACACCTGTCTCGTTTCAACCCTTTCACATGAGACACCTATATTATCTCCTCTAATGTAGGTCAATGGGGGATAGAGGGAATCAATAATCATGTGTCTCCATACCGCCCTTCATACTACTAGGGCATTTGTTTAAAAAGTTTATTTAAATTGTGATGTCATAACAAAAAAATAACGTTTCGTTTTCGGAAGCCTTTTAGTAGATACTTATATAAGAACACTTATACTAATTAATTAACATGCCAGTTGTTAAAATTCTATTCATACTCTCTACATTTTTTGGTGAGATTTTCACTGCAAAAATTTTTGAGAGTATAAGAGCATTAACATTAGATAGTAGTTTATTTGATTCATCTCTAAAAATTATACCTTTATTCCTTTAGTAAACTATTTGTATACTCCTTTCGGAACACTTTCGAGATAATAAACTGCTTTACATATTTATTTTCAATCGAATAAGGACCTTCAGACTTAAGGGGTTAACATAAAGAATTAGCGCGTGTAATATTCATAGAAAGCAATTTTACGTCTGATTGACAAACTTCCGTGCGTAATATTGTACAGTAATATTATTAAAGTACGTTATTCTTGCTTTATAAACATTTTTGTTAACAATAAAATGTTGAATGTTTTATTACACACAAAAAACCAAATTTGATTTTATTATACTGTCTTTTGGTAATAAACGACTAACAATTGAAAAATTAAATTATCTTCATTAAAAATTCTGTAAGAAAGACTGGTCAGATCAGTAATTCATCTAATTATATAAAAAATAGCATTTTCTTTAGAATAAAAGTGATACAAGTCCCATCTAACTTAAAGAAATACAAATGTCGTTTATGATGAAAATGGTACAAATCCAAACTACCACTATTTAATTAAATGACTACAACTACGTATCTCATAGAAAACACATAGGTACTACTTTGTAACAAAATTCAATGCCGTTTGATAAGACAATCTGTAATATAATTGTTTCTGATATTTTCTTCCTAATTTTTCTATTAACCATCAACTTTGCCTTGCGAGTTTTCGAAACGAGAATTATGTTACTTATACCACTTTCATTCTCACCTCCACATTTGTACCATCTACAAATCCACATTATACGAAGTTCAAAAAAAATATAATTTCATAAATGTATAAAATAGAGCTATAGAAATTTGGGTAGTTAATTTTATGTAGGCCACTTCAATTTGTTATTTAATAGAAGACATCAAAGCAGAAATGAATCGTAGAGTGAGTAAGTCATTAATGTGTATAATTAAATAATTGAAAAAATAAAAATACTTATTTTTACTTTTTCCATAACATTTTTACTTTAATTACTTACATGGATATTTAAAGTTTGCTGGCCATGTAGGGGTGAGGAAAGGAGATGTATAGATCAATTATTTCACTTGTAGGCGTCGATTACTCGTGTAAAAGCTGTTGCACGTGCGACGCTTTCGCTGATAGCGATAGCAAAAGAGAAGAACCATTCGCGCCAACCCTCTCGCAACGACCACCAGCGGAGTTTGTCCTTTGGATCTAATTCAGAGAGGAGTTGCGCAAGTGGCTCACGCAGAGAAGTAAAGTTAAATTTCAGCGGCCGCAACAAATACAAATTAATAATACATTATAAACTTATGTTCACTTGTTCTTTAAACGTTAAAATATCATGAAACTTGTACACAGAAATGTAGATGTTAAAAAGCCAATTTCGGTTTTATGTTCTATTCTTTAAGAAACCATTATTGTTGTAATAAAAAAGAAAAAATTATGAAAGCACGTTCGTTCGACGAACGTTCAATTATGATACGTCGAGTTAGCCCGAGTTATCTCTTTATCTCTCAATCTGTATCAACCACACAAAATTTTCGCATCCTATTTTAAATGGTCATGAGACGGTTTTGTGATCGTCACAAGACCGTCACATGACATTTGTGTCTGTCATACTCCAACACGGCGGTCGGGGGGGGGGGGGGGGTCAAAATTTGAACCACGTATAAAGCGCACCTAAATTGAGATAATGTAAGTTTCAAAACATTTCTAAAATATTCAATTATCCCGTGAATACCCTTAAGGGGAGGTCGGAGCCGATTACAGATTTCTGCATTGAATTTTACATTATTCTAATTTAATTGTTCATAAATGTTAAGAACTTTAGTTGTCCGGTGTTCTCAATCTACTAAGGACCATCGGACAACTGAGATAATTGAAAAAAATTAAAAATTGAATGAGAATATTGAAAAATACAAAATTGTCGGTAACTACGTAACTGCATGTAAGCTCCGCCCCCCTTAATTAGATTATTTAAATATAAATAAAATACCTGTCGAGTTTTTCTTTCATTTCGCCAGAGTATATCTGATCAGTAGCTTTTTCTATTTCTTCTTGCCTCGAAGACAAAGTTCTTACAATTGACAATAATTTTTGATTGTTTTCTTGCATGTTTTCAATATCTTTGAACGTTACTAATTTTTTACTAATAATATAAGAAGATGCGAGGTCGTCAGTTTCTATTGTACTCATTTCATCCATTGGAACATTATTACCTGTACGACTTTCTTGAACTTCCTTTAGTAAGTAACATACCTGTCTCGCAAGATCAGCTAGTTCAGATTTTAATCTCTGATTTTCTCTACTGTGATGATTAACTAATCTCTTAGATTCATCCGCATTTTCTTGCAGACGACTATTTTCAGTTAATAATTCCTCTAGTCTTAAAGTAAGGGTAGCTACATTAGCTATTGCAGTTTCAAAATCTTCTCGTTGTTGTTGTAAAATCGGAGCTTTCTCTTCCAGTTCTTTCAATATAACGTCCATCTGGCACTTAAGTTTTTCTTTTTCTTCTTTCTCTGAATTTAAATCATTTGTCACTTCTACTAATTGAGTGTAAATTTGTGTTAGGCTTAAACCTTTCTTCAATATTCTACTAGCAATAGCTGCCGTTGGTGCCAGTTCCTCTACAGCTTGATCTAATCGTTCTGAAATATCGTAATAAAAAGGCGTTAGATGATGACAATCATGATTTCGTTTAGTATGAACATAAAAGTAACAGAATCGATTAACTACGACTACGAATCGTAATATGTAACTTTTAAATTTTATTAGTGCAGTTCAAAGCATGTATTTCAAATTATGAACTAATACATATTAAGATAATCCATATGAGATTTTCAAAGTGTTGATTTCCCAAATTATACTAATTTTGAATCACTTATACTTTTAATCATTTATAATTTAAAAAACACTGCCAACTGATTTGTCAGTCTGCTATATCAAAGAGACATCAATTTAATAGCAGTTAATGGCAGTGATTTTTTTTTTAAATTGTAATAGTTTTCACGTCAATATACTGGCTTCATTTGTATAATCATCCAGTACTTCGCTCTAACAAGGCGCAAACACATTCTAGTAAAAACTATTAGTTTATATATCAAATTATTACTTGATTGAAGATTAGAATCGATGTTATACAATACTAATAAAGTGAAAGTAACGGGCATTATATAATTTATAGAGTTCTATATTATTTGTATATTTTTGTTGTGTTTATATTTATTCGATAACATATAAAAGTAACTTATTTTAAAAGATAATACTCACTATATATCGTATATCAGTGTATTCGATCTCGCCTATTTTTTTTAGAAAATATGACATTTGCTATTCGATGATTATATAAAGATTTCATGAAAAAAGTGATTAAATCTAGTTTGAACCGCCAAATTCCTAACTTTTAAAAATTGTTAATTCAGTATAATAAATTGTTACTTGACTTCTTTTTATATATAATAATATTTTTTTCTGACAAAATATGTTAGAATAATAAAACGAAGTTCAAAGTTATTTTATAGCTGAAAAATCATTACATCCATGCTTATAGTTTTCGAAATATAAAGTGTTAATAAAATTGATAACAAGTATAAATTCTTGAATATCTCCGAAGCCTATTGACTAAATTAGCAAAGAAAAATAATAAGCATTGATCTATACACTCAAAAACATATCACTACAAATTTAAAATCGAAACATCGTGAATAACTTTAGATATCGTTGTACAAAAAAAAATTTCTTTAATATAGTACTATATGAAACTAGTATTAGGTAAAAATTTTATTGACATATAATATATTTTTGTGTTATTCAAAATTAAAGAAAAATTCTTAATAATTCAGTATACACATTATTATAAGTACAAAGAACCTACAAATAATTGTTAGCTCCTGATAAAGGGTCGAAGGCATTTTAAAGTCAGAATAACCTATTTTTCGGCCGCTTTTAGGTACTCGCCCTATACCCATACATAGTCTGTATATTAAATATAGAGTCTCTGTATGCCATATACTCTACATATATATCTAAAAATGCCTATAGTGGGAGAATGCTTTATGGGTTTGAACAAAAATTTGTTTTCCATATAAAATTTGATAAGTTACTTTACATTACTGAAAACAAATTTCTATCAGGGTTAGAAACCCCAAGATCCGTCTAATCAATTTTCTGTCTGTATCACCGTTGAATTGAAATACCAGAAAATTCAAAATCGAAAGAAATGGTCGTCTCTCCCAGCATATCACACCGTGGAATCAATCTAAATAATCTGAAAAGATTTCTGCGAATTCATTTTTGTATTCCTTCGACCCAATTTAAGTCTTGTATCGTAAGAGTTTAATTTGACCAAATAGAAATTCAAACACTGACATTAGATAAAATACAAGAAAATTCGAAATTTACAGAAATTGCCGTTTCTCCCAGCATATCACACCGTAAAATAGATCCAAATGGTCTGAAAAAGTTTCTACAAATTTTTTTTTATATTCCCTCGAAAACATTTTTTTTTATGTAGAATACATCTTATGGTTGGGGTGTAAAGAAAATGAGGGAAAAATAGCTAACAAAATGAAGCTCCAGCTCCTTCGAGATTGCAGCTCGCTCTCCCTTCACTACTCTGACGTTGCAAATACGGCTTGCTCCTCGAAATATATAGATATACTGCAGCTCCGTGCACAGACACCTCGCGCGCACACAGCTCCGCGCATCACACAGCTTCGCGCAGACACAGCGTATCGTCGCTCTCCCTCCAGGCTTTCCGCCGTTGTGTATACATACATATACTGCTGGCTCTCCGCCCAAGTTTGCCGGCGTTGTGTATATGAGGGCAATTCTACAGTTTGGTGGCGCCAGTATGTCACGTAGGTCAAACCATTGTGAGTATACCTATATATATAGGCGTATGCGCGCGCATCTTACAAACATACATAGATATACTCGCAATGTTTTGACCCACGTGTCACACTAGCGCCACCAAATGACAGAATAGTCCTCATTAGGCTGTTTCACCTATATATATATAATGTCAAAGAGGGTGCTAACGCTGAGGGTGCAAGATTTAAATGTAAATAATGCCTTAATAAATTATATGAAATATTTATTAACATTTTAAAGTTTGCCTTTAACATAGACATACTTAAGCTAATCTATATAATTTACAATACCTCCTATTTGTATGGAAAAATGTGTTAAAAGGAAGATTAAAGTAAAGTAAAGTCTTTATAATGCTATTCTTTCTGGATATTAATTATTTTGTACAATTTGTATAAAGATATTGTATTCCTATTGTCAATACTATACAGAACAATACACGTGCTATTACAATAATAATCAAAAAGCGGATGTATTAAATACAAACATTTTCAAGCTATTATTTGACTGAATTTCTAGCTTCGAAAACACTACTGAATTTTCGTTCAACTAAAATTTAAAATAAAAGTTATTTACAGTATGCAAATAACATTTCTCTGCATTGTATTATCTTCAGGAATGCAACTTTTTAATAGAAGTTGTAAAAACCACTGAAATATCCTCAAGTACGACAATAAAAATACCGAAAATACTTTCGACTATTGTGAAGATAGTAGTAGTTAACAGCTAATAAATACTAATTATTATAATAGAACATGTATTTTTGTACCTTCTTTTGTCAGTAAAAATATAATATCTTAATACAAGTATGATAAATTATTAAAACGTAAGAAAATAAATCATTGTCAAAAGTTTAATCTTCTTAACACATGTTCTCACACAAACAGGCGGTATAATAAATAAATTATGTGGCGTATGCCTTTCTACGTTAAAGGCACACTTCAAAATGTTAATAAACATTACTTGCCATTTATTTGGATGGTATATATTATATAGAGTGTATACATATATTATAGCATTATTTACATTTAAATCTTGCACCCTCAGCGTTAGCGTCATCTTTGACGTTATATAGCTTCCTATATTATATAGTTGTTACCGTGATTTTGGGTACTTAGCCCCGCCACTCCCCTCCAACCCCGCAACTGCCCCGCCACGGCCCCTCCATTAAATAACGTGAATTTCATTCAAAACTTACGTTATTTTATAATGCATCGCTCCTCCACAGCCCCTCTATCACCCCCTCCACGTAATTAACTTAATACTTAATAGGTATTCTACATTTTCTATTGATTCCAAGGATGATGATTTCGCTTCTCATTTCATTAATTTCATCGTAGTTTTTAATACTTGTACGAAAAACTTCCATAGAATTCAATATTTTCATCCACATTTCCTCATAAATATCGCAATCGATTAGAATACCTCATTTCAGATGTAGCTCCTGAATAATGAATTTCAATAAATACAAATCATTGTAGCTTTCAAAAACATTTTTTAATATATAAAATATTCTTTTTGTAATTAGTACGTAGTAAGTAGTAGTTACTTAAGATTAAGAGACACTGTTAACATTTTATAAATTGATTCATTTTATAAAATTATTTACAACCAAAAAACAATATAATCACAAAAACTCACTTTAAAAATTATTCTTCAATATTCTTAGATGCTAGAATTAAAACAAAAATACATAGTAATTTTAAACAGTTTTTCGACATGCACTGATACTAAAACAGTTTATAATAATAATAAATAATAAGAATATTAAAAGTTTTTCATCTTACAGCAGTAAAATAAACAATAATCGTTTTTAGATTGATTGAATTTGTTTTAATAATCGGTTTTACTTACAACAAATTTTAATCTCCGCACCTAAATTTCTCCGTTTCTAAGCGTGGTATCGAAAAAAAGTTGAGACAAAAGTTGACAAGGGCAAAGTGGGTCAAACATTGGTGACCTTGAACTTAACCTTGAACTTGATCTTCAAGGTTATTTCAAGGTGAATTTGATTTTTTTAAATGGAAACCCCTAATTTTTATCCCGGAATTGAAAAGAGCGGAAAATTTTACATCGAAAATGTCTTTGAGAAAATTTTGTTTTGTGCCCTTAGAGAGGTTAAAAATCAAAGTCAAACGTCTGAACAACGATAATATGCTTTTTCTCTGAATTATTACGGCTTTCTGGTCGAAGCAAATAACCTCTCTACCTCAAACATTAATCACAACAACCTTACATTGTTTCGTGACCTCCAAAAGGTCATTACAAGGTCAGAATGGTAAAAAACTTGTGTAGTTTAACCTCATAATTGCCATTTTTATTGTAATTGATGGTGAGACCTTGTAAAGGTCAGTTCAAGGTCGAATCATGAAATTTCGGCTGGCCAGAAGAGAAAACAGTGAGCACATTCGCATCGGATGGTGTGACGTTCCAGTGCGAACTAAGGAGAAGCTGGCCATTTTAATCTTCGCACCCAAATATTTCAGAAGGAAAGCGGTCAACAGAAAAGAAGTTCAGACAAAAGTGATTCAGGACGGAGGAGGTCACCTTTCTGTACCAGTGACCTTGACCTCGAGGCAATTCTTCAAGGTCATTTCAAGGCTATGATGGTTTTTTTTTAAATGGGACCCTATAATTTTTATCCCGGATTCTGACAGAGAGAGAAATTCTACGTTGCAAATGGTATTTAACAATTTTTACCCCTTGACATTTCCATGGTCAAGTAAAAGGGCTTACCTTACCTTACTTTTAGCACTACCCAGAAACAACGACGTGGACGTAATAAGTTCTGTTTCCATTGGAGTGCTTGATTAGCGTGAGTCCCATTGCCTCTCACGATGGGGTGCTTGATTAGCGTGAGTCCCCTCGACTCTCACGATGGGGTGCTTGATTAGCGTGAGTCCCCTCCCCTCTCGCAATAGGGTGCTTCATTAGCGTAAGTAATGTTGTTGTGATTAATGTTTGAGGTAGAGAGGTTATTTGCTTCGACCAGAAAGCCGTAATAATTCAGAGAAAAAGCATATTATCGTTTTTCAGACGTTTGACCTTGATTTTTTACCTCTCTAAGGTCACAAAATAAAATTTTCTCAAAGACATTTTTGATGTAAAATTTTCCGCTCTTTTCAATTCCGGGATAAAAATTAGGAGTTTCCATTTAAAAAATCAAGTTGACCTTGAAATAACCTTGAAGATCAAGTTCAAGGTTAAGTTTAAGGTCACTAATGTTTTACCCCCTTTGCCCTTGTCAACTTTTGTCTCAACTTTTTTTCGATACCACGCTTAGGAACGGAGAAATTTAGGTGCGGAGTAAAGTAGCAGAAGATACAACTAAAGTACTAGATGCACCTTTATACGCATAAACGCAATCCCGTACTGTGCCGTCCGATTTTAGAACGGAGAAGTCTATCTACGTCTATACCTATGGTCATTCAATTAACATTTCGTAACTATCATTTAGATTATTTAATAAAATATTAAAACAAAAACGTTATCAAGTAAGGTAATGAAATATTTGAATACATGATATTATTATTATATGAATCAAATGGCTAAAAACTGATAAAGTAATAATAATTCTTTTTGTAATTAAATAATTATAGGTTTATTAATTGAGATTTCTAATAAAATAATATTTAAATAAAATTAATTATTGCAATACACAGCTTATATTACTTTATATATAGTACTTTCTTATGTATACATATATTTGTACATACAAATTAAAAAATACAAAACGTTTTAACATTCAACAAAAATTATACGCATTATTCCACATAATAGTATCATAAACTCAAATTCTTTCATTACCTTACTTCATAACGTTTTTGTTTTAATATTTTATTAAAATATTTAATCTATTAAAGAATCTAAATAATACTTTTAAAATAATAATTCAAAGATCATAGATACAGATGTAGATAGACTTGTTCTAAAATAAGACCACACAACATAGGACAGTACAGCACAACAACAGCACGGGATTGCGCTTATGTGGACTCTCACTAAACGAGCCCTTTCCTCGCGAAGTATGTTTTGAAAAGGTAATTCTTTGTAATATATTTTTCTAACTAATCATCTTCCTTACCATAAATCAACCACACGCAAAGTTTGTCTGTTACTTATAATGATATTATTGTACTAGAAATCATACTACTATAGTAACTGCACTACAACTATAGACTATAGTGTATAAATCAAATAAAATTTAGATGCAATTGGTAAAGTATACCTAATTTTTTAGATTTTTGCGAAGATACAAAAAAAGAAAACTCTGTCTCTATATACAATAGTAAAATTGTGTTGTTACATTATGTAAAACTTCTTCCATCGTTGATAACTCATAAATACAGTTTGTAAACATCAATATTTTATTTTATTTATTATCAATCGGCAAAACTACCCTTTTATATGTTAAATAAATGTTTAAAACATACAAGTTTATATATATAAACAACCAAGTAGTAAATTTTGCATAGGTTTAGTAGGTTTCGAAAGTTAAAAAACAATTTTTTTTTCAAAATTAACATTTAAGGCAAAAAACTCAAAAAAATTTGCGTATTAAAAAACAGGTTAAGATATGTTCAATTTTATCAATAAAGAAAATTACGATACCTCTATTTGTACTGAAAAAGACGTGCCGGATCCGATTTCCAAATTTCAAAATGGCGGCATACTGCAACGATGCTTATGCATAATCTTGGATTCGCTGTCACATTTTTCCCTTTGGGAATTTTTTAATGTGGCTGGTGACAAATTAGAGGTATAAACATGTACTTTATGTATGCAAAAGTAAAAAAAATATGTTTTAAAATACCCCTTTTAAATAAATAAAACGCGTAAGTAGCCGATGCAAATGTCCATTATCGAGGAAGATTGTAATAGCCAAGTATGTAACTAAGAGCATTGGAATAAGCATAAAAAACATGGATTTAAAAAAATCGGTAGCATCCGACCACTAGGAGCCGAGATAATTTTTTTTATAATGGCCTTATATTTTAAAAAAAAGTAAAAAAAAATTGTTACACTTATGCACTTTTTATTTATTATTTGTGTATACATTAAAATTTTAAACATATATGACTATGTGACTGTGACTATATATACTTATATATGACTATATATGAATCAAATTTGTCAGTTTTAATTAAAATGATACATTGGTTCGAAATTACAATTTTTAATGTAAGTACTTTGAAAGTTTGTACCGATCTTGAATGTAAATATCACATTTCTACTTTTGTTTTAGATGTATATTGAATTTAAAAAATGCTTGCGTATACAATATTTTTATACTTAAGAAATCAAATGTTGTATTTTCCCAAGCTGAAGTATATCAATATCTCGGACAACAAGAAAGAACAACGGCACAAAGTAGTGTACACTGTCGAAGAGAAAAACCGAATGAAGTGGTTACTTGATCAATGTTCAGAGTATATATATATACTCTGAACATTGATCAAGTAACCACTCGGTTACTACGGTAACAATTCGGTTTTTCTCTTCGACAGTGTACACACTATATATATATATATATATATATAAACAAGTTGAATGTTTAAAAAATGGAAATAAAGGTCTTTTAAAGACAAAGAATTTAAAATGCCGAAGATCTGAATTCGCTTCGATTTCGTAAAATGACAAGCGACCAAACATTTTAGGTTTATTTTAACATAACCTTTCTTTACACATTCTTTCACGTATAGTTCACGTCTTTCAACCATATGTCTTAATCTGTTCCCCCGTCTACATTAGCACGAGCCTGAGCCGCTAAATTATCACAAAACAATTCAATCGGATATAATTTCTCTCTTAAGATAAAACTTACTGAATTATGCAATGACATGATCCCCTTAAATGCTTCACTCATAGCCACATATTCGGCTTGACATGTCGAGAGAGCTATACCTTGTTGCTTGTGAGTTCTTCAAGCAACAGTGTCTCCAAACAGCTGTATCGCATGTCCACACGTCGTTAGAGAACCACTACAGTCTGACAGATTGACATCAGAAAGGCGTGCATAGTATTTAACTTCGCCAAGTATTTAAGAGTATAGTACTTGGTTCCAGATAGGTACTGGAAGACTCTCTGGACCATCTTCCACTCAAAACTAGTGGGATTAACCTGGTGTCTGCTAAAACATTCATCGCAAATGAAATATTTAGTCGTGTTACTCCGGCCAGGTACTGCAGTGAACCTACAGCTGCCCTGTATTGACGATTGTTAACAAGCACAATACTCTCGTCTTCAGTCTCTCTCGTTTTTCTTTCTTTGTTGGCTACTTGACTAGACAAAATGGGCGTGTTTACCGGTCTAATTTTATAACATCCAAATCTATTCAATGTCATGATTTATTTTAATACCTACAAATTTTTTGGAACTTCCCAAATCCTTAACTTTGAATTATTTGCCGAGCATCGAACTAATTTCATTCTATTCCTTAACATTACTGCCGCCTTGTAATATATCATCAACATAACCTCGCCGTATCATAACTGAAGTGAATTTATCATTCCATTTCTTAGGACTCATCTTCAAACCATACAGAGATTTTCTATATTTCCACACGTGTCTTTCTCATCTCCATCAGTATGTTGTCACTCAGTTCCCCGTATAAAAATGCAGTTTCTAGATTGAGTTGTTTCAACACAAGATTATATTCAAATCGTATATGTTTCGATCTTTATATCCTCTAATCACTAGTCTATTTTTAATTACAGTGTTCCCTGATTCAATTTTCTGTTTAAATACGCAACGAGTCAATTACATTAGGTTTACGATTTCCACGTAAACACTTAGGTCGTTCTACAACTTCATATACTTCCTTGTCTTTAAGAGTTTCTAATTCTACTAGAATCGAGTCAAACCAACAATTACTGTCCTGAGAATTAACTGCCTCTCTGTAAGTCTGTGGATCACTTTGAATTTTTGCTAGTAGAGCGTGAAATACAAAATCGCGATCAGGTGATTCTTCTGCTGTCTTCCCAGATACCTCACCTAGTTAGAACAACCACCTTTGATTTGTCTCTTTTACTTGGTCTTCCTCTTTTCCTTTTCTGCAATTGCTCTGTTATTTCACCTTCTGTTTCTGAGTAGCCTATGCTTCGTTTTCCTGAAATGGTCGGGTTTTCTTGTTCGACAGTGCTACTCTCTTCTTCAATTGCTTTTTCTGTTTCAGTCTCTTTAAATTCTAATTCTATTTCTTTTTCCTTGTCTTTAGATTTTTCACCTACACTTTCTAATCCTATTTTTAAAATTTCTTCATTTGTTCTATCGCTTTTCTTCAAGAAATCTTTGTAAACAAATCTCTCTACACATCTAACATGTCTACTCTCAAATAATTTATTTTCCTCAGACACATATACAATGAGTCCTGTAGAAATATAGCCTACCACAAATCCTCTGATCCCTCTAACGCTAAATTTAGTTCTCTCTTTTCTTGTCACACGCGAGTATGCTGGACTGCCGAACCTTTTGATCTGAATCAAATCGCAATCTAGTCGAGGTGCGAACACTTTCAGTGGTATGTTCATAGTGTTAGACTTGTGTGGAGTTCTATTGTAAATATATACGCACGCTTTGACCGATAAGTCACCCATACTTGCTAGTATGCCTGAATCATAAATACAAGCGCGCACCCTGATTTGGATGGTCCTGTTGAAGCGCTCCGCCACACCATTATGTTCTGGAGTGTCGGGGCACGCCAACTGCAGTTCCGTTCTAAAATCATTCAATATCTCAACCGTAGCTAGGCCTGTAAATTCGGTTCCCCTGTCGTATCTTAAATAACAGAATTTTTTATCTGAACCATTTACATTTGTCAAGCTCTTTCTACAGTCTTTTAAACATTTTCCCACTTCGGTTTTATGCTTCATAGGATATGCTAGAGCAACTCGTGAAAAATCGCCAATGAATAATAGTACTAAAAATTGGTAATCTTTATGAACTGAAACAGGACTAATAAGCCCCATTGTATCAGCGTGAATAATTTGCAAAGGTTTGCTTGCTCTCGTCCTAACTTGATTAAATGGAAGTTTGCAACTTTTAGTCAGCAAACAAGTCTCATAGTAACTTATGCTTTTCTCGATTTTAATATTCTTTATATATATCAGCTTGGAAATTTGTTCTGACAATTTTCTTAGATAAGTAGCTGAAGCATGTCCCAATCTCATGTGCCAAAGCATGGCTACAAGTTTACTTTCCTATCGGCCGCAGTCAGTAACAAATCTGACTATCCCTTATCTATTTCTTTATTTTCTGATTCTATATTTATGTCTACGTTATCTTCATCCGTGTATACATTTTCAGTTATTTTTATACTGCTTTCATTGATTGATTCAGAATCAGGACTTTCAAATTCAACGTGACTTGTGGATTTCTTACTACTTCTAGTATTATATTTATTTGCAATCTCGTTAGGGCCAATTAATGCAAAGGTTTTGTGTTTTTCAATTTCTTCAGAATTATCCAGTGCTATTCTTAATTTTATCAACCAAAATGGATTTTTGTAAATTCCCGTTAACAAATTCTCGTTTGAAATGGATCATATATATTGATCGTCTCGTTATCTAAATAGATTTTAAGTCCTTGATCTACAAAACGCTTCAATGAAAGTAGGTTTTCTGACAAATCTTCTGAATATAATACATCCGTTAAAACAAGATGTTCAGTTCTTATTATTCTTATTATCTATTTTACATAGGTTCGCTTCAATTATAGTATTATTATTACCTTCTTCCTCTTCATGATTCGCGTAATACGCTGATCCCCCCGAGTTTTGGCCATCGTATTGTCCGCGATTTCCGCGTCTCTCGCGGTTGGAAGGACCACCAGGACCTCCACGGCTACCTCGACCACCTTCAACTCCTCTACCTCCTTGCCCTCCTCTGGAGTTCTCTCCTCTCGAGGACATAGAGGTGCTGGTTGACGCTTCCTCGGTATCTTGGCGTTGGCATTTGTTAGACGGACCACCGCCCTGCTCGGCTCTCCTTTTATTATTTGTCCATGGTTCGGGGCAGTTGGAACGAATGTCGTTCTCAGTCTTATTGCAGTTGTAACACCTAGTTTTGCAATATCTTGGACAGCTCGTTCTGATATGTCCATTTTTCCCGCAGTTGACCACCTGATTTTGTCGCCTCTCGAAGATTTTGCACTGGTCCTAGTTCAACTGTCTCGGCCAGATCCGCGTCCTCATCCTCGAGCTGCCATAGCTGCCCTTGGAACCGTGTGCATTGGTCGCAGTGATTTCTCCTGTCGTATATATTTTTTTACGTGATTGTATGTCATTTCCTGTTCAGTGGATTCCTCCACTAGACAGTCAGCTACCGTAACAGTCGGGACCGCATCTATAATGGCTTGTATAAAGAGATCTTTCTTATCTTTCTCTGGAAGTTTATCTGCTTTCGGAGTCGCTTCATAAACTCTAATCTTTTCCTGAAATAAATCCCAGAAATCTGAGGCTCTTTGCTTATCGGATTGTACCATAAATTATTTAAATGAATTTGGGCTGTTAATCTCGTGATTCTACTCTCTAATCTCTTCAGTTCCTTAAGTTTGTTCAAAATCTCAATCGGGTTTTTAAATTCAAGTATTTCGAATAGTGATTTAAATCTATACGATTAATTATTATTAGTCAGCAATTAATTTGTTCTCTTTTTTTGTTCTTATGAGACTCTATTTTGAATATGTAATCTAATATTTTTGTTTTAACTTCAGACATAAAATAATCCTCGAATACCTCGAATTTCAAACCCATCGTTAGTTTGTAATTCTTAGTAAAACTACTTTCTTTGTTAGATATCTCCATTTGAATTATCTCAGCTAATCCTGAGATCTGATCTGGCAGATTACTTGTCGCGCTCGTCTTTTGTGCTAAAATAGACTATACCTTTTTGTCTATATATTCGGTTAAATTAAAAGTCTCTTCGCGTTTCGCGTCTTTAGTCGGGATTAAGTTTCCTTTATGTACCTGATTCCCGAGGTAAGGGATGGCATCAAACAAACTCAAAGTGGGTTATCCGGTTGGTTTTGATCCCACTTTTACAACCCTCTTATCACTTGATTCATCCCAGTCTTCAACTTGTAGGAAGTCGTTGTCCTCGTCTATCCTCGAGGGGTGAGACTCAGTTTCTCTAAGTCTATTTTCCTCAGTTTGTGTCTACGATGATGTCTGACCCAGTGTCAGATGTTAATTGAGACCGTTCGTACTGGGCTGGTGTTTAGTATACGACCCTGAGTCCCATTGAGCATCTTCAATGGTATGGAGACTTTCTCCATACTAAGGATTACAGGCATCTGCGTTGCGCTACCAGCTAACCTATTTAGGGAACTGCACGCACGCTGCGGCACAAACCGAGGAGTAAATGCGGCGTTGCCACCTCTCACACACACATTCCTATGTACAGTTTACAGTGCGCTGATTGCTATATTCTTACAAAGATGAGAGTAAAGAGTATTTCAGCGTAGATATAATAAATACAGAAAATAAAGAAGATAAAAATAGTTTAGTAATCGTATAATTTAAAAATTTCTCAACTCCAAATGGATTGACACCTCATAAATTATTGTAAAAACTTGGAACTATTGTGTTAATTTAATCGGGAGGTTCGATTTAAATTACTCAATGGCCTAATTATTATTTAATATGGTCATTAGGCAGTTTCCATTACGATATGAATCCTTGGAATATTATATTTTGAAACGTCTAAACTAAAAAAAAAAAAATAATGTAATGATTTTGTTAGGTTTTCTTAATGTATACTGTTAGAAAATTTAAATAAAAGAATAAATACATAAATTAACTATTTTTTAAAATTATTTATGAGAATCTCTACAAGCAAAAGTGTGCACAGCTGTGCATTAATCGCAATGCGCGAGCCGTAGGAGAGAGTGAGAGAGCAAACGTGATTTACCCATATGAGAAGGTTAGGTATGGGAGAGCGAATACTCACACCTTATGAAAGCCCCGCTCGTAACCTCGCTCGCCGTATCCATAGCCAATGACAGGAAACCACGCCGGGTGGGCGTTCTCCCTTTACATATATCCGCGATTGCCATTCATAGCGTCTCGTGCTTAACGTCTCGACTCGGCCGCGGCTCGCGATCTTCTCTCCGTTCCCGTGTCTTTCTCTCCTCGTGCTCAAAAACTTTGTGATTTTATCATTAATTGTTTGTTGAAAGATAAATTACAAAGAATTATAAGCATATGATAGCGACATTCTCGAGATATAAGCAATCAAAATTAAAAAAAGAAAATATAACCTTAAATATCTTGAAAGATAAAAGACCACAGAGTCTGGGCAAATAGTTCAGCCAACAGATAATGGAAAGCTACCTTTTTCAGCTCAATTTCTCCTTACTCTCAAATATCTTGAAAAATAAAAGTCTTCATGAACTGGGAAAAGAACTCGAGTTAAGAGATAGTTAAAAGCGACCTTTCTGAAAATGATTTTTTTCTCGTAGGCAGAAAAGTATATTACTCAAAAATTACACTGAATGATCCTCTCGATGTTACTAATAACCAAAAATTTGTCCAATAAATGTCCACAATATATTTTCAAGATATAACAGTTTGAAAAAAATTACCTCATCAAAAATGTCGGGTTGGATAAGATAGGTAATTTTATGCTCTTTTAAATGAATTATCACTGAACCGATGATATAATTTCTAAGGTATCAAACAAATACACATCGAAGAACAAAAAAATATATTTTTGAGCCGCCTTCCTTTAAGAGAGCAGGCCTGGGTTAATCCCAAAAAAAACAATTTCTTTTTATTAGTCCAGAAAACTTTTTATATTCAAAAGCAATTATTCTGAAAATATTTGTGCTATAATATATATATATATTTATATACTTAGTAATATCTTACATTTTAACGTTGTAAAGCCTCAAAATTTTGATCATACACATCACAATAAATCACTATTTTCAAAACCATTTTTATTAAAGTTACTGTGTTCCTCACATAATTGCAGGTGACATGCTGCACGAACATTTTATTTCGACGGTTATTCGACTCATCAAGGTCAGAATTAATATTTCTTTTAATTGCCAAGTCATAATAGATCGTTAGCCTATTAATCAGACTTTTCGTCAGGCGCTTCTTACCTCCGAGCTTCTCTTGCTTCTTTTTATTTCGGAGTTGTGTATCCATACGTTTTTGTACGAGTCCGATGCACTCATTTTTTGTAACAAGGCAATCGTCACCATATGGATTTATCTTCAGAATACCCGCAAAAGTTTTATAATCGCCATCGCCAATATAATTTGTATATTTCACGCAAAAATTTTCGTCGGATCTCAAAAGCATTTCAACGATAGAATCCACCTCCATCTTCCCTGCTGAACCTTCCTGATTCGTAATGTTTATTTAATGTTTTCCTTTTTAGAGTACAAGAGTGACAGTATGCACTTTTCACGATGAGGTCGACTACTATGTCACAGTAGTACGCAATGAGAGTTGTTACACCGTACAATGAAGTAAAGCCACGTTTTTTCCAGGATCCATTGCCGGACACTTTCAAATGAGTTTCGATTCTCCAATTCTCTACATTCTTTTCTCACTCCTCGTTGACAGCTTTCTTACTGACAATTTTGAACATCGATTCCGACGCTGAGTGAAGATGCTTCACTATCTTATCGTACGTTGATTTCGACAAACCTTGACACAGATCCATGAGACCACAAAACGTATTGATGCATTCTCGCCCAACACCAAGAAGCCTCATAACTGAATTGATTTCTCTTCGACCGCACATACACGATAGAACAATTCTAAAACCTAAGCCTCGATGTCCACTCTTTTGTTTGCATGATCTGCAATTTACAATATCAGAAATTGAATGAAAAACTGTAAGAAATTCAATAATTCTATAACAATGAAGAGAATTCATAATTATATCTTAAGTGCTCGCAGTTGACAATTTTCTCGCACTAGTGCTTGTATCCAACTCTTCATCGTCTGATCGAGTTGTGAATCGATTACCGTGAAATTTACGTTTACGCGGCTTCGATGCACTTTCGGAGGTCGATTTTTCACCTTTCGGGTAACTTGCCATGATATTCTTACGATGCGTACTCGCCAAGAATCAGAACAAAACTAACCGTTGATGCTAGAAGCAGCAAAGTAGAAACACGCACACAGAGAGGTATTACACACCTTTATACTTCAATAAACCGTATTATGGCTCAATACGTCACTACTACAAACTCTAAATATTGTTTTGAAAGACCGTTGAACCTTTTCCGGTTGAAATTGGGAGTAGAAGATCGAGGGGCGGAACGCGCGCTCGAATCTGCCCCAGCGCTTGCACACCTGCTCAACGCCCCTCTGCTTTCGGCTCTGTATCTTCGGAAATATTTAGAATTGGACTCTGTAACTTTGTCTATCGATTTATTGGACATCCTAAACAGGATCCCCCCTTAATTTAATTAATTTTTTTATAAATTAAATTAATTCATTAATTTAAAAAATCGTCCCACCTGTACCAGTGCTCTCTGTTGAGCCGGGCCCACTGCAGGGTTACGTCCGTAAGCAGTTCCGACAGAGAGTTGAGCACATCTGTGTCATCGAGGTGTGCGAGCTGACGGCACTCCACTACGCTCGTGAGGAACTCCTCTATGCAGTCGCCCTTTGCCCCCGAGAATTTCACTCCCGTTTCCGGACGGCATCGCCGATGTCTCTCGGTTTATATCAATCAACCGAAATTTCCGATGATAATCAAGGAAAATATGCGCTTGGTCGATCGCTTCTAGGTTGAAGGTTAGGGAGGTTCGATACCGGCGGATCCCCCGTCACACAGCCTCCTCCATCTCCCCTAACTACGTCATAGTTGGTTCGCACCGGTCCTTTATTCCATGCCTCAACTTTGTCCTGAGATGGATGAGACGAAAACTTAGAGTGGTTCCATTTTTCCTGTAGACTCGTACGCAGTTTGTCTATATATGGGTGCGCATTATAGGTCCGATGTGTTTGTTCGGGTGGATTTAAGAATACACGCTGAGATAGCAAAAAGGTATTTCCTCGCGGTGTATTTATTCGTGCAGCCGGTGGTACGAATGTTTGTTCCATTCATGGGATCGGTATTGCACGACCGGGCGGTACTATATGACCGGGTGGTACCGTCTGCCTAGGCGCATCTGTGAAAAACATGAGCTCTTTGTCCGACTCGGTGTCAAAATACGTCATTGTGAACGTTGAATTGAAGTTTACGCGTGGCTTTGATTTTACACCACCTCTCGCCTCCGCGTTAATTTCAGATTGCTTATTGGCTGCTATTTGCGTGCTACAAGCCGGTGCTAGGTGCTGTTCCTCTGACTCACCTAGCAGTGACATTGCCGTCTCGTATGCTTCACTGAACATGCGCATGTATTTTTCATTTTCATGTACGGTGTGCTCGTATGAAGCTGCTACTTTACGGGGTACTCTATATACTGAGCCGTCCTCGAGAGTTAGCGGCGCATCGAGTCTGTCGGCCGGTAGTGTCGGGGCCTGCGAGTACTGCTGCGCCCTAGCCATCGTATAAGCGCTTGCGGCCGATTGCGTTGTAGCCACTGCTTCTATCGTGCGCGTTTGTGTGCACGACGAGGTAGGCACGAATGGCTACGCTTGTGTACTATCGATATTTATTGTCTGCTGTGCAAAAATATCGGCTAACGGCTGTTGCACGATTTGCCTTAGTAGCACCGGGGCGTCTATGAGGTTTTCTTGACACGGCGTGAACATCATATCTCACCTTTTGTCGTTCGAAATATCTTTATTCGAGTGTTCTATATTTTTCATTCTACTTTGTTGTACACCGTCCGGGTGGATTAGCGTGCCGAACAATTCAAAAATCTAGGCGCGAACTAATCTAGAAATGACGTTCGGAGCACGGCCCTATGTCGTATGAGATCACATTAGTCTGATATATGCGGATTGTGCACGAAATCTACCGCCGTGTAATTGCCTGCGAGGCAGCGATAAAGCCTGCACGCACGATCATGAGGTGAGCCAGTCGTTAGCAGTTCTAGCTGGACTAATGCCCTTGTCATTTCGGCCATGCTCATAAACGACACGAACGAAAAAACATCTTCTGGTAAGATGCCTAAACTGTTTTCGGACGCGAGGCTCAGTTTGAATCTTGGTTACTCGTTGAATGCGGTAATTATATTATTTATTTCTTTTTTTAAAAGAACAGCAACTAGTGATTATTACTATGTATTTTTAAATATTTACAATTGAGAAAAAGGACGAAAAATATTTAGTGTAATCAAGATAAATTAATTATTTTTATTAATGTCAATGATTAGTAATCAAAATGTTGTTGCTGTTTCTTATTATAATCGATATAGAACAATTTCGCAATAATGTAATTTCATAAACAAAAAAATGATTTAGAGAAAACTAAACCAATTAATACGTTTCCAATAAATTAATTATTTTTAAATTGAAATGTATTGCTTAGCAGCATGTAAACTACCAAAGAATCGAAAAGACCAGTTAAATATACCGACTATTTCTGTGACTTTATAGAATAACTACAAACAAGCCAGGAATACGAATGAGCCGTTACGCACATAAAAGAGCGGCGCAGTACTTAAATAACGCGCTGTTTCCCTACGCGTGCGTCAATATAGAAGAGCAATGTTGTATAATGTGTGTGTACTTTCTACTAACGATTATACATAACAAAATAATTTTAAAAATCCCGAGTACGTTATATAAAAAAACTAAATTATCGGGTGAATGAATCATTACATAATTACCGGTTAATATACAAGATTTGCACGAGTAATACAAAAAAAATGTACCCACTAAATACTGTAATTACATGTTGTGCGCGCCCGAGATATTAAAAAAAACTCGGCCGTTTAAACCCGCTCAGCCGGCGATAATCAGTCGCGCTGTCTCTCCTATATTGTCAGCAGCAGCCGTTCCCCTCCGCGTAGCTGGGTGACTGTGCTATAGGTACTCAGATTCCTTGCGCGAGTGGCAGTTGACCGCTCTGCGATCGGCTGCTTTGCCTGAACGCCGCGCGATATAATATATGCTATAGTATTATTCTTTGCTATACTACTTACTATAGTCGACTACGAATGTCTGCGAGAGCTTCGCCGGGCGCTTTAGTATATCCCTGAGCCCGTCTAAAATAATATTTCAAGCTGTAGCTTCCTCGCGTATGGTCCGCAGAATTGTAGGTATATGCAGGCGGCACTCGCGTTGTTTACGTTCTCGCGCGCTCAGGACTATCAATACCGCGTGCTCGAGTCGGCCGATGCCGCTGTGTATTTGCTTCACTTGCTTACAGATCCGTTTTTCGACTGGTGAGATAACGTTCTTGAGTTCGCTTCGCTTCTACCGTGCCGAATGCATAGATGCTCTACTTGAACTCTCTCCTCGGTGTTATACGTGATCGCATTTAGTCGTTGTTGAGAAAAAAATCAGACTAGGGTGTGAGTGCTTTTAACAAATAAAAAAAATATGTCCCCAAAACGTTAGGGCGCCATGTGATAGTTTTTTGTTATGAGTTTCCGTGGCCGCGCGGACCGTGTACAGTGTAACGCTGTCCGTACAATCGGTCCGAAAGTACTAGGCCCAAACTCCACTCACGTTTGATAATCAGCTCGCACGGCGTCGGCCGTGCTTTTATTTGAGATATTAGGACTCAGCTAGCTGCAGCATGCGCACCGCAAGTGTACCCGCGAAGGCGGTGGCAGTCCAAAGGAGAGGAGAGTTTTAAAGAAAGAAACGCCGGAAGTTTCAGTCGAACGTTAACAGCGATTTATTCACAGGACGATTAAATACAATTAACACGGCACTCGCGGTGCCGCCGGCGGGGCAAGAGAGCAGGAGGTTGTCTCGCTCGTACGCGTGGGAGAGGCAATGAGATAAAAAAATTTACTTGTTACCAAAAATAATAACTTAAACACTGCTAAAATTTTAAGTCATTTAAGAAGTTCGTTAACGAGAAAAACAACTTTGAAATGTTTTTATCGATTTATATGAATATATGAATTTTCTGTTAACTACCATATCATTACGAAAAAATGCTTGCATTACTTGAAATTTTTACAGCGACTGAAGGTATCTTTCTGGTAAATTTTTAACGAAAAATTGAAATAAAATTTATTTTATAAAAGTGCTCTTTACTTTTTAATGGGAAACATACAAGTAGTCCCAGCACAAGAAAACTTTTTTTTACAATGGAAGTAATACATTAAAAATAAAGTTTTAGCCGTTTTTCGCTTTTTTACAAAATAGAATGAAGACTTGAAAGTTTAGTATATTTATAATTAATTATTGTTTACCTGATATAGTGCCTGATATAGAATTAAATATATTTGATAAATAAAAAATTTAAAATTTTTTAATAAATATGATATAAGTATGCAATACGTATTATATCAGAATGTTAGGCTTATTTATACAAAAGCTCGATTTTCTCTGCTTCAAGCTTTCCAGTATGCTAAAGTTGATTACGTCAACATATTCAGTGAATCATTTTGAATATTTTTTTCAAATATTGTTTGATGTATTTCGAACAAAAGTTAGCATTTTTTAATGTACTTTTATTGAATTACTAATGGTATATAATATTAACCTTTAAATAATCATAAAAATATGACATTTATTTATGATATGAATAGACTATATTTCTAAAAGTAAATGAATAGACTTAAATGTGTAATAAATGCTAACTCTTCTTCCTTCTAATATCTATAATGATGATAAATTTTCCTAAATCTGTTCCATGAATATCTTGACGCAATCCAACTTTACAAAACCTACCTTACTCTGCTCTAAAAAGTGACTAATGTTTGGATATTTTGGAATCTAGGAGGGTAAAAGTCTGAAAAATTCTGGAAAACATACTTTTTATATTACGAATATTAGGTAATTTTTTTAGATTATTATTTTGGACTAAACAAAAACTTTGGAAAATATCCAAAAAGCCACCGTAAGTTAACGATTCTTTATATTGTAAAACATCATCAAGTTTTTATAATGAAATTTTTTTTGTTTTGTGCATAAAATAACATTTCTTTTTCTTTATACTACCATATTTTTACAGTCAGATTAAAAAACATCTTTATATAGTCCACAATTTACAAATTTTTCACTATTTTTACAAAAATTGTTTTTTTTCTTTTTGTTAATAATAAGTCAGAAAATTATTATTTTTTTAATAAATATGTTTGCAGTACTTCGTGTAGTACACATAGCATGATTATATTAAAGATTAGACATTAATCAGCTACGTATTTACCAAAATGTTATAATTCAATTTTGTGTGCCTTTGTTGCACTTATTTTGTGAAAAGTGTTAAAAACAAAAAAGTTGTGTCTTTTTGAGTTCTACAACATTACCTTGGAAAGTTTAGAAAAAAATATAAAATATACTCAAGATACAGCTAAAGTTCAATTTTGTATGCCTGTTTTGCGCTTTGTTTTTCGTTTCTTCTCAGTGAACTCGGTTTTAGTAACATTTTTACAAAAAGTATTACATGCAAAAAAAGTTTGTTTTTTTAGAGATCTACAACTTTACAGTAGAAAATTTTGTGAAGAAATGAAATTTACTCAAGATCTAGCTAAAATTCAATTTTTTTATATTCAAATAATATCTATAAAAGTGGTCCTATTTGGAATATACACATCGAATTTGGCTGAAAATAGGACTGTAATGTACGAATGATAATACAAGTATCTCCCATAAATTTCATCCGCTATGGCTAAGACCTCGCTGAGATAATTGATAAACCTGATTACATACATACACACATACATACATACATTTTAGGGTATTCTTGAAATGGATTCCTTTTATCCTAAAACATGTATTACGCAACAATTTGTTCATTTCCAAGTTATTACACTTTTTGCGATGACGAAAATATCAGGCTCTCCCTTGGAGCGGTCGTGCCTAAAAGGGGCTTGTGAATGAGATTTTAATGAATCATTTTTAAACTTTCAAGAAATATTGGTTATTATGTTTTGATAGCCATCATGGTTTATAGTATATATACAAGTTAATATAAATGAATGTCTTTTTAAAAGTTTTTGTATGCGTATCAAGTTAGATTTTTTTTAGGAGAATTAAGAATCAATAAATCTTAAACAGTGATACCTTTGGTTTGTTAGTGTTTCAAAAATATATAGGAATTTTCTGAATACGCAAGTTTATTGTCGTATATACATACTACGTTTTGCAATATCACTAATATTGGTGAAAAGTAATACTAATTGTGGTATAAAGTCATGGGGGTATTGTAAAATTACTGAAAAATTGGTATGAATTACTTTATTTTCTAATAACATTGATAGAAAATTTTTTTTAAGTTGATAGGTTAATAGCAGTTTTTTTTAAACACCATTGTCATACCTTAAAACATTGACTATTTTTCTCTGTTTCTATTCCGTTAAAATATAAACTGCTGCTAAGTGCTTTAACAAATTACTTAAATGGAGTATTCTACAGAATTAAACTTAAATTATTTTAAATTGTATATCGTTTTCCAAAGGTACTTCAAAGTAATTGTTAGATTTAAATTAAATCTAGATAATATGTATTTAACGATTATACACATGTTTTGTTTCTTAAAATAAAAGCATTGTTGTGATAAAATTATTGTTGGCGTTTTCTATTGCAAACACATTGTATGACTTGCGGAGTTGGAATGCAGTGAGTGTGTGCTTGTATATGCACTGAACGAAATAAGCAGTTGTTTCTATTCGGGAGGACCCAAGCAGTATTTACTTGGCTCTCCAAACGAAGCGCACAGCGACAAAATATGCGCAGTAGACACACACAATGCTGCGCGGCAGTGCGCGGTTGAGGAAGGGTAAAAGTATGGGGGAAATAGACTTATTTTCAATCTTCCGCGCATCTAGTGCGCGCGTATTCTTGTCTTGTCACGCTTGCTTACGAGAGCCAAGCAGATACTCCTTGGGTCTCGGGTAGTAATTGCTGCTTATTTTTATCAGTGTGTGTGGTGTATGTGAGCGCGTGTATGTGTGCGTGCGTATGTGCATTCGTGTAACTTGAAAATTCAATATTTTAAAATATCGGTTCTTCGAAACATTTTCAATGAATGATTGGTTTTTAGGAGGCGAATTTTTTAAAGCCGGTGTAGCTCGAAAACTGTAGAACATAAGTTAGAAAATTTTTACTGAATATTAGATGCGTATAAAACTATATTCTTGTAAATTTTTAAATCATAAGATTCATTGATATAAATGAATGAGAAAAAAACAGAATGTTAAAAAACGATTTTTTTAAACGATAACTTAAGAGATTTTTATATTTTGCAATGAAATTTACAATGATAAGTTATTTGGTGTAGGAGTAGGAGATTGTTATTTTACCAAATTGGTCTACATACATCCAAAATATTTAAGAATAGAAATAATCTGAGATATTTATATAATATAAACAAATATTTTTTTCAATGTAGATACATTTGGAAAATTGTAAGAATAAATATGAGGAATGAATTTCAATTTATAAATTGATATAAATGAATATATAATTAAGGTTTATTATTTCATATATTTATACATAACTCTATATAGGAGTGGTGGATCATTATACCCAAGTGTCCCATGTATGTACTACCTGCAAATTTATACGGCAGAGTATTATTATAAAACGACTGTTATCGTAGATAAAAAATCAATCAACAAAAATTTTCTTTTGTTTTTTTCCATTTTATTTTGTCTAGACCATAATTTTGAAAAATCTGAGGTTTCTGAAATCTGAGATCAAATTCAAAAAGAGCAATATTTCAAATAATATTTTTAAACCGCTATTGGCTATACTCTGTTAGAAAATGTATAAACGAAACTTTCATCTTGAATCGTACAAGTGGAGGTAAAAGTCTCGCGTGGTTCACGCGCGTGAATTTCGGACGGCATATAGCGCAACAGGAGAGACAGCGGCTATGGTCTCCGGCGCGAGAGATTTCGATATATTGTACTGTCTAATAAAACTTGTTGATGCACTATATTTATAAATAAAGGGTCGTAGAATACGAATATGTATGTTTCATCCAAAACAACTTAACCCGGGTTAAGTTGTTTTTGCACCCAACGCCTCATATCTATATCGTGGCACGGCATATGCAAAAGTTAATGCCGGACTTCAGTTTTTGGTGCGTTTTCATACATTTTATACTCTTTACTAATTTATTAATACTTTACATTATAAACTGAAGGGTTTCCATTATAAATATTGCTGTTTAATAATGATTCTTTAGAAAATTAACTTTCTAACTTTACTGTCAACCGGTGAACGTTCTCAAGGTGATTATGCGGTTTTTAATTGACCATTAGAAAAATAATGGTATAAAAAGTTTGTAAAGATTCTATACTTTAAATAATGAAGTATATAAAAGGAGGGTGCCTAACGAAGTGGAAAAAAATTATTTCGACATAATCGTTACGTCAGAAGCGTAAATATTGTAAATTTAAAAAAAAATCTACTTCTACAACAGAATTATCTTTACTTTTCAATCAATTTTAATATTTCGGGACTTATTTTCTTCTTTAAACATTTGTCTACAAATTCACCGTTGAAAAATTATTTATTCAATTAACTTTCAAGAGAAGAAACTAATTGTTTATAAGTTTTTACATATAAACAAATAGTCTTCTTATCACGGTAGGGCTCTTTACGTCAACTACTCTCTCTCTCCCTCATGCTTTGGATAGGCGTTGCAATGTTTTAGAAGAGAATACATTACAATTGCATGAACAATAAAACCGTAACATCAATTTTTTTAATGGACAATATTTACGCTTCTGACGCCACGATTATGTTAATATTTTTTTTCCATTTCGTTAAGTAACCCTTCTTTTATATACTTTATTATTTAAAGTATAGAATCTTTACAAGCTTTTTATATAATTATTTTTCTAATGGTCAATTAAAAACTGCATAATACACTTAAAAAGTTAATTTTCTAAAGAATCATTATTAAATGGCATTATTTATAATGAATATCCCTCAGTTTATAATGTAAAGTGTTAATACGAGGGTAGTTCAATAAGTCTTTAGAATAAAGTATAAAAACAATTTTTTTTGGGTAAATTTTTTTTTATTTTTCAACATAATCTTCTTGGAGCTCTATACACTTGGTCAATCGCTTTTTAAGTTTTTTTAATCCTTCAGAAAAGTGCGTTTTCGGAAGTTCCTCAAAATAAGCACTTACAGAGGCAATGACGTCTTCGTTGTCAGTAAATCTCTGTCCACCGATCCATTTTTTCAAGTTTGGAAATAAGAAAAAGTCACTGGGGGCTAAATTTGGTGAATACGGTGGGTGTTCGACCAATTCGAATTTTAGTTCTTCAATTTTAGCCATTGAAACGAAGCATGTGTGAACTCGGGCGTTGTCGTGATGAAAGAGATTTTTTTTTCTCGCCAAATGTGGTCGTTTTTTTTTAATTTCTTTTTTCAGCTGCTCTAATAATGATGCATAATACTCACCAGTAATTGTTTTACCCTTTTCCAAGTAGTCAATAAGTATAATTCCACGTGCATCCCAAAAAACTGTAGCCATAACCTTACCAGCTGACTTTACGGTCTTTGCCTTCTTTGGAGCTGGTTCGCCTGTGGAAATCCACTGTTTGGATTGTTCCTTTGTCTCAGGAGTGTAGTGGTGTATCCATGTTTCATCCACAGTCACAAATCGACGAAAAAATTCCTCAGGATTCCGACTTATGCGCGCCAAAAGAGCCTCAGAGGCGACCACTCTATTGCGTTTATTCTCAGCTGAGAGCAAACGCGGCACCCATCTTGCCGATAGCTTTTTCATGCCTAATTTTTCATGTAGAATTGAAACAACTGCACCTATAGATATCCTTGTGGCCTCAGCTAACTCACGCACTTTTAATCTTCTATCTTTCAACACCATATCGTGGATTTTATTGATGATTTCGGGAGTAGTTGCTTCTACGGGCCTTCCTGAACGTGGTTCGTCACTTATTGATGTACGACCACGCTTAAATTCATTTACCCAGTTATAAACCGTTGCTAAGGCAGGGGCAGATGTGTCATGAACTGAGTTCAATTCATTTTTTATCTCATATGGAGTTAAACCCTTTAAATGAAAATGTTTAATTACCGCTCTGAACTCGTTTTTTTCCATTTTTCTTAACAAGCAATTTTTTTTTTTTTTCAATTGGTTATAAAAACACGTAAACTCAGAAGATGTGGACTGTGACTGCACCATATATCTAGTCGGGAGTGGTGCTGACTGAAAACAGATGATTTGGAGCGATTCGCGCGCCATCTGTTCGTCATTCTAAAGACTTATTGAACTACCCTCGTATATTAATAAAGAATATAAAATTTATGAAAACGCACCAAAAACCGAAGTGCGGCATTAGCTTTTGCATATGCCGTACCACGATATAGACATGAGGTGTTGGGTGTAAATACAACTTAACCCAGGTTAAGGGGGAACCTACTTTAGAAGGCCTAAGAAAAGCTTCTTTTTGCGAATTTTTTTGGAAGGAAAAAAAACAACTCTGCCCAATGAACTTTATGGGATGTTTTCATGTGTATTAGCTCCTTTTTCGCGATTTTTTCACAAGGGAAAAAAAACAAAGCCCAACGAACTTTTTTGAATGTTTTCATGTAATAGAGGCGATGGGGATTCGGGGAGTAGTCCGGACATGCTATATCGGAGCGCACACAGCAAGGAAGCTACCCACCTCCCACTTGTAAGTTTTGCACAGCTTGATTGTTGGCTTCCCCGAGCAGTTTTTCGGTGGAGTTTTCGATGGCAGATCGCGATTTCTCATATCTGTTCGCGGCAACTCGGCCTACGCAGACGAAGTGCATATTGGAGTGGCTCAAAGTGAGTGTCAACTAGTCGATTTTTGAAACTGACAATTTTTACACAAACATTAAGCGGTTTTCGAAAGGATTTGCAACAACATTTTTTATTTGTAATTATCTAAATAATCTAATAAATTTGTTTTTAGGTGAAAAAAAAAATTTGAATATGTCAACAAATTATTGTTAATAACAATTAACCTGATCATTTTCAGACTTTCTAATCAAGTAATTCGTGTTCAGGAGGTCAAAAAACATAATGTAAGCTTGGTTTGAGTCGTGGTCATACAAAATACTACGAAACCCTCATAGATGCCTAAACTAATGGTGCGCAATACTCTGTCAATTATAAAAAACATCTAATTTACATAACTTAACTGACTTTTATAAATATAACCAACTGTGACGTATGCAACGTGAACGTATGACGATACAACATAGGACCACGGAACACGAGGTGAAACAAAAAGTGGAACAAATCTTTGAAAAAAGAAGGAGGTTAGAAACACATGGAAGTAAACCATAGAACATGCTGAAAGAGAAGAAAAATAAAACAAAGTGAAATAAATAAAACGAAAGTTACAAAAATGGTAGGAAAAAGACAAAACACAAACAACAATAGCAAAAGATTAGAAGAAAGGCGGAATTTAGTGGAAAGAAGACTCCTGATAGAAAGCGAAGAACTAATAGAAGAGAAAGAAGCGAAGTTTAAGCTAGAAAAGGACCTACACAAAGAATAAGAGAAGTCAGAAGAGCTATCAGAAATAGAAAGAATCAATAGAAGCATGATAGACGAAATGTGGGAAAAGATTGCCCTACTAGAAATGGACAGAGAGATATGGAAGGTAGATATAGAAGAAAGGAAGGATGAAATAAGAAAAAGCGAAGAGACAGTAAACGGAACAAAGGAAATAAAGGATCGATGAAGGGAAAACGATTCAGAAAACGAAGAAGAAGGGGACAGGAAAGTAGACAAATGGTGGACCCCACGAAAAGAAATAAAGCTGTCACAAAATTGCTTGACATTAAAGAAAGGTAGGAAGAGGGACGAGAATAGAGAATTGGACGACTAGATAATGATGATGGTGGGAAAAGGAAACTGGTTTTTAGATAGAACACGAATAAATTGAGAGACAGTCAAGGCGGTGTTTGAAAAAGAAGAACATCGGAAAAAATTATGGGAAAAGAAAGAAGAATTCCGGATAAAAGAGACAGTATACATCGACGAATGAGAGAACAGGATGGCAATAAATAATCTGGTAGCAGAAGGTAGAAAGGCAAGAGAGTTGGCGAGGAAAGAACGAAAAAAACTAGTGGTCACATTATAAAATAGAAGAATGAAGACCGTAGATATGGTATAAATGGAATGTTGGAGAAGGAATGTTAGAGAAAGAGAAGAAGCAAGAAGAAAAGAAGACGAAGAACGAAGATAGTCAAGAAAAGTAAAGAAAAGAGAATAACTAGAATAGTGATAAATATAGATCTATTAGTGTATTTTTATAATTATCTATGTTATACGTCAGTGGGGGGGGGTCTCGATTTTACGGCAGGCTTTTGAACCCTTGAAGGAGAAACTCCTCCGACGGTAAAACAATTATGTGCCCAATGAGAGCAAGTTCTACGTCATTCAATTGTTAGTCCTGGAAAGGGGTGGTTATATATCTTATTGGCAAAAATATATAAAAAGGAGAGAGAGGGAGCAAGCGACTGCTTGCTCGCTGCTGGCCTTGGTGACGAGCTCCGGCTCGTCTTCTGCTGGAGGTCTCTAATATCCACGAGCGCGAACGTGGAAAAGAGGGCAGTCATAAAAGGCTGTAGGTTCGGCGTGATGCTCCGTGTCCTAGGAGGAGAGATCCTCACCAGGACCACAGTCGACGCAGAGTCAGTGCGCACTCCTAATAAGATCTTCCGGGAATAAAATCTCGTCCAGAGACTCGTTCGGTCTGACGCACTAACGGCCGACTGTCACGGAGTCAAGATGCTGGCTTCCTTAGGAGTTGCCTCAACTGGGAAGTTGCCAAGCGGCTCTTAAGAGGTAGACTCGACCAGGAGGTCGATTCGGCACCGTAGACCGTAGCCGACTCACTGAGTACGGCGTGCGGCCCTTCCTTTATAGGCTGAGAGAGAGCTGCTCCGACCGCCGCTCTTGGTGAGAGTGCTCTCGCGAAGCGCGGGCCTCGAAGAGATGCCCGCAGTTTAACTGTTTTGGCTTATTTTAAGCTGCGCATAACAATCTCGAGGCTCGTGGGGTAACATCTATATTATTTGATTTAGATACTACGCAAACACTAACACTACAAACACACAAGCATAATACACAAAAACCAGATGATGAGAAAAAGAGGACTTTAACAAAGTTATTGGAACATATTTTATATATCACATTATATAAAAATATATGTAAACTATAACTAAGAAGTTAAATAAGGCATATATTATTAGATATAACGAACTGTAACAAATCATTATACCCAAATGGTCGATAGAAGTGCGTCGTATAGAAAAATCGAACGTTATAAATTTACTACACTAGCCCAACCACTTCTAAGCAGTATAAGCTTCTCTGTCAATACTGAAATAGAACCATTTTAAGGGATAACACTACTCTAGAGGCCGAAAGAACGGCCTAATTTTGACAACTTATTCTGGGATTATGGGAAAAGGAATAGTATTCATATTTAGATGGTTCATTTAACACATATTGATGAATGAAAAAAAAAAATTTATTATGATATTTGTACAAAATGGCGGCGCTACAGCAGATCTGCGGAAAAAGATTTTTTTGAAGGTGCTCCGAGGGCGCACCAATTCCTCGAATACCGTGAGAGCTGGAACAGAAAACCAAAAATTTTCTGAAGCTACATACTAATAGCTATCGAAGTACGTAGGATTTTTTTTTATTCCAATTTTTGTAGAAACTGTGCACTTTTGAACAAAACGTATGAATTTTCGACTAAAAAAAGAGTAGCAAATTGTTAATAAAACAAGTAATTTTCAAAATATCAAAAAACGGCTACGTACTTCGATGGAGAATATATTTGTGAAACTACTGTAAAAATTGCAAGTCGATCCATGCAATGGTGTTGAAGCTATGAGTGCGCCCAGTTTGAAAAAACCCGTTTCGAGAAAAACGCGTTTAAAGTTTTCGGAGCATTTAAATCCTTCAAATTTTTATATACCTCTAATCTGCGATGCCTGCACCGTACATTTGGCCATCTCTATTAATGTCTGACTCCTTCTCTTCCTTCCTGGCTGATTTTAAGGACATCCGGGCCTCTCTGGCATCTTCTGTTAGGGATCTCTCGGAAAACTTGATGCGACGCGCGTCCGCCTCCACGCAGAAATTATAGCAGTTCGGTCCGATTGTCAAGCCCAAGTGTTGCATCAGCTTCATGACACTTGAAAGGCCATCATTGTAGATACCTGCAGCAATATATACTGCGGTATCGAGCACGTGTTTGCCACTAGAGAAAGATTTTGGAGCCATAAACCAGACAGTAGCATTGAAACTTTCGTTGCTATTTTGTGTGAAGCCGCCTAAGCAACGCGTAAGTAGATCGTCACTGCTTAACTCTTTATAAATTGGCGAAATCGCTTTATAAACTTCTTCAGAGAGAGGTGGTTTATGTACAAAATCTTCTCCAGTAGCTTGAGCCTTTTGCCAAGAGCACCATGAAGTTTCTCCGCGCGGGCATCTTTCGTGTCTCGGTTGATCATCAGTAGACAATTTGTGGTCCAGCGTTGCGTAGATTTCATTGCGCATTTTCTTCTCAGAATCATGATTCCTACGAATTGCTAAACCATAATAAATTGCCAACTCATCTATAAGCTTGCCAGTAAGCTTGCCTTTTCCTCCAAGTCCTTTTATTTGTTTTTTCAAATTACGGAGACGAGAACCCATTCGCTTCTGCACATGATCGATACATTCTTTTTTTTTACGGTGAATTTTTCGTAGGGCCCAGAATCTATGATTCCTTTGAAGGTTTTTGAATCTCCGTCGCCCACGTAATTAGCGTACTTCAAATTGTGCAAAGATTCTGAGTGCTGGAACATTTCGATGCCGGCGTCCACTTCCATCTTTCCTGCGGAGCCGACGTGGTTCGCTTGGCATTCATCTTTGTGAGTTTGACTCCACTCCTTGAACTCGATGGTGCCAGTTTTGGTTTTCCAAAATTCGCAAGCTTTGCAGTATTTAGATTTCACCAAAACAATGACTACTTTGCCAGTATATCAGCCGATAAGTGAAACAAACCCGTAAAGAGATGAAAAACCACGCTTCCTCCACGAACCATCACCAGATATAGTAATGCCATTTGAATCGTCAGTTTTTTCTCGTTCTTTTTTAGCTGCAGTTTTCATACTGAGCTTACAAACAGCTTCTGCTTCAATGACAATTTTCTTAACAACTGTATCGTAAAACGATTGAAAAATTGGCCGCGGGAGATCCACGAAGGCGCAAAACTTTATAATGCCATTCAATCCTATTCCTAGTAATCGCATGGCAAGAACAATTCTGAGATAAATATCATATCCTTTCTCAATAAATGGATAACTAGGAATAGTAATCTGATCACAGTTTTTACAGGAAATCAAAATTTTTAAACCCAAGCCTCGCTTTCCAGTTTCGGTGTACGTTACATCGGATTTGCATTTTTTACATACAAAAGCTTGCGATATCGCGGAGAACACTGCTACAAAATTCAAAATTCGGTAACCGAAACCTTCATTTACTTCAAAATCATCCAAGTTTACATCTGATAATTTTTTAGCCGATGTACTAACGTTCTCCAGGCTTAGATTCTCCAGCTCGTAACGGTTTTGCGGCCGTCGGTTTGATATTCTCGGTTTTTTTGCACTACTCCTTCTTCCTTGGCCGGTTTTTTTGTCACAATACACGACTTTTCTCCAAATCATATTGTTTATTAGAAAACTTTTACAATAACAAAATACGTTATTAATATTTGAACGAAAATGTACGAAAAGAAAATAAAGCGTCTGTACGGCGTCGCTTGGCAGCTGTACTAGTTCACACACACACACACACACACACACACACACTTCTATTCAGTGTTAGTACACCCTGGTGGACTTCTGAGGAACCACAATGACCATAAGCAATAGAATTTGGAGAGGTAGGAGCACCACATAGTCGATAAATCAGAACGCGCCGTGGTGACTGATTCAGCCGTCACGGCGCGCTCCGAGGCGCTGCGGCAAATTCGAGAATTGGACCTCTTACAAATTTTATTTCTGTATAAAACCAATTGGATATGATTTTTAAGGGTCCAAAGTACCGTTTAAGCCAAAAAAAATCGATTTTTTGAAAATATTAGACTGGCGTTATCCATTAAATAGTCCAACTGGTTTTTATAGACATAACCAGCTGAAGCAATACCAAATGTCGTAAAGGTCGATAAAATTTTTAAAAAATATACAGCTGTATAAATTTATTACTCCAGCCTAACCACTTCTAAATAGAACGGCCTACTCTGTCAATACTAAAGAAGTCATAATCTACGTAGTCCAATTCGTTTTTATAAATATCACCAACTGAAATAGTATCCAATGTTATAAAGGTCTATAAAAGTGAGTTTTTTAAAAAATATACAGCAGTATAAATCTATTTGCTCTTGTTCAAGCATTTATAAACAGAACGAAATTCTCTGTCAGTACTAAGAAAGACTTACAAGGAGAGTGTCCCACCTGTAGGAAACGATTTTCAATAAGGCTTTGGGAGAGGCTTTCCAGAAGCCAAAAATGAAGCCTAGTATCCGTATTTTATTTGAAAGATTCTTTGTGCCCCAGATATGAACTATTTTACTCCCAATATGCGTTATTTTAATGAAAAATGGTACCTTTACTTCATATTATAATTACTATATAAGTTTTGATGCTGGAAAAAAATGTTCCAAAGGTATATAAAAGACTGTGCAAAAAAAAGTGACCGAAAAAGAGGAATGGAGACACTCATATTCGCTTTTCCGCAAACCAAGCCTTCTCTCTTACACTCATAGAATTTCATATCTTCTTACTTCCACGGCTAAAACTCCGCCTTCAAGGGCCGAACTATTGATTTCTAGACACGTCATTGGTGCTCCTTCATTGATTAATTGTGACTTTATTATTAATTTGCGAACGTTTTGTCATTAAGATTTTCGATTCATCTTTGCTCTGTCTATAACGTAGTATGTATAAAATGAGTTAGATTAGGTACACCCTATATAATAATACTTAATATCACAAGTAAAAGCACAACGATAAAGCTTAGAGATGTCGTGATATACAGAGTGAAAATGTATTATTTAAATTGAATAATTTTTAATAACTCAGAAGATTATAAACCAAATCGGCTCAAAAAGATTCAGTCAATAACCTGAAACCTAACAAATATTCTCTGAAATTTTCAAGGCATTACATTAAGTATTACTAAAGTTATCGTTGTTCAAAAAAATGCATTTTTTTTGTCATTATAATTTCTTTTCTAAAAAGACAAACCGTCTTAGTACCTAAAAATTTACAAGAATATATCTGCATATGAAACAAGTATTCAGTAAAAATTTTACTGACTCTTATCGTATAGTTTTCGAGTAATAAATGTTGAAAAAAATAAGTTATCACATAGCATAACAACTGAGAAACGACTCACATGCACACACATCCATACGGATATTTTCTAAAAATAGTATATTTTGATTCCTTGTGTCTGAAAACATGTTTTTAGTAAAACTTCTTTTTACTATCACGAAGCTTCCTCTTTGAGGAAGTAAAAGACCCAATTTATGTAATCCAACAGATTTTTATAGATATAACGAACTGAAATAATACCCAATATCGCAAAGGTCAATAAAAGGGACTTTTTAACCGACTTCGAATAAGGAGGATCTCAATTCGACCTATATATATATATATATATAGTTTCAGTGTTTTTGCAAAACTCCGACCGCAACATTGTATTTTGGCTGGAGCAAGAGGAACTCACTCAGTTTGTGTATGTACGATTCATCAGAACTGTAAATTGATGCTCGATGCAATTAAAATTAACAGCTTAACAAAAGAAACTGAAAATCCAATTCGTGATTATCATGATTGTTTGAAATCAGTTGTGTGCAAGACACCTACGCCCGATTGCTACCTAGATCAATGTCAGAAATTACCAGATATTTCTTTTTATTCCACGACATTACTTGAAATTTTAAATAGTGCCTTTCTCGATCAGGTACAATATAGTGTATGGACAGCAACTGATAGGTCGACTTTGAAAACAGTTACGAGTGAAGTTTCTGACTTTGTAAATGAATTTTGTGACAAGCTACAGACTCTTAAACCGCATTCATTCATAGGGAAACAGCAGTCTCAATTTATTTCGTCAACAAAACAGAATTTAAATAAAGGAGAAGTACTTGTTATGTTCGATTTTTCTGAGAATTATTCATATGTAGTTCAAGATGCTTCGCAAGCATTTCACTTTAACAATCAGCAATGTACAGTATTCCCAGTTATCTATTATTATAAAGAAAACTCTAAATTAAAACATAAAAGTTCCATCTTCCTTTCAGATAGTTTAAAACACGATACTTCTGCCGTCTTTACAATTCAGAAGCAATTGATTCCAGAAATAAAAAAAACTATTAAAAATGTTAAAAAATTGATATACGTCACAGATGGTGCAAAGCAACATTTCAAAAACCGATCGCTAATCTCATCAACCATAAAGAACATTTGGAATCGAAGCGGAATGGCATTATTGCGTAACAGCACACGGTAAAAGTGGATATGATGGTTTAGGAACTATATTTAAAAGAGAGGCTTACCGAGCAAATCTTCTAGCTAAACCATCTGAAGCGATTTTGACTCCAGAAGCCCTTTTTCATTGGGCAAGCAAACATTTCGAAAACATACAAATTTTTATTTATAGTAAGGAGACCATGATAAATCAACACGACACTTGAATAAAAGATTCTCAACGGCATTAACAGTACCCGAAATTTTAAAAAACCACTCGTTTACTATTCAACAACCAAAAACGGTAGTTATTAAACGATTTTCTAATGCTACCAAAGGAGTAGAATTTTTTTGCAGAAAATGCTTAGTATTTGATCCTTCAGATTCAAAAAAGAAAAAAAAATGATTTTTTAAGAACCATTACCAAAATAGTGCAAAATACGAGAAATTTAATAATATCTAAAAATCTTCTAAGACAAGAATAACTCTTTTAAATCCGGAATAATATTAATGAAAATACCGCTAACGATGCACGTTCATTCTCTAAAATCGTTTATCGTTCCAATATGCATAATATAATGTTTGAAATATAGAATCTGTATGTTTTACTCCACTATAAGTAAGATTTACTCAGCTATACTCAACTAAACAATAAAACACACATTCATATGGAGATTTTATAAACACACGATTTTCAAACTCCATAACCTCAAAACATGATTATAACGCCTTTTTTATGAAATTGACAATTTTACAATTACAAAGCTTCCTGTAGAAGGACGCAATATCATCATAAACATGACATTTAGATATTCCTGTCAAAATAATAGCTAAAATAGTGTAAAATTTAAACAATTTGACCTTGTCTTTGAACAGTTGTCCTTGAAATGACCTTGAAAATGAGCTTTTGAGTCTAGGTTAAAACCGAGCACAGCATTGTATTCCTCTGTTAAAAACCAACGAAGAATGATGATGAGCTTTTTTTGTACACTATTTCCAGTCTCAACCACGTAAAACTGCATTTTTTTACTGTTCTTTGAGGTTATGGACGAAAGGTGGCTCCATAAACCAAAATTAACGGTGGATTCGTATTCAGCGCGAAAAAAATGCGAATAAGCTTTGTCCCTAATTTTTTTACCATTATTTCGAGTCTCAGCCACGTAAAACTGCATTGTTTAACTGTTCTTTGAGGTTATGGACGAAAGGTGGACCCAGAGACCAAAACTAACGGTGGATTCGTATTCAGCGGAAAAAATACATGCGAATAAGCTTTGTCACTTATAATCAATACGAACTACTCTGTCAATACGAAAAACGATCTATTTTACATAATCCAACTCATTTTTATAGCTATAACCAACTGAGATGATATATAATATCCGAAAATTGGATAAAAATCGCTTACTTTTCAAGGTACCCAGCAATAAGAATAACGATTATAATGGGTTTTATGGAGTTTTTCATTTTAATGAGTTTTATGGGAATCACGGTTTGTATGGATTCAATCATTTTATATTTCTTATGGGTTTAATGGGGTTAATAAATTTTATAGCATTTACGATTTGATGATTTTTACGCGTTTTATGGGGTTTATCATTTGTATGGGTTTTAAGGGGTTTATACTGTTCATAATTTAAATTCGTTATAAAGGTTATGATTTTTATAATTTGAATAGTGTTAATAATTTTTATTGATTTTTTGGGTTTATGATTTTTATAATTTGAATAGTGTTAATAATATTTATTGATTTTTTGAGTGTATGATTTTTATAATTTGAATAGTGTTAACAATTTTTATTGATATTTTGGGTTTATGATTTTTATAGAATTTGTGGATCTACGATTTTAATGGGTTTTATGGGATTTATATATTTTATGCGACTTATGGGCTTTATGATTTTTAGGTATTCTAAATTTTCTTTCAAAAGATATATATAAACCCTTAAGCGGTAACACCACTGTAAAAGCGAAAAAAAGCGTTTTTTGGGTATATATATATTTTTTTTTTAAATGGAAAGAAAGGTTATAAAGAAATGATATTTGGGTATATTATTAGTCTAATATTAAAGTATATTTAAAAAAAAAATTGAGTAAAAAAAATGCAAAATGGCTGATGTATAGCCGATCTATTGACGCCTCTTGCATCGGTAGCGCTCCGCGACACGCAGTGTACCAATCGCACATTTGAATCTGGAACAAAAAATTCCACTTATTCTTGATGTTAATAGCTAGTGAATCACGTAGGGGATTTCAAAAACATTGATTCTTGCAAATTTGGCAGTGAATTAAAATAAATTATAATATATCATGAAAAAAAGCACGTTTTTGTTTATAAAAATTGTTTAAATAAATTTATTAAAAATCCCCTACGTTATTCACTTCGAAATATAATAATTAAGATATGGTTAAAATTTCAAATGGATCGGATGAAAACTGTTCAAGTTATGCTGCGTGCCCGTTGTGAAAAACTCGTTTCGAGAAAAATCAACTTAAAGTTTCAAAATCAGTTTCGGACGTAGAAAAATGAGGAAATCATTTAAAGAAATTTTTTACCGTTAGTCTGCAATGCCAGGACCATAAAGCTTCCCTTCCAAATGCAAATTCTCCTCCTCGTCTTATTTTCTTATCGCTTTTATGTTCGATCGCGCCTCTTTGGCTGCGTCCGACAGAGAGCACTCAGCGTGTCAGATGCGCTTATTGTCGGCATCACAACAAAAATTGTAAGCCTGCAAACCTATATCCATCTCCAGAGCTTTCATAATTCGAAGGTCACATTTCAGGCCATCATTAAAATTGCACACAACAATATCAGTGGCAATATCCAGAACTTTCTCGCCACTCGAGTACGATTTCGGAGCCAAGTTCCAAACGGGAGCAAATTTTTCTTGTTGTTCAAAATTTAATTTTTCAATATTATTATTAAAAACTTCTTTTAAAGTATCCGGTAAAATTATACTTGGATCAATTATCCTAGATACCTGAGAATTCTCAAAACTGTTGACTGTACTTGCAGTATCAAAAATATTTCTAATTTGATTTGAAATACCAGTTATATCAAGAAAATCACTTCCAAGTATACAGTCATCAGTTATATTTCCTACGAATATGTCTATTTCAGCGAAATATCTACTTAGATTAATACTAGCGGGAATTACAAACTCAAATGGAGCGTCTTCTACAGTCGGATATTTGAGTGTTTGAAAATGAATAGGAATTTTCGTATCCTTAAAATGTTGAAATGTTAGTCGTTACAGTATTTGTCGCTAATATTGGAAATGTGTGTATGTTTGTGTTTTGTATTTGAAATTGGAGGTCGACTTAGCTGGTTAATGCGTTGTTGCATCTCCTCCTGCCGCTGCAACCAACTCGACCGTTCTTCAAGCAACATCTGGTTCGCCTGTCGTAGCCTTGACGTTTCCTTATCTGTGTCAAGATGTGTTTCTGACTCCGAATCACTTATGTGAGCTCGAAGAGGAGCCACAACAGTTTCAGCCTACTCGAGTCGTGGTTGTTCTTGGGATAAATTTTCTTCCGCGTCGTGTAGTGTTGTCCTGAGAATTTTATTCTGTTCTTTGAGTTTGTTTATTTCCTGTATTGTCATAGTGAGAGACGGATTCGGTTCTCGTTGATGTTGTTGTTCTTGTTCTGAAAAATTTGTTGTAGCTGTTATTGTGTTTCTTTTTGTTGTTCCGATTGAACTTTTGTAGTTCTTATTCTGGTTCTTGTTGATCCTGTTGTTGTTATGTGTCTGGCGTAGGCTTCTTTATTGGATATTGTGTCATCATTCCGGATCTTAGATTCATTAATTTTCACTCACACAAATTCCGGACGAGCCCCCAAAATGTTACGACCGAGTTCGGGGTAGTTAAATGAAAACTCACTATTTATAAAAAGGAACGCAAAACTCAAACTTTATTCGTATAACCAAATAAAAGTGTAAATACGACTATTTTCGTTAACTTTCAACATCAGACTACGGTCTTTCGGGGTTACGAGTCGTTGTCAAGCGCGGCGATTCATGTTGTTCGAATCGCACGCTTGGCTCGATCACAACAATATATATATGGGACGCTCCACAACATCTAAGACAAGACTCTTTACAGAAAGCTTAGCAACCAAAAATACCTATGACGTCTTAAAATGTTCGCATTAACGTACACTTTCAAACAGAATCTGGCCCTTTGCATAAATTTAAGATGGCGCATAAACATGGTCACTACAATCTACAAGATTTTCCGATTAATAAAGAAAACTATCAATTGAAATGCGAAACCACTTGCAAAAACTTGAAATTGGTCTTTAAATGGTATACAAGGCCACTGATCACGATTCTGTAGCCAGAATTTAAATATTCAAATGGCCGATTCAAGATGGCTGCTATAAACACAAATATCCTATTCGATACTGCTCCAATGACACGGATTGGCTTGAAATCGATCACGCAGAGGTTTTTGAGGTATCTGATCACGAATCTGATGCCAAATTCACAAATTTAAAATGGCGGATTCAAGGTGGCGACTCTATACCTGATTATTCTGCTCTAAGGGGCTGTAATTGTACGAGGTAGCTTAAAATTTACGATCCTGGTGTTTCTTGGGTAGCTGATACGAAATCTGATGTCAAAATTTACCAATTCAAAATGGCGGACTTTAGATGGCGAGTCTATACCTAATTATTCTGTTCTAAGGGACATAATTATAGGACTATAATCAATTCTTTGATTTTGAGAAACTAGAATAGCTCCCAGATGCTTGAAATTGATTACGTAGCGATTTTAGAGGCTGGTATACTTGATCGGTATCAAGAGCAGTTAAAATAGCTCTCAAATGCTATGTAGTTTTTTTTTGTCAGGTGAAACATAGCTAACCCCATGAGAGAACAATCATCACTCTGCTGATGCAAGCGTATGTGAAAAGCTCTCTGCGTTTACAGGGTTGAGACTGTCATCTGATTTAGCTTTAGAAGCCCACATTACTTTCTTTTTCTTTTAAGTTTTGAATGTTTTGTCTTTTTGTAATTTTGTTTTAATTATAATTTATATTTATTACATGCTTTTTTCCGTACTTTTCTTTAAATCACTAACACGTACGTTTGTACCCGTATTTTTCAAATCATGCAAAATGAATTTAACTTCTCTATGTCACAGACGGCTGAAAATTGGCACAGATACTCATCTAGGATGACAATACAATATTCCGTCATAATATTGGAACCCGGACATCCAGGTCGTTGAACAGGAGGTCTTAGGTGGGGATCATTTCACTAAAATTACATGTTTTATCATATATTGCAAAATTAATTTAACCAACTTCTCCAAGTCGTAGAGGGATGAAAATTGGCCCAGATACTCATCTCGAGTATTAATACAATATTTCATTATAATATTAGGACTCGGAAATCCAGGTCGCCGATGACGAGGGTTGGGTATAATTGGGGGCCATCTTCAAGGAATTAGAACGGAAATCTTTGGGCATTAAGAATTTAGTTTCTTTATTATAAAATTAAGAAAAATTTTCAAAAAATTAAAAAACTGAAAAATTTCAAAAGTTTGGAAAAATTTTGAAAATGTTCACATATTTAGTAAGTTTTAAAAATTATAAAAAATTTTGAAAACTTTTGATAATGTTGATAAATTTTGATAAATTTTGAAAATTTTGAAAATTTTGATAAATTTTGATAAATTTTGATAAATCTTGAAAATTTTGATAAATTTTGATAAATTTTGATAAATCTTGAAAATTTTGATAAATTTTGATAAATTTTGATAAAACTTGAAAATTTTGATAAATTTTGATAAATTTTGATCAATCTTGAAAATTTTGATAAATTTTGATAAATTCTGATAAATCTTGAAAATTTTGATAAATTTTGATAAATTTTGATAAAGCTTGAAAATTTTGATAAATTTTGATAAATTTTGATAAAGCTTGAAAATTTTGATAAATTTTGATAAATGCTGATAAATCTTGAACATTTTGATAAATTTTGATAAATTTTGATAAAACTTGAAAATTTTGATAAATGTTGATAAATTTTGATAAAACTTGAAAGATTTGATAAATATTGATTAATTTTGATAAATCTTGAAAATTTTGATAAATTTTGATAAATTGTGATAAATCTTGAAAATTTTGATAAATTTTGATAAATTTTGATAAATCTTGAAAATTTTGATAAATTTTGATAAATTTTGATAAAGCTTGAAAATTTTGATGAATTTTGATAAATTGTGATAAATCTTGAAAATTTTGATAAATTTTGATAAATTTTGATAAATCTTGAAAATTTTGATAAATTTTGATAAATCTTGAAAATTTTGATAAATTCTGATAAATTTTGATAAAACCTGAAAATTTTGATAAAACCTGAAAATTTTGATAAATTTTGATAAATGGTGATAAATCTTGAAAATTTTGATGAATTTTGATAAATTTTGATAAATCTTGAAAATTTTGATAAATTTTGATGAATTTTGATAAATCTTGAAAATTTTGATAAATTTTGATAAATTGTGATTAATTTTGATAAATTTTGATAAATTTTGATAAATTTTGAAAATTTTGAACAAAAAGTTTTACATAAAAATTATACTATTATAGTAATAGACTATTACGAACTACCGCTAGGTGGCGTCGTATCAACAGCACACGCAGGTAAAATTATTTTTATATGAATTTCCATCTGGATTAAGTCTACTGGTATCACCATGTAATTAATTTTTTTACTTTAATAAATGTAAAAACATAAAAAAAAAATTTTTAAAACATGTATTTCTAAAAAGTGGTAAAAAATTGAACTAAAAAGTAAAAAATAAAATAAATACAAAAATTTTTTTTTAATAACATGCTTTTCTACAAAATGGTACAATCAGTTGAACTAAAAAGTAAAAAATAATTTTTTACAAGAGCAATTTAACAATTAATTGTACTACGTGTTTTAAAACGTTAATTATTTTGGAAACAAACGAAAATTAACTACAATTTTAAATAATGTTAAAAATATTTAATTTTTGACTAAAAATAAAAAAGTGGGTCCTATACAACAAAGTCCCTGATAATTTTATCAGATAATTTATCTGATAATATTTTAATATTCATAATGATGGCCTATGGCTAAACCTGTCTTATGGTTAAACAAAAGAAAATAATGTAAAATAACATCCTGGAATATAATTGCATATGCTAAAGGCATCTCCGAAAAATTAAATTTGATTTACCTCAGACGACTTCTACATATACCTCCGTCATCGGGGACCAGAATATCCAGGATAAAAGCTAATATTCAATATTGTATCGTCACATGAAATGAGAATCTGTACAACTATGTAACACAAAATGAAGTCTTGTAGTAGGTTAAATTAAGGTTATCGAATTTAAATAAGCTACACACTTCAAGTTATACAAATTGATTAATTTAAGTATTGTAAAATGCATGTGTCACTCAAATTATGATAAAGGAATTAATAATAAGAATATTGAACCAAATTTAAATATTGCAAAAAAACTGAAAATATATAATATTATCTGAAATTACATCTGATAAATTTATCAGGGACTTTGTTGTATAGAGCCCACGCTTTTCTCTTTAGTCAAAAATGAAATATGTTTAACATTATTTAAAATTGTAGCTAATTTTCGTTTGTTTTCAAAGTAATTAACGTTTTAAAACATGTAGTACAATTGATTGTTAAATTGTTCTTATAAAAAAATTATTTTTTACTTTTTAGTTCAACTGTTTGTACCATGTTTTAGAAAAGAAGGTTTTTTAAAAAAAAATTTTATATTTGTTTTAGCACTGCATAACTTAAAGACAATCGACTGCATCAGAGTACCCTTTCACTTGCAATTTTTTATTCTGAGTAGGAATAAATGCATGTTCACTTTGAATTTTGGTCATTTTTTTTTTTAATTAACGTCGCCATGTTTGTGCTCCCATGTGGTGCTAATCGACGACGGGGCTCTGCGGTGTGTTTGTAAACAAAGCACATGTAATGCTTTCGGTAATGCTTGGATAAATAGAAAAACTTTTCTTAAGCTTTCTTTGATTTTTCCCATGCGTTTGCGTGCTGCATTTGAATGGCAGGCTAACTGTTAAAATTTACAATAAGCATTGAAATTAATATCTCTTTTATTATCATGTTGGCTAACGAAAACCGCCTTAATCCTTGTACGCAAAAACTTCGCTTTGATAGATGCGCTAATTCTTTAAACTGCGATGGTCACATCGGAAAAATTTAAAGCGAGTTTGCAGTAGGTTGTTCAAAAAGTTTCCAAATTTAACACCTTCTGCAAGGATATGTAAAACATGTTACGATCTATGCAATAAAGATGAATCGTTTCAATATCTAAAAAGCATACTATCTCAAACAACAGAAGACTCACAGGATCTTAATGAAGTCCAAATAAGAAAAGTGTTTATCTAGAGAAAATGAATTAGAAGAGCTCTTAAATGGTCTTAAAGAAATATATTCTAGTCTACCAAAATATGATCCATTACGAATAGCTATTCTTACAACTGCTCCACATTGTTGGACAATTCGTAAGATATGTTCCGAATTCGGTGCTTCTAAAAGTATGGCACAAAAAGCCAAAAATTTAAAAATAATTCATGGTGTTTTGGTAACGTTAGCTCTAAAAAAAGGTAAAAACTTACCAGCGAATACCATTGAAAAAGTTCAAGAATTCTATGAAAGTGAAATAAATTATTGCTTTCAGAAATTAAAATACTGCACCGACAATTTAAGGAACACAATCTGGCAGTAATGATTGGCCTCAGGAAGTTTGCAGAGCTGAGACCAAAATGATGCGTACTCGATGGGACAAGTGGAACTCATAGCGTTTGTGTGTGTCATACATGAGAACTTTAATTAAACGATTGATGCCGTGGATTTGGAAATAGAAGACTACAACGATTGTTTTAAATATGTCATATGCGGATAGCCTGATTGTTACTTGAATGTTTGCAAGTCATGACCAGGAATTGAGACATTTTCTAAGTATGTGACTGGAGTACTAAAAGAGAAACAAATAACCGAAGTAATATATGTGGCAGTTGACAGATAGATCTACTCTTATCAAACAATGTCTTTGTACTGATGATTTTATAGATGAACTGTGTACTGTTTTAGAAAAATTATTACCTCAACATTTTATAGCCGAAAACCAATCAACATATATCTCAAAGAGAAAATATAATTTTAAAGAATGTGAAATATTACTGCACAGCGATTTTTCAGAAAATTACGCATATGTCTTACAAGATGCTGTGCAAGCATTTCACTTCATTAACGACAAATGTACAGTTCACCTAGTAGTCTACTATAGATCTGGTGCAGAAATCAAACACTGTAGTTTCGTACGGCTATCTGAATGTACGACTCACGATGCCACTGCAGTTCCACATTATGCAACAACTTATTATTCCAGAAATCATTTATGTAACTAATGGTACCAAACAACATTACAAACATCGTTTCCCAATGATGAATTTGATGCATCACATGAAAGATTTTAGCATCCAGGCAGAATGACATTGTTATGCCACTGTTCATGTCAAAGGTGCATGCGACGGTATTGGCGCTATCTTAAAAAGAGAAGCCGCACGAGCTAGCCTTCACGCTTTATCCACAAATGCAATATTTAATTCATAAGATCTTTATAATTAGGCGATAAAAAATGTAGAAAAAATCAAAGAAAGTTTAAGCATTATCAAAATTCAGAGTGGACATGCATTTATTCCTACTCAGAATAAAAAATTGCAAGTGAAAAGGTACTCTGATGTCTTTAAGTTATGCAGTACTAAAACAAATATAAAATAAATATAAATTATAATTAAAAAAAAATTACAAAATAAGAAACACATTGAAAAATTAAAATTTCTGATCAGCTACCCAAGAAACACCTGGATCGTAAATTTTAAGCTACCTCGTATAATTACAGCCCCTTACAGCAGAATAATTAAGTATAGAGTCGCCATCTTGAATCCGCCATTTTGAATTTGTGAATTCAGCATCAGATTCGTGATCAGATACCTCAAAAACCGCTGGGTGATCGATTTCAAGCCATTCTGAATCATTGGAGTCCCTTCGAATAGGATACTTTTGTTTAAAGCACTCATCCTGAGTCGGCCATTTTGAATATTTAAATTCTGGCTGCAGAATCGTAATCAGTGGCCTCGTATACCACTTAGAGACCAATTTCAAGCTTTCACAACTGGTTTTCGCATTTTAATTGATAGTTTTCTTTATTAATCGGAAAAGTTCGTAGATTGTAGTGGGCATGTTTATCCGCCATATTGAATTTTTGCAAAGGGCCAGATTCTGTTTGAAAGTGTATGTCAATACGTACACTTTAAGATGTCATAGGTATTTCTTGCTTACTGAGCATTTTGTACAGAGACTTGTCCTAATTGACGTGAAACGCCCCATATTTTATATATATATAATATTATTGACTATACGAACGGCGGAGTGTATCGCTCAACCGACGGCGAGAATCTAATCCAGTCCGCGACACCGAGCAGTTGATCACGTGCCGTAACTAGGAAATGCGGAAGAGGCACAAACGTATCGCAAACCTCGGATTGACCGCGAGTTCAATACGAAACTAATGGAGTCGGATTGATTTCATACTAATTACGTTGCAAATATAATTAAAACAAATTCCAATTAATATATCAGCATATAATTCTTGATTTTGCAATGAATATATTACAACAAAAATAAGACATAATAATAATTCTTCAAATTTCTTCGCTAACGATCTTCTTGTAGGAGTGCAACTTGTGAGTTGCCATTTGAGTATAATGAGCGAAAACTAACCCGAAAAACTAAAACAATTATTATTGTGCTCCCTTCGTTTAAGAAAACAAATAAAATGAGCCCTGGAACATTAAATTTTAACATAGATTATTCAAGATATCGATGTCCGCATACATACAGACACACGCAAATGCACGCAAACACACACACAGACATGCATGCACGCACGCAAGCACACATACACACACACGCACGCACGCCCGTAAGCACGCACGAACACATCTCCATATGGACATTTTATAAAAATAGTGTATTTTGATTCCTAATGTCTCAAAACATGTTTCTAACATGGTTTTAGAACATCTTTTCTTTTTACTATCACAAAGCTTCCTATTTGAGAAAGCAAATTTGTTTTTAACAGTTCAGGAAACTTTTTATGTTTAAAAGCAATCATTCTAAAAAAATCTGTGCTATAAATATTTAATAATATCTTAAATTTTACCGTTATCAATCCTCAAAATCTTCATCATACGCACCACAATAAATCACTATTTTCAAGGCAATATTTATTAAAGGAACTTTGTGCCTCACATGGTTCTAGGTGAAATGACGAATGAAAATTTTTTTCGACGGTTATTCGACTAATTTTGATATGTATTACAAAATAAGCGAGGCACTTTTTCGTTAAAATGTATTTTATGTTTTTTTCGAAGATCTCATCAATTTTAGCTACGAGCAGAAGATACGTGTGCGAGTACTGTATTGGCACTGTCGGCTTGTGATGCCTGTCTCGCAATGGACACATTGCCCTGTGCCAAGTGCTACATGGCTCCGCGCAACTCCAATGCGCTAATCAAATGCTCTGCGTATACACGCAAATGCCACTCTGCGTGTATGAAAACTGTGCAGAAAACATGTAGCAGCACTAGAGAATGCTCTTTAAGGTGGTGTTAAACTCCGTGTTACTGGTAAATACTGGGAACCACTTTTTTCATTCCTTTTTTCAATCTTAAGAAAATATCTCTATGGAAAGTTGTTCTTCTTGATTGAGACAACTTTCCATAGAGTTAATTATTCAAAATTGAAAATGAAATAAGAAAGGTGGATCCTCCTATTTGTCGGTGACAGGTGGCTTTAGCATCACCTTAATGTGCACATTGTATAAACACTCAGTTACAGATCCAACGCCATCATTAAACAGACGACCAAAATTCACACCAGCACGGAAGAGAGAGAGACAGAGAGAGAGAGAGAGAGATGGATAGAGAGGGGGAGGGAGAGAGAGAGAGGAGGGAGAGAGAGAGAGAAAGAGAGAAATGACAGCGGAACAGGCGAAAGCAATAAGCCCGTCTATAAACAAAATCATACACGTGCATCGTCAAAGCCGCAGCCACAACAGATCTCCCCACTCCTCTACCAGTCACTTTCCAGCACGAACACCAACACGATACAGAGGATAAGCGCATTATCTTTCAGTCAGCGGGAAGGGAAGAATGGAACACTATGCATCGAACAGAGTAACTACGCGCGACTGCCACTACAGGCCTCTATTCCGTCAAGCACAGGTGCACAACAGGCTGCAGCTGAGCAGGGGCAACGACCTACAAAAGAGAGCAGAATTAGACCTATACCAGCGGACATTGGTTCTAAGCGGGCTGCCGGCCTACAGGTGCCCTCACAATCACTGCCAAGCTTCGAGATCGCCTACAGCCTCAGACAACGGTAGACCGGCGGTGGCCAACAGCCACATTGACAGTATCTTTGACGACGACATCTCCAACCATATCAACGAGACGGGATAGAGCAACAAGGTCACGATACGCAGGCTTGAAGTACGTAAGTGGTCTCTCAGCCATGGCAAAAAAGTGACCTCCTTGATGGTTAAATTAGATAATGGTTTAGAGGCTTTGAAGCTATTACCAGCATTAGTTTTCGAGGTAAAGACATTAAATGATAAGTTATCCGCCCAGGAGGTCAAACTTGCCCATCAGGATGCCAAGCTGGTGGAACTTGAATATAGCCGCACATCGTTAGATGAAAAGTGTGCTGCTATGACTGAGAGGGTCCTAGTGCTTGAAGAGCAAGTGCGTAGTCTAAATAATATTATTAATAATAAGATTAAAGTTAGTGATGTAAATAATTTAGTAATTAATGTAGATACAAATAATAATAATGGTATTCAGACTGACTGCGGTTATGTTTAGGGCAATAATAAGTATAGTAAGCAAAGCGATCTAGTCTGTGATGGCGCGCGTGCCTCTCCGTCAGCTGCTACTCTACCGGTGGAACAAGCAGTAGACGGGTGAACTGTGAACAGGTGGCGTCCAACTCACAGCTGTAGCCACTGGAAAGGCACTCCCTCAGGTCGAAACAAGCATTGCTCTCCCATGGTTGGAATGGAGCGTGAGGGTTCGACGGAAATCGTTGTTTCCAATATTTGTTAAAGAACAGCTGTGCAACGTACTGATGTAGTCTATGATATCCTCTCTACGATTCTTTCATCAATGGTCAGTTGGTACGGCTGGAAATGGGCCGGAGTATCGTCGATCACCATGGATAGTACGCCTCTTTCGTCGCGATACACTCGTCAATATCATGCGGACGAAGAATCATTTCACGGCATTTAGCACCAGGCATGTCGTATCGCTTCTTAACCAGGAAACGTGTAAGTTTAGTTCAAAGCAAAATATTTATTAATTAATTTTTACGCGGATTAGGTTTTAAATATCCATAGCATAGAGCCGGCCGGTTTCTAGTTAAGAGGTGAGACGGTGAACCATCACATGAAATTACCTCGGCAGCAGATTTATACGCACTATCTGCATCCTACAATGGTTCTACGAAGCTTGTACAGAAATACTAAACAAGGGTTTCAGTAGAAGCAACAACAGCTACGACTTCTTCTGCAATTTTCGCTAACCAGAACTGACTAGGCCGGGACAATGCTCTACAAATTTGACACAACTGCTCGTCTCTCACATCATCTTTTCAGCATGGCTGAGTCGCGTTTCGGAATGACGACAATGTCGACGTTCAGATTGATGGATAATTGACAATTAGGCAGGATACGAATGATCATGGAGGTGGTGGTCCTTTACGAACATAATACATTTAAAGCGACGTTGTTGTACTCCTCACTCACAACACTTAACAAGGGATAACAAGGTATTCCTGAATATATTATGTGTAAAGTCCAGCAGTTCCCCGCCTATTTTTGTAGCTGTTATCTATCGACCGCCAGAGATCTCATCCAGTCAACTCGGATCCTGTTGAGAATCTCACGACTTATTCGGTTGATTACGAACTTCGACTTGTAATGGGAGATCTGAACGCGAAAATTTTGTCGTCACCACAGGACGCGGACTTTATTCTATAGCTAGCGTGAGATTTAAATCTTAGATTGGTTGAACATGGCGCAGACTCACCACCTTGGAGAGTTCCACACTTGGATTGACGTAATCCTCACTGACGATAACGATGTAGTGCTGGGAGCGAACAATATGATGGCGACTTTTCCTAGCAAGCACAATATTATTGAAGATACCAAAGCCGTGCAAACGTTAAAGCCTCCTGCTCTGAACAGTTTAACGTACAGGAATTTCAAATCTATCAGACATGATGACTATCCCTTCTTAATGCTTGTGATTGGTCGTCAATCAGCTGTCCAGGCAATAATGTCGATAACGAGCTAGAACTTCTTAGCCATAATATGATGGCAGTCATTGATAAACTTGCTCCTTTGAAACAGTTCAGGCCAAAAAAGAAAGGCCTACCGCCTTGGATTGTCGCTGATTTCCAACATCTTTACAATCAATGTGACACTGTCCACAGGCCCTATAGGCGAACCCAAGAAAACGGGTTGAGACAGGAGTTCCAGTTTCTCGTTGCTCAAGGAGAACAACGCACCGTTGAAGTAAGAGAGGCCTTTATTCAGAGCAGAATTTTGGATGCTCTGAATAATAATAAGTACATCTAGAAGGAACTCCGTAGTCTTGTACTTTTTCCAAGAGCTCGCAAGGATCTGCATCGTTTCAAACCGGATGAACTGAACAACCACTTCGCCGGGGTACCCGTCACCCAGGCTAAGCGCGACGTGAATGATGATGGCTTTACATATCATGAAGTCACTTTTTCTGGCCGTCGCTCATTTCTCATCGCAAGCCAAGGGGGAATATGGAATACCTCAGAGCGTCATTGTGATATATATATATATATATATATATATGGGTAAAAAAAACAAAATGGCGGACTTTTGAAAAAATTGAAAAAAAATGAAGTACTCCATTTTGTTTTTTTTTCATTGAAAATGTTTCATTCTGCTTGAGGCCATAGCCAATTCGATACAGAGCATGAAACAGTTTTGTTTTTTGCTTTCAGATAATTCGTTTCCAAGAAATGATGTCACCCATCTACTAATCAGACGAGTTTCAGCAGCCATTTACAAAACCGCCATTTTGAACAAAAAATAAAATTTTCAAGTAATTTAATATATGTGCTTTCATATGTAAAAAAAATTGATTACTCGACATGTTTTGTACTATGAATAAAATTTATTGAAAAAAATGACGTTTTTTGGACCTGGCCTTAAGAGAAAAATTTTCATCGTTGTCAGAGCACGATCCCGACAGGATAGCTATTCTAACCATACTGCCATCAAAATGGTCAATAGAGGAGATTTCTTCTCTATTCAATACTACGACTTACTCCATTAGAAAAGCTAAAGAATTAAAAGCCACGAATGGCTCTTTTTCTAAACCACCCCCAAAAATAGGTAAATCGCTGCCATAAACTACGGTTAATAAAGTGAAACAATTCTATGAATTTGATTCTAACAGCAGAATTCTCCCAGGATATAGAAATAAAAAAGCTGTTGAGATTGATGGAGAAAAAGTCCTCAAACAGAAGAAACTGACATTGTTTAGCTTAAAAGAATTATATTTCAAATTCTGTGGAGAGCATCCAGATACTACTATAGGTCTTTCAAAGCGTTGCCAATTACGACCTCAAAATTGTGTTTTACCCAGAAGTAATGGTACTCATATTGTTTGCGTATGTGTGATTCATGAGAATGTCAAGCTTTTGCATCATGCCCGCTGAGCATTTTTGAAGTACTTTTTGAGGTTAGCTACAAATTTTGGGCTTGTCGGGCTAAACGGACCTTAGACTTAAAATCAGCGATCTCGAAAACGTATAAATTTATGATCACGATCCTTAATCTGGCCATAATCATGCCTATTTGAGCGTTTTTGAAAAATATTTTGAGGCTAGGGGCAAAATTTTGGACTGAACGAGCTGAACGGACCTTGGATTTGAAATACGCGACCCTTAAAACGAACAAATGCATCGTCACGAACCTTTATCTAGCCATAATCATGCCTGTTTGAGCGTTTTTGAGGTATTTTTTGAGGTTAGAGCAAATCCTTGAGTGATAAGGTTAAACGGCCAGCAGATTCGGATTCAGCGTACCCGAAAACATATAAAATGACCTTTACTCACAATATTCGTCTTTTATCTATATTTTTATGAACGATTAATCGGAAAATATTAGCAAAAATGGTAAAAAAATCGAGTTTTTGGGACCGCCATTTGAAAATTTTGAAAAGCGCCATATAGCTATTGATTCTACATAAAAAACCCTCAATTTTTACCCTATACCAGTTTTTCTAAGTCTTTACCATTTTTGGGCAGAGCCGTGTGCGTTTTGGCATGTATTGACCCATATATATATATATATATATATATATAACACCGGTAGTTACGTCACAATGACACTCTGAGGTATTCCATATTCCCCCTTGGCTTGCGATGAGAAATGAGCGACGACCAGAAAAAGTGACTTCATGATATGTAAAGCCATCATCATTCACGTCGCGCTTAGCCTGGGTGACGGGTACCCCGGCGAAGTGGTTGTTCAGTTCATCCGGTTTGAAACGATGCAGATCCTTGCGAGCTCTTGGAAAAAGTTCAAGACTACGGAGTTCCTTCTAGATGTACTTATTATTATTCAGAGCATCCAAAATTCTGCTCTGAATAAAGGCCTCTCTTACTTCAACGGTGCGTTGTTCTCCTTGAGCAACGAGAAACTGGAACTCCTGTCTCAACCCGTTTTCTTGGGTTCGCCTATAGGGCCTGTGGACAGTGTCACATTGATTGTAAAGATGTTGGAAATCAGCGACAATCGAAGGCGGTAGGCCTTTCTTTTTTGGCCTGAACTGTTTCAAAGGAGCAAGTTTATCAATGACTGCCATCATATTATGGCTAAGAAGTTCTAGCTCGTTATCGCCATTATTGCCTGGACAGCTGATTGACGACCAATCACAAGCATTAAGAAGGGATAGTCATCATGTCTGATAGATTTGAAATTCCTGTACGTTAAACTGTTCAGAGCAGGAGGCTTTAACGTTTGCACGGCTTTGGTATCTTCAATAATATTGTGCTTGCTAGGAAAAGTCGCCATCATATTGTTCGCTCCCAGCACTACATCGTTATCGTCAGTGAGGATTACGTCAATCCAAGTGTGGAACTCTCCAAGGTGGTGAGTCTGCGCCATGTTCAACCAATCTAAGATTTAAATCTCACGCTAGCTATAGAATAAAGTCCGCGTCCTGTGGTGACGACAAAATTTTCGCGTTCAGATCTCCCATTACAAGTCGATGTTCGTAATCAACCGAATAAGTCGTGAGATTCTCAACAGGATCCGAGTTGACTGGATGAGATCTCTGGCGGTCGATAGATAACAGCTACAAAAATAGGCGGGGAACTGCTGGACTTTACACATAATATATTCAGGAATACCTTGTTATCCCTTGTTAAGTGTTGTGAGTGAGGAGTACAACAACGTCGCTTTAAATGTATTATGTTCGTAAAGGACCACCACCTCCATGATCATTCGTATCCTGCCTAATTGTCAATTATCCATCAATCTGAACGTCGACATTGTCGTCATTCCGAAACGCGACTCAGCCATGCTGAAAAGATGATGTGAGAGACGAGCAGTTGTGTCAAATTTGTAGAGCATTGTCCCGGCCTAGTCAGTTCTGGTTAGCGAAAATTGCAGAAGAAGTCGTAGCTGTTGTTGCTTCTACTGACACCCTTGTTTAGTATTTCTGTACAAGCTTCGTAGAACCATTGTAGGATGCAGATAGTGCGTATAAATCTGCTGCCGAGGTAATTTCATGTGATGGTTCACCGTCTCACCTCTTAACTAGAAACCGGCCGGCTCTATGCTATGGATATTTAAAACCTAATCCGCGTAAAAATTAATTAATAAATATTTTGCTTTGAACTAAACTTACACGTTTCCTGGTTAAGAAGCGATACGACATGCCTGGTGCTAAATGCCGTGAAATGATTCTTCGTCCGCATGATATTGACGAGTGTATCGCGACGAAAGAGGCGTACTATCCATGGTGATCGACGATACTCCGGCCCATTTCCAGCCGTACCAACTGACCATTGATGAAAGAATCGTAGAGAGGATATCATAGACTACATCAGTACGTTGCTCAGCTGTTCTTTAACAAATATTGGAAACAACGATTTCCGTCGAACCCTCACGCTCCATTCCAACCATGGGAGAGCAATGCTTGTTTCGACCTGAGGGAGTGCCTTTCCAGTGGCTACAGCTGTGAGTTGGACGCCGCCTGTTCACAGTTCGAAACCCGTCTACTGCTTGTTCCACCGGTAGAGTAGCAGCTGACGGAGAGGCACGCGCGCCATCACAGACTAGATCGCTTTGCTTACTATACTTATTATTGCCCTAAACATAACCGCAGTCAGTCTGAATACCATTATTATTATTTGTATCTACATTAATTACTAAATTATTTACATCACTAACTTTAATCTTATTATTAATAATATTATTTAGACTACGCACTTGCTCTTCAAGCACTAGGACCCTCTCAGTCATAGCAGCACACTTTTCATCTAACGATGTGCGGCTATATTCAAATTCCACCAGCTTGGCATCCTGATGGGCAAGTTTGACCTCCTGGGCGGATAACTTATCATTTAATGTCTTTACCTCGAAAACTAATGCTGGTAATAGCTTCAAAGCCTCTAAACCATTATCCAATTTAACCATCAAGGAGGTCACTTTTTTGCCATGGCTGAGAGACCACTTAGAGACCAATGTGGCTGTTGGCCACCGCCGGTCTACCGTTGTCTGAGGCTGTAGGCGATCTCGAAGCTTGGCAGTGATTGTGAGGGCACCTGTAGGCCGGCAGCCCGCTTAGAACCAATGTCCGCTGGTATAGGTCTAATTCTGCTCTCTTTTGTAGGTCGTTGCCCCTGCTCAGCTGCAGCCTGTTGTGCACCTGTGCTTGACGGAATAGAGGCCTGTAGTGGCAGTCGCGCGTAGTTACTCTGTTCGATGCATAGTGTTCCATTCTTCCCTTCCCGCTGACTGAAAGATAATGCGCTTATCCTCTGTATCGTGTTGGTGTTCGTGCTGGAAAGTGACTGGTAGAGGAGTGGGGAGATCTGTTGTGGCTGCGGCTTTGACGATGCACGTGTATGATTTTGTTTATAGACGGGCTTATTGCTTTCGCCTGTTCCGCTGTCATTTCTCTCTTTCTCTCTCTCTCTCCCTCCTCTCTCTCTCTCCCTCCCCCTCTCTATCCATCTCTCTCTCTCTCTCTCTGTCTCTCTCTCTTCCGTGCTGGTGTGAATTTTGGTCGTCTGTTTAATGATGGCGTTGGATCTGTAACTGAGTGTTTATACAATGTGCACATTAAGGTGATGCTAAAGCCACCTGTCACCGACAAATAGGAGGATCCACCTTTCTTATTTCATTTTCAATTTTGAATAATTAACTCTATGGAAAGTTGTCTCAATCAAGAAGAACAACTTTCCATAGAGATATTTTCTTAAGATTGAAAAAAGGAATGAAAAAAGTGGTTCCCAGTATTTACCAGTAACACGGAGTTTAACACCACCTTAAAGAGCATTCTCTAGTGCTGCTACATGTTTTCTGCACAGTTTTCATACACGCAGAGTGGCATTTGCGTGTATACGCAGAGCATTTGATTAGCGCATTGGAGTTGCGCGGAGCCATGTAGCACTTGGCACAGGGCAATGTGTCCATTGCGAGACAGGCATCACAAGCCGACAGTGCCAATACAGTACTCGCACACGTATCTTCTGCTCGTAGCTAAAATTGATGAGATCTTCGAAAAAAACATAAAATACATTTTAACGAAAAAGTGCCTCGCTTATTTTGTAATACATATCAAAATTAGTCGAATAACCGTCGAAAAAAATTTTCATTCGTCATTTCACCTAGAACCATGTGAGGCACAAAGTTCCTTTAATAAATATTGCCTTGAAAATAGTGATTTATTGTGGTGCGTATGATGAAGATTTTGAGGATTGATAACGGTAAAATTTAAGATATTATTAAATATTTATAGCACAGATTTTTTTAGAATGATTGCTTTTAAACATAAAAAGTTTCCTGAACTGTTAAAAACAAATTTGCTTTCTCAAATAGGAAGCTTTGTGATAGTAAAAAGAAAAGATGTTCTAAAACCATGTTAGAAACATGTTTTGAGACATTAGGAATCAAAATACACTATTTTTATAAAATGTCCATATGGAGATGTGTTCGTGCGTGCTTACGGGCGTGCGTGCGTGTGTGTGTATGTGTGCTTGCGTGCGTGCATGCATGTCTGTGTGTGTGTTTGCGTGCATTTGCGTGTGTCTGTATGTATGCGGACATCGATATCTTGAATAATCTATGTTAAAATTTAATGTTCCAGGGCTCATTTTATTTGTTTTCTTAAACGAAGGGAGCACAATAATAATTGTTTTAGTTTTTCGGGTTAGTTTTCGCTCATTATACTCAAATGGCAACTCACAAGTTGCACTCCTACAAGAAGATCGTTAGCGAAGAAATTTGAAGAATTATTATTATGTCTTATTTTTGTTGTAATATATTCATTGCAAAATCAAGAATTATATGCTGATATATTAATTGGAATTTGTTTTAATTATATTTGCAACGTAATTAGTATGAAATCAATCCGACTCCATTAGTTTCGTATTGAACTCGCGGTCAATCCGAGGTTTGCGATACGTTTGTGCCTCTTCCGCATTTCCTAGTTACGGCACGTGATCAACTGCTCGGTGTCGCGGACTGGATTAGATTCTCGCCGTCGGTTGAGCGATACACTCCGCCGTTCGTATAGTCAATAATATTATATATATATAAAATATGGGGCGTTTCACGTCAATTAGGACAAGTCTCTGTACAAAATGCTCAGTAAGCAAGAAATACCTATGACATCTTAAAGTGTACGTATTGACATACACTTTCAAACAGAATCTGGCCCTTTGCAAAAATTCAATATGGCGGATAAACATGCCCACTACAATCTACGAACTTTTCCGATTAATAAAGAAAACTATCAATTAAAATGCGAAAACCAGTTGTGAAAGCTTGAAATTGGTCTCTAAGTGGTATACGAGGCCACTGATTACGATTCTGCAGCCAGAATTTAAATATTCAAAATGGCCGACTCAGGATGAGTGCTTTAAACAAAAGTATCCTATTCGAAGGGACTCCAATGATTCAGAATGGCTTGAAATCGATCACCCAGCGGTTTTTGAGGTATCTGATCACGAATCTGATGCTGAATTCACAAATTCAAAATGGCGGATTCAAGATGTGCGACTCTATACTTAATTATTCTGCTGTAAGGGGCTGTAATTATACGAGGTAGCTTAAAATTTACCATCCAGATGTTTCTTGGGTAGCTGATCAGAAATTTTAATTTTTCAATGTGTTTCTTATTTTGTAATTTTTTTTTAATTATAATTTATATTTATTTTATATTTGTTTTAGTACTGCATAACTTAAAGACATCAGAGTACCTTTTCACTTGCAATTTTTTATTCTGAGTAGGAATAAATGCATGTCATTTTTTTTTCATTGAAAATGTTTCATTCTGCTTGAGGCCATAGCCAATTCGATACAGAACATGAAACCGTTTTGTTTTTTTCTTTCAGATAATTCGTTTCCAAGAAATGATGTCATCCATCTACTAATCAGACGATTTTCAGCAGCCATTTTCAAAACCGCCATTTTGAAAAAAAAAAAAAAATTTCAAGTAATTTAATGTATGTGCTTTCATACGTAAAAAAAATTTATTACTCAACATGTTTTGTACTATGAATAAAATTTATTGAAAAAAATCACGTTTTTTGGAGTAACCTGGCCTTAAACCTTCGATGAGTTCATGGAGGTTTTCCTCAGCATTTGAAGAAGTCGAACTGTCAAGATCTAATTGCACATTCTTCTCTAGGCTATCTTCATTTGCACTGTTAGATACATAAGTATTGTTCAAATTGTCATTCACGTTTTCATCATGAGTATCAGCATTGTTGGAATTGTGGTTCACGTCTTCATTGTGAGTATCATTACTAGTATATGATATTTTCCTACATCCATTGCAAATCATATTCTCTGCAGAAGCAAGCCCGAAATGTCTGCAAAGCCTAGCTGGTAGTGGCCGTAATGATTTGCCTATGTGAGCTACCAATTTAAACGGATTGCAACAGCGATCTGTTCGAAAAGACTTCTTCCTTTTTGAAGTCATGATCATGGAAAGCTAGCTCAAAGTCAATGCAAATACTGTGCTTATATGCGTGTGAGAACTATACGTCTATATGTACGAGTGCGTATTTATAGCCTTCAAAATAATCTCTGGTAAAATTTTACGATCATCAATGTTATATTGATTATATTTATCCGTTAGCCCGTCACTCAAACGTGACCTCTAACACGGAAAATATGACAACCCAAAATGCAAGCAAACCACGAAGCAGTAAAAAACGCTACCAGTCGCTTCCTTTGAAAGATTCCATGACAATTTACCAATTATCACTGCTTCACTGATTATATTTTTTCGTTAACCCACTATACTCAAACGTTATTTCTGTCTGACAATACTTATGACTCATCAGCGGTGAGTCATAAGGACAACATTTTCTGAATAATCTGGTGGCACAAATATTCCTCTAAGCTTTAAGCTTACCTTTAATTGCTTGAAATATTCTGATTGTTGTTCGTATAATCTTGAGGTTTTAATGATTTTAACCGATGACCAAGAAGTTAAATAAAATTTTTAGTAGTTGTGTTCGATGTAATCATGGTTGTCCTATTCGACAGATGGACAGTATACGACAGACAGAAATCACGTTTCAGTGACAAATAGCAACACTCAAAGAAGATTAAAAAGACGATATGATGAGGCTCCTTTTATCCCACAAATTTCAAACAATCACTGTTTTATTCTACTACGAAACAAGAGTATTATTATCAGAAAATTTTCAAGTGATAAAAAGGAAGTTGTTGTAGAGATTTAAAGTATAACCGTCCATTTCTGGCCATGAACCTGCCTATTTGAGCGTTTGTCAGGTATTTTTTGTGGTTAAAAACAAATTTTTAGCTGATGGAACTAAACGGACTTCGGATTTGAAATCAGTGATCCCAAAAACGTATAAATATATGGTCACGATTCTTCATGTGGCCGTCATCATGCCCGCTGAGCATTTTTGAAGTACTTTTTGAGGTTAGCGACAAATTTTGGGCTTGTCGGGCTAAACGGACCTTAGACTTAAAATCAGCGATCTCGAAAACGTATAAATTTCTGGTCACGATCCTTAATCTGGCCGTAATCATGCCTATTTGAGCGTTTTTGAAAAATATTTTGAGGCTAGAGGCAAATTTTGGACTGAACGAGCTGAACGGACCTTGGATTTGGAATACGCGACCCTTGAAACGAACAAATGCATCGTCACGAACCTTTATCTAGCCATAATCATGCCTGTTTGAGCGTTTTTGAGGTATTTTTTGAAGTTAGAGCAAATCCTGGAGTGATAAGGTTAAACGATCAGCGGATTCGGATTCAGCGTACCCGAAAACATATAAAATGACCTTTACTCACAATTTTCGTCTTTTATCTATATTTTTATGAACGATTAATCGGAAAATTTTCGGAATACTGGTCAGAAAATCGGGTTTTTGGGACCACCATTTTGAAAAATTTGAAAAGAGCCACATAGCTATTGATTCTACATAAAAAACCCTAAATTTTGACCCTATACAAGTTTTTCTAAGTCTTTACAATTTTTGGTCAGAGCCGTGTGCGTTTTGGCATGGATTGACCCATATATATATATATATATATATATATATATATATATATATATATATATATATATATATATTATTTTTCATATATATACTCCACTGAAGTACCCATGCTTTTTTTAAAAAAAAGTTGAAATCACTTCTTGCAATTAGAATTTATTTACAAAATTTTGGGTAAAAAATATACTTTTCTAAAAAATAGCAGCCATTTTGCAAAAAAAAATTTTTTTTATAAATAAAGGATGGGCGCTTTATTAGGTTTTATGGTATAGATAATGTTCATTTTACTTCCGCCTAGAGGAAGCTTTGTAATAGTAAAAATAAGTTTTCTTAAAAACATATTATACAAATGTTTCACCCATTTGGAATCAAAATACACTATTCATGGCTCATTTTTTTCGTCTTTCAATGAAAATCTGAAATTTAAGATTTATCGTCTTTGTATAGAATGATTTCTCTGTTTTACGAAATTCTGAAATCAATGAGGTAAATTATTTTAGTATGTTAGAAATAAATTGATCGCTTCAGTATAAATGCATTTGGAAGAGCATAAAATTACCTATCGTCTCCGACACGAACTTTTTGTAAACTATCTTCTTTCTGTTGTTATGCACGAAAACGTCATTTTTTGTTTGAACGATATCTCGGAAAAATATGATGGAAAATTTTTAAAATAAATTCAACTGAAAACCCCACCAGCTTTACACTATCTCCTGACTGAACTCTTTGCCAAGACTATGAGATATTTTATCTTCTAAGATATTTGAGGTTATCTTTTTTTCTTATTTCGATTGCTTATATGTCGAGAATATCACGGTCATTTTTTATTAAACAAATGATTTATTTTTCTTTGATGAACATACGAAATTAAAAATAAATAAAGATTCCTGGAGTATTTGTTTTATAACTATTTTTCGATTTTACGATATTTTGAAATGTATTCTGCAATTTATGATCATAATTTTATAGTTTTTGTAATTTATCATTTAACAAAAAATTAATAATAAAAAACACACCTTTTGTGAGTTTCTTTTTTAGATCTGGGTTATTTTCAAATAATACAAAAATTTTCAAATTTTCAATTACTCGAATACCGCTTATTTCTCGTAGTACGCTCGAGTTCGAGACCGCCGCTGTACTCTCCGACCGAAACTTTCTTTCACTCGCGCGCTTAATTGTCGGCACTCCCGATTAACGGATTTTCGTCACACTTGACACATATCGAGATTTTAATCTCGATTAACGTTTTGACTTTATTCACTGACAAATTCTGATTTTAATGAATTTTAAAAATGTTTAAAAATGGGGGGGATTTTGCCATAGCTGCGATTAGAAATATCGAAGACTTACATTGCTGCTATTACAATCTGCACGGTTGGTGTCCGTATTGCGATAGGTGCGCGACGGTGGCTGTTGGGGGATGCGCTGGCGATGTAGCGGCCGCTCGCGGATGCTGGCGGCTGATCCGCGCCGACAACTGTATTGCAACGTGATGGCTGCTCCTGCTTTGCGAATGCTGACGTACCTCGTACCTCGTACCTCGTCTGGGCATTGGCCAAGGTTGACTTTATTGGCTGCGATCAGCTTCGTTGGCTGAGATAAGCTTCGTTAGCTGAGATCAGCTTCGTTGGCTGAGATCAGCTTTGTTGGTCCAGCTTGGACTTAGTTAATGCCTTAGCCAGTGGTGGGCTGCAGTTTTTACTTCTTATTTTGCGTGGCTCCGTTTGATTGCAGCTGTTGACGACTTGGGCATTTACTCGCTGACTTGTAAGTGTTTGAGTGCGTGCTGCAGCTGTGTTGAGTAGCTGATTAAGTTTATCTGCCTCTTGCCAGAACACGCACTCCCTAGTATTTTTCACATTTCACTATTCATAAGGAAAACTCAGGTTCACTTGGGGTGCTGGACACGAGGTGTGACGAGCGAGATCCCAAGCCCGCAAGGGATGCCAGAATCTGAATTTTTTAACAGATAAAGGTTTAAATGTCATGTATTCATTGCTACAAAAATACAAACTTATTTGCACAACAAGTATTGAGCTGCTAAAATTATCTTTTGAATTTAAAACAATGATATCGGAGTATGTTTAACAGTACTATAATATGCAACAAATTACCGTATCTAAAAGCTTACATCTAGCAGTGGAAGAGAGAAACGGCTGGTGGGTGGTACCAGTCAGTGGACGGTACTAGGTAAGTCTCCTTTTAAATAATCGGCAGCAATTCCTGTCATTACTCATGGGAGAGAGAGAGAGAGAGAGAGAGAGAGAGAGAGAGAGAGAGAGAGAGAGAGAGAGAGAGAGAGAGAGAGAGAGAGAGAGAGAGAGAGAGAGAGAGAGAGAGTGAGAGTGATAGAGTGAGAGAGATAGAGAGAGTGAGAGAGAGATAGAGAGAGAGAGAGAGAGAGAGATGCATGGAGGTTATTCTCAAAGTGATAAACCGTATATCACAAGGTTTGTCAAAAACTATTTACATAAAAAAGGTATGTAATTATTTTTTGAACAAACCTTGTGATATACGGATTATCACTTTGACAATATCCCCCCTACAAACGAACAAAGGAAGTCTGCTACACATACTCTTGATCCCATCTAAACGTACGATATAAGATACATTGAATACAATCGTTTAATAATTGAGTGTACAATATTAAAAATATATTTTCTTTTATTTATAATGCATAATATTAAATGATAGTATCGGGGCCTGCAGTGGCTCAGTTGGTGGAGTGTGGGATTCCCACGCCGGTGACCCGAGTTTGAATCCTGGTCTCTGCTAATTGATACAAGCACCTCTGTAAAAATCGCATGTGCTTTGTTTACAAACACACCGCAGACCCCCGTCGTTGATTAGCACCATATGGGAACACAAATATGACAACGTTAAAAAAAAGTATATTATTATTTATATTATTATTATATTATTAATATTATTAGTATTATATTATTATTATATATTGTAACACTAAATATTAATATTTATTTTTAATGTTTAATTTTAAATATAGATATTCTTTATTTCTAAATCGGTTTTTCTATGAAACTGTTCATGTATTCTTATTAGTATACAAATATGCTAAAAATATTTTATACTTCGAAAAAGAAAGACTTTATTATAACATAGTTGTAAAACATAAAATATGCAATTGTGTATAGATTAAAATAAATTTTTATGTTTTTACAATAATATCACTCTTTTTGATATTCAAATTAGACGGCTCTATTCATTTCCAATTACATCCGCTAGGTGGCTACCTGTAAAAAAGTAAGAAATTGAAATGCGCAAGCGCATGGAATGGTACTTGATTCATATATAAGGAAGGTTCCGAACGGCTGACATGTAGCGTACGAGCGTACTCGGCTCAAAGCGTGTGATGACAAGCGTAATAGGGTGGATGTCCCGACTACTGACACCCCCAAGGATCGATTGTTGCATTTTTGCATAATTTATAATATTTGCTAAATAAAAATATATATTTTTCTATTTATTTATCATTATATATTACATGTAGATAATAAAAACGAGGTTGCAATTTCAATAAAGATTATTTTTAATTATAAATTCATGAAATTAATAATAATATTCTCTTGAGCTATTACTGACACCCTGATAATATGCCGGAACCAACTACTGACACTCGGACTATTGACACCCATTTACTTTCATATCCAAAAAATAATATTTAATTTTATATCTATTAATTAAATAACATTCTTAAAGTATACTTTGTACTTAAGCTTTTACGTATAGGTATCTAAATGAGTATTGCTTTATTCGCGCTCCCGTCTCTCTTTCTCTCTCTTTTCTCTCGTTAGCGTTACGGCGAAATAAAAATACTAAAAAATAAAAAAGAAATTATATGTATTTTGCATAAAATAATAATAATAATATTGCTGAAATGTCACTGAAATATTGCCCAGTATTTCCATTATTATTGTGAAATGATAATCATATTCCTGCAATATCACTGCAATATTTCCCACAACAATCAAAACAATCAAAAAGCCATAATAATATTGTTGTGATTTTACTGAAATGTTGCCTGATTGTCACCAAAATATTGTACTAATATTCCCCGTAATATTACTGTAATGATAACGTCGCGGACATTAAATGTTGCCACAGTATCACTGCAATATTATTGCTATATATCACAGGAATATTTAATATTGCGTGTAGTATGATATTGCTGCAATACTGAGTGCTTCGTGGGATATTATATAACTTCGTTTTTAAGTATAATAATTTATTTAATTTAATGAGAAATAATTTTTTTCTTCTATTACTTTTTCTTTGTCACCTTGAATTAATTTATCATGACATTCAAGAAATTTTATTCATAAAATGACATTTTAAAATTATAATTATAAAAAGTGTACGTAAATATAGTATTATATGAATTAAAACTCCGTCCATTTTTTCATTTAAAATTTTGAATTGACCACTGTCTTTAATTTGTAAAATAAAACTTTTACCTATAATAAAAATAAATTAATATTACTGATGATGTAGTCAAGGGTTCCACAGTTTCAACGCGCCTTTACAGTACCTCTAAGTGGTGTGGAAAACTCTGAACACAATTTGTATCCTACACAAATTTTGCCTATATATCCCTCTACAAAAGAGTGATTGTAAGATCATGCAGAAATGCGTGCGCATCCCTTGACATGCACACTAGTCCGGACATTAATTTATTATATTTTTATTTTCACTCGGGCGGGGCAAAAATTGCTTCTAGAGACCTCAAAAACCATGCGCGCATAGGTTTTAAACCCATAGCCTCGACTTTTCCCGTGCCTCAAAGCACCCGAAGTTTCTTATGTATTTTACATGTAAAAAACGGGTCAAAACTTTTATCCTTTGGAAACCCAGTGAAAATTGTGGAATTTTAACTCGAGAAGTATATTTTCCCATGAATTTTGAGCCGCTGAATCGAATGGTACTATTATTTTTTGCCAAGATAGTGAAATAAAAAAGTTATAAGCCAAAATAGTCGAAAATATCGAAAAATCGCATAAAAAATTGACTTCTAACGCTTATAATCAGTAAATTCTTTTTCTATTACACATATTTCCATGTATTTTGAAATGGTAAATTCAATGGTGCTATTGGAATTTGCCAGTTCAATCGAGAAAAAAAAGTTATAAGGCCATATATTTTCGTATAATTTTAACTAATGAATTGAATAGAATCACATACACTTATCAGTATGAAAAAATAGAAGAAAATTTATAAGCTGAGATTGGGAGAAACGATCTTTTGAAGCAAGATTTTGAAGTTAAAAATGAAAAAACAACTGAAAAGTTAGAGAAACAAAAACAAAAAACTTTAAAGTTTTACGTTTCTTTTTTTATTTTACTAGCTGTAAATCATACTTAAAAAAATGTCCAATTTTTTTTCTATAAGTAACGCTTGCTTACATATTTAGTCAATCAAATGTTCTAATCACATATTCAAACAAAATATTTATTCATATGGCTGCATCAACGTTTCCTTGTTGCTATCTGGAAACAAGCTTCGGTAATCTTTTATCGCAGGTAGTAGGTACTGCGATTACTCCTCATCTTAGTCAAAAGTTTGTTCAATTCAGTCACCAATTTTACTTCTCTGTAGCTGTATCATTCACGACTTTAAGGGGTAACACCACTCCAGGATTTTTAAAAATTCAATTTTTTTTTCGGCTTAAACAATACTTTAGGGTCATAAAAATAATACGCAATTGGTCTTAGTGTCAAATAATTTTGAAAAGGTTAAAATATCGATTTTGCGGCGGCGCCTCAAAGCGCTCGCTGAGCGCGGTAAATGAGAGCGCGCGGCGCGTTCTGATTCATCGCTTTTGTATTGATTTCATCTATCGGAATAATAGGAGACCTTGTTACTTACAGAGCCAAAGGTCCTTGAGGTTCCTTAGGCATCCTGCAGGGTGCGCTAATACCGAAATTAGCTTGTATCGGTGTGTTGTATGTTTTATTATTTATGTATATGTGTTAGTACAGCTGCAAAGCGACGCCGTGCACACGCTTCGATTCGTATTTCTGCTGATTTTTCGTTTTTATATATTTATATATTACAAATTTCGTTGATGTTAAGTGAACAGTGTGAAAATTATAAACCATATGAGTAGTGAAAGACCAGTGTATGATGGTAAGAAATCGACGAAGGGGAAAAAGAGCAATTTGAAGAGACCGAAAATTTCAAAGCGGCGGCCAAGTAACCGTTATGAAATGGAGAAGCCAAGCGCCGAGGCGATTGGCACATCCGCTCGAAAATTATCTACCATCGATCGTGATGACTTTGAAGTAGATGAAGGCTTTGCTTATCGAATTCTGAATTTTTTAACCGTATTTACCGCTATATCACAAGCTGTTGTGTGCAAAAAGTGCAAGTCAGATGTGATATTCACCGAGTGTGGAAAGCGTGGCTTGGGTTTTAAAATTGTTATTTCATGTCAAAACTGCGACAACATTTCTATCCCTTCTTCACTATTCATTGAAAAGGCATACGACATTAATTGTAGAATGATTCTTGCTATGCGACTACTGGGAATAGGATTGAATGGAATAATAAAATTTTGCGCGTTCATGGAGCTTTAAAATTGTTATTTCATGTCAAAACTGCGACAACATTTCTATCCCTTCTTCACTATTCATTGAAAAGGCATACGACATTAATTGTAGAATGATTCTTGCTATGCGACTACTGGGAATAGGATTGAATGGAATAATAAAATTTTGCGCGTTCATGGAGCTCCCAAAGCCAATTTTTCAATCATTTTACGATAAAGTTGTGCAGAAGATTGCTGTCTATGCAACGGAGGTTTGTGAGCAGAGTATGAATAATGCAGCTAATGAAGAGAAGAAAAAAAGTGATGAAAAAGGAAACACAAGTAGTATTACTGTATCTGGCGATGGTTCGTGGCGCAAACACGGTTTCACGTCCCTTTTTGGATTTGTATCACTTATTGGATGAAATACTGGCAAAATGGTCGACATTTTAGTAAAATCTAAATATTGTAAGGCATGCGAATTTTGGGAAAAGAAAAGTGACACGGATGAGTGACAAGGAATGGCTCGAAACCCATGAAAACGAATGCCAATAGAACCATGATGGCTCGGCGGGAAAAATGGAAGTTGATGCCGTTATTGAGATGTTCCAGCGTTAAGAATCTTTACATCAACTTAAATATGCCAATTACGTCGGGGACGGTGATTCGAGAGTTTCAACTCAATCGTGTGGTGTATGGTTCCGAAATTAGTCTCCAGTGGCAAGCACGTTCTTGACACTGCAGTATATATTACCGCAGGCATTTACAACGATGGCCTATCAAGTATCATGAAGCTTATGCAGAAATTAGGCCTTAAAATAGGACCAAATTGTTTCAATTTCTGCATTAAAACTGATGAGCGTCGGATCAAGTTTTCCGAGCGGTCGCTCACAGATGCAGCCAAGAATGCCCGATTAGATTCAAAATCGATGAGAAAGAAAGAGGAGGAAGCAAATATTAATTTGGATGGCCAAATGTATGGTGCAGGCATCGCAGATTAGACGTAAACAAAAAATATCGATGATTTAAGTGCATGTAAAACTTTAACCGCATTTTTCTCGAAACCGGTTTTTTCAAACTGGGAGAACAGGTTAGTCGTAAACTATTGCATGGATTGGATTGAAATTTTTACTGTAGCTTCACAAATAGATTATCTAAAGAAGTACGTAGCCGTTTTTCAATTGAATGTAATTTTTTTTTATAATCAATTTACATCGTTTTCGAGGTTTGAGAAAAAGGCTTCTCACGATATTCGCTGTATAGCCGCCATTTAGTATTTAAATGTAAAAAAAATATATTTTTGTACCTCAATGTATGTATAGTAAACCCTCGAAAAAGAAATTTGATCCCTTCTTTCCTACTCTTGTAAAAAATCTTACAAATTAGGCATTTTTTCGGGCGCTAGAGTGGTGTTACCCCTTAAGGTTTTTAACAACTTCCAAGCCATGAATGTAGTTACTTTCTTTTGGCTATCTCGATGGATTTTTCGCCAAAAAAGTTGTGTCAATTTTAAAACATTCAAAAAATTCATAAGATTCTTTGCAAATAAAATAACTAATACTTGAATTTACTATTTCGTTCAAATTTTTTTCATTAGCCATAATTCGTTTTCCATAAACCAAAGCACTAGAATTTGACCGCAGAGCTTCACACATTTTCAACTTTTTTAATTTGAAATAGTAGAATAAAAAATGCTAGTGCTGCTAGTTGAACAACTATGCGGAGTTAAACACCACAAGTGATTAATAAATTTGCTAACAGCACTTTAAACATGTCAAAAACTTTAAATCTTGATTTGGTGCTTGAGCAGCAAATGGAGCACAAAACCAGGTTTGAACGTAACTCTTACTATAAAAACTATTCAACATGCTTTTAGTCTAGCAAATATTGTTTCCGAAAGATGAATATTTTCAAACAATATATTGCTTTTGCCATCCATCTAGCATGGTGAATATTTCCAGGTGGATGAAAATTTATACCGCTAGGTAATTTTCCGCCTAGAAAAATGATGACTAGTTCCAAATATTCTTTGAAATCACTTCTGATTAAATCCTTTTTTAAATACTCCGAACAAAAGTCTAAAATTTCTTCTTTTGCATCTTGCTGAGATTCATTTACAAAACCATCACTAATTCCTGGTTCGCATTTATTTGTATCAATAGATTCCCAAAAATCTCTAAAATTTTTAAACAATTGTATCTCCGAGCCAGTAGTTTTATCAAATTTTATTTCAAAAGTACATCGCAGTACAAGCTCGTAAATATGCTGCCTGCAGATAAAATAGAGAAGATCTTTATCGATTAATCTTTCTAATATCACACAAGCTCCGTTCATTCGACCAATATTGCTAGCTGTTGAATCACAACAAAGAGCTACAATGTTTTGTAATAACGACCAGTCATTCAAAGCATTGAATACATCTTGAGCTTGATTTATTCCACTACTAGAAGAGACCTGTGGAACTCCCAAGAGTTGTTCCATTCCACCACTTGTAATAATAATAGCTAGTCTATCTGTAGTTTCTCTTCGTAAATATCCAGGGAGCAACTTTCCATCCCAGTGGATGGTGCTCGGTAAACCAGAAAAAAGTGATGAAGCAAGTTTTTAATGGCCTCATATCGATCTTTGCGAAATTTTTGACGAGCCTCGTGAATAGATGTAGTATTTAATACTAAATTGCGCGTATCAATGTCAAATGCTTCCGCAGCGGCTATCAACAAATGCATCACGTCTCTTTTACTAATTATACATTTATCTGATACTGTTGCCAATTTAGCAGTCATAATTGGTTCAGTAGCTCGCCTTTTCAGAGGAGGTGTACTTTCAAAATATGGAGATTCAGATCCAAGCAATTCATGTAACTGTTCTGTAAATAAAATTAAAGATTTAAAATTAAAGGTTAATAAAATAAAATTATGCTATTAATACATTTTTTCTTCCATTTTAAGAGGATCGTCCTTTTACAATTTTGATGAAGCATCGACTACCTTGTCCTGCTCGATGGTAACCAGATTTTTTTCTTTTCAATATTGAAATTTTCACAGTCCACTTCCATTAGCGATGGCTTACTTGTGTCTGTACAAGTTGTTAAGGTACTGGAGCTAAGAGTTTCAGTTCTTTGCAGAGTTAAAAAAATATATTCAGTAACTTAAAGAAACAAAATTTTATTATCTATAAAAGAGTTATAATTAAAGGTATGTAAATTTATAATTTTTTATAATATACTATACATTAAAGTCAACATATTTCTTTTTTGTTAAATTATATGATATTTTTTGCGTTTAATACTAGATATTTGTATTTTCGAACATAATTGTATCGGTATTCAATTAGTATATCTATATTTATAGGAAACCGGCGATTTCAGCGCTCCCTGCTGTTTGAAGTTCTACTTAGGCGTAGTAAAAAATAGAATATTCCTTAAACATTACGTTCGTACTCCTTCACTCTAATCTTCACGGTGTTAACGTTCAAATATCACTCCACGTCACGAAGCCAACTTCAGAGCGAATAGAGCGAATATATTTGCGTGTTGACTAGGGATAGGCGATACCTAAAAAAATGATTGATACCAAAGTATTGATACCGGTATCGATGATAGTTATAATTATTTTGTTATTATTAAAGATTTCTTCGATTGACTGTAATCAAGTAATTTTTCAAAATAAGAATTTATTTTATTATCATTAAAAACAAATTATTAAAAATGTAAGTGACTATTATCAGATAAAAGTACAAACAATTTTAAAATGGGAAATACTTTTGATATACATTAAAAATAATAAATATATTGAATTGGTTCAACCAGAAAAAATAATAAACTTTTAATAATCTTTAGTGGATTAAAAAAGTTACCTAGGAAATTAAATGTGACAATTTTTTCTCGGTCTCTGAAAAATCATCATTATTTAGACATCAACCGTTATAAAATGAATTTTCTTTGTTTTAAAATGAAGATACTCACCTAAAACAGAAAATAACTATACAACTATACTTTTTATGTTAAAATTGACTCAGTATCCGTAAAATTGTAAGAAACTCGTTGTTTGGCCTTTTTACCGTGATTTTCGAGTTTTTCGACGATTTTGGTTTATAACTTGTTTTCTTGATTGAAGCGAAAGCCAATAGCACCATTTGATTTAGGAGCTCAAAATACATGAAAATATATGTTTTTTTTTTTTTTTAACGTCGCCATGTTTGTGCTTCCATGTGGTGCTAATCGACGACGGGGGTCTGCGGTGTGTTTGTAAACAAAGCACATGTAATTTTTACAGAGGTGCTTGTATCAATCGGCAGACTAGGATTCGAACCCGGGTCACCGGCGTGGGAATCTGACACTCTACCGACTGAGCCGCCGCAGGCCCCATGCATGTACGTATGTATGTATGTATGTATGTAAGTCAAAATTTGTGTCCACCATAACTCTTGCAGGGAAGCATGTTACGAGCTGAAATATAGCAGATATATCAGGTACGTTTGAAATTAGATCTCATAGAAATTTGGAGCTAAGTGGATAATATTTAGGAGATTTCTTTGATAAAATAATCACTTTTAAAATACATGTAAAAAATAAACTTTTTTTTATTTGTCAGTTTTTATTGAATTTTAAAACTATTCTTAAGCTATTTTTAAGAAATAAACGTGAATTTATGTATGTATGTGTATGTATGAGTGAAACCAAAATTTGTGTCCACTATAACTCTTGCTGGGAAGCATATTTACGAGCTGAAATTTAGTAGATATATTAATCCATTTCTTCCTAAGCGGCCATTTTATGGTCGATTGGTTTTTTGCCTAATAAATTGTCGAAAACAAAAAATAATATAACCAATAGCACTTTTCTGAAGTAATATTGTCCGCTCTTTCCGATTCTAAAGTCAGAATTTTGAAATTTCCGTTGGAAAATTTTAAAATGGCGGTTTTAGGCAAAAAACCAATAACATCAATTGATTTATCATTATCTCCGGAATATTATATGTAAGTAAAAATAACAAATTTTGAAGTTTGGCATAAGTGTATTTTATATTGAAAATTATTATTTTACTGAGCTAAAAGATATTTTCGTAGTTGTTAAAAGAAATTTCGAAGAGAAAATAGAAGTGGGTACACACCCTTTAAAAAAATGTTTAACAGTTACATTTTTCTAATTTATTTCAAATCTGTCAAATCCAAATATTTTAATTTTCATGGAAACATACTCCAAATTTGTCTTCAAATTAGTAGGAACAAGAAAATTGGAGATGTAAATACTTTTTATTTAAAGCTTGTTCTGGAACACGGTGTTTAAGATTTTTATGGCTTACTTTATAAACAGTATACTATAGTATACTATAGTAAACAGTATAGTATGCGTTTAACAAGGTTGAGACTGTCATTTTTCAACTAGCATTGTTTTAATATTTTTTGCATTTTTCACGTAAAACCAGATTATATAACTTGGAGGAGTTCAAACATGGTACTTCCAGAAAATCTATGCTGTATGTGTATGTGTGTGCATACGTGTGTGTGTATGTGTGCGAGCACGTGTGTATGTATGTAGGTGTGTTTGTGTAAAAAATCACCAGATCTTGACTAACTTTGCCTAACGGAGAAAAAGCTAAGAACATTTCTAGGATCATTCGTGAAATACTGTATATTATGTGCATTGTACTTATATGTGTAAGCGGGTCAAATTTTATCTAACAATATTAATCAATATTTAATAAGTTTGTGTACTGTAATGCTACATTTACAAACCATCCATTTATAAGTCGACTCATTCATAACAGATTACACTTATAAAAGAAACGTTAATATCGATTCAAAGTTTAAGGAAAATTGTTTTGTAAATTAAATTTTTTTCCGAGTAGGTATACTGAGTGTTCGACGGCACTTGGGTTTGAGTTCGGGCTAAACCAGGAATCTACGTTACCGACTAAACGAAATGTACCAACAGATTGTAATCAAGGAATCTACCTTACCGACGGTAGGCAACGCAACGTAGTCCGTTTTCTATAACCGAGGGATCTGTATGACCAACGGTTGATAACCAAACGATCTGCCTTATCGATAACTCTGGGTGGGAAATTCAAATGTTTAAACTTGTATTGCTAATTACCAATACCATAGCGAAAATAATGGGGCGAAATTCAAATTACCTCGTTGACATATGTGAGAAAAGCATAACCTAACCGCAATTTTTTTTTAATGCTATATGCAGAGGGAGCCGAAGTGGAACCCCACACAAAGGGGTCAAAATTTCATCTATTTTACTTGAAACCTTTTCTTTTGACGAGTTACAAGCAAAACACGAATTCCTAACCTCAAAATCGAAAATTTTGGAAAATCAACTTTAGTGATCGTTAGAGGATAGTTCCGCACACCACTGCTAGGTGGTTACGAGCGGTGTACACTCGCAGTAGAAACAGGTAGGAGATATATACAAAGTTGTAGGCTGGAGCGCTTTATGCATCGAACGCTAGGTAGTGGCGACCAGTGTTTTTGAAACAGGCAGCAGAAGCAGCTGAGTGATTGTGATAAAGGTTGACAGAAACAGCGATCAGCAAATCAACCAGCCATGTGTGGTATGTATGTGTGTGTGCGTGAGCGATCATATGCATGCTTTAGTATTCTCTTCTTTATAATTACTTTCCAAGAGGTAGGGTGAAGGACCCGACCATCATCTTACCACTGAAGATAGCCGCGTATCATTACCCCTTTATAGACTTGTCCTATTTCTTGATTTTTTTTAATGGTGAGGATTCCTCCTATAAGAGAGATATAAAGAATTTAAACCATTTTCTTACAAATAAAGTCAGAGGTGCTAAGTGGGATTCAAACCAGGACCGTCTGCGTAGAAAGCCAAACCCTAATCCACTGAGCAACCATGACTTTGACTTCCTCTTTGCGCAACCGTTGATGGAGTCAATCAGTGCTCTCTCTCTCTCTCTCTCTATCTCTCTCTCTGTGTCTCTCTCTCTCTCTCTCTAATCGATTGACAACATTCCGATTGCCGACAAGCTTAAGCAGCTTGATAAGCTCCATATAGACCAGAAGCTTTCTGTATTTTACAAAAGTCACCTGTTATCCACGGAGAACCTCGATAATAGAATGTCTTACCTAGAGAACAAATTTAACGAATTATCCTCTATGGTGAACGAACAGTAGATCAGACTTACGGATTTAGAACAGCAGCACGCGCGCGTATATGTAGAATATGCTTAAAAAATCCTCAGGCAATGTTGATCCTCACTTCGAGTCCACCGCCGAGATTATCATCTCTGTTCTACCTTGCGAAACCTCGCTTACTGATGTAAATATTATTTCACAGATTTTTCATAAAATCGGCGCCTCTCGACTTTTAAGCGATGTTTTAACTTACCGTCGGGTCGATAACGTAGCTAAACCGAATGCAAATGAAGCCGCCAGCTCTGTGCCCAATGTTTCTCTATTCTCGTATCATTCAAATTAGTACAAGTTCGTAATGAGGTTATGCGATTGAAGATTACGCATGACGATCTACCTCCTGCCACCATCTTTCCTGAACTTGAAAGCGTCCTGCAGACAATTGATGTATATAACACCACTTGCTTGTTCACTTCAAAACCCAAAGGTCATAGCCCAGATAACCTACGGTTTAAGGTGGGTTTACACTAATTTTTGAGCAAATAATCGAAAAAAAATTTATGACACTTTATGAAGCTCTACATTTGTAAGAATATTTTGAGACCTGATAGAATTAAAAAATTTCATAATCAACAAAGTTATAATCATTCGAAGAAAATAATTAAGATTGCTTCTTATGTAGAACTATGCAGATTATTTAAATGCATTATTCTCGAAACTTTTTTTTCAAACTTCAAAAAGTTTCTCGCGCATTTAGAGTCGATGAATGTAGCTGTAACTCGTAGCAAATAATCCTATAAGGACTATTTAAAGAAGTTAGTATTATTTTTTTTTAATTTTTTTGTTGTTTTCAAGAATTGCGTACATAGAAATTTTTGCCGATTAAATACGGTATATTATTTTGGTCACATATTTATTTAAAATGCAGATATATTTTTTTGAAGCTATTTATGATAGAAAATTATAATAAAAAATACTAACTTGCGTTTGTTACGGGTTCTAAAGTTAGTGCGAATTTATTAGATTGATATTGTAAACCTTAAATACGCAAGGAACTTTTTGAATTAACGTTTATTTTGACTGTCAAAAAGTACATTTTGTTAAATGAATTGGGATTAGGCATGTGAAAATTGCTCAAAATTGGTATATATTTCTTTTTGGTTACTAATAACATATTCAAATTTAGAAATAAAATTCCAAATGTTTAAAGATTTTTAAAAAATCAATGTAGACCCACCTTAAATACCTTAGAAAATTCTTTATTTCTCTTCTCCCGTTTCTTACAAATATATTCAACCACTCCTTATCTGCTTGCAAATATCCGTCTTCTTGGAAGCGAGCACTTATCGTACCACTTAATAAATATGCGTCACCCTCTACACTTGCGGACACCAGACCTATAGCTAATCTCCCTCACGTAGCAAAAATTTTTCATAAGATTATTTTCGATCAAATCATGTCTTTTCTTGAAAAACATAAATTGTTAACGCCCTCTCAATCGGGACTTCGTACTGATCACAGTACACAAACAGCATTGTTACATTTTACTAACATTTAACATTTAGCGAACTGCGTTCGCGAGGGCATAAACGAGGGTCTTGTCACACTCGTTCTCCTATTTGATTTTCGCAGACCATTCGATTACATAAATCATGAATCGCTACTTCTGGCACTTAATTTTCTGAAATTTGCACCTGAAGTCATTACTTGGCTACACTCTTATATAAGCGAGCGTCAACAAATAGTTGCAATCAATAATGGCGAAACTTCCGATTTTCTCCTTGTCACACCAGGTGTGCCACAGGGTTCTTCTCCTCAACCAGTAATATTCTTAGCGCTTATAAATTCATGCCCTGATTTCTTGCGGTTTTGTAAGCTCTCGAATCTTCGTTTCGCTGACGACCTGCAGCTATATGTACAATGCCTACCAAATCTGCTTCCCTAGACTATTGCACACATGAGAGAGAATGAAGAGCACATTTCACATTGGGCCAGTGCCGACGGTTCACAGCTTAACCCTAGCAAGATTCAGGCTATTATATTTGGAAGCATACAAAATATTAATTATTTATTAATATTTTGTGTGCTTCCGCTACTGGTCGATGGACAACGCATAAATATTGAAACGTAAGTGAAAAATTTGGGTGTTATACTGTCATCTGATCTTTCCTGGAATGCCCATATTTCATCTATTGCATCAAAAGTATACGGTGTTCTGTATAAATTAAGATATAGAGGTTGGCTACTCCCCCAAGAAACGAAGACAATACTTGTACAAGCTTTACTTTTTCCTCATATTGACTACACTTGGCTTTTGTATGATGACATCCTGAACTACCTTGATCTTAATATCCAAAGACTCGTAAATGCAGGAATTCGCTTTATCTATAACTTACATCGTCACACATCTATTACCGTACAGGGTTCAATTAAACTGGTTTCGAATTAATAACCGTAGGAAATTCTTTCTCGGCTGTCTGATTTTTAAGATCCTCACTATAAACCGTCCTGCCTATCTTGCAAATTGGCTCTTAACTTTGTTTCAAACTCTTCGAAGATCGGGACGCCTTGACAGCGCCTCCATACTAATTCTTAGTAATAGGAGATCTTCGGGCCAGAATTCTTTTTTTGTTGTCGCGGCCGATTTCTGGGCGGGCCTACCAGCTACCCTCAGAGACGAGTTTTCTTCTCTAACACTCGCATCCTTCCGTACTGCGCTATACAATTACACTCGACAATGCGAGTTACAAGCGGAATATTCGTAATTTATTATCGACCGCTTAGACGCAAATATGATATACATTGCTCACATTCTTAAGTTTGTATTCATGAAGACGTTTGTCTTTGCAATTTTAATAATTTACTATAGTGCGATATTTATGTAAAAAATTCTACGAAGATTATTATTACAGTATCATATTATTTTATTATATTTTTTGTATTATATAATTTATTTAAGTTTTCCTTGTGCCATACGGCCACAGCCTTATGGAATACATATGAAATCTCTCTCTCGCTCTGCTTGGTGAGTGTGGCAGATACGTTCTCCAACGTTCTGCCTAAAATACAGATTTACTCACAATACAAACTCTGTTCTTGGGAGTTGAGTTTTTTTCCCAGTCAAACTGGACTCCTGCTAGCTCTTGTTTTTTCGAGCATCTACGGCATGGCTCAGATTTTCCAGCCAAGAGTCTCAATTTTGTCCGAACGAGACACTATCGGCATATCGCTTCTGTCATTGACACTCGCACTATCGACTGCACAGCAACTGAACAGACCTTGGCCGTTCACCCTGTGCAGCTACGCTAAGTACTGCCTATCTACGGTATGTTCCTACATGTTTACCATAGCCGTGCAGTGACATTACAGTGCTATGATAAAGATGCATATGACGCTAAGATATGCGTGGCCAATAGTCAGAAACCTCTGTGTCTTCATGAGAGAAACCAATGGCACTCCGTTTATCCCGATCCGTTCAGAGGCCGATTTTGTGTTGCTTCGCTCCTGCCCAATCGCGTACTGCAACTCCTGTAGATATGGATAGGACAGGTACTCAACAAAATCCCACCCAAAAAATAACGCTGACGCGCAACGACTCGAGTGGGAAAACAGGAATCACTCATTCTCCAGCAAGGAAGCTCGTACGGTTCGTAGACTCGAGAAAATGCATCAAAATGAGTTTTTTGAGGACGCTGAAGGTGTATTATATGGTCCAGGAATAGCAGATTAGCGGATTATTAGTGTAAGTAATCGATAATTGATACTTTTTCTTATCGAAAACTTTGAAGCGCGTTTTCTCTAGTTTTCATTTCTATGATTTCTCTAAATTGACGGGCGTGATTGCAAAAAAATTAAACAACCGATTGGAACGATTCAAAGCTTGTTATCTTCAGTATTGTATCTTCTTCTATTTGAACAAAAAGATTGTTGAAAAAATCTTTTTAAACGACTTCTATAGCAAGTTGACGTGATTTTTTCTTTCAAAAAGCACCTTTTTAACGGGGGACTCTGGTTCAGCCGAGGTTTTTTTAAAATGCGTTTTTTTTTCACAGATAAAATTTATTTTCGTTTACAGATCTTTTGGTACATGTAAAAGTACATCTAAAAAAGTAAATTCAACGTCGACAATACGATTTTAATATCCATATATATAGATATAGTGGCCGCAAGCGGAGGGTCCGGCAAGATCGGCGGCAATTCCCCAGTCCTTGGAAAAAATCTGAAACATACGATTCGGGAAAATTTCGTTAGAATGTAGAATACGCATAAACCATAGTTTGCAGAAAGAAAAACGAAAATTGATGAAAAAAATCGGTCTTAATTTTGCAATAGCATTTTCCACGACTGATAATTTTTTATAAGTCGTCTATGAAGTCAATCGGTCAAAAATTCTATCAGCTACGATTGCCGCCGATTCGAAAAACGTGGTTTTGAGAAAAACGCGTTTAAAGTTTTCGGGACACTGCGTTCTCCGTTCTACCTGCTTGGCCCACACCGCTCTTAACTACGGTTCACGGTCGAACTTGATGCTATAACTTTGAGAATGTATTCTTTATATGTATAGGAAAGTTTTAAGGCAAAAGAAGTTGATTTTCGATTGGCTGGACCAGACCTGGAAAAAGTTCGAATTTCATAATTTTTTCCGGTTTTTTTAGTTCACCCAGAAGAAAAATATATGAAAATTAAAATTGTTCTTGATGTTTCTGTTTCAGACAAGATTTACGAGCTGCATCTTTCCCGGCAACTGGAGACTTCAGTGGCGAAGAACTCTACGTATGTGCTTATAAATCGGCTACAGTTCAGTGTTTTATGTTAAAATAATTTGTTTGTAAAGTTCAAATACACATGAAAACATCCCAAGAAGTTCGCTGGGCTCAGTTGTTTTTTTCCCTTCCAAAAGAATTCGCGAAAAAAAGCATTTATTAGGCCGTTTAAAGCAGGATTCCCTCTTAAGGTCATCGGCCAGTCGACTTACAAATTGAGCATCTTTTGATGTCTTAAAGAGAATCGTATTCAGATCTCCCATTATGATCGTGTGACTCAATTCCTGAGTGTGAAGCGCTGATTCCACACTGTACATGATGTATTCCGAAATAGCAGGCTGTCTTTCCTGCGTAGTCTTTGAGAAACACAGAATGTTAGCTTTAAGAGAATTATGCACATACAGGATTAACCCACCCCCAAATTGTTTCTATCTAATCTTATTATTGACTAACCTTCGATCTGAATGCGAATGTCCTTAAAGGGAGGGGAGCGGAGGTTAATTCGGGAAAAAAAGCATATTTTAAGAACTTTTCTACACGCTACGGTTAATTCAAATTTATTCAATTAATTTTAATATAATAAAACAATATTTGAACTATATTTTCTGAAATTTTCAATGCAAAATATGAATAAATAAGCCATTAACAGCAAAGGTTTGCAGGCGATGGTGACCTCTATAACTCATCACTGGATCATCTGAAATTAAAAAATCAAAATGATTTTATTAGTTAATAAGTTTCTCGACGTAACGCTGTCGAGTTTTTTTTCACATTTGTTATTGTAAAATAAATAATAATTATAAAAAAAATTGAACACAATTTCAAAAGAATCGGTACAGTAGGTTTTAAGTTACAGAGGTCACTGACTTTAAAAATTCCAAATGTGAGAGAAACGCTTTAAAGGTTTGTACACTAGAAAATTTAAAATTAAACATCAATAAACAAGTATTTTTTCTATACTTACACAGAGTCATCAATGCGAGGCCCGTAAAGCAAGGAGTTTTCAGCTACAATGTTTAAAGCATCTTTTTTCTCTTGTCTACGTAGAATTGTGCCTTCTTTGTTTTCATGCGCAGCTTGTTGCTCCGCTCTTCTTATTCACGTTCTGTCTACTGCATGCGCCCATTCATGAGAACTTGGCCCTGTACCGATTGTCATATCTTGCATAAAGGACAGCAAAGCAGCACAGCCTTCATTAAAAGTACATGATGCCACATGAGCTGCGATTTCAACAATGGTTGAGGTACCACTCACTGATTTTGGACTAATTTTCCAAATGAGTTGATTCCAACTATCATTGTTATTTCGAGTAAAGCCTCCACGGCATCGCTGCAGAAGTGCGTCCTTACTCAAGTCCTCATAAATTGGTTTAATTGCTTTTAAAACATCACTTGGAAGTGCAGTGTAGCTGTGTCTGAATGACTGCAGGGCATTCGCAGCATGAGTCTTCGCCGCTAGTGCATTTGTCGACTGCGCATTGTCGTCTGCCGAGCAGTAATGGTAATAAGTTGCCCAAATGGCATTCTTCATTTTCATCAGAGAATCATGATTGCGTCGAATGGCCAGACCATAATATACAGTTAATTTGTTTATCATTTTAGCGGTAAGGTTACCTTTGCCAGCAAGACTTTTTCTTTTTACTTATTTTCCGACCTTAGTTTCTGTATTTACTATACTTGTTTTTACTAAATTACGCAAACGAATTCCAATTCGCTTTTGTACATGGCCTATACATTCTTTCTTGTTTATCAAGAAATCTTGACCATAAGGTTTAGCATTTACAACACCACTGTAAGGTTTTGAATCGATCTCCAATATAGTTGCGATACTTTACTCCATTTTTATTTGAACGTTGAAAAATCTGTATAATTGCATCTACGTCCATGTTACCAGATGGTCCAACATGATTAGCATTGCATTTTCCGCTATTCACATGAGCTTTATACAACTCTTCATACTCTGCAGTATCTATCTTACTCTTCCAAATTTTGAAATCGTGGTAATAGGAACTTTTTACAAAAATATCGACGACTTTTCTTGTATAATGCCGAATCAAGAAAGCTACACTATATAATGAAGAGAATCTTCGTTTTCTCCACGTTCGGTCACCTGATATGGTCAATTCTGATGTATCTTATATATTATTTGCTTCGCACGTTGCTTCTTTCTCATCTTTTACAGCAGAAGAAAAAAAGTTACTCGAAACATTTTTTATACTTGTACACATTTTCTTTATATATGAATTATAGCATGATTTTGATAAGAAATAACTTAACAAATCCATTAGACCGCAAAACTTATTACATACAGCTAATGTATGGAAGCTGGAACATGTAATGTATGGAGTGTTTGACTTAGGATTACCTAAGCCTAACACTCGTATCACAAAAGCAAATCGATTATTCACTTCATATATACTAGACTCAATTCTTTCATGAAACGGAACATAGCGAGGCTGATTACATTTTTCACATGTAACTTTGATGTTGAATCCAAGACCTTCCATTCTGCATGATTGAAAAGAAACTTTTCCATCACACTTTACACACTTTACTAATGTAGAACTGGATTGAAAAAACTAGAAGAAAATCTACGATTCTATAATGTTTTTCAAGATCCTCCTCTACGTCTAGAGAAGTATTTAGTTTTATTTTTTTGAACAACGTACTTTTTGCATACACATTGTCCTTCTTGCGTTTATGTAGGGGTATTTTTTTTCGGTCGATTCGACCTTGAACCACTATCCCTCCGATCTTCTCTGATAATTTTTTTTTGCATTTTACTAATAATAAATGCAAAATCACAGCGAAAGCCGAACGAAAACACAGCGAAAAATAAACGAAAACTGAGACGAAATTTAGCGTACGTACACAACTGTTCGGCAGAATGTGTACCTCCAAACTGATCTATATACTATATACCGAATGTATACAAGGTCACTCAGTTTACATACCTACGAAGATCCATCGACGAAGAAAGAAATTTAGGGATTATAAAAGCATGCGTATTGTCTAAAAGAGTATGACACAGTTGCCAGGGAACCACGCTCCGCAACTTCCAGGCAGGTATTTACAACCGAAATTCTAATCTCCGTTAATTCCATATCTCCGTTAGTTCTGCTCCGATCGGCTTCAAATTTTAACACAATAATCTTGAAATGTGCATGTACATTCGTATATAAAAAATTTTAAAAATGTAAAAAAATAGTTTAAAAACCTTACCCTCCCTCCCCCTAACCTCAGGTAAAAGGTGCGTCTCAGCAATCTCAAAGAAATTGTAGGAGGGACCAGTCGTAAGGTGTTACCGGAGTGTCCAAGGTCACATTGATAAAACCTGCTCTCAGTCCTCCACGGCGGCCCTCCCTCTCCTCGCATTCACCTAGTCAAATCGCATCTGTATCAACATTGCATGTCCGTATTTCCGATGTAAGTGGAGTGTTGTTTTCCACTGACAAGGTATTAACACAAATTTGACGTATTATTGAGAGCGCAGGTCTCATATCATATCGTGAAAAAATTGGTTGCAGATCAGCTGCTGTTGCAAAAACATGAGAGATGCCGCCATCTCGAATCTTGGCCAGGAAGCTACCTCCTCTGTGCTATACATACTTGAAATCTAGTGTTTTTGCTTGTCTTCTTAAACTTCTATAATTTACGAATGTAGTGCTGTCTAGCATTTCATTAAAAAAAAATTTTCCATTTAAAAGGACCTCCCTTGTTTCTTGATCAAAATGCAAACGTCGATATCCCTTGTATGATAGTTGGTTATACGGTTTACACGCATGATCTTAAGGCCAGGGTAGGGTTTTGCACTTTCGAAAAATTGATTTCTGTTTTTTTGCTTTTTCTTGTAGTGTAACATCTTAAGAATGTTGTCCCAAAATTTCAAATCGATCGGAGCAAAACTCTAGAAGTTATAGACCTTTTAGTTCCCTATCCTCGAAGTGTAATCGCAGCAGCTGCAGGCGCTCGAAAACGAAGCGCGCAGCTGAGGAGCAGATATACAGTTTATTCTCTCTGTGATCATTCTGTTCCGATTTCATGTTTTGAAAAGGTCGTATTTAGTAAGGAGAAGCAGTTGAAGCCTTATATACATGCTATATACGTGTTTATATTTCGAAAAGAAAGAGAAGCGTCAGTTGACCGTTAAACCTTCGTTCGATCGCGTGCCACGCAGTGACTTTATAATAGTGCTCGTGAAATTGTTTCTTTAATTATAAAATGCCGAGAAATTCAAAAGCTTCACGAGAAGAGCGGAGTAGCTCAAGAATTTATTTGAGTAGACCGAGAAAAAGGCCTAACCCAATGGACAAATCCGACGATACAGTTACGACTAAGAGCGCGTCATCTAAAAAAATTAACTTGAATACGAGTGACAGTGTAGCAGAAGATACTGAAAAACATTTCAGAATTATTGATTTTTTACAAGTATTTTCTTCAATTTCAAGTGTAGTTAAGTGTGCTGAATGCGATGGAAAAGTTGTGTTTCAATGTTGTAAAAAAGAAGGTCTTGGTTTTGAGATACAAGTGAAGTGCTCCAATTGCAATCCACGCTACATACCGTCGAGTGAAAAAATTGGTCACCGCTACGAGATTAACACTCGATTTGCCTTTACAATGCGTGCATTAGGTTTAGGCCTAGCAGGGTGTAATAAATTCTGCGGCTTAATGGACTAAGTCACTTTTTATCCAAACCATCTTACTTAAGTATTATATCCATGATCGCAACTTCTGTACAAACTACTGCTGAAAAGTTTCTCCTTTCCGCTGCACAAGAAGAAATAAAAATAACGAATGAAAATTCAGAATCTGATGTTTTGACCGTTTCGGGAGATGGGACCTGGCAGAAGCAAGGTTTCAGCTCTTTATATGGTGTAAGTTCGTTGATAGGCTACTGGACTGGCAAGGTAATTGATATTCAAACTAGCAGTTTATATTGTCAACAGTGCAAATTATGGGAGAAAAAGTTAAATACGGCTGAGTTTGAAGAATGGCATGAAGAGCATGTAAATAACGGTGAATGCCAAGCCAACCACGCGGGTCCATCAGGAAATATGGAAGTGGGAGCCGTAATAGACATGTTCAGCCGCTCCGAAGAGAAGTATGGAGCAAAGATTGGTAATTATGTTGGAGACGGAGATAGTAAGACGTTCGGTAATTTAGTCAAAGCACAGCCATATGGTAAAGATTTTGTTATTAGTAAAAAGGAGTGCATCGGACACGTGCAAAAAAGAATGGGGAAACGTTTGCGTGACCTTGTTAAAAATACTGTTGAAGAAACAGTCGTAAAAATAGGAAAAAACGCTGGTAAAAAACGTAGGAGTAAAGTCCTTGGCGGTAAGGGAAAACTCACCGGAAAAATGATCGACAATTTAAGTAGATACTATGGAGCAGCTATAAGATACAATTGGGATTCGGTGCAAAAAATGAAAAATACCATCTGGGCTACCTACTACCATCAGCAGTCGACAGACGAAAATCCTCATCATGAAAAGTGTCCGAGCGGGGAGACTTCGTGGTGTCTTAAAAAAAAGCTTTGGCCACAACGGGGGTAGAAAACTTTAAGCATGCATACTCTCCACTTCCACAAGACGTTATTGAAGCTTTAAAACCAATCTACGAAGAGTTGAGCAAGGACGAACTCTTAGAAAGATGTGTCGGAGGTTTTACCCAAAACGCCAATGAGAGTCTTAACCAGTTGATTTGAAAAGTTGCACCGAAAAAGTTACCTGGTAGCAAACAACTCGTAGAACTGGCATCGTATATAGCTGCAAGTACGTTCAATGAAGGCACAGGTGCTTTACTTACTTTTTTGTCCGATATAGGTATCACCGTTGGACCAGGCGCGCACGATTATGCAAGATTGGAAGATAACTGTCGGATAAGTAAGGCAGAGTTTCAAGCTGAACAGCAGACTAAAGAGGCCAGGATTTTGCGTAGATTGCAAAAAAAAGAAGCTGAGGATAACAATGTTGCAGCAGGAAATGTCCTTTATGGAGCTGGAATCGATGACTCGGTGTAAGTTAAAAAAAAAGATGTTTTCTTAACTTTTCCATATTTAAAAACTTTAAACGCGTTTTTCTCGAAACCACTTTTACAAAGTCCGTGATCATTGTCATTTCAGAACCGTTTAACCGATTTACACCAAATTTGGTATACAGTTTCTAGGTATAATAAACCTCCCCCCAACGGTTCGTATGAAATTTTTTTTGTACATTAAGGGTGTTTTTCACCCCCAAAATGACGACAATTATAGTTCAAAATCGCAACTTTTGATTCAAACTGCTTGTGTAAGGCAGTATTTTGACTAATACATTTTCTACAGTACATTTTCTTCTGATAAAGGGACCCGATTCCTCCGTGCGTGACGGTGAATATTTCGTTGTATAGCGTGCATCTATTAAGGGGGGAGTCTGCTTTACCGGCTTCAACAAATCGATTTTTTTTGTCTTAAATCTATTCCAAAACTATCCAAGAATATGTCTTAAAAATTTCAGAGGTCAATTCGACATATTTCCGAAGCTAGAGCAGTTTTAGTGGCCGAGCATCGAGCAGGTGCGAATGCTCGGGCAGACCCGAGCGCGCGCGCTCCGCCCCTCGGTGTATTATATTATTCGACTATACTCGTATATACCTGAAAAGGTCCAACCGTCCTTTGAAACATTATTTGGAGTTTCTAGAAGGTCTGTGTTGAGTAGTAGTTGGGAGAACGGTATACAATATAACGGTATACTATAGCTCTCGGCATCGGCTTCTACACTGATGTTTGTAGCGTCAGCTTTCAGTTCCACTTTTGATTTTGGCGAGTACACATCGAAATGTCAAGCTACCCGAAAGGTGATCGATCTAAAAGACAGCGTGCTGCGGAACCGCGAAAGCGGAAATTTCACGGCAATCGTTTTACAAGTGTTTCATCGGACGACGGAGACTTACACACGAGCCGCAGTGAGCAGAAGTTAACGACAGCAAGCAGCGATGATGTAATTATTCATTCTGCGCACTGCTACCGCAGTATTGAATTTATATCTGTGTTTCTCGACATTTCGGAAATCGTAATTTGCAGATCATGCAAGCAAAAATTAACGTTTGCAGAAAGCGGTCATCGAGGCCTAGGATTTAAAATTATTGTCCAGTGTATGTGTGGTCGACGCGAAATCCAGTCAGGACCATTGATAAATACCGGCTACGAAATCAACAGACGAATTGTTTTTGATATGAGGCTTCTTGGTATCGGACGAGAAGGGATAAACGTATTCTGCGGCCTTATGGATATGTCTGCAGGTTTTGCAAAATTTACTTACCAACAAATCGTTGAGTATTTGCACGCAGCGTCGAAGACAATGTTCAAGAGCACCTGCGAAAAAGCCGTCAAGGAAGAAAAAGAAAAAAACGTTGAACATGAAAGACCTGCGAATCATTTGAAGGTTTCGGGCGATGGATCGTGGAAAAAGCGCGGTTATACTTCCTTGTACGGTGTAACAACGCTCATCGGATACTACAGTGGCAAAGTAATCGATCTCATTGTAAAAAGTGGATATTGTCATTCGTGTGCCATAAGTAAAAATACTTTGGACGAAGACGCAATTGAGGAGTGGTATGAGAATCATAAAGACTAATGTTCCTCAAATCATGCAGGTTCGGCAGGGAAGATGGAGGTGGATTCCATAATGGAGGTGTTTTCGAGATCCGTCGAGAAATTCGGAGTTATGTACACTAATTATATCGGCGATGGCGACTCCAAAACTTTTACTGGAATCTTAAATATCAATCCTTACGAGGACGAGTGCACAGTGACGAAAAATGAGTGTGTTGGGCACGTGCAAAAGCGTATGGGTACTCGTTTACGTAATAGAAGAAAAACCGAGAAACTCGGAGGAAAGACGCGGCTAACGGAGAGTGTAATCAAGCAATTGACGATATAATGGCAATTCGTCGAAATATTGATTCAGTGAAAGGTATGAAGAAAGCTATTATAGCAACATTAGACCACTACTGTTCCACGGATGAAAATCGTCGGCATGAAAATTGTCCAGAAGGCGCCGAGAGTTGGTGCGAATGGCGCAAGGCTCAAGCGGCGAATAATCTTGCATCTTACAAACATTCGGCGAGATTAATCGATGAAACCGTGGAGAAGCACATTCGTCCAATTTATGAAGAGCTCTCTAATGACGATTTAATGAGGCGGTGCTTAGGCGGCCACACTCAAAATTCCAACGAATCGTTCAATTCGATTGTGTGGCGCCTAAATCCGAAACATTTGAATTCCGGCTACAAAATCGTCGAAATTGCAGCATGTATGGCTGCAGGCATTTTTAACGAGGGCTAATCTGCTGTACTTTCCACCATGCAGCTTCTCAATATCATCATCGGGCAGGTAGTGCAAAAATTTTGCTGACGCCGTCGATGCTGAGCGCATAACGCGGGAGATCCGGCGCGCATTATTTTCTACCAAGAAGGCTCGTACAGCCCGAAGATTGAAAACCCTCAGCCAAAACGAGTTTTTTGAAGAAGAGGAAGGACTAATGTATGGCCCAGGGATAGCTGATTAACCTCTAATTACTGTAAGTACCCAAAAACTTATATTTTTTTGGATCGAAAACTTTAAAGCGCGTTTTCTCGAGTTTTCATTTTTACGATTTTTAGAAAACGGTGTCGGTGATAGCAAAAAGAATATACGTCCGATCGAAAAAAATCAATGTGCTCTAGCTTCAGTATTAAATTATCTTCTATTTGATCTAAAAAAGTTGGACAAAAATATTATTTAAACTACTTTTTTTGCAACTTAAAGTGGATTTTTTTCTTCAAAAAAGTGAATTTTTTTTCAAACTTCGAAAAAATGTGGAATTTGACAACTTCTTCGGTATTTTTTGAGTTCATATAGAAAAGAAACTTATAAAAATTAAAAAAAAATTTGTCTCGACTGTTTCAGACGCACCGCACGACCTCCATCACCGGCACCAATTAGAAAGTGCAGACTCCAGGCGCTCCGGCAAAATGGTCATAACTTGAAGAAATTTTAATATTTTTTAATAACAAAAATTGTTTTTTAAAGCTAAAATATAGTACATTATGTTCTCAAAATTTCGTTTACCGCAATCATTTCCTTCCCTTTCAAAAAATCGCTGAAAAACCGCTTTTTTTCGGGACCTAAAGCAGACTACCCCCTTAAGCTGATGATTATGCATTTGCACGTTCACAGTGTAAGGTTCACAAGGTACAACAGGATCGAGAGTGGTCGATCCAAGTGAGCCATGCGTATTGCTCACTATGCGTAGAGCTCTGCTACTACGTGTTTTCTGCACTGGCTTCATGCATGCAGAGTTGCATTTTCGTGTGCACGAAGAGCACTTAATTAGCGTGTTAGTATTGCGCAGAGCCTTGTGACAGCTGGCGGAGATCCGTGTGTCCATTGCAAGACAGGCCTATCAGTTGACAGTGACAGTAATAGATCAAACACGTACCTTCTGCTCGTAGCTGTATCCAGTATTAATGAAGGCTGGTTTCCGCGTGCCTCGTGGACAAAAACAATCAAGTACCTGCTGAGATGATGAAAACAGCACTTAAAGAGAAGCTAAAATGGCCAGAGAAACGATCTACAAATAATCAGAGCTCTGTAAAAAATCAAGATCAATATCTGCAGCCGTAGTTCAACTTGAGGCACACACGATAAAATACCACCAAGGACGTCCGATAGTGACAGCGCCCGTCAATTAGCCACAAAGCAGGAGCTGTGGAGAACGCGGGGAGAGAGAAAGAGAGAGAGAGAGAGAGAGAGAGAGAAAACGGCCGAGGCTAGCCAACTGGAGCCGCTATATATATAGATATATCAGCTCGTATGACGGCACGCACGCTTGGCTTGAGATACACGACGCAGCCGGCGCGTGTATATACATGTATATACACTCGTATACATAGGCGCACATTGTAGCTCGCATACAATTAATATGTTCAAATCGCGCGCGCACGTAGGTGGCGCCTAAGATGACACGCGCGCTCACCAGCTAGTCAAAGGTCAATGGTTCAAGGCCGGCTGTTAAGCAAGGCCTCTGATTGGCCGTGACCTTCCTCAACAGCGGTATTAAAGACTACGCTGATAAAATCACAGCAATTAATAAAATGAAGATATCTCTCTCTCTCTCTCTCTGTAAGCTCTACTGCTTTCTACTCGTGTCTACTGCGGCTCCTATTTTGAGGCTGGATTCTGCTGCGTTTTTGTCACGGAACACATATTTTGGTGGCTGATTACACGCGTTGTGCTGCGGATCATTTCTGGAATTGTTATCTGCGATTTTCCTTCAGCGTGGGCATCTTGGTGGATGATTTTGTAGTCATAATCACAGCATTATATTTGGAGGTTAGTGTTAGTAAATGCTCTTTCATACCATGTGTGCGCGCATATATTTCTTCGAGCAGTAGGCACATGTGGGTACCTTAGATCTGTGTGTTTGTGTTGTCGGCTGCAAGTGCCGACTCGCCAATCTTTGGCGGCCGGTGCTACCGATTTTCCTCACCAGAGGGCAGCACACAATGGATCAACTAACCTGAGCCATCTGCCAAGTTGATCCGCGTAACTCAAATGCACTTCTGAAGTGTACTACGTGTACACGCAAATGTCACACTGCATGTATGAAGACAATATCAAAAACACGCATTAGTGTCTTGCATAAGTGCCCTCACTGTGAAAAAGTCGGTATCAATTATACAAGGCAGCAGATTAGATCGCACACTAGTACGGAATAGAGAGAGAAAAATAAAAACAAGGCGGACAATAACATCAAGCCCATCGATACATCAACTATTTAATCACAGCAGACGTTAAATAACACAGAGGCTGCCCCCAACACGTCGCGCAGCTCACCGAAATACATCCACCTCCAGTTGGACTGTCTATCTCTAGTGCCAACTCCAGTGAAGGAGTGGAGCGGGAGCGTCTCGCGCTCGAACCGTCCAGACTACGCGGAAGCTAGATTCAATCGGCTCACATGCTCACACCAGCAGCTGTACATCGAGTTGCAGGTGTGACGGCGATAAATGTCCATAGAAAGTCAATGAGCGAAGAATTTCTACAAACATCTACACCCACTAAAGACGGCGCGGAATTTTCCGGGGCTAGTTCTGCGCTACTAGATGCAAGTGCAGCTCAAAGATGTACAATTTCATCGTCTACGGCTGATCATTTAGATAATCAAGCGGAATATCTTCGTAACATAGTACGTAATCTAGAGACTCTCATAGCGAATAAGCTTGATGTTATTCTTTCTTCGGCGTCTGCCATACCAGCAATGGAACAGTCGATTAAAGATTTAACAAAAGAGGTTACATAGCTTGAAAGTCATATTGTCGTGCAAACCGAAGAGTTGGAAAGGTTGCACAATGATCGTTTACTACTATTGCAGGAAAATATGGTTTTATCAACCATGGTCGATAAAACTATCACTAATAGTACTATTGTTAACGACAACAATAATAATATTAATAATAATAATGTTAGTAGATTAAATTATTTTATTAATGCTAATCCCATCGGTGATGCCGATGAAATTAGTAGCGACACCGATAACGGAGCTGCAGTTAGCTGCGGCAATACAGCCGAGCGTAATACGCGGGCTAGTGATTCGCCTGGGGGTACTGCGGGTAAGAATGGCCATTTAATTATTTCAAGTTTGTGTGATTGCGAGGACCAAAATAAATGTATTAACATTGCGTATGCCATTCTGGCCACGGTTCTTCCATCGATAAAATGAGAAAATGTTGTACACACCCGCCTATTACGCTTACCCAAATCGACTCATCAAAACACTAACACTAACAATACCATCACCGGTAACATAAGATGTCGTTCTCCGTGGGTAATAGGTATCTCTAGTAAAACACTGACTAATGATATAATGCGCGCTAAAAGAGACTTTACAAGTTTCAATACTAAAGACATCGACATGTCGCTGCTTGACCGGGAAACTGCAGACTGCCTGTGTCAAGAAAATATTTTTATAAATGAACTCCTCGATAGAGACACCTTCACAAAATTTGGTATAGAAGCGAGACGGTGCCAAGTCACATTCCTTTTCAACAGCAGCCGATTTGCAAGCAATCTTGTCAATATATGAAAAAGATGCGTCTAAAAATGTAACTCAAAATCAGAATCAGGTACAAACTTGCGACAAAGTTACAAGCGAAGAACCGGCGCAAGAATGACTAAATTCGCGCAGGGCTAAAGAGAAGAATTGCAGGGATAGAGAGCAGGTTTTTTGAATGTGACCTTGTTACAGGGACACATTGGACAGATCCGACAATATCTTTATGCTCGTCCGTCTTACCGCCTCTTTGGGATTGCTGAGTCGCATATTGACCCTGATGTAAATCATATTAACTGTGTGTCTACTTAATTATTTCCCGATTTTCCCATTACATAATTTCGCGAATTTCAGCATAAGTTTCCACCTAGCGTCATGTCAATCGGAAACCTCCTCGAGCAAAAATGAGTCGTCAACGACCGAAGCAGAAGCGGCTATAGGCTGCCGCCACTTTTATTAAATATTGCCTATATCTCTCGGACGATAGTTAATTAATTAATAATAATTACCATCGTCACAAAGGAGAGCACACACCCTCCGGGAATGTTAGTCAGAGTTTGAGAGGTGGTTTCGGGTACCCGTAAATGAAGCCTGGCACCCGTAATTGATTCTAAGGCGCCCTTGTTGTCGAGATATGAGATAATATACACGAAATATTCATTATTTTAATGAAAAATGGTACCTCTTCTTCTGACAATAACTCTACAAGTTTTTATTAGAGATAAATGACCCAAAAGACGATAAATGTAGGCGGAAAGAGCTTAATTTTCAGCTGTGATACGTATAAAAATATCAGTCTGATCAAAAGTTATAAACAATTGAAGATGGTGACTGAAAATGCATGGAATATCAACGAATTTCAATGAGTTAAATTTCTTGGAATATTCACGCAATTTAAGTAACCCTCTTCAATTGTAAATAACTTTTAATCAGATTAATGTTTTTATACGTAACAGAGCTTAAATAAAAGATCTTTTCGGTTACTTTTTATCATCTCTTGGGTCATTTATTCATAATTTAAAATTGTAAAGTTATGGTTAGAAGAGGGACACTTTTCCATTAAAATAACAAATATTTCGAGACAATTTACCTCATATCTCGACAGCATGGCACCATTAGAATTAATTACGGGTGCCAAGCTTCATTGTCGGGTACCAGAAACCACCTTCAAAAGTGTATCTGAAATTCGTTTCCCGGAGGGTATGTACTCTCCTTGTTAGTCGAGTCTCTCGTGCTCCCCCATTTAGACTATGCATGTGTGGCTTATCATGACCTTGATCAGCTACAGCGCGCCTTAAATGCCTGCGTTCACTTCGTTTTCGGCTGCATCCACAGACAAGGTCATTTCACCCCGCATAGACTGTCTCTTGGATGGCTCGCTATGAAATCGAGGCGTGACTACTTCTTTGGCGTCTTAGCATTTTATTTTTTGTTTTTTTTTTTGTTTTTTATGTTTATAACAATGTACTTGAAATACCGCTACATGTACCACTTTTGTACCGGATGGGGAGATATATCTCTCTCTCTCTCTCTCTCTCTCTCTCTCTCTCTCTCTCTCTCTCTCTCCCTCTCTTAGTAACACGGCGCAGGATCATACGATATTAGCAGGAGAATTTATTAGTAACTGGACTTCTACGTGGACTCCGTTAAATATTATTCGTAATTTCTTTACGATCTGTAACCTTGAACCTGTTTCATACCAACTCACACAGCACGTGGGTTCCTCTCATGGTACTAGAGACTATATCTACGTTAGTGATGCTACAAAAGCAACCTCGTTCAACCAACAGTATTGCCCAATTATTACTGAGCACGACACTTGGTTTGATGCTCTGCCGTTCAGTGTTCCACATCATATAACACGATTAGTCACCGCGATCTGGCAAACATTGATTGGAATCACATTGTAGATCTCTTGAATATTGATGAAAAGGTGCACTTTTTCACCACTGCTATAGTGAACCTCTATGATGCACACCCGGCCTATCGTACGTTCTGTCCAAAGAAAAAGTCAACGTCGTGATTTAACGCGGATCTGAAGAAACTCATTAACGCGCGGAATGAAGCTTGGTCTGCTTTGAAACGTTATGGTCGAGCTTATGACCATACTATTTATAAGCGCCTACGAAATCGAGTTAAGACGGCAACACGCAATGCTATTTCGGAGTATTATAAAAACAAATTTTTTTGTTCCTCAAACTCAACAGATATGTAGAAGTGCCTTGATGAATTAGGCCTAGGATCCAGCTCGAAAGCTTCTTTCTCTCTGCCCGCGGACGTGAATGTTCTTAATAAGTAGTTTGCAGGCGCTGATGGGCCTACAACGCTAAGCGATCTACGTCCGACTGCACGTATTAGTCCGGAAAATCTTTTTTTATTGGCTTAAATCTTGCCAAAACAATCCTAGAATCAAAATCTACAACTCCCAAGTACCGATTTAAACTCAAAATTTTTTTACATCAATTTTCCAAACAGCTTTAATGCTCCAAAATCACAATTTTCGCTTATATTAGCGATGCTCGCTTTTTTGAATTTCGCGGCTTTGGAAATTAGTAGAAGTTACCTACGATCGATATCGTGTTTTAAATTTGAATTATAGAGGTCGCTACATGACATTACGACGGTTACAGCGTCTTTACAGCACGTGTTTACTCACACTTGCCCTGTGTTTAGTCGAGCAGCCGTTCTCGTTGTTTACGTTGTTATTTTGAGTTTTGCTTTACTTTTTAACTGTGAATTATATTTACAAGTACTTAATTATGAGTGAAAAGGTGTACTGTGGCCGCAAAGGCAGTAAAACAAGAAGTACAAGTACAAAACGGAGTAAAATTAGTAATCGACGCCCGCCTAACCGCCATTCGTTCGAAGGCGATTCGGAGCACGTTAGTACCTCGGCTAATAAATTGAAAACTACTGATTTAGACCGAGACCGCGATGTTGATAGTGTTTCGGCTACTGTATCATCAATTTTTTCGCTGTATTTACTGCTCTATCTGAATTAGTAGTATGCAAAAAATGTAATGGTGACGTGCGGTTTTTAGAGTCGACCAAGCGTGGACTAGGCTTCAAAATTATTGTGTCTTGTTCGAACTGTGGTGATGCTGATATTAACAGCTGTCCTGTAATAAATGGTCGTGCTTATGAGATCAACTGCCGTATTATTTTAGCTATGCGCATCATAGGCATAGGCATCAACGGTATAAAAAAGTTCTGCTCTATGATGGATCTTGCAAAGCCTGTTTTTCAAACAACTTACAGTAAGATCATATCTAATATAGTCACTGCTACTTCATCTGTTCGAATTATATCTATGAAAAAATCAGCGATTAAAGAAAAAGAAATTTCTATCGAACGAGGTGAAAAAGAAGGTCTCACGGTGTCAGGCGACGGATCTTGGCGAAAGAGAGGGTTTACGTCTTTGTTCGGATTGGTGACTTTGATTGGTTGGTACACTGGCAAGGTATTGGATGTGTGTGTAAAATCTAAGTACTGTAAAGTGTGTGAATATTGGCAAAAAAAAGAAGGTACTGCTGAATACGAAGAGGTATACCCTTCACACAAACAGAACTGTGATGCCAACCATGAAGGTAGTGCCGGGAAAATGGAGATCGACGCAGTTATAGAAATGTTCAAACGGTCAGAAAAACTTCATAATATCAAATATTTGAAATATATCGGCGACGGCGATTCAAAAACATATAAAGGTATAGTCTACTCAAAACCTTATAAAGATTTCATCGTCGAAAAAAGAGAATGTGTCGGACACGTTCAGAAGCGCATGGGAACGCGTCTGCGCAATTTTAAAAAAACAACGAAAGGTCTTGGCGGACGAGGAAAGTTGACCGGAAAGTTAATTGATGAACTTTCTATTTATTACGGACTTGCTATTAGGAGAAACTACGATTTAGTCGAAAAAATGCGGAATGCAATTTGGGCAACGTTACTTCATAAAATGTCGACGAAGGAGAATACACAGCACGAGAAGTGTCCCGTCGGAGTAGACTCTTGGTGTTCTTGGCAGCGCAGTACAGCGCTTGGTACACTTGCAACGTACGAGCACAAGAGTCCAATGCATGAGGATGTTTTTAACGCAATAAAACCCATTTATAATGAACTCAGCTCTGACAACCTTCTGTCACGCTGTTTGAGTGCGTATACTCAGAACAATAACGAATCGTTTAATGCTGTAGTGTGGTCAATTGCTCCAAAGACGGTGTCAAGCGGTCAGACTATAGTTGACATTGCGACTGACGTAGCCGTTATTATCTTCAATGACGGCTTCTCGGGTCTGTTTGCCGTTTACGATGCTCTTGGGTTGGCTGTTGGACCAAACATGTACGAGTTTTGCGTGGAAACGGACGCCAATCGCATCAAAACCGCTGAGCATCGTATGTCCGATATCACGAAAGAGGCCAGGCGTAGCATTACATCAGGCAAAAAAAAGAAGAAGAGGAAATGAAGGCCTTGGAAGGGCAATTATATGGTGCAGGAATAGCAGACTGAAGGTAAAAAAATTATTATGGACTATATTTTTGCGATTCTTAAGATTTATAGCATTTTTAAACTTCAAACGCGTTTTTCTCGAAACCATGTTTTCAAAATCGGCATGCAGTAGAACTCAAAAAGTTTACATCCGATTGACTTAAAATTTAACAGTAGCTTCATTGTTTGATTATCTAGTGAAGTACACACGATTTTAGCGATTAATTAACAAGAAAAAAAGTTATAAACAATTTAAGTCGATTTTTTTCGTCGAAAACACGATTTTTTGTTAAAACAATCGCCATTTTGTGAACAAAAAATATAATCATGTGTACTTCACTAGCAAAACTCATGTAGATGATAGAAAATTTTTTTTTTTTGTTATAGGTGGAGTTGCGCGAGACTTGTACTGCACGCCGCGGAAGACCTTTTTGAAAAAGCGGTTCACGGTAATCATTGCACAGCCGCCATTTTGTAAAAAAAATATCAATAAAAAATTTTTTTCTCTTCTTCAAGAGTTGCTTAATCCAATGTTATATTATTTGTATACCTTTTATCTCATATGTCCTTTAAAAAAAAGAATTAACAAAGCCTTGTTTTTTAGAGCATAAGGGGGATATAACCCCTTAAATGACCAGAGTATTGAGTATTGCGAAACAGTCAAAATTTTGGGTGTTACGTTAGATATCACTCTTTCCTGGCTCCAGCAAACTACTCTTATTCCGAAAATATGTATTGCTACCCTGTCCCACCACGGTAATCTTTGGTATTTCCATATCTAGACTACTGCGCAGCGCTGTTCTTAGATCTATCAGCTGAATATTGAATCCATCTTCCGTAAGTTGAAGTGACGTCACCTGTAGCCGCTCTGCCATATCATAATATATACTTATAGTTTCTCACTCTCAGGAGTGATTCTTTTATAATGGAAAAGGATCCTCTACTAGGCTCGCATATTGACGCCAAAAAACCACACCTTGCTGTGTTTTTTATTTGAGCGTGGAGGAATTTCCGCTAAAGAGTGTGAAACATAACCTAAAAATACCACCACTATATAAGGTGCAGGAGAACGCTGCTTTTCCTGAAGAGGAAAAGAAGAGAAAAAACAAGTCATTATAGAGGTTAGAGTATTTCTCTCTCTCTCTCTCTCTCTCTCTCTCTCTCTCGCCCCCTAACGGATGGTACTCGGCAGTTGGTAGCGCATTATCCCCTGCTGCAGCAGGTAGCACAGCTCGAATATACAAATATTTTTATAATTCTGAGCGAAACAAAGCGCGCGATAATTTGAAAATTTGAAAATTCAAATTTTAAAATAGTTTTAAAATAATGCAACATTTACGAAAAATGTAAATTGTTGAATTTTTTCAAAGACTCTACATGTGCAATTATTATTGCATTTCATGTGATACGCAGCATTATCTAATTCAGTTTAACAAGTTCTGGTTTTATTTAGAATTTTAATAGCATTATATTACTTTATTTATTTATCTTTTTAAATATGGCCAGAAGTGCAAAAAATTACAAAGACTAATTCAATTATGCGTAGATGTAAGGACTACAATAAACCGTATCACAATTAGTGACATGTCTGGACGCCAGTAAGCGGAAATAAATATAGACGTCTAAATTAGAAAAATCGAATAGTCCAGATAATTTGAGTAACACCGGGAGCAGTGAGTCAAACGGAAAAAATGATAATAAAATAATTCTATATTCTGAAAGTGCAGATGAGTCCCTCAAGGACAGTAATGAATTAACGGATAAACATAATTCCACATCAACGCCATTTGTTCCGTCTATCAAGACCGTTGCAGATAAAATAAAAATATATTGAGACTAACTGCAACTTAGATCTAAACGCTATCCGCTGTTATACGGTACCTTCATCGATGCTTAATTTATTTGCCAATCGATTTGATTTGCTTGAAGCAGCAGTAGGTGATCTTAAGTCGCTTCTTGTGGGGAAAATTGATGTTATCGGAACAGTCTCAACTCCCGTCCCAACAACAGAGAGCCTGATTGATGGTCTGGCTGTTAAGTTTCCGTCACTTAAGGAGAAAAATGCTGCGCAGTCTTCTAAGCTGGAAGAGCCACACAATGATTAACTTATGCTGCTTCAAGAAAACAGAGTTCTTAAAGATCAAATTAACTCCTTACTCCCTAAAATCTCAACATTGGTCGAGAGTACTGAGCATCAGCGCGACGAGGGTGGTCAAAAATGCGTCAACACCGACGACTCTCAAATATTTGTGTCACTCAAAGACAAATCTGCCCAGTTTTGAGACGCTAATAATAATATCAATAATAGTAATTATAATAGTAGTAATAAGAATAGTCATAGTTGTAAGGATAGTCGTAGTAGTAAGGCTAGTTCTTATAATGTGAAAGTAAAAAATATAAATAATAACCGTACTATTGTCGCCCGTGCGGATGTACATGCTGCCCCGTCTGGTCTCACCCCGCTGGTCGAACCACTTCTTGACGGGTTTCGAATGCAACACTATCGGCGTCAAACCAGAGACCGCCGCCACATATTAGATGACCCCCTATTCGGAATAAGTATTGTTCTCCCATGAATAGGACAAATTTTGGAGATGGCTCGGAAGAATTAATTATTTCTAATATCATTGACGGTATTGATAAACAACGTTCGGACGTAACCCACGCTGTCCTCTCCACATTTGTCCCGTCGATTAAGAGAGATGACATTGTGTTTATACGCTTACTCCGATCAGACGGGAAAATCCCAGCTACACCATCGGCAAACACCCATAGTAGGGGCCGCAATCCGTGGGTTGTCCGGCTTTCTAGCAGCAGTATAGTAAGAAACGTGATGTTCTCTTAGCATAGACGTACGAGATTTAGTGAAGGAGACGTTGGCTTCTCGGGACTTGATCAGAAAACGGTTGATAACGTGAGTAGTGGGAAAAGTTCTATTAATGAATTTTTCAGTAACGAGTTTGCTCAGTTCAAAAGTTTAAAGACAGTTACTGATAGACTGCATTTTAAATATTTTTGGCATAGATCCGAGATGGCGAAACATCGCACTTAGTATATACTGCGGCTTACCTGCAAGCGATCGCAGTGTCTTTCAGAGCTGTTAAAATTGACCCTATCCCGATTGATAAGGCTAACGAACAAAAAAATAATAAAATAACTGCTTTGAGTTCGTCAGATGATATTGCTATTGATGTAGAAGTAACATTTAGATGTAACAGTAGATTAACTAGATGGTCTACGAGTGAAAGAGGCACAATCTGATGCAATTAGAGTAGGCTTTCTAAATGCAAACTCGCTAAAGAAACACATAACTCCTTTTAGCCAATTCCTACTTGCTCATCCCTTCTATCATCTCTTCGGCATTGCTGAGTCGCGTCTCGTGCTAAGTATCGGGGGTGATTACGTTCAGATCGATGGTTATTCCATCATCAGACAGGACAGGAATAAGAAAGGTGGTGGGGTTCTCCTGTATATCCACAATTCATGCAAAGCTACAGTATTATGTTCCTCCTTAATAGTGCAGGACGAGGGTAATCCGCTCGTTCCCGAATACTTAAGGTGTAGTATGCAACAGGAATCCTTGCCACCCGTATTTGTTGCGGTTATATATAGAGCACCTGATGCTGAACTTAGAAACTCCGACCTTGCCGATGTTCTTGAATGTGATTCAGCAGGTTTTAAACATCGCATTATTATGGGTGATCTGAACGCAAACATGCTATCAACATCAGCGAAATCAGATTTTATCTGGCAGCTAGCATGTAGCCTTAACATGAAACTAGTTAATCATACGTTATACTTGACTCGACCAATTTGGTGGCGACCTTTCCAGATCGACATAACATCATTGACGTTACTATTGACCTCCCAACAACTAAGACTCCGATCATAGGTAACTTCTCGTACCGTAATTTCAAGGCAATAAAGCAGGAAGAGCTTCTGTCTCTCCTACAAGACTACGATTGGGCGTCCATTAATTGTTCGGATGCGGACGTGGACACTCGTTTAGAACATCTGGGCGTAAATATCATGAAGGCGTTAGATCAAGTAGCTCCAGTTAAAGAATTTCGGCTGAACAAAAAGGTACAACCACCGTGGGTTGATTCAGAACTTAAGGAGTTATATAACAAGCGTGATGTCTTGCGCCGTCGGTTTCTCCGCACGAGGAATCAAGAAATCTGTCATGAATGTCAGGCTCTAGCGACTCTAGCGGAGGATCGGACAATGGAAGCACGAAAAAACTTCATTCAAAGTAAGATTTTTGAGGCCCTTGAAAGCGGGAAGGACATCTGGAGAGAGCTTAGGAGTCTTGGACTCTTACGGAGAGCTCGGGAGGAACTCCATGGTTTCTCTCCGGGTGAACTTAATTCACATCCATCCATTTCTGGTAGAGAGTGCAAGTACGATTTCAGAGATATAATGTCATCAGCTAGTGATGAAGGTTTTACTTTTAGTAAGATAACTTATTCGGATGTGGTCCTAGCCGTCGCGGATTTTAAAACTGTAAAAAGTTATTAACATAGGTCAGCTCACGTATCTTGCAGCCCTTTAAAAAAATAACGAGGCTCGGACCTCTAGTAGGGCTGATTCTAGAGAGCTCACAAATCCATCGTCGCGTACTGATACAGGGTTGAAATCTTTTCAATCTCAAAGTGCGCGCCTATGGAATACGATTCCTTGACGTATTAAGCATTTTCCCTCACTAGGCAGATTTAAAGCGGCAATTCGCAACTATTTGCTATGTAAGTCCAGGGACATGGACCATGTATATATAATTTAGAACGACGCTAATCATACGAATGATGACTATAATAAAAATTGAAGTTTGATAGTCACAAAAAAAATGTATTATCCGTAATGATAAGAATATGTGATAACTGTAATGACGCGATTGATGTACGACAGATATAATATTGTGCAATATATGTAAGTTAATGACGAGCAATGACGAGCTGTGATATGATTGACTGTACTAATCTAATCTAATCTAATTAAGTCTCAAATTACACCGCTGTAAGAATGCTACACTACGTTTCGCGACGGAGACAAGGAAATACGAGCATATCATACCCGTCCACGCTGCGACCGACATTCTACCGTATAGCGCTCGCCATGACTTCCTATGTATAAGTGTACTAGCCAATGTACTGCGTTATGCGGAACCGCGTTCCATTTTTACGAAGCTAGAATTCTGACCGACTGATAAAGTTGGCTCTAAACGTTGTTCGTTCCTCGACTTAGTTGTTGAGTACACGCGTACGTTATTGCGCCCGCAAAATTTATTAATGGTGCCTCGCGCCTCTGGAATAATGGTACACACTACCATTCGTTCGCTGTACTTCCGACCAATTTTTAAAGAAAAGCTTTGTAAGCGTATGTTAGATACAACGTTCAGAGCGACTTCCTCCTAAACGCGTCCGCAGAATACTCTGCACAGTATGTATTTTGCGGCGCGCAATTCAGCACCTTTATGCTTTAGCTTAAGACAGCTTTACGTTCTATTATTTTAAGACTAGGTTATGATGTACATACTTTATTTTTACCTTTAACTCATTTTTTATTTATATATTTACACCGGATATTTTTATTTACATATATATATTTATATATATTTTTTTATTACATTTGTATATTTATTTTAGTTCAAAGTAACGAGCGTTTTTGGTGTCAACGGGGCTACGTCCCTACGCAGTGCTTAGCTGTCTTCGTAACCGTCGTTGTAGATGTACTTGGCTTGCACTAAGAGGGCCTGGATTCCTTAGTCTGAAATAAACACAATCAATCTCTTGACTTTGTATATTTCTCCTACTTATATTAACTGCGAGTATACACCTCTCGCAACCACCTAGCGGTGGTGTATGGAACTATCCTGTATCGATAAATACTCTAACGATCACTAAAGTAGATTTTCCAAAATTTTTCATTATGAGGGAAGGAGTTAAGAATTCGTTTTCTGTTTGTAACTTGTCAAAAAAAAAGGTTCCAGGTAAAATGAATGAAATAAAAGAACAAAAAAAAATTTGAGGTTAGGTTTCATTTTTCACATTTATAACAATTAGGTAATTTGAATTTCCCGATATTTCTTTCGCTATGGTGTTGGTAATTAGAAATACAAAATTAACATTTGAATTTCCCGCCCAGAGTATTCGATAAGACAGATCGTTAGGTTATTGATTATTGGTAATACAGATTTCTGGGTTATCGTGCGTGGGCAACATTGTGTTGCCGACCCGGTCTGCATCTCAACGACTGTCGGTAAGGTAGATTCCTCGGTATTCGTATGCGGGTCAAGTAGAGTTAGTCGGTGTGATAGATTCCTGGATGAGCCCATACATGAATCCAAGTGCCCTCAAACTCTCGGAGTATACCTCTCGGAGTATACCTCGGAGTTTTTCGTGTTTTATAGCCTTAAGGTTTCAAACACGATTCAAATAAAATCATTATTAAATACGTTTTTGTAAAAATCATTTAATTAACTTTAACTAATCAAGCGAGCGTACGCGAGCGAGTATTTTAGATAGCAAATTATTAACGTGCAAAATGTATGCATTTTTACAGGTGTCAAAAGTGACTTGTCCATTTAAGGCTAGAGTACACTTGAAAGGGTCAAAAAATCAACTTTCTTTTTCCTTGAAAAAAATGTTCCTTGAAACTCACTTTATACGTTAAAAAGCTCCAAATAGCATTTTAAAGTATCCTATAAGTTTTTCGAATATTTTTATAGTATTTAATTACATTGGCTTATAAATGCAATTTGCAATCTTTGAAGTCGTTTTTCTTAGCATTTCATTTTTGTCCTTAAAAATACTGCTTGCGCAAATGCGATCGGTGAAATGATTTGAATTTTGTTTATATTATAAACACATTGTCAAAGCGATTTTTCATATAACCCTCGTATATTAATTTTACTCATATAAATCAAAAAGTAATACATAATTATATATTATAAGTTTGTGAGGAAAATGTCTATACGAGGGTTACATGAAAAATTGGTCTGACAATATGTTTATAATGTAAAAAACGATAATCCTGTGAAGTTTCAAATTATTTCACAGCGTACATTTGCGCGAGGCGCATTTTTAAAGCCAGAAATGAAGTGCTGAGAAAAACGACTATAAAGAATGCAAATTGCATGAAAGACAATGTAATTAAATACTATAAAAATATTAAAAAAACTTATAAGCTGCTTTCAAAAAGAATTTGAAGATCTCTAACGTATAAAGTAAGCTTCTTCGAATAGTCTTTTCAAGAAAAAAACAACTTGATTTTTTTTACCCCTTTTTTTACCCGAGTAAGAATGATAGTCAGTATAAGTGAAAGTGATGTTGAAAGGGAGTGGGAATATGAGAGTACAAGAGATTGAATGAGTAAGAATAAAAAAATAACGTATAAGACAGTAAAAGTGATAGACAGAATAAGAGAGTTAGAGAGTGAGTAAGTGAGAGAGTAAGTGAGAAAATGATAGAGTGACAAAGTTCAAAAGTGACTGCAAGAGAGAAAAAGAGAGTTATAGAGAGTAATATATAAAATGAGTGTGATAAAATTAGTTATTTTGTTCTTATATATACATATACCAACCGTGATGCTACGGACCCCACTATCCACGCACTATACTAATCAAACAATTTAAAAAAAAAATTAAAATTTTTTAAAAACAATTGGTTGGAATTACGAAAAAAATATTAAAAAAAGTTAACGAAAAAATGCTTTACTTAATTTTTACGACTAATTTGTCAAAAAGAGTCAAATAACTGTATAAAAATTCTTTGTTTATCATGACACCTAGAATCATGTGAGGAGCGAAGTTCCTATGTTATTGAAAATAGTGATTTATTCTGACGTGTAGAATCAAGATTTTGAGGTCTTACAATGGAAAAATTAAAGATGCTACTAAGTACTTATAGTATAAAAGTTTCAGAATGATTGCTTTTAAACATAAATATTTCCCGGACACGTAAAAATAATTTTTTTTAGTCCAACCCAGGTCTATCCCCTTAAGTTGATGCAAAACCCACCCATAATCGATAATTACGATGACCCACTTTTTCCACTTTAATTTCAGTATTAATTAAATATTTCTAAGGAAAGTTGTTGTCCCAATAAAATCAACATCTTATCAGATATATTTTGTCATAATTGAAAATTAAATGAGAAAAGTAGTTCTCTGTATTTACTGTTAACAGGGGATTTTATCATCACCTTTATTAGCGTCGAGACATCCGAAAAGACTTTTTCATATTTGTATGTAATTTTAAATCCTCTTAATGTTGATCAATTGGTTTAAAACTTTATATATATATATATATATATATATATATATATATATATATATATATATATATATATATATATATATATATATAAGGGTTTTTGGGTCGTTCTTTACGATTTCCCAATTTAAAGTATGTAAAAACAAAAGAGAACTTTCAAAATGGCAAATTTTTCAAAACTACTTTAAAAAAATGTTTTTATTGTGAAAATTCTATTCTGCAAAGAAATACTCGTTATTTCTTATTGAAAATCAACTATGTTGGGCAGTTTTGGTTGTACTTCAACGGTAAATGAAACTAAAGGGTCAAATACAAAATGACGATGTTACATTTGTAGCTGACATTTCCAAAATCTGACAAATTATGCAGTTTAAAGGGAAATGTTTCCCAAATGTATAGAATATATCAAGAACTTCTGAAATTTCCTACCCCGTAGTTTTTCAGGTCGCTGATTAGGAATCCGATGTCAGAAATTCATAATTCAAAATGTCCGATCCAATATGGAGGCCAAAAAAGTTAATAAATTACTGTTTTTGGTGAAAATCGGTATTGGCAGCCGTAATTAATCGGATTTTTAAATTCTAAATTTTTAAATTCTGAATTTTTAAATTCTGAATTATTAAATTCTGAATTATTAAATTCTGAATTTTTAAATTCTGAATTTTTAAATTCTGAATTTTTAAATTCTGAATTTTTAAATTCTGAATTTTTAAATTCTGAATTTTTAAATTCTGAATTTTTAAATTCTGACATGGAATTCGTTGTCAGCGGCCCTAAAGAAACGGAACCTAAAAAACTACGAGGTACGAGATTTTAGAAGTACTTGCTAGAATTTACCCATTTACTAAATTTTTCTATTTAAACTACATAATTATTCAGATTATTGAAATTTCAGCTGCAAATTTAACATTACCAACTTGTATTTGACTGTACAGTCCATTTTAACTATAAGGGGGCAGGCCTGGGTTAAATCCCAAAAAGACTTATTTTTATGAGTCCAGAAGACTTTTTATGTTTAAAATCAATCATGCCGAAAATGTGTATGCTATCAAAACACAATAATATCTTAAATTTTACCTTTGTAAAACCTCAAGATCTTGATCCTACATATCACAATAAATTATTATTTTCAATGCTATATTTATTAAAGGAACTTTGTTCTTCACACCCCTAGTAGAAAATTATCTAGTTTTATCGAGGCCCTCGGTTATTCCCATGGCAAACTAGATAGATCTACATAGTTCTAGATTAAGTTTCTACCAGGGACGATTCTAGGTGATATGATGAACGAAATTTTTTTTGTCGTCGGTTAGTCGACTTATTTTGACATGCATCACAAAAAGAGCAGCACCCGTTTTCGTTAAAATTTTGTTACTATTTATTTTTAGACATCCATATGATTTTCTAAAAAATTATTTTTAATATTTTAAAAAAAAATTGATTGGATTGACGAAAAAGAATAATACAAAAAAATTTAACGAAAACGTGCTTCACTCATTTTGTAATACATGTCAAAAGGAGTCGGATAACCATGGGAAAAAAAATTGAATCCATCATGTAACCTAGAATCGTGTGAGGAATAAAGTTACTTAAACAATATGGTATTGAAAATAGTGATTTATTATGACGTGTAGGATCAAGATTTTGAGATTTTACAACGGTAAAATTTAAGATATTATTAAGTATTGATAGCATAAAAATTTTCAGAATGATTGCTTTTAAACATAAAAAGTTTTCTGGACACGTAAAAATAATTTTTTTTAGTTTAACCCAGACCTGCCCTCTTAAAGTACAACCATAACCACCCTACATAATTGAAGTCCAATAAGAATTAACGAGTATTTCCTTACAAAATCGAATTTTCAAAAACAGAAAACATTTTTTTTCTAAAAAAATTGGTCTTGATAATCCGACATTTTGAATGTTCTCTTTTGTTTTTACATAACTTAAGTGTATGACCACACAAACCCTTACACACAAAGTTTTAAATAAATTGATCAACAATACGTCAATCAAAAATACACACAAAATGAAAGAGTAATTTCGGATGCCTCGGCACTAATGGGTTAGGTTACCGGTGTATAGTTCAGTTAGTATTTCATAGAATTGATTTTCGTAATATTAGCGGCAGTACCTTGTTTTATTGTTTTCAACAGTTGATTAGCAAGATCGAGTTCTTCGCCTAATTTATCAATTTGATTTTGTTTATCAATAATTTCTTGATCATGATCCATTATAATCTGATTATGTTTTGACTCTAATATTCCATATTGTTCAGTAGCGTGTTCTAACAAGCCCTGCAATTCTTTCACTGCATTAGTATATTCATCGGCTTTTGCATTTGCTTCATCAGCCATTCCTTTATATAGATCTGCTAATCTAGTTTGCGCTGTAACTTCTTCTTGATAAGATGCATGCATTGTCAATTCTTGATTTCTCTGATCTTCCAATTTTTGAGCTAACTCTTCAGAGCGACGCTGAAGTATAGAATTAGCTTCACGAATTTGAGCTACTGATTCATTTGTAATTTTTAATTCTTCTTCACAATGGTTTAATCGAGTTTGAGTGATAAGTGAACGTGAAGATGCTTCTGACCGTGTACTCTGTAATTCAGTTGTTCTTTTTGTCAACTCCTCTTCAAGACCAGACATTTGTTGAGACAAGAGAGCTCGTTCTTGCTCCAAACGCTTTTCTCTGCAAAATATATTCGTGATTTAAATACATTGTTTAGCATAATTTATATACAAACTATTTTTAATACAAACTTATAATCTAATGACAGTTCCCGACTTCGCACTTCCTCTACTTCAGCAAATGCTTGACACTTAGCAGCAACTGCAGTTTGTAATTGTGAACCAAGAAGATTAAGTTCTGTTCGTAAACGTGTCAATTCCGAACCTCTACGCTCAACTTGTGAATGCAATGAATTATTTTCATCACTCAATTCATCTTTATGTTTTCTTAGTTCAGCATTTTCATCTTCTAATCTATAAAATAGAATGATTTAAATTATTTTTGATGAGTTATTTTATCAACAATTAATATATTAATCATCCTTTGACAACCCGGGTTGTTTAAGTCATATAGCTTTTTTCATTTTCAAATTTTTCAAAGTTACAAAACATTGAGGTGCGTTCTTCCATTTTATAAAAAAAATTTCAAGGTAGTAATGCCATGCTCGACAATTGACGCAAGTTCTCGACCACGTATTTTTGACTAGAAGCGCAAAATATTTGGACTTGTGCTGACAACGACTAAAGTTGTCGACGGCTTTAGTCAAAAGATAGAAAATTTGTTATTTTGTATTTTTCATTATATTTTGGATATTGATATGTATAATATGCTTCTATTTTATCATTAGATAATAATTTAAAGTATCAAGGGAGAAACGCGAATCAAATTCAGTATTTTTGCGTTATAAGCCAGGTCTTTTTGGTGGTTTTCTACTAAAAAAATATCGAAATTATTTTTATTGCATAACGAATTAGCTTAAGGCGAGTCTTTCGCTATTTATAGAATCTAAAACAAAAAAAATACGAGAATTTATAAAGGTCTTACCATATAAATAGTTAAATGTACTTTAACTAAAAAGTTAAAAAGTCTATATCTGTACAAAAAAATTGTTCCAAAAAAATCGTTATGTCACAAGTCTAGAATTTTTAAAAAACAAAAATTGTTTGGCTAACTTTTCATGTTTTATATTCACAAGAATTTGAGAAATTTTAAAAAAATTCAGAGCTTTTTTCTAACTCCGACAAATAGAACCACTTGAATATTTGTATAAAGAATCTTATAGTATTTTGAAAATTATTCGAATCGTTCGTTAGAAGAACGCTTTAATCGATTAAAAGAAGTGCAGAAACCAGTTTTTTTACTATTATTGGAAGAAACAAATGTTTCGTTATGGGAAGAGCGAGAAGTCCGTCAAGGAGCGTAAACATGTTAAATACCGCCATCGAGCACGTTGTTATAACTGCTGCGGTCGCATTGCTGTTTTTGCCGTACATGCACTACCGGACTGACTTCAGCTAAAACAACCGATCTCTCCAGTTGATACGACTGTAATATTCTCTCAGTGTCTACGCACTCACCTTCGACTCGTGCTAGCTCGCCTACATCTCATACTGCACTTACACGGTCAAAAAAGGCCCACTTCTCGCCCTTGGTATACAATATACTAATTTTTAATACGTCTATCAATCCCAACTTACTTATGTAAGTAATATGGAATGTAATTCTTACAATGTGTTTAAACAATTGTTTAATTTTAGAAAATCCATGTTTTTGCATATATTTTAATATTATTTCGATATTTTTATTTTTCAAAATATATATAATCCATATTTTCTCTTCGATGAATATTTAGTATTATAATTTACAATATGAATTTATTTTTTCTTTCTCAAAGAGAAAGCTTCGTGATGGTGAATTTTTTTTGTGTTTTTTTAACGTATAAACATGTTTTATGCCTTGAGGAGTCCGAATAAAATAGTCTTCAAAAATGTCTGTATGTGTACGTGCGTGTGCGTGCGTGCGTGTGTGTGTGTGTGTGTTACTATGTGGCATATCACCATTCGTTCAATATGTGGTAAAACTTTCCCAAAGTTTGCACAGATGTTTGCTATCAATACCCAGTATGCGCTTGTTAGTTTCAGCAAAAATGGTCAAATAATTTCTTTTAGGGCCATTTTTCAAAATTTAATAATTTTCAAATTTGTTTTTTTTTCTAATATCTATCGATGCAGGAATGGTTTCTGGGAAGCGGATTTTGTATACAATAAAGTACTCATAAAGTCCTTCATTTTAGGACCGTAAAAGATTTTATATGAGTCGTTTTTCATCGTTATACTGTGTGACAAAACTCTCTTTTTCAACATTTATTACTCAAAAACTATTCGATAAAAGTCAATGAAATTTTTACTGAATACTTGTTTCATTTACAGGTATATTCCTGTAAACTTGTATGCAATAAGACGGTTTGTTTTTTGAGAAAAATAAATAAAATGTAAATAAAACATTGTTTGGACAACGACAATTCGAGTAATACTTGATGTAATGCCTTGAAAATTTCAGAGAATATTTGTTAGGTGGCAGGTTATTGGCTGAATATTTTTAAGCCAATTAGATGCATAATCTTCTGAGATATTAGAGATTATTCAATTACATCTCTAAGCTTTATTATTGTCCGTTTTTTGTAGATATTAAGTATTATTATATATGAGATTTACTATTTTATACTTTTAGCCAACTTTAAGCATTATATTAAATGAAAAAATCCAAAAATAATGTTATATTAAAAATATTATTAATTTGTGATTTTTTAAAAAGTGGTTTAATAATGACTTAATTTATTTTTGCAATACTGAATCTGTTTAAACCTATAATATAGCATAGAAAAATCATAATTTTTATACTATGTTGATGGTGGAATTTGTAAAATAGTATATGTTAAAAAATCACTTTCTAAAAAGTATCAATTTTTTTTCTTCAACGATAACTGAAGTAAATAGGCTTTATTTGATCTAAAACTTCCTAAACAGATACCTTTTTAATATCTCTTCACCTGTATGTTTGACCAGATCATAAGGTCTTTTATTTTCCAAAATATTTGAGGTTATGTATTTTTTGAAAAATGTATTTGATTTCTAATATCTCATCCATGGCTATGTCGTATTTGAACAAAGGAAGATCCATTTTCCGTTTTTTAATGACGCTTCAAAATCAAAAAGATTCGTCAATTAATTTTTGTTTTATAACGATTTTTCTAATTTACGATGTTTAAAAATCGACAATTTAATTTATGAACATAAGCTTATAATTTCTGCTTTACCAACTTTCGAAAAAAACATGCCATCAAAATTTCTTGTGACATGTGGAATTCTAAACATTATTTTTAGGCACTGTTCGTACTTTTTGCTTTCTCCAAGAGAAAGCTTTGACACGATGATTTTTCGAAAACCAAGATTTTAATAAATTTCGACGTTTTTGAGGTCGTTTAATCACACACGTAGGTTTTTCAAAATGTTTGTGTGTGCGTACGCGCATGCATGCGGTCGTTCGAGCGTGCGTGAGTGTGAGTGTGTGTGTGCGTGCGTGCATGCGTGCGTGCGTGCGTTCGCGTATGTGTGTGTGTGTGTGTGTGCGTGCGTGCGTGCGTGCGTGCGTGCGTGCGTGCGTGTGTGTGTGTGTGTGTGTGTGTGTGTGTGTGTGTGTGCATGCGGTCGTTCGAGCGTGCATGCGTGCGTGCGTGCAAAAATGCATGGCTGCCTGTCGAGTGAGAAGGACTCAAGCGCGAGAGTGCTAACAGCGTAGTGCGCGACGCGAGAGCGACCGTCGTAATAGCTTTCTATCTCTGCTTCGGCCGCGCCCCCCCCCCCCCTGCTCCTTCTATTTCTCGACTTCCCCCCTATGGCCATGCGCGGGAATGAGATGGCCTCTCATGGCCCTTTCGCGCCTTTTCGTGATTTATCCGAGGCTCGTTACATTCCCCTCCAAGACGATGCTTACTCCGGTAAGCAATTTCTGTCATTCGCTAACAACGACGCGAAAACAAACAAGGAGATATGGTCGGGGGGAAATCAAAGGTTATAGCTAACATAATCCTTTTTCTCATACAATATATTCCGGTTTCCCAGTATTCATTTTTCTATGGTTTCCCTTTTCCTTCTGGGCTCTTCCACCCTTCTATGATGAGAGTGATAACTGCGCCCGCGTTCAGACAATTGGAGTCGAACCGCACCCCTTATTTTCGGCATATGCTACAGTATCCTTCTTCTCTTCTCCATAGCTGCAGCTGGAGCGTCTCGGCAGGCCAGACCACGGGTGCCTCCGGTCGAGCTGCTCGGCTGGTGTTGCCGATCGTCCTGAGTTTGGTGGGCCCTGGCATCTCCGATCTGAGCCTGGAGCCGATGTAGCTCCTCGGCAGTTTCGACTGCGGCTCTGGTTAGGGGTTCGCTGGGGCACACGTGGACATATTCGGAGAGCTTCCTGTGTTTCTGAAATGGGGCCAGCTATTCTCCCATGAGGTCGGAAACATGATGGAACCTACGGCGGAATTCGTCCCACACGTAGATAGCCTCCTTCATGCTGATCCTGTATCTAAACCACGAGTCGCGAGTTGCTACGGAGGCCTCTTCGGTCCTGTCCCATTCTCTCTGAATAGACGATGTCCGGTCGTCCGTCCCTGACTCCTCGCATCGTGATCGAGATCGCTTGGCTCGTGGTTGGTCTTCGCTCGACTCCATTTGCGTGGCCATTTCGCGAGTGGAAGGTTTCAGGGGATGGCTCTCCCCTTTCGCAGGTCCGCCGGCGCCTCGTGTATCTTTGGGACCCCGGGTGAGGCGCATCTACCCTCTTCAGCTTCCTCCTCCAACTCCTCAATGACCACCGCGTTCTTGGTCATTTCCAGTCGGAATTTCTTCTCTTCTTCCTGTTTACGGCGCTCACTTAGGACGTGTGGGGCAACCACCACTACTCCGTCCACTTCGTCTCCCAGCCGAAGCTGAGAGAGCGCCTTAGCCACTTCATCGACGATGTCCTTCTTGAGTTCCATTTAGAATCAGAAAATTAGGGTACGGGGAATCGTTCTATGGGAGTAGGTTTCTTCGGATTTGTCCTGGGGATAAAGGAGCTGTCAAACTCCGCTTGTTGAGTTTGCTAGATCCCTCAGGCCGACCGCGTGGCCTCTTAGGGGGAGATTTCGTCTCTACCGCTGTTTTCTCCGAGTGAGGCTCGGATCTTGCGGTCCTGACTACGTATACCGCTTTTCGTGATCGCCCTCGTTTTGGCCTAGGTGCGTCTCGCGCGACGTCTTCGAATGTCGTGTCCCCCGTTGTGACGCGCGAGCTTTCGCCCGACGTTGGAGGGTCGCTCGTCTCCTGTGACTCCCTCGTGTGTCGAGATGATTTGGCATCTTCGTTTTCTTGGGTGTGCTTTGGTTCATCCGATGGATCTTCGCCGGGTACGAATGATATTATGATGAACGGTTCCGCATACTTGGGTGCCAGTTTTGCTGTGATGCCCTGAGCCGCCGAGGACAGTACCCTATGTTTCCGCCAGACGATTTCTCCTAGCGGAAATACTGCGCCGATTCCGGTGTTACTAGCGTCCGTGTTCACCACAAACTGGGCCTCCGGCAGAAGACTTTGTAGAAAGGGGGCTGAGGCGATTTGTGCCTCCAGTTTATCGAATGCGTGTTGTTGGTCTTCTAGTCAATCGTATTTCTGATTTTTCTTTAGAAGACGAGATAGATGCTCAGCCAACGTTGCGTAGCCTTTCATGAACCTCCAGTACCATGAAGACATGCCCAGAGAACGTCTCACTTGTTTCAGGTTCTTGAGCTCTGGGTGCGTAGCCTTTCATGAACCTCCAGTACCATGAAGACATGCCCAGAGAACGTCTCACTTGTTTCAGGTTCTTGAGCTCTGGGTATTTCATCACCGTTTCAATCTTTTCCGGATCTGGCCTGATCCCGTCCCGATTCACTAGGTCTCCCAAATATTTGGACTCGGGCTTACATAATACGCATTTGTTCCGGTTGATGATTATCTCCGCTGCTTTGAGCCTTTCGAGGACTAGTTTCAATAGTTGTCGGTACTCTTCGTTGGTTTCAGAGATAATGATGATATTATCGAGATATGCGAGCACGTACGGCTCCAGGTCTGGTCCGATCACCATGTCTATCAATCTCTGAAACGTTGCGCCCACGTAGGATAAACCGAAGGGTATGAGTAAAAAACGGTACAATCCTTTTCGCGGTGCTGTGAAGGCTGTGATTGGTCTGGACAACTTGTTCAGTAGAATGTGGTGATACGCACTTCTGATACGATCGTTGATATATATTTTGCCCTCCTCAATTTCCGCAAGATATCTTGCATGAAGGGTAGAGGATACGCGTCAGGCTTCGTATGCGCGTTGACCTTCTGGTAATCGACACAGAACCTGTAAGTGCCATCCTTTTTTTTTCACCATCACCACTAGGCTCCACCAGCCACTATTAGACGGCTCAATTATACCTTGATTCAACATCTCCTTCACTTGTTGGTGCATCTCCTGTTCTACTTTCTCAGAAACAGGGACATATCTCTGCTTGATGGGCTTAGTTTACGCGATGTCGATATAGTGTTCGGTGTCACACGCTAGGCCGCAGGTGTATCCATGGCCTTCCAATGCTACGTCTAGCTGTACACTAGCGTGGGTACCCTTGAAGTACAGGACGTCCTCATCTGGGTCCAGTATGACCCTGAATTTCTTCAAGAAGTTCACTGCCACATAACATTCATCATCGAGGTGCGGGATGATACCCACTCGTACGTCGCGTGTTTCACCGGCAACTGTTATGGGGAGCATCACGTATCCGATGAACGGACGGAAGGTACCGGCCGGTAATCTGACGCGTCCAGCGCATTCCGTTGAGATATCTCTCCCAAACGCGTTAGCTATTTGACATCCAATGCATTTTCCGTTATCGTATAGGGATCGGATCATGAAGTCTCCGATTCCTATCTGGAGCCACCAGCGCGTCTTGTCTTCCTCTTTGTACTCCCGCTCCTGCGGTTGTACCGACCGTGTTTCCTCCATTGTGGAACTCCAGCCTGTCTGGGGCGGGTTGGTTCCTTCGGTTTCACCTTCCGAAGAAGACCAGTTTAGTCGTGGCTGGGCATCGAAGTTCATCGTCGTCTTTTCAACCTAGACAAATTGCGCTGACATCGAGGTGACGTTTTCTTTCGCCAGCAGGTTCAAGTTATATATCCCTTCGTAAGAGGATGCGCCCTTTTGCAGAAACGTATTTGTCCCCCTTACCGATGCTTCAGCCTCGACTGGGGTCGGCATCGATGAAGTCGTACATCCTTCTGGACGATACGTCGATCTCCGCAGCTGTTCGGGCTCTCCTCTCTCTTCTGAGAGAGTCGAGTTCAATTGCCTATTCCGGTCGGCCTCGTCTTCGGGAGAGGGCTCGTCTGGATGTGGCTAGACATCCACTTCCCACCCTGACACTTCAGTGCCGGTGGCGGCAGGCATTGCAGAGACCGTATATCCTTCTGGATGAGTCGTCGGCCCCTGCGGCTATGTGGCTTCCTCCCCTTCTTCTGAGGGGGTGGAACTCGATTGCCCGACTAATCCGACCTCGTCTTCGGGAGAGGGGTCGTCTGGACATGCGTAAGTATCCTTGTTCCCCGTCGATGGGCAGCGATGCAGCGGAGACCGTGTTTAATTCAGGAATGGCCGCGGTCACTAGTGGCCACTCCCCGCTTCATTTCCCGAGCACTTGGGTCAGTATTTCCTCATTTAACCCAATTCTCCGCACCCGAAGCACTTCAAAGGTTGTGTCGGATTGAACCTTTGCCTATTCCCCCCTGGCGTCGCGCCAGGGTGGTCCGACTTGGGCTTATCTAGCCAATTCCTGGTTGGAGATTTGCTTGGTTGATGTGTACCGGTGGAGTTCTTGGGGCTTCTCGGCCCCCCTTTCCCCTGGCCATTCCTAGGTTGCAGATGCTTAAGTTGACACGCTCCAGCGTCTGCTCAGCGTCCAATAACGTCTCCACACTGGTGATGTCTCACCTTATAACTATTTTCTGTATATCTGATCGCATGTTTCTGTGCAACAGATCTATTTCCTGGGTATCCTCTAGTCTCGGCGATAATTTGTTCAATATGCCTATCAGACATGTGAGGTAATCACGGACTAGTTCGTCCGAACCTTGCATGCGCAAGTTGGCCTCGTTGAGCAACCTTTGTTGGTCCTGACGACTTGTACGATACCAGCGCCTGGCTGAAGTGGTGAAATCATTCCATGTTCTCCACTTCATTTTGTTGTTTCTGTACCAGGTCGCTGCATTGTCACTGAACAGTTCTGATAGTCCCGTGAGAAGTTCGTCATCTGACAGATTACTCAGCGCACTACAGTCTTCGATTCGCGCTAGGAAAACGCCTATACTCTGGTCTGTCTTACCAGAGAATTTGACATTCCATTTCCTTACGATTTGACCAACGTCTTTAGCGTTACCGCCGAGCCTTGACGTTTGCTCTAGGCTTCCTGGCGCGAATCTAGGACTCTAGGCATTGAGATAATTTCTTCTGTCCACAGCTGGTCCATTTTGCTGATGCACATAAGCTGTAGTCGTTCGCCGACTACCGCCCCCTCCCCCTCCAGGCGCCGCTGCCGAGGGAGGTAGTCCCGTATGGTTGTGGGATTCGCCCAGCTGTGTATTACCAAATACCATAAATGTGTCCTGGAAATTCATCTGTCCAGACAGTCTGGCATCCTCCTGTCTTATGTTAGACAGTATTTGTTTACGCTTCAGGTTCTCCATCTGGCTTTTGAACGATTTGACCCCTGAGAACAATTCTGCCATAACGAACGATACCTCGTGTGTGTGTTTGGTTCACCAGTGTGTGTACCTTCGTTGATATCGGCAGCTATCGTTGTATCGATAAATTGACGTCGCAGCCGTGCTCGATCATTGATGATCTTGTTCTCTTCTCCGGCTTCACCAGTGAAATCGTTGACTGTTTAGTTTCCCAGCAACCATTTCTTGGTGGACACTTTGAGTTGTGCTAGCGTTCCGTTTAATTGCTGGCCGTTCAACTCAGTCAGCCACTCTTCCACAGCTGTTTCCGTTATGCTGGACATCTTGTGATCTGATGGATAACTATCTTCGTTCGCGGTTATCTATCGTCTTTCGCTTCGCAAGATTCCAGAGTTTGTAAGTGTGTACGAGGGTATCACAATACGGTAGCACAAGAAATATTTCGCAATTAAGTTTCTCTTGTTGTAGCTGAATGTACCATTTTCGCAAATCCTATAATTTTCGATTTCGCAATTTTAGCTATCTATTCGTTTTGTCAATCCAATAAATCACGGGTATACCTTCGTTAAAAATTTAATAAAAACTTAAAATTTGTACTTGTTACTAAACCCTTCTGAATACGAAGCTCGTTTGCAAAATCGGAAGAGTGTGAAAAATTTTCGCACATTCTTCAGAAACGAATAAGTTCAGTCATTGTTTCTCTTAATTTTTCTGTTACAATTGTCTTTTTCAAGAAAAAATATTTAAAAACTCGACCAACTTTTGCAATAAAAATGTCAAAACTGCTTTCAATTTTAGGTTGCAACTTTTTCAAAAATTTATTTCTTAATATCGAAGATAATAAGATTCCGAAAAGAAAACCAGAAAAATTAATTTTTCAATAGAAATTTTAACTTTTTGAAACGTTCGATTTTCAAAAGAAAAAAATTATCGGGTCTTTTAAATTATTTGTTTAATAATAAAGAAAATTTGGAATTATTTCAAGTTTGGTTTTTCGAGAATCTTGAAAAGAAGCGTTTCAAAATATTAATTTATTTTCGAGGATAATTGGATTCTTGTGTTCCAAATGGCATTCAGGAAGAAATTTAACTTTTTCAAAAATTTTCTAATTTTCAAAAAAAAAAACAATTTATTCATAAATTAGATTCTTTCATTTTCTAAAATATCAAAAATTATCAAGAATTTTTATATTCAAAACTTTTTTCAAGTCGGATCAACCAGTTCTATTTATTAAAAAATGAAAATTCGGAAGATTTTGAATTTCTTGATTATATTCTTTACTATTGTTGAATAAACAATAATTCGATAGAAATATAATTTTCGAAATTGAACAGTATGATATAGTAAATTATTTTAAAAATATTAAAAATAAAAAAAAAATTATATTTCTGATACCATAGTTTATTAGTGTTCGATAAATAATGATTTTGCAGAAAAAACATTTTCGTAAATAAAGAAAAGAAAATAAAAACTGGATTTTATTCCTCTTATAAATTTCAAAAATCCAAAAAAAATCCAATTATCCGAATTTATTGTTTATTAATAATCAATTAACAATACTTCTACAAAGAAACAAATCTTGATAAATTATCATAAGGCGCGGGGTTCCCGGGTGGTCACCCATCCAAGTACTGACTGCTACCAATGATGCTGCCTTTCCTTAACTTATCGTTCACCTATTACTTGCCTTTGCTTATCGCTCTCAAATGAATTTTTTTCAAAAAAATCTCAAAGTTAAAAAAAAATTTTATTTTTTGTAATTCATCCTCAGTGAAAAACAAAAAAATTGAAAAAATTAAATTTTGCAACAAACAGCTATCAGAAAATAAAAACAAATTTCGCCCATCCGAGTACTGACCGTGCCGAAGTTGCTTAACCGCGATGATCGGTCGATCACCGAATCACCGAGCGTGGCGCGGGTGCCTTGGCGACTGAATTTAATTTTGACACACTTCAGTACCGTAATTAACTGCCTTTTGCTCTGACTTCCAATAATTATTCGTACTTTCGCTCGACCCTTTCATAAATTATAATCATTGTTATAATACTAAAATTCCTAAGGTTGCGGGTCAGAGCAAAAGATGATTGAAAAATTTTCTTTACTTATTCTGTGTATTGTGTTTGATACACTCAGCTTGCCTCCTGGCGTACACTTTTACACACTTCGGTATGTTTTGAGTTTCGTGCTCAATTTTCACTCGCTTTACACATTAAAATTTTAAAATTTTCGAATAAAAATTCATTTTCTAGTTTTACTATTTCATAGATTTTTAATTGTTTATTAACTATTGTTTGTTAATTAATTATGCGGTTAATATAATAACGGGGTGCTCGATTTATTAATAATAGTTATTTAACAACCGAGCCAATATCCTGCGGTGTGCACCACACGCAACACGTGTGTGCGACGTACCGCAGCGCTAACCTTTGGGTCGGCCCGTGGAGACTCGCCGCTGCATCCTTACCCCGGTGCCGCTACGAAAATTTTTTTCACGTATACGTCGAATCCACGAGGATTACGACTTTGTGCAGAGTTTCCTCGGCGCGCTAGTTTTTACGACCTGAAAGGAGCGCGAAAACGCGAAGATTAATTCTCATTTCTATGAAAAAATTAATTCTCTCGCAACGCGAGTAGCAATTTAGTTTCGCTCGTCGGCCTAAGTCGATGCGGGGAGCAGGCGGGTCCGGGTTAATCATCAACACTAAAATTTAAGAATAACAAGTAAACTATATTCTGAAATAATACTGAAAATGTACACAGAAGATAACAATAAAATATTTACAATGAATTTAAAACTACGCGAAGGTCGAGCGTCGCACGAGTGCTCTGTAACATCGCTACCGAGCACGCCGTCGGTACGAGAGAGGGCTTCAAGCACGCGCGGGCCTCTTCTACCGTGGGCTACTCGAAGCCCTTATATTCTGGGGCACGGCACACTATCCGGAGTGTGGCCTATCGCATAATCACGTATATCCCCGGGTTAGCCCTTACATCTCACAGTAGAGTGCGTCGATCGGAGACGGTACGCAGCTGGCCAAGCGTTTCTTTCTCTCTCTCTCTCTCTCTCTCTCTCTCTCTCTCTCTCTCTCTCTCTCTCTCAGTTGCCACTGTCTCTCCTTCTCTCGTCTCCTCTTTTATCTCTCTGTCTCTAGACGAGTAGAGTCTGTGCTCTCTATACGTGCACCCACGCATCTGTATCGCTCTCGTTCAAAGTTTCTTTACGCCGCCGCCGTACCTTCGGGTATGCTATAGTGTGACCCTCAAGTAGGGCCACAGTGCAAGACTCCTCCACCACAGTTATTTTTCATCAGGTGTGCTGTATTTATACAGCAATTTCTTTTTTGCACTGGTGCCTCAGGTTTGAGGTTAGTTATATTATAATCCTGCTGCCTCACCTCGAGCGCTAAAGTCTGCGCATGCCCGAGTCTCAACATCGACAGGTACGTGCGGATTATATCATCGAGGCGTGAGAGTGTGCGTGTGTGTGTCACGGTATGGAGGCCAGCATTAAAAGCTGTGCTGAATGTGGTCTGCCTCCTAGTAAGGGCAAGACCTATAAGTACTGCTGCATTAAATTGCTGCAAAACATGCACAAAAGGTGTTGCCAATACATCTCGCAGTAGTAATAAAGCAGCAGCTGGACATAACGTGACGTCACGCCTAACAGCAAGTGTGTCTTCTGGTATAGTGCGTGCGAGCATACATTCAAAGCCGCAACGCTCGCTGCCTAGTGGGAAGGCTGCCCCCACCACGCCGAGAAGTTCCTCGCCGCTGCTCGCTGCCGGCACACCTTTAACACCTTTATCATCGCAAACGACGCTGATGCGGCAGCCGCAGACCAGTGTGCTCTCTGCTCCCACTACACCGCGCTTGCCTCTGTCTCTCTCTAACGCTGACGCAAGCCTAAGAGGCAGTACTACCGATCAGCTCAGCTCCAGCACGGGCCAACACCATGGGAGTCTCGTACCTGCGCTGCCTGCTGTACAGCGGGTTGCAGGCATAAAGGCGCTGAATCTTCACTCTTCGTATACGGACAGTGTTTTTTCACACACCTCGACGCCAGCTAAAGACGACATCGTTCTCCCTGGGGCAGTTTCGACGCCTTCAACATCTACCACGGACAAAGAAGAACTAGCTTCTAGATGTAAATCAACAGTACAAATAAGTAATTTCAGCAGCGTAAATGATGTTAATGCGTCGGTAATACGTATGTTAGACTCTACTACCTTTAAAAAAGGGACGACAGTCTCCTGCTTGGTAGAGTACGCCAATTCGACATCTAGAAACATAGACAATGCACTTACTAGACATTCGTCCTCTCTTGAAAACAAATTGGATGCAATTGTTAAAAGGCTAGACTCGTTACCAGCAATACATACTCTAGCACTGACAATTGGGTCCAAAATGCAGAAAATAGAGGATAAGATGTTAAAACAACACTCCCAGCTGGAGGAGATGTTAAATGAAAAGCAAGTGCTCTGTCATGAAATTAATGATTTAAAAATTCAAAACAAACAGCTACACGAAACATGTCAAAATATAACAAATAATATGTTGAATAAGATCGAAGTTAATTACAATGCAATTATAGAAAGAGTCAATAACATTGAGCAGTCTAATTTTGAAGGGAAAAATCTAGTCAAAAATAATAGTGAGACAAAGAAATATGATACGATAATGACCTTAGAATAATAATTGATAAAGTTAATAAAATTGAAAGTGACAACTCCGACATATTAAAGGCCATAAGAAAAATTATTGCACACGAGACCACAAGCAATAACAATCATGAAACTGCAATAAATAATAATAATAATAATAATAATATAGAGAAAACTTTGAAAATTATTCAACATAAACGACAAGAATTTTTAAGTAAAATTGAAAATTATCAAATTGGCCTGCCTACCAGTAAGGCAAATACAACTTTTTCGCCGCACAGTATTAGAAATACAAATATTAATGATAAGATAAATAGTGTATTTAGTAATAATGTAAATAATAATAATATATATAACATTGATAATAATTTGAATAACGAAAGCAACGATACACTGCAAGATACGGCGTCGACGTCATCTGCACGAAGCACGCGGGTTAAAATGGTAGGTGGGAGGACAATAAAAAATAATAATAATACAATATGCAATAATGACTTAATAATTTCAAATATTTTTGACGGTAACAGCACTAAGCGTGTTGATGTAGTTCATGCTATACTGCGTCGTGTCATCCCATCGATACAGAAAACGGATATAGTAAATACCCGCCTGCTACGGTCAGATGAGTCGCTTTCGGTGACATCAGCCGAGGTAACTAGCGAGCGCAGACGATCACCGTGGGTTGTTACCCTCTCCAGCAGTGAATTAGGAGATAAAATCATGCGACAAAAAAAGTTTATAACAGGCTTTCACACTAAAGATGTCGACGTCTCGGCACTTGACCAGGAGACTAGTGATGCAATATTCAATAGTAAAATTTTTATAAATGAACATCTACCAAGGGAAACATTTAATAATTTTAGAAGCCTTAAAGCCCTTGCGATGAGGCTCAAATTTAAATATATCTGGCATAGGGGGGGGGGCGTTTCCTGGTCAAGATGCGGGATGGCGATGTCTCCCACGAATTTTTAACAGCGGCAGACCTCCAAGTAATTTCAGCCTCGTATGAAACTCCACAAATTGCATTAGATTCACATAAAAAAACAGGAAAAGCAAATATAAATGAAATAGATAAGTTGGACATTCAAACAAATAATCAAACGGAGGCTGTCGCAAATGAATGACTATCGTTGGACACTGCTGGGGGGGGGGGTGCACTGTAGGGGACTGAGAGCAGGATTTATCAATGTGACCTCTCTAGATTGTCATATTGGTACACTCCGTCAACACCTTCTATCTGGTCCCTCCTACCACCTTTTTGGAATTGCTGAAACGCACCTTGCTCAAAACATTGACGACAATCGCATTCAGATCAAGGGCTATTCAATTTTAAGATTAGATAGGAATAAATTTGGGGGTGGGTTAGTCCTGTATGTACACAATAGTTTTAAGGCAACCATACTAAGCCGCTCACGTACCACCCAGGATGGTACGCCGAACATTTCTGAATATATTATGTGTAGTGTGCAACAGGGCGACCTTCCCCCCGTATTCGTTGCTCTGATTTATAGGCCACCGCATGTACCATTCCTGCAAAATTCAGACCTAATTGATAAGCTAGCTACATACACGCAGGACTATAGCCATAAAATCTTGATGGGTGATCTGAATGCGAACCTGTTGAAGACGTCGGCTGATGCAAGATTCGTTAGGCGGTTAGCAAACGATTTAAATCTAAAAATAATAGAGCATGGTGCGACTCATCACCTCGAGGGGTCTCACACATGGATTGATGTCGTTATGACAGATGACAACGACGTGGTGCTGAATGCCAGCAATCAGGCTGCGCCCTTTGCCAGCAATCACACAATTATAGATGTTGAAATAGATTTTAAATTAAACAATAGCCCATCACCGATACTTTTAGTTACAGAGATTTTAAAACAATAGAACAGGAAGATCTTCTATCTTACCTGAGTAAATGTGACTGGGCGGCGTTTGATTGCTTGGACAACAACGACATGGACGATTTATTGGGACAGCTCAGCGCCAATCTCATGGGGGCAATAGATGAACTCGCTCCACTGAAGCAATTTACACCAAAAAATAAAGCTAATCCTCCATGGATTGACGCAGATCTGGCTCACATAATAAAAAAACGTGACGCCGTACGCAGACGACTACAGCGCACAAAAAACGGTAATCTTTGGCAGGAGTACCAGTCTCTCGCGGTCGAAGCAGAAGAACGCATGAAAATCGCGCGGGAGACTTACATGCAGAATAAGATTTTTGAAGCCCTAGAAAATAAGAAGGATATTTGGAAAGAACTAAAGGGCTTGGGGCTCCTGCCAAGGGCACGGGGAGGGGGGTTGCATGGCTTCTCGCCGGGTGAGCTGAACTCGCACTTTGCGGGGGTATCGGTCTCCCAGAGTGAAGGTGACGTTGATTTGGGTAGCATCTTGGACTCGGCCAGTGACGACGGCTTTGTTTTCAAAGACGTTACAGTGACGGACGTAGTACTGGCTGTTGCTCATTTCTCGTCGCAGGCTAGGGGTGAGGACGGTATTCCCCAAAGCGTTGTAGCTAAGGCTCTCCCGTATATAAGTCATCATATAGCGAGGGTCTTCAACTCCTCTTTGTCTGGTGGTGTCTTCCCAGGGGCTTGGAGGGGGGCTCACTTGGTGCCTCTAAAAAAGGTTTCAGTGCCATCTATTTTATCAGATTTTCGCCCAATAGCACTATTGAGCTTTCTCTCCAAGGTACTGGAGAAGATAGTACACAACCAGATTACCGATTTTTAAGATCCAAAAATATCTTGGATCCTCTGCAAACCGGTTTCAGACAGCATCACAGCACCCAGACAGCTCTACTAAAACTAACCGAGGACATACGAACTGGGATAAACGACAATAAGAAACTAATGACTATACTGCTACTGTTAGACTTTAGTAAGGCGTTTGACATTATATCACCATCTAAATTACTTCGTAAGCTGATACGCATGGGTTTTTCCAGGAGTGTTCTTCTGTGGATCAAATCATACATCTTTGGTCGCAGGCAAAAAGTCATAACTGACAACAACGGGGAATCTGATTGGCTAATCACCAATCTAGGTGTGCCACAGGGTTCAGTCCTGGGGCCCTTGCTATTCAGTCTTAATATCAATGACTTACAAGACGTACTGACTGGTGGTGATGTTAAACACTTGCTATACGCGGACGACTTGCAAACTTACACTCAAGTGACATGGCGAGATCTTTATGTGGGTATATGATGAATGTCGGCTGTTGCGCGGGCAGTGTCGGAGTGGGCCGAAGCATCCGGACTGCGACTCAATGTCGGCAAAACAAAAGCGATCATTTTCGGCTCCGAGCACAACATCAATCGGTTGCAGGATCTTGGTTTGCCCGGCATTGAGTTTCAGGAAGGTGTACATGTGCCTTTCTCTGACTCGGTCACAAACCTTGGTGTTGTCATGGACTCTAAACTCACGTGGAAACTGCAGGTTGATGCAGTTGGAAAAAAGGTAAATCGTGCTCTTTACAGCCTACGATTTTTTAGTTCATGCACAACTCAGGCGTTGAGAAAGCAGCTTTCATGCGCGCTGGTAGTGCCACATTTAGATTATTGTTCCGTGGTTCACCTTGATGTGTCTGATGAGCTCGAGACGAAGTTGCAACGACTTCAAAATTCATGTGTGAGATACATATGTGGTGTTAGAAGGGATGAGCACATCACTCCTCACAGGAAATATCTTGGCTGGCTGACAGTAAAGGAAAGAAGAGCGTACTTTGCGGGGTTATTATTGTATAGGGCAATAAATATGGGACAACCTCCGTACCTTGCGGCTCTCTTTGGTAAAAACACAGCTAGGACTTCCAGTAGGAGCGGTGTGAAAGAGCTCTCGGTTCCGGGTTCGCGGACTGATAAGGGTCTCTATTCGTTTAGAGCCCAAGGTTCGCGATTCTGGAACACCCTCCCCTGCAGTGTGAGGTATCTGCCGTCCTTATGTAAATTTAAAACGGCGTTAAGCAGGCACCTCAGACAACTGCACGGTGAGTAAGTTGACATTTTTTCATGATGACGGAGAATTCTCATACATGGGTAGTTATTTATTTATTTATTGACTTATTTATTTGTTTATTTATTTATTTATTTAATTATTTATTTATTTATTTATTTAATTATTTATTTATTTATTTATTTATTTATTTATTTATTTATTTATTTATTTATCTATTTATTTATCTATTTATTTATTTATTTATTTATTTATTTATTTACTTAATTATTTATTTATTAATTGTATCTTTTTATTTTTTTATTTTAATTTATCCGTTCTCCCGTGTTCTGTATTCTTAGTCGTGAAAAATGTTGTAATGTACAAAATATAAAAAGTACATTTTAATAAAGAGTAAATATATCTGCGTGTGTGATGAGTGTATGTATCGGCTGAATTGTAATTATTTTTAAATTGTGACGTGATGGATGTACGTGTATGCAAGAATGAGTAGACTTCAGAAATTGTTATGGAACTGTGATATAAACAAACTGTGATATTAGATAATGACAAATTTGTGCAACAATTTTTATATTTATACACTGACGAACTGTGATAGTGATCAAAGACTTAATGTAATGACAAAATAACAATTTTTATGTAATGTATTTTTGCCAAAATTGACAAATAAATCGTATATCTATCTATCTCTCTCTCTCTCTCTCTCTCTCTCTCTCTTTCTCTTGCACTCACCAAAGATCCCAAGAAAAATCTTGTTGAAAGCTTGATTTTCCCCCGTTTCGACCAAGCATGTGCTGTCCACCATGGCCTTTATGCGACGCGCAACCTCAAGATGCAACGTGCGCAAAATGCGTGCACCAGATTTGTGGTACGAAATGTACCCTTCCGTGCCCATGTCACCCCGTACCGTATGGAGCTGGGATGGCTCTCAGTCCAGCGCAGGCGAGAGGATCTCATCGGAGTCCTTGCCTACACAATCATATCACATGGAAATCCGCTCCAAGCCCTTCTGTAACCTGCGCCGCGCACCGAGGCGCTTAAGCATTCCTTCGCCATCCAGGCAGCGATGCTCCGAAACTCGCTTAACGTTATCGCATTCTCACCGTCTACAATCAGCGCTTTTAAAGAATTTTTACGGGAGTCATATGTAGAGCGCGATCGGCACGAGTGGCTCGACAGAGTCCAAAATGAGGGGCTAATCGTGTAATCGTGTAAGTGATACAAACCCTGTCAATTGCGAACACACATTGTTATACCCTTACCTTTGTTTTTTTCTTTTGTTTAAGTCATAGGTTATAATTATATTCTACGTATTTGCTATTAAACATCACTCTACTTGTTTACTTAAAAATACCCGTATAAATCGTAATATTTTTAGTTGCGCCGTAGCGACGGGCTCTCTCTGCACGCGTTACAGAGAAAGCCCGCATACATATATTTCATGTTATATCTTCCTTATTCTTATACCGAAGCGTTATGTAAAATCTTTGTATAAGTCACTGCACCAGATGGGGTCTTACCCCAAGGTGAAATAAAGAAATCAAATCAAATCTCTCTCTCTCTCTCTCTCTCTCTCTCTCTCTCTCTCTCTCTCTCTCTCTCTCTCTACGCTAGCCACAAAATAATCATGGGCGATCTGAATGCGAATTTACTCAAAACGTCAGACGATGCAAAATTTGTTAGGCGACTTGCTGAAGTCCTTAATTTTCGTATAGTAGACCATGGTGCGACTCATCACCTCGAAGATTCTCACACATAGATAGACGTAATTTTATTATTATTCGATTTCAGCAAAGCATTCGACACTATTTCAAACTCAAAGCTACTGCGTAAGCTGTTGCGCATGGGTTTCTCTAGGAGCGTTCTCCTGTGGCTTAAGTCATACATTACAGGTCGTAGACAAAAAGTCATTACTAATATAAATGGGGAACAGATTGGCTAACCACCAATCTTGGCATGCCACACGGCTCGGTGCTGGGGCCCTTGCTCTTCAGCTTATTCATTAACGACTTAAAAGACGCACTTAACGTTCGTAACGTCGAACATATACTTTACGCTGCCGACCTGCAAACCTACATGCAGGTGACCTTGCGGAATCTTCGTGAGGGTATCAATCGCATGCCGACAAAATGTCTAACAAAATGCTATAACTAGACAACAGTTTATAGAACAGCATGTAACAGACTTTGCAAATGATCTCTACAATCATGATCCTGTAGAAAGGAAAGCAATAGCTATAATTGACAGTACATATTCGTACATACACAAAAGTTCTAACTTTCGTGTATTGGGACAGTCCTACTCTATTCACAAAAATAGGCATCTACTAAAACCAACCCTCATAGTAGCCCCAGATGGCTATATTCTCACGATTTTTGGACCTTATTTTTCTGACGCTCGTAATAATGATGCTGAAGTTCTTCTTAAAAGTTCTCAATTAAAATTTCTATTTCTGGGCACTCTATATTTTGTTGCTGTCTTTCGTGCCCATCGTCTGAATAATGCACCCCGAGGATCTTCAAAAATTGTATTTAATGTTTACCCTTACGGAGTTCCATCATGACTCTCTGATTTTTGAGAGTTATCCAAGGCGCATGCTGCAACTACTTGGAGTTTTCCGGAGTCAACCCACATACTACCGCTACATTCTCTTCAATTTGTCTATCTAGTTCATAAATATCACTAGATTTACCTTGATCATTTTTTTTATTCGCCTGATAATTCGGCTTTACTCCTCCATTATTCTGAGGGTATGTTTGATTTTTTTCCGGCCCTCTATAGCATCCTTGGCTTCCACTCGAAGAATTGTTCCGTCGATCATTCGGCTTATATTAGTTGTTATTATAATTATTATTATACTGGTTGCCATTATAAATATAATTACGACGACTTACCCCGTGAAAATCAGTCGTCAGCTTCTCATACGAACTCACTGTGTTTTTCGGAGTTTCCCGAGCACGAGTATCTTTTTCTCTGTGCGTTTCCTTATCTTTGCACGCAAGTAAGCTCAGGAACGTCGATCTATCCTCGATTTTTTGATATTACACTGCAAACCTTATATCCAGATCACGATGGCCTGCTAATTTCCTTATTAGCTCTTCTTCAGTGTGCTTTCCTACATCTAAAGCTTGGCTCATTAAATCTGTAGTGTATTCTAAGCGCGACTTTTTCCCACTAGATACATAGATGCCAAATTCAATGTTGTGCATAATAGTATCTGTGATATCCACATTCCAAAATCGGTCACGAAATTCTCTTTCAAAATCTTCAAAACTTTCCACAGAATTTTCAATAATATCCCACCACGAAGTTGCTGAACCTTTTAATGAGTTCGATAAGGCATATTTTACTTCAGCTATATTTATCTCATTGGGGTTTAAATATCGCCTCATATCTCTTAAGAATTTAGTAAGTTTCTCTGATATCTCCCCTTTAAAAATTGTCCTCACTTACGTCCTCGTTCCTCGTTCTACCTAATCGTTCGGAAGTGGTAGAGCGCGAATCTCTTCGAAATTCCTCAAATCTTACAGAAGCTTCTCTTTCTTTTCTTTGTCTGTTTTCCAGACAAATCACCTTTCCATTAATGCCGAATATTTTCCCCATTATATCTATATCTTTTTCTTTTAAATTTTGTGCCTTTCTAACCAACTCCTCGATATCACTCCCATCTCGTATATTTCGCTGCTCTGCATCGCGTAGTCTGTCCTCCAGTGTGGCTATCTTTCTATCTTTTTCTTCCATTTCATTTTTCAGGATTGTTATTTCATTTTGTTTCACACTTGCGTCTTTCCTTATATCATTGATTTCTTCTTCCTGTGTTTTACTTTCTTCTTTAAGTCTGCTAATTCTCCGCTTAACCTGTTCAATCTCTATGAGTTTCTCCTTTATTTCTTGAGTTTCGTCCGCTGACGTTATTTCTTCTAAGTCTCTGATGGCTCTGATTTCCGCTCTAATTAACTTTCTCCATTCACTTTCAGAAAAATTACACAGATTTCCTTTCATGTGAATTTGCAGATCAGATGTTATCCAAGCCTCCTCCGGTGTTTTTTCAGTAGCCGCCGTTGTATCCTGTACGTCAGTTGCCACTGATTTGCCGCTAGTTCTTATGAAGGAGACTGGCGCATTTGTTATTTCTGATAATTTTCTCTCAACCGATTGTCTTAAATTATTGACTGCTGCAAGTCTTTCTCGTGTTTGGATAGCATTATTAGTATGTACTTTTGCCGTAAGCTCGGTTATCTGAGTGCGAATATCAGCCTCATTTTCTTCAATTTTATCTTGTTCCTTTTCAACGTGCTCGACACGTTCTTCATTCTTTTCAAAGTATGCTAGCAGTGACTGAATGTTGTTCATGCACAATATCCTGCCATGCTCCTCTTGTCTGATCCAGTGGATATTCAGTTGCCTCAGCTGAACGTTGGTATTCAGTAAACATTAGTTACAGGGAGATACTCTTTTGCTCGTGTCTTAACCATGTTGGCCATGATTTTTTAAAATAATTTAAAAAAATTTTATGTTAATAATTGCTATTTTATTTAAAACAAATTGAACTATTCTCTATATTAGATTTTAATATGTTTTTATCTCGTTTAATTCTTTCAATTTAAATTATTTTCAATAAATTTAAATAACAATATTGCTACTCTTTTTAAAACACAAAATACTAGTGAAATTATATTTTTATTAATTCATATTTATAAATTACTTCCCTGCGATAAACTATTTTGTCCAACATGATTGAGGTCAATATTCCCTTTTCACCTTGATACTGTTAGTAATAAGTAAAAAAATATCAAGACAAAAAAAATGTATTCATTTTTTTGTCTCTTTTCTTCTTATTTTGTAATCCACCTATCAAGTTTATTAACGTTTTTATCACATTATTTATTATATAAAAACAAAATTTTTCGTAACAAAGATCTAAAAAGAATTTTTTTATGTACTACCAAACAACAACAAAAATACATAGCTCCAATGCTATTCCTCATAAACAAAATATTGTTGCCGCAGAAACAAAATAGAACATCAACCGACGCTATGAAAGTTAATTTTTCCTCTCCTTACCTAAGCTAGCCTTCTACTACCGACGCTGATCACTCTCTCTCTCTCTCTCTCTCTCTCTCTATCTCTCTCTCTCTCAGAAATAAAAAATGAGTCGAGTATTTATTTAGGCTTTTTATTTATTTAAATTATTTATTTATTTAATTTATTTATTTATTAAAACTTATTTATTTAATTTATTTATTTATTAAAACTTATTTATTTATTTATTTAATTTATTTATTTAATTTATTTATTTATTTAAATTTATTTATTTATTTATTTAATTTAATTATTTATCTTGTTTATTTATTTATTCGACGTATTTATTTATTAATTTATTTATTTATTTATTAAATATGTTTAGTGTTAATTAGGTGTGAATGTATTTATTAGCGTGATTGTTAAAGTGTTATGAATGAGTGTGTTTTAAATTTAGACGTGATAGTGTACGCAAAGATTTAGCAAAGTATGTGTATGTATTCTTTTATATTTATATGTTATCTTTATTGTATTTATTTTTTATTCTATGTATTATTATTTTTTTGACGAAGCGTTTTCTGTGATATTTGACTGTGACTAGTTCATTACTTTTAAATTTTATAAACTGACGAACTGATAAAGTGAATTATTATTTTAATAAGAAATATGCAATAAGTGAAAGTTAAGATAACAATTATATTAAATCGACTGATATTTTTTTTTAATTATAATTATAACTACATGTACATGAAATTGTAAGATTTTGTCTTCTGACGAATAAAAAGTATATCTATCTATCTATCTATCTATCTATCATGCTTGGCTGTACGTAATTGCCCGATGCCACTTTTCGCGCGCTTTTCGACCGAGCCTACTTGTTCTCTTACCAGGCCAATTTTACCCGATCTGTTTCCTATAGCTTGAGCTGACCCATTCCAATTGTGTCTGAATATAATTATTAACTGCACTTTGTGCACTAAAAAACTCCTCTAGCTGGGCTGACAACTTGCCGATCCTCCTGGTCATACTCCGATTCTGAGTTCTAAGCGCCTCACATAAATCAGTGTTTTGCTGCGCTTCTCTTTCCAGTTTCTCAATCTGCAAATTTACGGATTGGTTTTCTGCCTGTAACTCTTCTACACGAGCCGCAACTCCGTTTTGTGCATCCTCTGGCTCATTAGTGAACACATCCCCGGACCACCGGAAGCTTATCTCCAGTGTTACTGGTGTCATTAAATTTAATCACACACACAATAAAAAAAACTATTAACTCGGCCTAAAAACACTTTGTATTTTTCCTTAATAAACAATAGTTTTTTTTTATTTAACCTCGAGTCCCTGTCCGAGCGCCATTGTAAGAATTCATGATTATTCTTATTATTATTTAATTTAAATAAACAACCTTTTATTTATTAAATTTAATAATTATCTTTCCCCGAGGTACCGAGATGATATAAAGTAATAAGGAAATTATAGGAGGAGTATATAGGTATATTTATATAGGCATTTATTCAGCTACACAGTTCCATATCATAAAAACAACTTGCGCTTAAATCAGATATTTCCAATTGTAATAAGTAAACTGAAAATATCAAAATGAAGCTGTCCAAATCATTTTACAAGAGCGAGAGGAAGAAGGTTCTGCTTGCTAGGCGGCTGTGCGCTGACTGACGATCCTCTCATCGACAGCCAGCTCAATCCTTCCGGTGGTTCGGCCTCGCGATTTTCATCGGCGGCTCGGTCTCGCACCGCTAACGTCGCCAAGCAACCAATCTCTCACTCCTTTCTCTTTCCATCAGTCATATGTCACATAGATGTAGGCTCACATCCTTATTCTCCGCGATTCCTCTTTGTTCGGATATTCGCTTTCCGCCGACCAGCCTGTACAAATTTCAAGTATATTAAGAAAATTTAAAATTTTAAAGATACTATAGTTTGGGCCGTTATATTACTGAAGCCGACTCCGCCGACAGCAGATCTCTAGAAACGCGGCTGGTCTAGAAGTCAAATCGAAAGTAAAAATTAACCCGCGAATTATCATTCACGATATTCCCGTCAAACTACAGGCTTAACCGTTTCGGTATTCTCTGTACAAACAGAACATTCCCGACTTTAACATTGATGATATAAATATTAAATTTTTATACCCTACCACGAGCAAAGTCAATAACGGTAAAAACAAGACTTGCAGATCGTGTATTGTGGAAGTCAGACCCGATATTAGAAGGTTTCTCCTTAACAAACGAAAACCTTTTATTCATTGGAGCATGTGTCGATTTGCCGACCATATTTCTATTTTTCAGTGCTTTAAATGTCTGGGGTTTGGGCATCTAGCTAGTACCTGTGAGGATTCTGCTCACTGTGGCTTTTGTGCTTTGTAACATTCGACCAGTAATTGTCCAAGAAATTCGGATCTTGTATGTCTTAATTGTCATGAAAATAATCAGAATGATTGTAAACACTCGATCTTTGATAAAACCAAATGTCCGTTATTACATTTAAAAATGGAGCGCAAAACTAATTCGATTCATTATGGCTAATACGTGTAATCACTTAGACAATGCTCCTATTATCGGCCATATCAATGCACAGTCAATTGATAGACACCTGCATGACATCCGTGTTTCAATCGAAAAGAAGAAGGCTCATGTTTTAGGAATCAGCGAGTCGTTTCTTAAACCGAAGACCAGTTTACAGCTTGTAAGTATTCTTGGTTACACACTCTTTCGTGCGGACAGGTTACGAAAAAACTGCGGAGGCGTAGCAATATATGTACATGATTCTTTTATTTCTAAGGTCGTAAGTAAATTTACTCAGCACCCTGTTTATTTACTCAGGCCTGACTTTATTTTATTGGAACTAAACGTGAAAGGTTTCAAAATTTTGATCGTTTTAGTCTACAATCCCCCAATATTAACATCCCCCATTATTATTCAATATTAACTGGAATCGCCTTTCAACGCCACGTAATATTTTTACTGATTGTCTATCCATGTTCAATCTAACGCCGCTTTCTTTTCTCCCTACGTTTCATAGGGGAGATGCACATACCCGCATAGATTATCTTTGCGTTAGCAATATAAATAAAGTGATTTTGCAGGAACAATTGAGTGTTCTGAGTATCTCTGAGCACGATGCAATTTTCGCAAATACTTCACTCCCTGTTCCTCGTATCTCTAGAAAACATATCACTGAGCGCTGTTTTACAGATTTTGATATTAGCCTTGTTCTTCGAGATCTTAAATATTTATGATCGCCATGCCCCATCTCGAACAACATTTGCGAAAATAGGGCTTCCCCCTGATTTTTGCAAGAAATTAGGAAGTTCATTTCAGAGCGCAATGCAGTTTATATTTATAAACAACTGCGCAATCAAAACAAAGCTAGTTATTAGGAATACGCGTCATAATTACTATCGTGATCGTCTTGGGCAATGCTCCAGCTCAAAAGAGATGTGGAAAATCGTCAAGTAACTTGGATTAGCTGGTAAAAATCGAGAACCTATAAGTTTACCTATCGACATTGATACTTTAAATTCTCATTTCGTCAATATACCACGTCCATCGTATCCATTCTCGAGACGGCCCACTATTTACTTTTCTCCAGAAAATCAATTTTTCTTCAAACACGTTGAGATAAACGTTGTTCTTGAAGCTCTGAGTTTGGCTCGCTCTAATGCTGTCGGCCCGGATCAAGTCCCACTAAGATTTCTTAAGGAATGCATTAGTGTCATATTACCAATGTTACTAAACATTTTTGATCATTCTCTGCAGTTTGGGATCTTTCCTTCTAGTTGGAAGCGCGCTATCGTGCGTCCTAGTCCTAAGAATAGTCCACCATTATCTATGAGTGATTTCAGACCCATTAGCATACTTTCCACTGTGGCCAAAGTTTTTGAATTAGTCGTACATAAGTAAATTAACAAGTTTATGACCCGAAATTTATTTTTAGACCAGCTCCAGTCAGGATTTAGGAAAGGTCACAGTACTCATACAACGCTAGTTAGAATGACTGATGATATTAGAAACGCGGTAGATAATGAAAGGATCACTCTTGCAGTTGAAATCGACATTAAACAAGCATTTGACTCGCTGTGTATTGAGATTTTTGTCGACAAACTACATCAGCTCGGTTTCTCGGAAAGCGCATGTCGCTGGGTCAAGTCCTATCTATCAGAGCGTACTCAAATAGTCGCAGCACACTCTGGTGAAGTGTCGGACTCTCTCGCTCTCACTGTCGGAGTACCGCAAGGCAGTCACCTAAGTACGGTGTTTTTCGCTATTTATTAGCGATCTCCCTGACGTTGTCCGCGGATGTAAATGCCTTTTATATGCTGACGATTTCGAATTATATGTAAGTGGTTTTTTTTTAAAATGCAACGAAAATTATTGAATGTGTCAACACTAATATGAGTAGGATTTCGAGATAAGCTCTGGATAACGGTCTCACAATCCATCCCAATAAAACTAAAGCTACTCGATTCGGGTCTCGAGGAATTATGAGTAGACTTCCGACACAGGATCTACCCGACATTATTCTCGAAGGAACTGCTGTTCAGACAAGCGAAGAAATCAAAATTCTTGGCATCACATTCGACAGCACTCTTTCGTGGAGACCGCAAACAACTGTAACGTCTAGAAAATGTTTTGCAGCATTATCAAAAATTAAGACATGTCATGGATTTCTACCAAACTGTACGAAGATGACTTTGATTAAATCGCTTGTCTTCCCATACTTTGATTACTGTGCAAGTTTATTCACGGACGTCTCCGCAGAACTCACCCGTAAGGTAAGCCAGTGCAAAAATGCTGCTATTCGATATGCAACTAACACCGACAAATTTTCACACATATTTCCGGTGTATAAGGAGTACGATACCCTTCCTTATTCTGATAGAAAAATATTCATTCTGCTGTCTTTGCTCGCGAACATCTTAAGGACCAAACAACCGGAATACTTCTTTAAGGATTTTAAATTAAGATCATTCGATGGCCCGGGCTCAAAAAGAATTTCGATATACAATTTTGGTATTAAATTCGTCACGACGTGCTGCTACGAAAACTCTTTCCGTATCGCAGCAGCCACTTTTTGAAATAAGCTTCCAAGCGATCAGCGATCAGGGTACGATTCACCTTACTTTAAGTTTAAGCTAAGACTGTATGTTAAATTGCGATTACTCTTGTTGTACAGCTTTATCTCAACTGCGATATTAATCTAGTCCAGTACCATTTGTTTTTTATATTAGTTTGTTATTTAATTCACATTTTATTATATTCTTAAACTTTATTGTTTGTGTTATTTTTTTTGTTTATTATATTTGTATTACTTTCTCATCTTTGTATATATAGATCTTAAGTTTTTTTCGGAGTGTTAGTTATTAACTGCGTGCATTTTTATATGACGTTATTAAGGCCTTTGTCCTCGTGCGAGTAGGAGTATTGTCTCGCTACACTCATCACCATATAACTCACTTGTACATTGCTGTGTCCTTTGTCAATAAAACCTATCAATCAATTAAATCAATCAATATCTGCCAATGTCGATGGCGTGTTCCTAACACGCTCGCTGCTCTCGTATTGCTGATCACCAGGCACACCCTGGTCATTGGTGGATGGCGGTGCTGGAGGCAGCTCCTCGTCGTCGACGCACTTTCACTCTCTCAGGTCACGGTTACCAGCCGGTGTTCTGTGGCGCGAGTTTCTCGCATATTCCAATTTACGAGTACAGGACGGCACTCTTCATAATTTTTTATTAAAATGTTTTCCGATAAAAATTAAATGAGTAAATTTTTAAAAAACATCTTATTTTAATGACTTAATTTATGATATTATGTTTTTGAATATGAAAATGTATTTTAAAAAAAGAATTTATAGAAATATTTTAGAAAAAGAAAAAATCGTAAAATTCAAGGAAGCAAAAAATTAAAATGCGATATCACTGAATCTTCATAAAACTATTTTTTTTTAAATAATAAATAAGATGTTACGCACACATTTCAACAAAAATAGTAAACATGTTATTAGTGTTAATTCATATTGAAATTCTTGTATAGGTTGGGGTCGACCATTTCAACTTATATAGGTTCGGTGTGTTCGCCGCTGGCATACTTTGCCCTCGGCACACTGCCGTACGCCTTGATGTAGAATAAAGGTAATGTAATAAAATTATTATAATGAAATGTAATTTTTTTTGTAAGAATTCAATTATACGTATAACAAATATTAATCATATTTCGAAAGCAATTATAAATCATCAATTCGCATACCCAGAGCAAAACTATGACGACTCAAAATTCTTCATTTTCCAGAAATCAAGATTTAGACATAATTTAATCACAAGCTGACAGATTAGCATTGTAACGGAGAGAAATAGACGCGGTACGTGGGGTTCGTCGCGTGTCTTACTCGGCACAGTTAAGTGTCGAGTCTCGATGAGGTTGGGACGTTCGAGAGAAAAGACAAAGGATAGGGTTTATGTTCGTTTATTAGTCGACTCGGAGAGAGAGGTGTCTGTCGCGATCTGCTCGTGTACTTACAGGTTCGCGAGTCCTCTCCAACTGTCTGTGCGCGTCTGTCCAGAGACGCGCTCATCCCTCGCGCGAGAAGTTGCGCGAGATAAGGATTGTCCGTGTCAGCGCTTTGCGCTGCTCTGAGCAGACATGAGATCCTCATGTCTGTGTGACAACGTATGCTAGTGTGCGTACGTTACACGTTCAAGGGGCCGCGCCACTGCCTCAGTGGCTCTATGACGTGTGTGTGTATGTGTAATGTAGTGTGTTAGATAATCGCTGTGTATACAAAAGTATGTGTGTGTGTCTCTCTCTCCTTTCCTTCGTTTACATTGTCGATTTGATTATACTATATTTAGATTATACGAGGTCTGTCCCAAAAGTATCCGACCTACGTTCATATCTTCGCGCGGAGAGACTCAGGCGACCTCTGGAGGGTACGAACGTCACCAGCAACTCCTAACCTTCTCGTCAGTAGCCTGAGATACCGATGAAACGCCTTAGTTCCCGTGCAGCGAGTATTTGTTTACAACGACTTTTTTGCGTTCGTCGCAATTTGCTTATTGCTAAAAATGGCAGAACGAACCGAACAGCGAATTTGCATAAAATTTTGCTTTAATCTCGGTAAAAGTTGTGCGGAAACTATTGAAATGTTGCAAAAGGCCTTTAAAGATGAGTGTACGGGCAAAACACAAATAAAAGAGTGGTATAGACGGTTCAAAAGTGGCCGCACATCTGTTGACAGTGATCCTCGTTCTGGTCGACCTTCGACGGGAACATCGTCGGATAATGTCGAGCGTGTGCGTGTCGCAGTTGAACAAGATCGTCGTTTGACTGTGAGAGAACTAGAAGATGAACTTGGAATACCAAAAAGTACTGTTTGGCGAATTTTAACCGAAAATTTGGGAATGACTCGTGTATGTGTAAAATTCATCCCGAAACTGCTCTCAGACCAGCAAAAAAACCTTCGATTAGAAATCGCTCAGGACAATTTGGAAATGATTAATAGTGATGAAAACTTTCTTAAAAAGGTTATTACTGGTGATGAGTCATGGGTTTATGGTTATGATCCTGAAAATGCCGCTTAAAGGACATCGATTCGACAATAAACAGACTGTTGAAACTAATGCGACGAATGCACTAAAGGCGATTCCGAAGACTGACTTTCAAGAGTGCTTTAATAAGTGGAAACATCGATATGAGCGTCTTGTTCAATCAAATGGGGACTACTTTGAAGGATGCCACCCCCCGGATGACGAAGAATAAATCAAGCGCCGAGAAATCGAGGTAGGTCGGATATTTTTGGGACAGACCTCGTACATTATTTTGATTATAAAAATGTTGTATGTGCGATTATTTTACTTTTGATATAGTTCATGACATTTGTTGTTGTAATATAATTTTAATAATAATAATACACAATCCACCCATATCCCATTCTATAGTGTACTAGTTATTTTGATAGTTACTAAGTGTGACTAATTTATTATATAAAATTGGATACATATCTTTTTGCGATTGATAGTCTACTCGAAATTCTAATCAACCAAAGTACCAAAATACAAAGTGCAAGGATAATAGAGAATAACTGTACTGATGTTATCGAATAAAATTTCATGAGAACTGCCCAGACAAGTCAATTTCGTTAATGTTATAGAATAAAATGTTCATAAAACTTATTTATAGAAGTTAATTGTATCGATATTCGAAAATACAAAAATATTTAGCTGCAACATTCATACTTGCATACTACATACCCTCTCATCACTCCTTGTGCATACAGAACGAAATAGCATGCGCGCACTAATTTCACTGCACTGCACTTGCCTTCCGGCACCTTGATAAGGCGGAAGCTTGCATCGCGCCGGTTAATGGCCCTGGCGCTCCGTCGTTCGTGTATGATGACTTCGTTTTTTCTTTAGGCAAGCTTGTTGATGTTTGTATAATAAATGATTCACTTCTCATTTTGATGTGCTCTTCGTAGCTCTGCCAATACTTTATTTGTTGATGTTTGTCCTCTTTTATTTTGATTGTTACAAAATTCCTGGAACCTGTCTTGATGCCGTTACGGCCATTTAGTTGCACTAAAAGCTTGCGCGTTTTCTGAGCTCCTTTTGAGCTTCTGCGTGCCCTAAAATCGGTGACTGATCGATTGAAGCGCCCTTGTTGTCTCTGCTTCTGCTGCATCTGATTTTTATCAGTTCTTTTTGTTAATATAAGGCCTTTATTTGTGGGCGTACCCTTACACTCCTATGTGCGAAATGTCTTTGGTGAGGTGCTGACGATTTTGCGCGTGTGGAGCTGTCGTCGGCGCAACCTTGCGGGTGATACGGCGCTCCCATGAGCGTCACTGATCCAGATGATGGCCTTCTCGGAATGATAGCCAGATCCTCCACTGGCATGCAGCTAGGCAATCGTTCTTTTGTCGGTTGTAAAGACTGTTGTCCACCGATTATTTTTATTTAAAAGTCTTTATTCGGTTTTTATGTCGGATCCGCTTTGCTGATGACTCTGAAACTTTCTGAAACGAATTAGAAAAAAAGTGGACCCCCCTTTCCCCAGAGAAAAATCGATTTACAAATTATCAATATAGCAATTGTTACTCCTGTAGCGATCAATTTGCAATGTTGCATTTAATTTTATTGCTTTTGGTAATAGAAGAGTAAGAAACGTCAAAGGGATTGGAGGTTATTGAGTAGTATTGTGCATAGATTAACTTAGTGTAGTATCAATTTTGAAAGATATTGGGCCATAAATGATGTTATTATTAATTTCTCTATTATATATTAATTTTACTCCGCGTCATTATTATTTTAATTTTGAAGGTCGTTGATTTGCCGCTTGCTAGTGTTGGTTATTGTGCTCTAAACGTTTGGCCCTCTGCGTGTGCATTGGGTAGGTACTTTTAATTTGAATGCTTTTCGTGTTGAAAGTAAAGTGTATGTTAGAAGTCGCAAGAAATATAAGGTCATGACCGGTGTCATTGTTAATTTGGGATAGTTAGATTTTGGTTTTAGTTTCGCGTTGATGTTTTGAAAAAGTTTATTGTGCACTGTTGCCTAATTTCCTATACCGATAGCTTCAAAAATTTGATTATTGTTGTTTTCAATAAATTATTTTGTGTATTGTAATGAAAAAGTATACTGTTATGTATGTTTCTAAAATTTGACTTAATTGTATGGAATGTCGACAAAAGAAATGATTCTATTATTTCGTGTACGTGTGACAAATCTGATTGTTTAGAGTATTTAATCAAAAATTGTTTGTGATTTTCTTACTTAAGCGGCACGCCGCGCAGCCCTCGGTGCTTCCTAGTTATTTCTAATAATTGGTCATTAAGCATATAGATAAAAGCTCCAGGTGAGAACTTGACGGAGTTAAGCGGGAGCCGGATAATCCAGAAAAATTCCGCCTTTACATGAGCTCTATAGGCTCACGAATAATTTATTTAACTTGTTATTTCCCTACGTGTATTTTTAATTCGGCAATACAGCAAATTGCGCACGTTTTTGTACCCGTGCGATTCAATTGAGCGATTATGGTCGTGTATTTCCGTTTTTTTTTCTTTTGTGACGGAGAGACATAGAAAATATGCGTACGTTACCCTTCCAAGGGCCCGTCAACATCATGATGGAATATTTTTTAATGATCAGAATGATCGAAATCTAGTATTCTCGATACTCGTTTTTTTGGCTTGAATGTGACTTCGGAAGCACACTCGTTATCTTAAACCTTGATATGCTTGTATGTTTTCCCTCTTTTTTTTTGTTGCGAGGATGCACTTGTGCGTTACCATGGCATTTGTTGATGCCGGGCCATTACGCGGACCGGCTTCTGATCTCGCTGCAGCTCATACAGTGACGTCAGGACTGGTGAGTCTGGTAAATTTTGACGGCCGCATGCACACTGGCATTGCAAGCCTCAAAGCTACGACGTACCTTGCGCGTTTTCGCTGTAGCTTGCGAGGTGACGTCAGCACCGATAAGCCACGAGACACCGCGGCAGCTTGGACGCTGCTGTGCGATCTAGTTTCTCTGCATTCTCTGCAGATTGACTGCTAGCCTCCCTGAAGTCTCTTTTTGGTTTTTCCTTTTTTTCTGTCCTTATGGACTGATTTTTTTTTTTTAAATTGATTCCGCTTTTTCCATTCGAATTTTTGTTGACATTTCTAATAACCAATTTTACTTTTTCCATCTATATTGTTGGCATTTAAATAATTTTGCCTTTTTAACTTGATTGATCTTTTTTTGTCGTTTGGTTTCCTTTGAAAGGGTGCTTCTGCACCTGAGTTAAAAAAAATTTGACTTCTTCTTTACGTTGGTGTAATCTTGAGCATTTGAATAAGTTTTTCGAGATTTTCTTTTGCGACGCCTGAACGTATTACGTTCAGGGGGGCCGCAAAAATAAGAAAAAAGGACTATGGTTCATCCTCACTGTCACTCTCAACTTCTTGAATGGCTACCTGTTGTGGCGGATCTTTTATCGTTGTGGCCCTTTTAAGTTTATCTAAACTGATAATTCTAGTAATGTTGTCATTTCTTATTTTTGCCTTTTTATAAGTATAGACAATGCTAATAATTTCATAGGGGCCCTCATAGTCACGGTCGTATTTGCCCATTTGTGGCTCTTTAAGCCTATAAACCATCTCGCTTTCTCTAAAATACTGCACATTCAGCTTTCTGTCATAATAATATTTAGATCTAAATTTGGCCTGGACCAAATTCATGGCAGCCAGTGTTTGTATGTCGGAGAGGTTGTTAATTAGGTCAACCATATAATCTCCATACATAAGAAAATTTTCTTTTGGTGGAAAGCTTGAAGGTGTGCGTGATTTTTGCCCAAATACGAGTTCGTGTGGAGCAAAATCTGAAGAATCGTGCGTTGTGCAATTATAGGCGTGCTGACAAATAGGCACCCATTTGCTCCAGTCCTTGCGATTTTCCGTGTATTTCTTTAAATATTCCGTCAGTGTATGGTGCATGCGCTTAATGCCGCCATTCGACTGCGGGTGGTATGCCGTGGTGCAGTATTTGTCTATCCTAAAGATATGACAAAATTCATTCAGCAGCCTATTTTGGAAGTGCGTGCCCTGGTCTGTTAGCAAGGCCGCGGGTGGTCCAAAATAGCAAATGACTCGCTCTGTGAATGCGCGTGCGACTTCTTCCGCGCTCGCACGTATAACTGGAATTAGGATGGTGTATTTTGTTAGGCAATCCTGCAATGTAAGAACGTATTTGTAACCTTCTTCCGAGTCTTTAAGTGGACCATAAATATCCATAGACATTTTCTAGAAGGGTTTGGACGGCGTGACCGTTATTACTAGTGGTAGTCGTGTTTTTACCCGTACAAGCTTATTTGTCTGGCATTCTACACATTCTAGCACAAACTGGCGTATATCTACACGCATGTTGCGCCAATAATAGTCTTTGGCGATTTTGCTGAAAGTTTTGTTTATGCCTCTGTGTCCACCGATCGCTGTTTCGTGATACTCTTTGATCAGTCTGTAGCATTCTATTACAGGAGGAATAGGCAAGTTGTTTAAAAACAAAACCGCTATCAGCGGCAGTCCTTCCATTTGATTTTCAAACAAATCAATGAAGGTGGTCCATTCAGACATAGATAAAATGGCCAAATATTTTATTATACCAAGACTTTTTATGATTTGACCACAAATCTGATTTTTTAATGTTTTCAAGCATTTATTTAAATTGGACTTAAGTGCTTTGTCATTAATGCTAACTTTGACAAAAAGTCCCAGCAATTTGATGTCTCTACATTGCGATACATGCACGTCGGCAATTTTGTGATGTATTTTGGCAATCTCATTGGTACTTATATATCTCCGTTCCCTCAATGCCTGTAATATTTCAGTATCGAAAAAGTGGTCGGTGGTTAAGAGATAGACAATATTTTCTTTGTATTTAAAAGGGTGCTCATCAAGCGCTTTTAACTTTGCAAACCGAGATGGCTCTTCATCGCCCAGCAGAACCCACGACGGCTTCTCGCGAGGTGGCCTTGCATTGACAACGAGACACCGTTCGAGCGCGTCTGTGTGCGCGCGTGCGAGAATGCCTGCCTCTCGTGCGCTGCGCGCATCCGATTGCACGCTGCCAGAGTGTGGCTGTTTGCTTGAAGACGATTCAAAATTATCTTCGATAGAATTGAAGTTTTCTTTTCCATTTGTGGAGGGTTGTCTTGAGCCTTTATCTGACTCATTGCCACCATCATAATTTTTCCCATTATTTATGCTCTCTGCATCTGTTTCTGCATCTGTTCGAATATAGGGGGTGAAGTGATTCCCAAACATGTGCAGATGTATATAGTGTTCAGTGGTGTTTACTATAATGTGCCAAAAATCTACATTCCCATTGCTTAAGTGCTGGTGAATGCAAATATCTTGACTAAATTCTTGTGCAAAACTGTATGCGCAGTTCGCATTGCCCCATTTGGTTTTTGAGCTTAAAATCTCTCGCGCTTCCTCTGCATCCCCGCATGTCGGTAGCGCTGGAGAGTGAAGCAGAAGCTTGCGTAATCCCAAAACTGATATGCTCAGCTGTTTGACTTTTATCAAGGAGTAAAACAAGCAGTTGCCGGGTGGCTGTGACGGTATATCGTCGCTGCGAACTAAGATCGCGTGCGGGTCGGCGCACCATTCTCTCGGCTCGTAGGTTAAAATATCGCCTCTATATAATGACTCAGCTGATGGCAGCTTATCAGAAGCAAATTTTGAGTCATTGATGTTTCGAGGCACATATGCAAAGTCATCTGTATTTCCTTGTTCATACGACCCAATGTCGGGAAATTCATTTTCTTCCGATTGCTCTTCCCTCTCCATATCTGCGGTAGGAGTAAGTTTTGCCTGACTTTTATTCTCGATTTCCCTTGCTTATTCTTAGAGTATTTTCATGCTTTTCCGTAATGATTTTTCTAGAGAAAACTCCCTATGTCTCTCTTAAATCTATTATTGGTATTGATGCGGGTGCATTTATTTCATGTGGGAGATGTCTCGCAGCTTCGACAGTTTGATCTAGCGGTGACGTTCTTCTTGGCTGAGGTATTATCTGCATACTGATATCAGTATCAGAATTCTTCTCGTCAAGCGTCGACGACTGGCACCGTGCTCGCTGTGCATCTAACGTTTTGCCACCAGAGCTCTTGCGTTCAAGACGATTGAAGTCGGGTGTGCTGCCGGGCTCTGTATCGGCTTCCCATACATTTATCTGCACGCCATTTCTCCCTTTAATGTCGCGCTCTTGTATATCGACAATTAGCCTTGCACGTAATTTCTTTGTGGAATCTGGCAAGATTTGTTTAATTGACGTGCGGGGCTCGCCGTTATGTTCCTGCTCTCGAGAGTGTGAGGGGCAGCTGTCCACCGATTTTTCTGGTATATTAGAATTTTTGTGCAAATTTGGGGGTGCAATTTGCACTATTTCAGCAGTGTCCATAACTCCGGGCTGCACACTTATGATTTCTAAAGTGGGCATGTTTTGATTTGGAGTGATTTCACTCTCTGGTGTGAAATTAAATTGAGGCAGTGAGCGATTAAGCGACTGTGGTTTGATTGCTTTCGCCAGCCTGCGTTGCTCTTTGAGAGCTTCCGCAACGGCTGCAGTTGGTGTGCTTGTAATTTTCACACCCTCGCGCAGGCCTTTTTCTTTGCGTAACCTCGCCAATTTATCGTCAGCTTTTGCCTGACTAAGTATCTGCTCTTTATCTTTGTTTAAAATATAAGGCAAAAAATGCGCTTGTTTTTCCTTGGTGTATTTGGGTTTTTCTGCTTTCCTTAATTCAGGAGTAACAGAGTTGTAATTTGAGGTACTTGTATTTTTTGTGAGTAACTATATTATATCTGTAGCCAGTGCTTTTGTAGGCTTGACTATCTTGTATGCTTCGATAGAGGCACGTAGGATGTCTAAATTTTTCCCACGTTCGTGCGGGCCCAGCTGAAATTTATTTTTTCCAGCCGCCTCTATATCCACATTTGTCATTACACAGGCGAGTTGTACTTCGTCTGAGTAGTCAAGCTTATAAATGTCTTCCTTGCCTTCGAGCTGCGTCAGCCAGCGTATGTTTATCAGCCCGTCTTCTCTGAAAATGTCGCCGGTAGTCAAGCATAAAAAGAAGCCGTCTTCGGTATTTCTCACAGCTAACACATCACCTTGCTTATATAGAAGTGAACTGCTCCTGCGGTTCTTCTTGCAAGTTTTTATTTTATCAGATGTTTCTGAGTCTGATCTGACTTGTTTGATTTTTCTCTCTTTGTCGATGCCTTTTTTCTTTATGGCTCGTGAGGCAAAAATTCTTGCTGGTGGCTGGTCCAGCTAGGCTTCGCTGTCCCCTTCTTCTTGCGCATCTGCAAGCTCATAAAAGTCCGCTCTTGGGCGCTCGGGATTCTCTTCTCCTTCTGCCAAAACGGGATTGCGTGATAGTGCATCAGCATTCGAGTTTATGATGCCCGGCTGATAAACTATGTCAAATGTATAGCCACGCAATGCAGCTTTTAATCTATTAAAACGGATTTCTGGTTTTTTAGTGGTATGAAAGTGCTTGAGCGGCTCATGATCTGTAACCACTGTGAATTTCCTGCCGTACAGATAAGGTCTGAACTGGTCTTTCGCAAATACGATCGCCAGCAACTCCTTATTGTACGTGATGTATCGTAATTCACTCCCTTTGAGTGGTCTGGACGCAAAGGCGCATGCAGTATCTGAGCCGATGATTTCTTGGCTAAGCACCGTCCCAAGTGCGTAATCGGAGCTATCACACGTGGCAATAAATGGCTTGGAAAAATCTGGTGCAGCTAGAACTGGCTCGCTGCACAAGATCCTTTTCAGTTCATCAAAAGCTGACTGCTGTGCCTCTTCCCATTCAAACTTGACGCCTTTGCGCAGCAGTGTTGCCAGTGGCCGCGCGATTCCTGCGAACTTGGGTATAAACTTTCTGTAATACCCAACCAAGCCAAGCCATTGTTTGACTTTTTTCGCATTCGTCGGCACCGGGTATTTTTCCACTGCCTCAAGCTTCTTAGGATCTGTCCGTATCTTGCCTCCCCTCACTATGTGTCCGAGGACAGAAGCCTCACGTTTCAAAAACTGACACTTCTTGGGTTCGACCGTGAGATTGGCGTCTAAAAATCTTCTCATGACTCGCCTAAAGCGAATGCCATGCTCTTCAAGATTTTTCGCGGGGATCAAGAAATCATCCAAATATATGGCGACTTCTTTTCCCTGGAATCCTGCCATGGCCATTGCCATTGTTTTTAAAAAGACGTCAGTTGCGCCTTTTAATCCCATGCCAACTCTCCGATACTGTAGATGTTCAAATGAATTTTACCCAAGTGGTGCATCAAATGCAGTATATTGAGCCGATTTTGGATGGATGGGTATTTGGTGAAAACCCTGTTTTAAATCCATCGTCGTGATTATTTCGGCTGAGGCGAGCGTTTCAAGTATATCGCTCGTAAATGTAAGGGGAAAGCAAGTACCCACCGTGATCTCATTTAAAGGCCGAAAATCAGTGACAAGCCGCCATTTTTTATTGCCCTGTGCATCTGGTTTTTTGGGCACCACCCAGAGGTTGCTAGAGTACGGAGAGTCAGAGGCCTCAACAATTCCCTGTTCAATTAATTTTTTAACCTCTTTTTGAGACTGCTCGCTCAGCGCCGATGGATATCTAAATCGCTTGGCTCGCAACGGCTTATCAGTCGTGAGCTTGATTTCATGTGTGAGTAAATTCGTGGCTGGCAACGGTTCTCCTTCAAGCCCGAATACCCCAGCGAATTCCGTAATTAATTCGCGAACATGCACTATCTCGTGCTCTACACACCCCTCCGTATCTACTAAGTTCATGATTGTGTTGACGCGCTCTTCGCGCAGGTCTGGATTGTTTTCGAGCAATTTATTTTTTTCTGTCACGTGAATTGGCTTATGGCATTTATCTTGCCCTTTTGCTCGCATGATTTTTACCCGATTTTTTATCTCTATATTGTCGTCCTCACCGACATCAAGTATATCATGTAACTTAGTAGTCTCGCATGGTATTAGTTCGACTTGCGGCACCTGCACTGTAGCCGGCTTATTACCAATGTTTATGCATTCAGCATATAATACGCCGCTGTGATTTTGTGCTACAGATGTTTTATAGAATCATTCACATTTTTCAAATTGGCAAATAAATCAAGTTTCGAATCTTATGTCTAATTAATATATAATGATACGTTCAATATATAATCGACTTTTCGTAGTCTAACTATATTTTAACCCGTTGTGGTCACTCGGGGTCCAGCTGACCCCAGGCAAAGTTTGAGATCAAATATCTAAAAGGTGTCTGTTCAAAATCAAGCTTGTGGTGCCATCTGTTGTTGGTACAAGGTGCCTCTATAACTTCCCATACATGGCAAAGGCCGGCGTGGGTTCAGTCGTGCTGTAGCATTCGATTAGTGCGGGTGTTTTTTTTTGTGGGGTCCCACTGACCCCCTGTGACCAGTGTGATCGAAAGTCGCAACGAATTTTGAAAATAAATTCAATCAAATTCTGTTTTAAAGTGATCTTTGGCAACGTAAGTATTAGTGTACATGATTTTTTTTTTGTTCTGTGCTAAAATTGATTTTTTAACGCTTATTCAGATGCCGTATAATCTTCGTAATCGAGCAGTCCTCGATTCGCTCACTCAAAACAACGACGAGGAAGAACGTTTTGATGGCGAAGGCTCTGAAACTGAAGATCACGTTTCAGAAGAGTCGGAGCATTCCGATTACGAAAATGATACAGAAAAAAATGATTCTGAGTCTGATGATGAAATGGCGAATGATCTCGAGAACGCGTCGTTACAAGAGCGTCTTGTTCAATCTTCAGCACGAGGTCGTCCCGTGACTAAGCTAAGGGGGAAAAATGGTTTTGTTTGGAGCACAAAAGTTCCGGAGCGTCAGTCAGGTATGAATGCGTCTATATATATATTATATTGTACACAGAAAGAAACGCGAGCGTGCCTATATAGTTTGAATACAGTATGAATAAGACGATACAGTATGATTTCTCTTATTCGATGATTTATTTTATATTTCGATAAAATAAAGTTTCATAATTATTTTTAAATAGTTAAAATATTTTAAACAATTTTTAATCTAAATAATTTATTATTCAATAATAATAAATAAATAATTTTGTATAATTTATTTTTTATACTTTTTTTCAATAGATCGAATAAGTGATGTTGATCCGGTGTATGCCGCAGGACCAGCTGGCCCAGCTGCAGAATTACAAACAGTGGAAGAATTCTGGAACGCTCTATTTACGCCCGATATTATAAAGATTATAGTTGAACATACGAACAGCCAAATAGAAGAACATTGCGCTAAAATGATCGAACAGAATAAAGATCTTCAAACATATCATCATCACACTGATGAAGAAGAAATCCGAGCATACATAGGCATCCTGTATTTCAGTGGTGCTTGGAAATCGTCCAGCATGAATACGCATGACTTATGGAGTCCAGAAATCGGAATAAGTTATTATCGATGCGGGATGCCTAGAGCTCGTTACATGTTTTTGTCCGTGTGTTTGAGATTTGACAATAAAAGTACGAGAAACGAAAACGACAGATTTGCACCAATTCGTGAAATCTGGGAAATGTTTATTTCCAATTGTACAAATTGTTACCAGCCAAGCTGCGATTGTACAGTGGACGAAATCCTTCTTGGGTTCCGTGGACGATGCAAATTTAGGATGTATATCAAATCGAAACCAGATAAGTACGGCTTAAAATTAATTTCATTGAACGATCTGTCTACTTCGTACTTGATATTTGCGATTCCGTATTTGGGTAAAATACAGATACCCGATCTACTGCAAGGAGAACAGTTGTCGGAGTATTATTTTAGAAAGGTAACTGTACCAATTCATGGTACCAAACGCGGCGTTACCTGCGACAACTGGTTCACTTCTGTACCTCTCTTACAACGGATGAAAGAAGCACCTTACGATTTAAAAATTACAGGTACAATTCGCAAGAATAAAAAAGAAATTCCTGCCGAGATGAAGATAGCCTCCAAAAACCCTCCAGACTCAAAATTTTGCCACGCAGATAATATAACTTTAGTATCATTTACGCCAAAAAAGAATAAAATTGTATTAGTTATTACTACTGATAAGTTATCTACTGGAATTGAAAATAACAAATCTGTTATTGTTTTACATTACAATTACACAAAAGGTGGAACAGATTGCTTTGATTGGCTTTGTCATTCGCACACTGTCAGTAGAAAAACAAATCGTTGGCCAATGCGAATATTTTTGGGAATGCTAGACCAAGCTGGCGTAAATGCACGCATTTTGTTTACATGCAAAATGATAAATGAAGGTAACCAGTCACGAGTTACGGCGAAGCAATGCCTCGACAAAATTTCTAAACACCTTATCACGCCACACTTACAAAATCGTTACGCTAACAACATGCTTCAATCGCATTTACGTTCAGGCATCGCTTCCATTCTGAAAAACAATGTAGGAGAACCATTTGCGGAACAAAGATTGGAATTTTCAAAAAGGAAGAGGTGTTCTTTATGCAAACGCAACAAAGATGTGAAGACTAAGTGGCAATGCCCATCATGTCTCCGACCAATGTGCGAAGACCATCGTGCATACATATGTGTTGAAAATAAATATACTTTTTCCGGCAGATCATTATAAATTATTTTTTTCTTAAAAGTATACTACCTTGAGAGTATATAAACAAAATATTTTCGCTTTATCTCAAAAATTGAATTTTTTATGAATTTTTAAGTGAAAAAAGTCAAAATTTCGGAAAAAAATTTTTGTTGTATATTTTTATTACGAAAAAGATATTTACAAGCAAAAAAAAAGATTGGATCTTAAAGAGGAGACCTCGAACTATGTTCCATAAAAATTTCAAGACGATATAATTAATAGAAGGAAAATGGCAACGGTTTTTCCGCGTGGGGTCTAGCTGACCCCTTATGACCAACACGTTATTATTCAGAGGTGTGACCACAACGGGTTAAGGTGGCTTCAGCAACTTTTTATAAAAACATATATGTTATGTCTTTGAAACTTTCCAAAAATGTTCTTTGTTACTATACTATTCATCTGTGTAAAGAAAATCTAGAGTCAACGACCAAATTATTGAGAAAACTATGCTTATAGAAAGTCACATTTAACATATAACCTTATGAGATAAGGCCGTTTATGACTTCTCATTACATTATAAAAACATTTTTCTTAACAAACAGAATATGTAATTAAAAATTATTTTATACAAAATCTGATGACGTTATCATAATTATGTGTTAATTACCAAATAAAAAAGATATTTAGCATAAACGGTAAAAACATGCTTCTGCGCATGTGCACCGAAGACTAAGTCAAAAAATCACTGTTTATTTCAAATATTAGCAGAACAATTTTTTGTTATAGACATTCAGAAACAGTTTACAATGTTTTTTAATGAAATGATAATGAGTTAATTTATTATTAAAATTAAAATTAAAATTTAAATTATAATAAAAGTGAAGTCCCCATAGGGCTTTCGCTAGATACGGTACCCACCGCTGAAGGCACCTTAAAGTTCAAATATTATCCTATATAAAATTAAAAAAATAAATAAAATAAGAAAAGAAAAATGTAAATTATTATAAGTAATTAGTAAATAAATAAATAAAATACACTCTGAAATAATTATCCTCATAAGATATTTATATAAGTAAAACATAATAAACAATTATACTCCGTACCTTCTTCTTTAGAAAGTTCAATCAGATTAACCCCTCGAGTTATTAAAAGTATATCACACATACTTTAGAACTAAATTAAATAAAATATGTCAGTTTTTGTTTCTAGTTTCAATGTATAATAATGTAGTAATCGGATTATATTAATAAATTAACAATCATTCAATAACAATCATTTTGATGAATTTTCTTTTTCTTATTAAAATTTAAAAAGTTGAACATATTACTAATATGTTTACTAATAAATTTGCTACAAACTTGTTAATTAAAGTACTCGTAGATTATTCACAATATCAATATAAGAGTACAAGTCATATTCTAATAATCCAGAATATCATTCTTTAATGAAATATATTTTTGTATAAAACTCATTGACTACTATAGTTTTATACTAATTCTATTTTTGTTTAAGGTACCAATATATATTTGTTATACTTTGCAAAATATTTATTTTACATAAAAAAAATTCTAAATTCTCTAATGTTAAAATGTCTAACAAAACAGATTGAAAAGTTCACAACCTTTACATTTATATCTTTATAAAATCTTATGTTAAAGGTATTTCAAATTAGAGCTTATAAAAATTCCTTAATGCTAACTTGTAATTCTGTCATTTGAAGAATATGATATTATAAATATCTACATGTAATCGAATCAATTAAGGTAAAGTACCCAGTACCGGGACAAATTGGGAGCAGTACTGGGACAAAGCAAAACACTTCTATTACTATTAAATATGATAAAGAGATCGATGCATTAGCGTTGTTTATGGTATTACATTTGTAGTCAAGGCGGTATTTCATTATGAAAAGAAATTTCCATTTGACACTTTCTTGACAATAGGCAAGAAAGTATAAAATGCAAACTGATTGCCCTTTGGGTATTTCATTATTTTAAAAAGAATCTATTGAACTCCACGAGCTATAAACCCATATATACTACTCCAACGGACTTTTGTCATTCCGCTTTCCTCAATTCGGATATGCTCATGGCGTTCAATAGATTCTTTTTAAAATAATGAAATAGCCAAAGAGCAATCAGTTTGCATTTTATATTTTCTTGCCTATTGTCAAGAAAGTGTAAAATGGAAATTTCTTTTCATAATAACTTGGCATTAGGACACAAATATGCCTTATAATTCCGGGTTTTATCACCAGATGGATGCAAGTTTTTTGTATCCATACATAAATTTATCATTTCTATTCCATATATATGACCAACTCTGGAGTATCACTTAGCGTCTGTAATAGGTACTTGCCAGCATTGCACTGACGATGGCTCACTGGCAAAGTACTGGAGCCGAAACGCTATTGTATAATTTTTTCATTATTTCTAAATAAAAACTTATTCTTATCTTTTATTTACATTCTAAATATATATTCTTTTTCTTTGCTCAGACATTCCTCTCTTTCGGGTGTTATTTTCGCATTAATTTCTCTTTCGGAGGATAAACTGTCATAATACAGTCACCTATCCGAATTGAGGAAAGCGGAATGACAAAAGTCCGTTGGAGTAGTATATATGGGTTTATAGCTCGTGGAGTTCAATAGATTATTTTTAAAATAAATAAATAAGGCGGTATTTTGTTAGTTTAGCTTTTAAAATTATTATAAAACAAAATACAAATATTTGGAGGCTACATTTCAGAAGCATGTGTAGGCGAATTTTAGTCCCACTTTACATGCCTCTCAATATTTATAACTCAGTAGTGGGTCACATTTAATAATATATGTCCCACCACTGCATCCAAACGCTGTTCCAATTCTGCGTCCAGTTCGATATAGCCCGTCCCAGTTCTATAGCCATATTTACATATTTTCAAACTTACTTATTTAATATAAAAATGCATTTTAATGTCTGTGTATGTACATAAATGAGTAAAATTAATTGCAAATTAATGGTTAGGTTTAAATGTTTTGAACAGTTTTGTTTGTCGGTTCTAAGATCATCGACCGTTCGTGAATCACATTCAAAATTGTCTCACTACTGGATACTTTACCTTATATCTTTAAATAATTTGTAATTCCTGTAACTTAAATGCAAAGTACATTAAAATCCAAAATGTACATATAATATAAAATAGTAATTGAAATGTCATTATTTAAAACTTTTATAAGTTGCATCAGTTTTGTATTCACATTTTTGTAATTACGTACACGTTTCCACATATGGCTATACATATTTTTGCGTTTATAAAAGAATACATCTGTTAAGTTCTAAGTGTTATGCGTTTAATAAATATTATTTTTTTCACATATGATAAAACTATAAAGCAAAATAGGTTAACTTGTACGGATTCGAACATAAATAATGTTATATTAAGTTTTCGTTAGTTGCGAATTACGTATTAAGAATACAGTATATTGTTGTAAATTGGGCCGTATTTATAGTCTAGTGTAATATACGCAGTGATCGTGATTGTTAATTGCGATATTATTTTTAGAAGTTTATGTATGTATCAAAGAAAATACAAAATATAAAAAAAAGGCAAAGATAATTATTTAGTATAAAAAAATATCTAACATTTGAGAAAAAAAAACACAAGTAAAATAAAATTATATTTTGATCTGTAAATTTAACTTAACATTAACTCTTGTAAACAAAGGTTTCTCAGTTATAGTTTTTATTTTTGGTTATGTTGAATTGAGTTAACGAAATTGTGACGGTATTATTGCTCATGCAATTATTATTGCATTCCCTTCCAAAATGTCACAACGCCTCTCCGGGCGAAAGCCACACATTTAACACATTCTGCATTATAATATGATTTACTACAGCAAGCATTCAGAGGAGAGAGAGCAGCCGACTGGAAGCGAACGACCGCTTGGTAATTAAAAGAAATAAACAGAAAATAATAAGCGCATATTTAAAATTCGCATAACATACATATAACGAGGATAAAGTAAATAAGTACATAATAATACACAATTATTCAAATATAGATATATAAAAGTAACAAAAATAAATAGAAAATAGTAAGCGCATATTTAAGAATTCACATAACATATAACGAAACTAAAATAAATAAATACATACTAATACGCAATTATAAAAATATAGATGAATAAAAGTCGCAAAATAACAATACATAATAGTGTCAAGTGAGAGCTGGATGTAGTATTACTAATGATTATTTAACAAAAAGTCATAGAATTGTTGCTTAAATGCCGCTAAACTATTACACACACGAATGCGAACAGGTATTATCTGCCAAAGGTTCATAGCAACGGTATTGAAAAAGCATTTTTGTACGCAGTGGTAATTGCAGTTGGAATCGACGGGAATAGGTCATATAGATAAGTTGGTTTGTTGGTAGTGAGAGTGCGATACGTAAGGGGTCCTAAAAAATAATCTCGTCGTGTAGGTACAGAGAGATAGTTCAACCGTTCATAGTAGGGTTTCAGTGCTGCGTCCCGACGTAATCGATACATAAAACGAACACCGGTGTTCATTAGTCGCTGCAACTTTATATTTAGGTAGCCCGATATATCACAAGTAACGAGACAGCAATAATCAAAGTGTGGCAAAATAAGAGCGTTAACAAGTAATTTTTTTGTCTTATTTGATATAAAATCACCACGGAATCTAAGTTTATGTTACACACCATGTACACGCGAACAAATTTGAGCTACATGAGTATTCCATGTGAGATTATCAGAGAAGTATAAACCTAGATATTTGATGTCTGATTCAAGGGGGATGACGTTGCTATCAACAGTGATTGGTTATAAATCGCATTTGTCAAGACGCGTATGATTTTGTACGGAAGCAAAGAGAATGGGTTTAGTTTTACGCACATTGAGTAGCAGACCATTTTGGCGCGCCCAGTTTACAACAGCAGCTGCATCATCATTTAACTTAGCTATCGCTTCAACTAAAACGCACGGTTTAGATTGGATATAAATTTGTAGATCGTCGGCAAAAAGCATATATTTACAATGTTTCAGTACTGATGTAATCGAATTGATAAAAATAAGAAAAATGATCGGGCCAGGTGTAGAGCCTTGAGACACACCTGATGAATTAGGTACGAACTCAGACGTTGAACCATCGATATCAAGCACAGCTTGTGATCAACCCGTTAAATACGAATGGAGTCAATTGATCGAATTATTTGAGAAATTTTACTCTTTCAGTTTAGCAAGTAAAAGTTCATGGTTAATGCAAGCGAATGCAGATTTAAAATCAAATAAGAGCTTCACTGTGATAAGTCCATTTTCTATACCATAACGTATATCTTAGGAAATTTTTATGAGAGCTGTTTGCGTACTGAAGTTACTGCGAAACCCTGACTGGAATGCTGACAGAATATCACCAGCAATAACAATATTTTTATAGCGCTGCATAGTTTGTTGTAAAGAAACAAAACATATAATTAGCGCATCACCCTTTGGTCGACGATAATTTGAACAAATAAGTAGAGATTGATCATTATGTAACCGCAACTCGAGTAATATATATTCTGTTTCGTTAATATCTTTAATTTTAGAGGCTTCAATAATTTTAAACGAAATGCCATCCTTAATAAAAAACGCAACACCGACACCTTGCATAAACTCGCGTTTACCGGTAGTAGAACGTAGGCCACGATCATTACGTACGAAATTATAGCCATTGATTTTGAATGTATCACTCATCTACTTTGGAGTTAGCCACGTTTCAAAAATACACAAAACATCAATATTTTTAAGTTCAAAAACGTACGAAGTTCAAAAAAGTGTCGTTTTACTACTTTTAATAGCATTCCAAAGTGCCGCAAACTGTTGAGCACATGTAAAGTTCTCATATCCCTTGGGAAGATTGTTCATTGTTGTATCGTTAAAATCCGGTAGGGAATCGGAGCTGATATTGGTGTTAAAGTCATGAATACTTTGCGAACTATCGTGTTATGATGAACGTGAATTATTATGTTGGATGGCTCGTGGAGAGCTGACTATATTTGAATCAGCTGACTGCGGACGCCGAATACTATTGCGAAATGAATGATCCGCTGGCTTGTTTGCTATAAATCCGCGTAGCCAGGATAAAAATCTCTCTTACAACTACAACAAGTGTACGATGAATGAACTATGTTACGATTACCGTTACTACACCTTTTCATTAGGAAAAACAAAAAATCTTAAAAAGATAAAATAAACAAGCAAGAAAAAACAGAAAAAGTACGAAATTAAACGCAGTATAATAAAGATATTTAACATAATAAGCGTAATCGCCGCCGTAAAATAAACTATTCAGCTACGCAAATTTTGGAACAGAGACACACAGTTACAATTTGTATACACACATATACACACATACATTCATACAGCCGTATACGCGCGATACTGAGTATGGCGGATTAAAATCATATGGCCGATATACACGCTAAAGTATAATACACTAATACACTACATATTGTCGAGGCGACGACGATCACGTGATCGGAATTTCGCGCGCGTATGTAACAATAATAATATTAACAGACCTATGAACACACTTGTATGTAAGTAATGCAAGGTAATACTCAAGTAAGTTATTTATCAATAAAAATGATCAAAAATTAAGATTTAGCAATATAATGTGCTTGCTAAATAAAGTGTTTAAAACGGGCAGTAAATGTTACAAGTATATGTGCAGACGACAATAGCAGGAACACACATACATATACACTATCAGAGGCATTGGAGCGCTGTGCCGCTGACTATCATGTTACGAAGATTACACACCTTATTGAATAGAGACCAACACAGTTCAAAGTACAAGCTAATGAGCTTTGTTTGGTTATTATCACAGATAGAGCAACAGCTTACAATACCCGAAGGACTCAGCCAGAAAAGATCACAACACTTAGAGTGGTAAAGCTTGTTGCATTTACTGCACTGTCAAACGACACCTTCCTTACGCGAGATAGATAGGTCACATACGCTACAAATCACTCTATTCATGCTATACAAAGCGCAAGAGACTTAGATGTTGCAAGCATACGTTACTCTGAGAATAGTAGTACCGATGAATTCATGCCATGAATACAATATAAAGCCTACGAGCATTATCGGAGACTACACCGAGCAGTTTCGTCGAGCCATTATTTATCAACTCTACGCGCAAACTTTAGTTGCGGGCCCGACTTACGGTTCGCCACCTATCGGGTACTACGCTCACTACACACTACACTCCCGTGATAGTCGCGTATGTTCTCACTCACTCAGCTTTAGATGACACGTGACTACTTGCTGTGTATGCCTTGAATTGATATCTAGGAAATAGGCCACGTTTATAAAAAAGCCACAGGTGTTGGCGTATGCGCGATGAGATGAGTGTGGAATTACGCCCAAATTCAAATAATGAGCTAATCTCCAGAGCAAAGCAGCAGCAACGTAAAGATGCAAGGTTATCGCAAGCAGGACACGCGCAGGATACAGAATAGGTGTCTATTCAGCTTGCAACTTTGGGCATGCAATGAATTTGGAAGCAAGGCGCCCGAAGGCAGAATGCGGCAGTATGCAGTGTAACAATGCGGAGTGTATGGAGTGCGTGGTGTGTACTTACGCGAGCAGAGAGATAGATAGATAGATAGATAGATATACGATTTATTTTGTCATTTGGCAAAAATACATTACATAAATTGTTATTTCGTCTTTACATTAAAATCTTTGATCACTATCACAGGTCGTCAGTATATAAATATATGAATAATTGTTGCACAATTTGTTATTATCTAATATATCACAGTATGTCAACATCGCAGTTTCATAACAATTTCTGGAGATTCACTCATTCTTGCATACTCGTACATCCATCACGTCACAATTTAAAAACAATTACAATTAAGCAGATGAGTACACTCATCACACACGCAGATAAATTCACTCACTCTTTATTAATTTATACTCTTTATAATTTACCTCGTTATATATTTCTCCTCCTCAGCTTATCCCTTTATCTTGTTAGATATTTTTCCCCGCATTCTTTTTACAGGCCAGTTATAAGATGTATTCTACAGAAGAAAAAAAATTAAATTTTATTGTCCTGCGCGCGGTTTGCTCTTCAACGCATGGCTGCGCGCTGTTTCTTCTTCTTATTTCTGCCGTAGTCCCGGTTGTAGCAATGAACGTAGAAGTTGGAGCACTTCTCGATGTACTTTAAATTCGGTTCTGCACAGATTGAGTACCTGTGTCTGCTTGGGAAGCGTGGGGCTACTGAACGAGATAGTTTGGCTACTTTTGGACGCTCTGCGAATTCTAGTCTTGACTGTTTATGTACAGCTTGATCTTGCACGCATTTGAAGTTATGCTCAGCCTTCTTTAGCTTGGTTGTGCTGGCTCCAGAACTCCCATGTCTTCTTGCAGTTTTCGGAGGTCTTGGCAGGCTATCTCTTCTTCTCTTCGTGCGTTCTCGGCCTTTTCTTTTTTATTAAATTAATCTTTGAAACTTTTTGTGTATGTAACTTTGAATATTTTTGTACGCCCGCTATCTCAATAGGTAGCTTAACTTGCCCCGTAATATACATGAGGCTGCCGTCTGCCACTCGTGCATGTTTGGGCCAATAACGGTTATTGCGGACCCGATGTCGTCGAGGGATCGAACTTTAAATCCTCCGATCCCAACCTACATCAACCAACGATAGTTTGCAGTTTCCGTTTGTGGATCTGGAATGTTCTCTGTCTCAAAAACTCCTTTTACTACTGTATTTGGCATTGCCAGCTCAGTTTTTTCGACCTCGGCGAGTTCTAAACCGTCAACGATCGTCTCTTCAAACGGGTCACCGCCCACTGCGCCGTCTTCGTCGGTGTAGTCTTGTTGTCGGTTCATTGTCGCGAAAGATTATTAAGATGGTAATGTGTAAGGAGATGAATGATCATAGTCATTCGCTACGCCGACGCTGGGCGCGTGTTCTGCGCGATGATAAGCTAATAAGTTCTGTCATTTCATAATTTTTCGATCCTCTTGGACGGCCAAATGCACGATTTTTACTTTTGCATTGACGAGTAGTTTTCGCGTTTCGGCTTACAACTACATGCATTTTTCTCGGGCGTTCGGGCTTTTCAGTCGTGCGCTCCGATATCGGAGGTGACGTGTACTCTTGCCGATGAGATCATCCTTTGCTCAAAGCAATGTTGAACTTGTAACGTGGTATTCGTTACGACGACTTATTTATTAGACTTTTACTCGACACTTTACCGAATTTCTCTATATTAATGGGCGCCAAGTAAAGCGCGGCTAACTTTGCACGAGCCCTTTCCCAGAGGAAGTTCCGTGAAGTGGAAAATCCAGAATCACTAATTATATAATAAATACACACATTTCACTCTTTAAGTACCTAAGCTTTATTCCATTTATAATACGTACGGTCGCCACATTTACAATTTTCGCACAATGAATCGGTCGCTATACAAATATGGCTACGCTAGCCCTCGCACGCGTCTCTCGCGACGACCAAATCACCACGTTTCCCGACTTTTTCCGAATCGCGTAATTTTCCCCACAATAATATTCGTAATTTGAATGCTGACCCGACGCGCACTCATCCTATATAACGGTGTCACACCACCACGAGTTTACTCTATTAACCCCGAGCACATGGCGGCAATGTACGATAATTGTTCAGTCAAATTTTACCTATAAGTGTCGAGGGAAGCTCGACAATTACAGTCCACTCACCGTCGCTAATCCTGGACGCCTAACGGTGCTCCTCACAATCTGGTCGCTATTTGTCCGTCGGATAATAATCCCGCTAACAATGTCTGATTTCAATACTAAAGGTTTTCTAGACGCGTCTGTACTCGCTCGCGGACGGGCAGGCAATTATTCAACGTGCGTCTATATTCGCTGACGGGCGGGCAGGCAATGCTCAAATTTGGAGAGGGCGGAAATTTCTTCCAAAATTTTCGCTTTTCTTCTCGACCACCTTCAACCCACACACTTGTTGCTTCCGCCTCTTTCTTCACGGTGATTGGCCTTGATTTTCCCTAAATGCAAAAATCAAGGCCAAGTCTGCGGCGATTTGAGTCGCTAATTACCATAGGTCCGCTCCGCGATTGCCGCCCTGCCCCCGACGCGCGGGCAATATGAATTGCTAAATATACACGCTCGGGTAATCCGGTGTGTATATCTATATCGGGCGCTTTCGGTTTTGTCGCTGCCAGACCATCACAGTTGGCAGCGGCGACGTGCGCGCGTCGGCCTACGCTATGATAGGCCGGCAGCTTCATGCGGCTCGCGACGCGGCGGCTGCTAGCTCTCCCCTCTGTCGACAGCCGTGTCGGTATCTCTCTCTCTCTCTCTCTCTCTCTCTCTCTCTCTCTCTCTCGTGGCTACAGCCGAGATGGTGTGCCTCGAGGAAGCCGTCACTGCTGCTGTGAATCCTCTCTCCTCCCGCGTCTGCGTGCATCAGGAGAGAGGGCGGTCGCGCGCGCGTGTGTGTATGTGTGTGCGCGTGCAGTGGCTCATCATCCTCGAGAGGCGAGGAAGAAAGAGCAAGCGAGAGAGAGAGGGTCGCGTGTACAGTGTGCAGTGGTGTTGGTGCTGTGCATGTGTGTGTAGAGGCTCGTCGTCGTTGCTCGCTCCGAGCAGTCGTCGCTGCGGCGATCAATTGGTGCCGCTGGTATGGGTGTGTGCGTGTGTGTGCCGGTCTGCGGCTTTCCTCGCTCGCGACTCCTTATCCTCATACCCTCAACAAATAAATAACAATTCCCCCCATTAATAGCAATAACACAGCCCCACAAAAAAAAATTGTAAGTCCCAAAAACTTGACCACGGTACTTATATGTTTTTAGGATCGCTGAATCCGAATCCAGGGTTAGTTTAACCCCATCAGATCTTTCTCAAGGTCAGTTGAAGGTCAAATTATCGAAATACATGAAAAATACACTAAAACCATGGTATCTTGGGGTTTTTGGGTTATTGAATCCAGGGTTAGTTTAACCCCATCAGATCTTTCTCAAGGTCAGTTGAAGGTCAAATTATCGAAATACATGAAAAATACACTAAAACCATGGTATCTTGGGGTTTTTGGGGTCGCTGAATTCGAATCCGGGGTCAGTTTAACCCCATCAGAACTTTCTCAAGGTCAGTTGAAGGTCAAATTATCGAAATACATGAAAAATACACTAAAACCATGGTATCTTGGGGTTTTTGGGGTCGCTGAATCCGAATCCGGGGTCAGATTAAACAATCAGATCTTTCTCAAGGTCAGTTGAAGGTCAAATTATCGAAATACATGAAAAATACACTAAAACCATGGTATCTTGGGTTTTTTGGGGCGCTGTATCTGAATCCGGGCTTATTACAACCCTATCAGGTCATGGTCAAGGTCAGTTGAAGGTCAAATTATAAAGATTCATAAACAGTAGAGTCAAACCATGACATTTAGGGGTTTTTGGGGTCGCTGAATCCGAATCCAGGGTCAGTATAGTCCCATAAGGTTATATTTATGGTCAGTTCAAGGTTAGTTCAAGGTCATGAACGTAAAGAGAGTGAAAAAATTAGTTATAAACTGAAACAATGCAAAAGGTAATGTAAACCATAAAGCAAAGAACAATGTATATGCAAGTACAATCGTATCCTTTAAAACTATATCATAGTTTGCTGCTCCTTCATTTACTTTAAATTTGTTAGAAGTATATGCAATTCAATAAAATACCCGTAAAAATATTCAGCCCATTACTCTTTTTATGGTAACGAACTATTTTATTGTCAAATGATCTACGAAGTGGATTACGCTTCCGCTTCTCCGATGTTGATGGTAGATCTCTTTTTAACGACCAACAGTAATCTGCTAACATATTTACGTCCCATCTTCCTTGGTACCTGCGCTCCATTTCCTTGATATCTTGGTGAAATCTCTCTCCCTGCTCTTCGCTGTAATCACCTAGGTTTTCTGGAAATTCATCAACATGCGAATATAAAAAGTGTAATTTTAGATTCATTAGGCAGCCTTGATTTTTGTAACTATTTACTAAATTTAAAACTATTTGTTGTTAATTTGGGCTCTTATGATTTCCAAGAAAGTTTTTAATTACGTCCTTGAAACATAACCATGCTTCTCTCTCTGTATGATTCATTTTCGTAACAAAAATTTCATCATTTATCATCTTACGAATCTGAGGGCCATCGAAAATTCCTTCATTTACTTTAGCATCACTTAATTTGGGAAACTGATTTCGCAGATACTTAAAGCAGCTACCATCTTTGTCTAAAGATTTTACCCACTGTTTCATAAGTCCCAATTTAATGTGCAGAGGTGGTATAAGAATTTTTGATGGATCAACAAGTGGCTTATCTTTTATATTCTTAGAACCCGGTTCGAACTTCTGTCTAAGGGGCCAGACACTCTTTATGTAATGATTCTTTCTATCCCTACTATCCCATTCACATAAATAGCAAGGATATTTTGTGAATCCCGATTGTTGCCCCAGAAGTATTGTTATGATTTTAAGATCCCCACATATTTGCCATTTATGATCATTGTATTTTATTCGGTCTAATATTACTTTCATGTTACAGTACTCTTCATTCAGTATTACCGAATATCCTACGGGAATGGCTGCATAAACATTTGTATTGTGTAACAGAATGGCTTTTAAACTTCTCGTTGACGAATCGATGAACAATCTCCACTCGTTAGGGTTGTAACATCCATGTTTAAAGCAATTCATCAACCCAACTATATCTTTGCAGTAAACTAATGAAAAGTCTTCATCTTTAGCGAAATAATCACGATATTTCTTATCTCTGTCTCGGTAGTAAGAAACTTTAATTTTTCCAACTTCGTTAGTATTTTCTTTTAGCCATGAAACCAAGTACTCCGCCCCATCCTTTGGTAGGCCCAAATCGCGTATGAGATCATTCACTTTTTCCTGTGTAAGTGGACCTTTCTCCTTCTTAGTATTATAGGGGATGTATTCTTCGTCACTTGTATCACTTGTACTAGCAACGTCATTGTCTTCATCAGGCGCTATTTCTTCTTCCGCAATAATATCTCCTTCCTCCATTTCTTCTTCTAAGATTTCATCTTCATCATGTCTTTCTAAATTTTCTTCAAGATCCATACTTCCACTTGCGTACATACCCAGTGGATCTTCTCTTTTATCAATTGACGATTCATATATAGGTTTCGTGACACTTTCAACGTTAGCGTAATTAATTTGCGTCTTGTTTTTACTATTAACTCCATGCAAATTCGTATTACAAAAATAACAGTCTTCTTTTCTAAAAGGTTCCTTCCATATCGTAGGCACTTTCATTTTTACTTCAGTTTTACCATTTTTGTCTTTCTGTAGCATTTTCCTACATATTGCGGATATGATTTTAGGAACCCAATCAAATTCATCAATTTTCATGTCTAAATCAAACATGTTCTTGTACTGCTCTTTAATATTTTGATTGATTTTTTTTCTATTTTTTGGGGTCTCATACTTGCTACAAATGTAACAAAAACTATCCCGTTTTGCTATAAGGCATTCTTGGTCACCAGACCTCAAGTGATAAATTCTTGTAGTATTATACTCTTCGAAAGCCAAGTTTCCCACTAACAAAGAGCTGCGGTCGCTTGATGACGACGACTGCGGGCCCGCTTGCTCACCTTGACCAGCCGCCGATACTGGGGTTCCGAATCCCTGCATCGTAATTTTTTGTTGTTTGTCTGCCATGACGGCTCTAAAGCCTTCACCCAGGGGTTTAGCCGACCGAAAAAAAAGAATCGGTCGTTGCCCACCGTCACCACGTGGAGGTACCCTGGGGCAAACAAACAGCATATTCATATCCGTTCGTATCACGTAGGAAATACGAGTGATACAAGGGAGATGAAGATTACTGTAACATGACTTTGGAAACCTTTTGGGAAAGAAGACCTTAACACAAACCCAAGATAGTCAACATTAATCGTCTTGTGACTTACACCGAGAGAGAAACCCGATAATGAAGACAGCTCTGCTCACGGTTCTTTTTAGCTGTGGTTTTAAACATGGATGTTACAACCATAAGGAGTGGAGATTGTTCAATCAATCAAAATATTAAAGAGCAGTACAAGAACATGTTTGATTTAGACATGAAAATTGATGAATTTGATTGGGTTCCTAAAATCATATCCGCAATATGTAGGAAAATGCTACAGAAAGACAAAAATGGTAAAACTGAAGTAAAAATGAAAGTGCCTACGATATGGAAGGAACCTTTAAGAAAAGAAGACTGTTATTTTTGTAATACGAATTTGCATGGAGTTAATAGTAAAAACAAGACGCAAATTAATTACGCTAACGTTGAAAGTGTCACGAAACCTATATATGAATCGTCAATTGATAAAAGAGAAGATCCACTGGGTATGTACGCAAGTGGAAGTATGGATCTTGAAGAAAATTTAGAAAGACATGATGAAGATGAAATCTTAGAAGAAGAAATGGAGGAAGGAGATATTATTGCGGAAGAAGAAATAGCGCCTGATGAAGACAATGACGTTGCTAGTACAAGTGATACAAGTGACGAAGAATACATCCCCTATAATACTAAGAAGGAGAAAGGTCCACTTACACAGGAAAAAGTGAATGATCTCATACGCGATTTGGGCCTACCAAAGGATGGGGCGGAGTACTTGGTTTCATGGCTAAAAGAAAATACTAACGAAGTTGGAAAAATTAAAGTTTCTTACTACCGAGACAGAGATAAGAAATATCGTGATTATTTCGCTAAAGATGAAGACTTTTCATTAGTTTACTGCAAAGATATAGTTGGGTTGATGAATTGCTTTAAACATGGATGTTACAACCCTAACGAGTGGAGATTGTTCATCGATTCGTCAACGAGAAGTTTAAAAGCCATTCTGTTACACAATATAAATGTTTATGCAGCCATTCCCGTAGGATATTCGGTAATACTGAATGAAGAGTACTGTAACATGAAAGTAATATTAGACCGAATAAAATACAATGATCATAAATGGCAAATATGTGGGGATCTTAAAATCATAACAATACTTCTGGGGCAACAATCGGGATTCACAAAATATCCTTGCTATTTATGTGAATGGGATAGTAGGGATAGAAAGAATCATTACATAAAGAGTGTCTGGCCCCTTAGACAGAAGTTCGAACCGGGTTCTAAGAATATAAAAGATAAGCCACTTGTTGATCCATCAAAAATTCTTATACCACCTCTGCACATTAAATTGGGACTTATGAAACAGTGGGTAAAATCTTTAGACAAAGATGGTAGCTGCTTTAAGTATCTGCGAAATCAGTTTCCCAAATTAAGTGATGCTAAAGTAAATGAAGGAATTTTCGATGGCCCTCAGATTCGTAAGATGATAAATGATGAAATTTTTGTTACGAAAATGAATCATACAGAGAGAGAAGCATGGTTATGTTTCAAGGACGTAATTAAAAACTTTCTTGGAAATCATAAGAGCCCAAATTAACAACAAATAGTTTTAAATTTAGTAAATAGTTACAAAAATCAAGGCTGCCTAATGAATCTAAAATTACACTTTTTATATTCGCATGTTGATGAATTTCCAGAAAACCTAGATGATTACAGCGAAGAGCAGGGAGAGAGATTTCACCAAGATATCAAGGAAATGGAGCGCAGGTACCAAGGAAGATGGGACGTAAATATGTTAGCAGATTACTGTTGATCGTTAAAAAGAGATCTACCATCAACATCGGAGAAGCGGAAGCGTAATCCACTTCGTAGATCATTTGACAATAAAATAGTTCGTTACCATAAAAAGAGTAATGGGCTTAATATTTTTACGGGTATTTTATTGAATTGCATATACTTCTAACAAATTTAAAGTAAATGAAGGAGCAGCAAACTATGATATAGTTTTAAAGGATACGATTGTACTTGCATATACATTGTTCTTTGCTTTATGGTTTACATTACCTTTTGCATTGTTTCAGTTTATAACTAATTTTTTCACTCTCTTTACGTCCATGACCTTGAACTAACCTTGAACTGACCATAAATATAACCTTATGGGACTATACTGACCCTGGATTCGGATTCAGCGACCCCAAAAACCCCTAAATGTCATGGTTTGACTCTACTTTTTATGAATCTTTATAATTTGACCTTCAACTGACCTTGACCATGACCTGATAGGGTTGTAATAAGCCCGGATTCAGATACAGCGCCCCAAAAAACCCAAGATACCATGGTTTTAGTGTATTTTTCATGTATTTCGATAATTTGACCTTCAACTGACCTTGAGAAAGATCTGATTGTTTAATCTGACCCCGGATTCGGATTCAGCGACCCCAAAAACCCCAAGATACCATGGTTTTAGTGTATTTTTCATGTATTTCGATAATTTGACCTTCAACTGACCTTGAGAAAGTTCTGATTGTTTAATCTGACCCCGGATTCGGATTCAGCGACCCCAAAAACCCCAAGATACCATGGTTTTAGTGTATTTTTCATGTATTTCGATAATTTGACCTTCAACTGACCTTGAGAAAGATCTGATGGGGTTAAACTAACCCTGGATTCGGATTCAGCGATCCCAAGAACATATAAGTACCGTGGTCAAGTTTTTGGGACTTACAATTTTTTTTTTGTTGGGCTGTGTAATTATTTAATATAGGTTGCTCGGCTCTGGCGACGGGTGACTTGGTCGTGATTGACTGCCCGTGTTTTAATATATTGGGACGTGAAATAAACGTCACAGACTGACTGATAGTCGCGAATATACTCGCGCCGCGAACACATCTCCGTCGTTTTTTAACAGTCTTATGTACAAGTTGTGTGGATTATTGCAATAATATACAATGTAGTAGACCAGCAGACTAATATTTTACAAAGGAAATTATGATTTTAAAAAATAAAAAAAAATAGATCAAATACAAGGAAAAGAAATGGATTTTCCTTCTGGTAAAATTTTGCTCTATGCCATTACCTTGAGCACTATACTGGTTTCGAGTTGTTTTTAATGCAATAAAGAAAAAACATTAAACAGCAATTCATTTTTTCTTCGGCTTGCCACGAATACGAGAACGAAATCATCTGTGAAGATGGTGAAAAAGTTATTCCCAACATCTGCAATGGTGAACGAGCCGCTCAAGGGGAGTTCTCCTACATGGTGGCATTGGGATACCAAGCCGACAAAGATAATCCTTCTCTCATCCGATACTATAATGACGGTGATATTGACGCGAGCCAGTGTATATCCGGTTTCTCTCTTACCGACATTATCGCTGTAAATTATAACTGGAATGAGTGGGAGCGAGCACTTCGTCGGTAGCCTCGTGGTTTGGGTGGTGGACTGTCACTCGGGCGTACCCAGTTCGATTCCCGATTTCCGGTTTTTTTAGGTACAGCCGATAAATAAAAAGGTTAGTTTTTTATAATTATAATTATAGATAAAACAGAAGAGTGGTAGATGTGCACCACTCGCTTATGTATATGTATACATGTGTGTGTGTATGTGTGTGTGTGCGTGCGCTCTTATACCGCACCACGTGTATATATATACATACACATATATATATATATATATATATATATATATATATATATATATATATATATATATATATATATATATATATATATATGTGTGTGTATGCATGTGCGCCAGTGTATGTCTCTTTCTCTCTCTCTTCCACTCTCTCTCCCTCTCTCTCTCTCTCTCTCTCACTCTATCTCTCTATTTAGAGCACACACATATATATATATATATATATATAGAGCCCAAGGTTCGCGATTCTGGAACACCCTCCCCTGCAGTGTGAGGTATCTGCCGTCTTTATGTAAATTTAAAACGGCGTTAGGCAGGCACCTCAGAGAACTGCACGGTGAGTAAGTTGACATTTTTTCATGATGACGGAGAATTCACATACATGGGTAGTTATTTATTTATTTATTGACTTATTTATTTGTTTATTTATTTATTTATTTATTTAATTATTTATTTAATTATTTATTTATTTATCTATTTATCTATCTATCTATCTATCTATCTATCTATCTATCTATCTATCTATCTATCTATCTATCTATCTATCTATCTATCTATCTATCTATCTATCTATCTATCTATCTATCTATCTATCTATCTATCTATCTATCTATCTATCTATCTATCTATCTATCTATCTATCTATCTATCTATCTATCTATCTATCTATCTATCTATCTATCTATCTATCTATCTATCTATCTATCTATCTATCTATCTATCTATCTATCTATCTATCTATCTATCTATCTATCTATCTATCTATCTATCTATCTATCTATCTATCTATCTATCTATCTATCTATCTATCTATCTATCTATCTATCTATCTATCTATCTATCTATCTATCTATCTATCTATCTATCTATCTATCTATCTATCTATCTATCTATCTATCTATCTATCTATCTATCTATCTATCTATCTATCTATCTATCTATCTATCTATCTATCTATCTATCTATCTATCTATCTATCTATCTATCTATCTATCTATCTATCTATCTATCTATCTATCTATCTATCTATCTATCTATCTATCTATCTATCTATCTATCTATCTATCTATCTATCTATCTATCTATCTATCTATCTATCTATCTATCTATCTATCTATCTATCTATCTATCTATCTATCTATCTATCTATCTATCTATCTATCTATCTATCTATCTATCTATCTATCTATCTATCTATCTATCTATCTATCTATCTATCTATCTATCTATCTATCTATTTATTTATTTATTTATTTATTTATTTATTTATTTATTTATTTATTTATTTATTTATTTACTTAATTATTTATTTAGTTATTAATTGTATCTTTTTATTTTTTTATTTTAATTTATCCGTTCTCCCGTGTTCTGTATTCTTAGTCGTGAAAAATGTTGTAATGTACAAAATATAAAGAGTACATTTTAATAAAGAGCAAATATATCTGCGTGTGTGATGAGTGTATGTATCGACTGAATTGTAATTGTTTTTAAATTGTGACGTGATGGATGTACGTGTATGCAAGAATGAGTAGACTTCAGAAATTGTTATGGAACTGTGATATAAACAAACTGTGATATTAGATAATGACAAATTTGTGCAACAATTTTGATATTTATACACTGACGAACTGTGATAGTGATCAAAGACTTAATATAATGACAAAATAACAATTTTTATGGAATGTATTTTTGCCAAAATTGACAAATAAATCATATATCTATCTATCTCTCTCTCTCTCTCTCTCTCTCTCTCTCTCTCTCTCTCTCTCTCTCTCTCTCTCTCCCTCTCTCTCTCTCTCTCTGAGTTGAAAACCAACAAATTGCAGTCCTCCTCATTACACAAAACAATACCGTTTCTCAGACTAGTACAAACAAATGTAAAAATAATAATGCGTCTATTACAAATAGTAATTTACTCCACAAATATAGAAATATAAGCGATACAAATGACAATTGTAATAACAATAATGACGGGTTCATCAAAGTCCTAAATAACAGAAAAAAATTATGTAGTCGATTGAATAATAACAATATTGACAATGATGATGCTGCAGCATCACCTGCACGAAGCACGCGGGTGCAAACGTTTGATGGAGGGACAATGCACAGTAAAAACATTAAAAATGGTAACACGGAGCTAATTATTTCTAACATATTTAACGGTGATGTCTTCAAGCGTGTGGACGTTGCACACGCAATACTCTCTCTCTCTTGGAATCTTGTGTGTGTGTGCGCACTTATGTGTGCGGGTGTAACCACATCACGTATATATATATATATATATATGTGTGTGTGTATGTCTCTCTCCCTTACATGCCTTGGGTATGTGAGTATATGTGTGTGTGTGTGTGGGTGTATGCTGTACAATTCGTTTGTGTGTGTGTGTGTGTGTATATATATATATATATATATATATATATATATATATATATATATATATATATATGTGTGTGTGTGTATATATATATATATATATTGCCCTATACAATAATAACCCCGCAAAGTACGCTCTTCTTTCCTTTACTGTAAGCCAACCAAGATATTTCCTGTGTGGAGTGATGTGCTCATCCCTTCTAACACCACATATGTATCTCACACATGAATTTTGAAGTCGTTGCAACTTCGTCTCGAGCTCATCAGACACATCAAGGTGAACCACGGAACAATAATCTAAATGTGGCACTACCAGCGCGCATGCAAGCTGCTTTCTCAACGCCTGAGTTGTGCATGAACTAAAAAATCGTAGGCTGTAAAGAGCACGATTTACCTTTTTTCCAACTGCATCAACCTGCAGTTTCCACGTGAGTTTAGAGTTCATGACAACACCAAGGTTTGTGACCGAGTCAGAGAAAGGCACATGTACACCTTCCTGAAACTCAATGCCGGGCAAACCAAGATCCTGCAACCGATTGATGTTGTGCTCGGAGCCGAAAATGATCGCTTTTGTTTTGCCGACATTGAGTCGCAGTCCGGATGCTTCGGCCCACTCCGACACTGCCCGCGCAACAGCCGACATGCATCTGATACCCACATAAAGATCTCGCCATGTCACTTGAGTGTAAGTTTGCAAGTCGTCCGCGTACAGCAAGTGTTTAACATCACCACCAGTCAGTACGTCTTGTAAGTCATTGATATAAAGACTGAATAGCAAGGGCCCCAGGACTGAACCCTGTGGCACACCTAGATTGGTGGTTAGCCAATCAGATGCCCCGTTGTTGTCAGTTATGACTTTTTGCCTGCGACCAAAAATGTATGATTTGATCCACAGAAGAACACTCCTGGAAAAACCCATGCGTATCAGCTTACGAAGTAATTTAGATGGTGATATAGTGTCAAACGCCTTACTAAAGTCGAACAGTAGCAGTATAGTCATTAGTTTCTTATTGTCGTTTATCCCAGTTCGTATGTCCTCGGTTAGTTTTAGTAGAGCTGTCTGGGTGCTGTGATGCTGTCTGAAACCGGTTTGCAGAGGATCCAAGATATTTTTGGATCCTAAGAAATCGGTAATCTGGTTGTGTACTATCTTCTCCAGCACCTTGGAAACCTTTTTTAGAGGCACCAAGTGAGCCCCCCTCCAAGCCCCTGGGAAGACACCACCAGACAAAGAGGAGTTGAAGACCCTCGCTATATGATGACTTATATACGGGAGAGCCTTAGCTACAACGCTTTGGGGAATACCGTCCTCACCCCAAGCCTGCGACGGAAATGAACAACAGCCAGGACTACGTCCGTCACTGTAACATCTTTGAAAACAAAGCCGTCGTCACTGGCCGAGTCCAAGCTGCTACCCAAATCAACGTCACCTTCACTCAGGGAGACCGATACCCCCGCAAAGTGCGAGTTCAGCTCACCCGGCGAGAAGTCATGCAACCCCCCTCCCCGTACCCTTGGCAGGAGCCCCAAGCCCTTTAGTTCTTTCCAAATATCCTTCTTATTTTCTAGGGCTTCAAAAATCTTATTCTGCATATAAGTCTCCCGCGCGATTTTCATGCGTTGTTCTGCTTCGACCGCGAGAGACCGGTACTCCTGCCAAAGATTACCGTTTTTTGTGCGCTGTAGTCGTCTGTGTACGGTGTCACGTTTTTTTATTATGTGAGCCAGATCTGCGTCAATCCATGGAGGATTAGCTTTATTTTTTGGTGTAAATTGCTTCAGTGGAGCGAGTTCATCTATTGCCCCCATGAGATTGGCGCTGAGCTGTCCCAATAAATCGCCCATGTCGTTGTTGTCCAAGCAATCAAACGCCACCCAGTCACATTTACTCAGGTAAGATAGAAGATCTTACTGTTCTATTGTTTTAAAATCTCTGTAACTAAAAGTATCGGTGATGGGGCTATTGTTTAATTTAAAATCTATTTCAACATCTATAATTGTGTGATTGCTGGCAAAGGGCGCCGCCTGATTGCTGGCATTCATCACCACGTCGTTGTCATCTGTCATGACGACATCAATCCATGTGTGAGACCCCTCGAGGTGATGAGTCGCACCATGCTCTATTATTTTTAGATTTAAATCGTTGGCTAATCGCCTAACGAATCTTGCATCAACCGACGTCTTCAACAGGTTCGCATTCAGATCACCCATCAAGATTTTATGGCTATAGTCCTGCGTGTATGTAGCTAGTTTATCAATTAGGTCTGAATTTTGCAGGAATGGTACATGCGGTGGCCTATAAATTAGAGCAACGAATACGGGGGGAAGGTCGCCCTGTTGCACACTACACATAATATATTCAGAAATGTTCGGCGTACCATCCTGGGTGGTACGTGAGCGGCTTAGTATGGTTGCCTTAAAACTATTGTGTACATACAGGACTAACCCACCCCCAAATTTATTCCTATCTAATCTTAAAATTGAATAGCCCTTGATCTGAATGCGATTGTCGTCAATGTTTTGAGCAAGGTGCATCTCAGCAATTCCAAAAAGGTGGTAGGAGGGACCAGATAGAAGGTGTTTACGGAGTGTACCAATATGACAATCTAGAGAGGTCACATTGATAAATTCTGCTCTCAGTCCCCTACAGTGCACCCCCCAGCAGTGTCCAACGATAGTCATTCATTTGCGACAGCCTCCGTTTGATTATTTGTTTGAATGTCCAACTTATCTATTTCATTTATATTTGCTTTTCCTGTTTTTTTATGTGAATCTAATGCAATTTGTGGAGTTTCATACGAGGCTGAAATTACTTGGAGGTCTGCCGCTGTTAAAAATTCGTGGGAGACATCGCCATCCCGCATCTTGACCAGGAAACGCCCCCCCCCCCCCTATGCCAGATATATTTAAATTTGAGCCTCATCGCAAGGGCTTTAAGGCTTCTAAAATTATTAAATGTTTCCCTTGGTAGATGTTCATTTATAAAAATTTTACTATTGAATATTGCATCACTAGTCTCCTGGTCAAGTGCCGAGACGTCGACATCTTTAGTGTGAAAGCCTGTTATAAACTTTTTTTGTCGCATGATTTTATCTCCTAATTCACTGCTGGAGAGGGTAACAACCCACGGTGATCGTCTGCGCTCGCTAGTTACCTCGGCTGATGTCACCGAAAGCGACTCATCTGACCGTAGCAGGCGGGTATTTACTATATCCGTTTTCTGTATCGATGGGAGGACACGACGCAGTATAGCATGAACTACATCAACACGCTTAGTGCTGTTACGGTCAAAAATATTTGAAATTACTAAGTCATTATTGCATATTCTATTATTATTATTTTTTATTGTCCTCCCACCTACCATTTTAACCCGCGTGCTTCGTGCAGATGACGTCGACGCCGTATCTTGCAGTGTATCGTTGCTTTCGTTATTCAAATTATTATCAATGTTATATATATTATTATTATTTACATTATTACTAAATACACTATTTATCTTATCATTAATATTTGTATTTCTAATACTGTGCGGCGAAAAAGTTGTATTTGCCTTACTGGTAGGCAGGCCAATTTGATAATTTTCAATTTTACTTAAAAATTCTTGTTGTTTATGTTGAATAATTTTCAAAGTTTTCTCTATATTATTATTATTATTATTATTTATTGCAGTTTCATGATTGTTATTGCTTGTGGTCTCGTGTGCAATAATTTTTCTTATGGCCTTTAATATGTCGGAGTTGTCACTTTCAATTTTATTAACTTTATCAATTATTATTCTAAGGTCATTATCATATTTCTTTGTCTCACTATTATTTTTGACTAGATTTTTCACTTCAAAATTAGACTGCTCAATGTTATTGACTCTTTCTATAATTGCATTGTAATTAACTTCGATCTTATTCAACATATTATTCGTTATATTTTGACATGTTTCGTGTAGCTGTTTGTTTTGAATTTTTAAATCATTAATTTCATGACAAAGCACTTGCTTTTCATTTAACATCTCCTCCAGCTGCGAGTGTTGTTTTAACATCTTATCCTCTATTTTCTGCATTTTGGACCCAATTGTCAGTGCTAGAGTATGTTTTGTTGGTAACGAGTCTAGCCTTTTAACAATTGCATCCAATCTGTTTTCAAGAGAGGACGAATGTCTAGTAAGTGCATTGTCTATGTTTCTAGATGTCGAATTGGCGTACTCTACCAAGCAGGAGACTGTCGTCCCTTTTTTAAAGGTAGTAGAGTCTAACATATGTATTACCGACGCATTAACATCATTTACGGTGCTGAAATTACTTGTTTGTACCGTTGATTTACATCTAGAAGCTAGTTCTTCTTTGTCCGTGGTAGATGTTGAAGGCGTCGAAACTGCCCCAGGGAGAACGATGTCGTCTTTAGCTGGCGTCGAGGTGTGAGAAAAAACACTGTCCGTATACGAAGAGTGAAGATTCAGCGCCTTCATGCCTGCAACTCGCTGTACAGCAGGCAGCGCAGGTACGAGACTCCCATGGTGTTGGCCCGCGCTGGAGCTGAGCTGATCGGTAGTACTGCCTCTTAGGCTCGCGTCAGCGCTAGAGAGAGACAGAGGCAAGCGCGGTGTAGTGGGAGCAGAGAGCACACTGGTCTGCGGCTGCCGCATCAGCGTCGTTTGCGATGATAAAGGTGTTAAAGGTGTGCCGGCAGCGAGCAGCGGCGAGGAACTTCTCGGCGTGGTGGGGGCAGCCTTCCCACTAGGCAGCGAGCGTTGCGGCTTTGAATGTATGCTCGCACGCACTATACCAGAAGACACACTTGCTGTTAGGCGTGACGTGACGTTATGTCCAGCCGCTGCTTTATTACTACTGCGAGATGTATTGGCAACACCTTTTGTGCATGTTTTGCACATGTATTGCTTTACTGCTGCATTAGTTTGCAGGATCATGCATCTAACATGACCTGCCTTATTACATTTAATGCAGCAGTACTTATAGGACTTGCCCTTACTAGGAGGCAGACCACATTCAGCACAGCTTTTAATGCTGGCCTCTATACCGTGACACACACACGCACACGCTCACGCCTCGATGATATAATCCGCACGTACCTGTCGATGTAGAGACTCGGGCATTCGCAGATTTTAGCGCTCGAGGTGAGGCAACAGGATTATAATATAACTAACCTCAAACCTGAGGCACCAGTGCAAAAAAAGAAATTGCTGTATAAATACAGCACACCTGATGAAAAATAACTGTGGTGGAGGAGTCTTGCACTGTGGCCCTACTTGAGAGTCACACTATAGCATACCCGAAGGTACGGCGGCGGCGTAAAGAAACTTTAAACGAGAGCGATACAGATGCGTGTGTGCACGTATAGAGAGCACAGACTCTACTCTAGAGAGAGAGAGAGAGAGAGAGAGAGAGAGAAAGAGAGAGAGAGAGAGACTGGTTATTCATCAAAGACGAAATTCTTACAATTGCATGTACATGTATAGTTATAATAATTAAAATATCAGTCAGTATTATAAATTTTTTTTTTATTTAAAACCACAAAGATTTACAGGGTAGTTGAATGCCCTGTAAAAGTCCTGTAGAGATAAACACGTTATCTGTACACAGGCCTGGTAATACAATAAAAGAGATACAAAAGAAGAAAATATTTTAAAATTATATACTAAAACTTAGATCTAAACTTAAAACTACTTTAACTACAAACTACATACAAAATTTTTGGTTTTAACATATAATATGTATTATAACAAATAATATTTTCTTCAATTCATAAATGTAAAATAAAAATGCGAAAGAAAACAGTAACCTTAACAATTTAATTTAATCCAATTTTTTATAATATTCTTATGTGACACATTATCTATATTAAATTCTTTTTCCTTGTTACACTCGTAGATTTGGTATATTGCATTTTAAAATCTGCATAATGATATTTTATAGCTTCTAAAATATATATCTGTTCTATGTTTAAAGGATTATTTTGTACAATAAAGTTTCGTTTATTAATGATATTTAAAATTTTTTTTTGTAGATTTTGAACTAAAACTCGATTATTTTTATAAACTCCACCCCAAGCTAGTATTCCATAGCTTATCATACTATGGAAAAAAGCATAATAAATCATTCTTAATGTCTCTGTAGATATTATTTTCGCAATTTTGTAAAATATAAATACAAGATACTTTGTTTTATTTACAATGTACTGAATGTGTTTATCCCATCTTAAATTAAAATCTATAACTATACCCAAATATTTATAATATTCTACTCTTGTTATATTTTTATTATTACTTTTAAATTCTAATTTATTTGGGACACTGTCACTATAATTGCCAAAAGTAATAAAAACAGTCTTGTCTACATTTAGTGATAATTTATTTAAAGCTAACCAAAAATTAATTCTATTTAAATACTTGTTCATCTTGTCTTGTGCTTCTATCCAATTATTACCAGTAGCAATTATAGCAGTATCATCTGCGTATGACAAAATTTCTTCCAGTGGGATTTCCTTTAGGATATCATTTATATACAGAATAAAAAGCAGTGGACCTAGGATTGTACCTTGAGGTACACCCGTATTTATTAACAATTTATCACTTTCAGTATCATCCATAACCACTGTTTGGTATCTATCATTGAGATAACTTGAAAGCAAATCCAGTGCCTGTCCTCTAATACCAATACAATAGAGTTTGTTTAGTAAAATTTCATGATCTACGGTATCAAACGCCTTTGCCAAATCTAGGAATGTTACAATTATCGGTTTACTTTTATCTAAATTAGTGTACAAGGTATTAGTTAAATAATTTAAAGCATTTCTAGTACCCATTTTCATCCTAAAACCAAATTGATGTTCAGATATAATATTATGCTTTTCCACAAAATCATAAATTCTATTGTAGATAATTCTTTCAAAGATTTTTGCTACATTAGAAATTAGATAAATAGGTCTATAATTAGACATATTATGCTTTTCACCTGATTTAAATAATGGTACTACCTCAGCCCTTTTCAGAGCATCGGGCCAAACGGCTTTATCAATACATGCATTAAAAATATTTGTTAGAGGTTCAACAATATAGTTGCACATCATTTTCAAGACTTTAGCATGAATTTTGTCAACACCACCCTTTTTTAATTTTAAATTATTGATTATACCTGTTACTTCATTTTCATTTGTAGGATTGAGAAAAACAGAATTTACATTCATTTCAGGTAGTTTGATTTCTTCATTGGTGGGTTTAACAATTTTATCACTTAATTTTTGCCCTATTTCACAGAAATATTTATTTACATTTTTAGTAATTTCAACTTTGTCGGTAATCTTATTTTTATCAACTTTTATATAACTTATAGCTTCCTTAGATTTCGTCTTTTTACCTATTTTTGAATTTATAATTTACCATAACATTTTTGGGTTATTAGAATTATTTTGGATTAGACTTTTATCATATTTCATTTTGGCATCTATAATTACTTTATCCAATATTTTAGCATAATTCTTATATTGCAAGCGAAGCTGTTCATTTTTGAGATCCAATTGCCATAAGTTATATAAAAATTCTTTGGTTTCGCATGACTGTATTATGGCATTTGTAATCCATTTTTTCCTTCCTTTTTGTTTAGATTTACTATTATTTTTTTTATTTGCCAATTCAATGCATTATTTTATTTTGCATATCAAAATATTAGTAGCTAAATTAGGGTCATGTATAGCCAAATTTTCATTCCAATTTTTGTCCTAGCAATGTTTATTAATTTTTTATAGTCTAAAGTTACTATTGGTTTATTTAATTCTGTTTTAATCTTATCTATAGCAATGAAAATAGGATAATGATCTGTTAAAGAATGTTTGAGTATGTATGTATTAGTATTTAGTCCACTAGTTTTAATGAATATATTGTCTATACATGAACCTTTACATATCGTAGTAGGCGGCTTCGTAATACTAGTAAATCCTGGCAAATATCCTTTATCACAGAAATTACATAGGAATTCTTGGCTTATGTTATCACATTGAAATATGTCTATATTAAAATCACCTATTACTAAATGATTTTTAATATTTTTCTTTTTGACTAGGTATCTGTTTACTTCTAGAATTAATTCAGCCTTAGGTATACCATGAGATCTGTACATAGCAAAAATCTCTAGTTTACTATCATTATTAAGTGTAACTCGTGTATTTATGATTTTAATCCTACGACATTTAACAATTTCAGTTTTTTGTACCAAGCTTTTATCAATAAAAACAATAACTCCATCATTTCTATTTATCCTACTATCATTATAGTAACTCTGATATTCATAGTTAGATCCTTTAAATTCGTATAAATTGTAATTGACTTGTTCAAAAGCTTCAGTGCATATAATAATAGAAGGTTTATTTATTAGACTTTCAAATAATATCTTAACTTTATCAAAATTAGCATTCATACTCCTAACATTAATATGCATTATTATATCTTTTTTGTTATTAATAACTTTGTTAAAATTAAAAATATTATCACATATTTTTTCTTTGCGTATTAAATCATTTTTTATCTTATCTAAAAAATCAAAATTATCCATTTTTACTATTATTTCGCTGTTTTCTTTTTGCCGTTTTTACTGTCTGTGATGTAGATAATTGTGCTTGTCTAGCTTGTTTCGATTTTTGTTTGTGCTGTTCCTGTTGGAGTTGCCGCTGGTTTGTATTACTTGTTGATGGATTCACATCTGATGGTACTTGAGTCTTCTTCGTTCCCTTCTTCGAATGATAATCCATATTCACTGGTGGTAAAGAAGGTTTCATCGGGTAATCAGTCGAGTCTGTATATCTTGTAATTTTTTTTTCAGAATATTACATACATTATGGTCATTGGCATAATGATTAGTTGAATAATTAGTATTATAATTTTCATTACTATATTCACAATTTAAGCACTTTATAATATTATTTATACACTCACTAGTCTTATGCATTTCTGAGCATTCAAGGCACGTAGGGTCATTTGTACAGTTTTTTCCACTGTGGCCATTTCTGCCACAGTTATAGCAAGGTCTAATGTTTATTAAATCGTAGGCTTTACAATTTTGATACCCTACAAAAACTTTGCTATTATTTTCTTTGATATATTTATATATCTCTGCAGGAACTTCCATTAGAACGGTAGTCTAGTTGTTTGTATCATTTGTATACATATGCAGCACTTGATCTTTTCTTGCAAAACAGCTGAAATTTCTTGAATTTATGTCATTTTCTAACTCTTCTATTTCCATGTTACCACAGTTATCAATTACCACGATTTTTATTTTAGGGTTATTCAGTTCCTCTTTATTGATATTAAGTATACCTTCTAACTCTTTTTTCAATACAGATTCTGCTAACTCTGCACTATTATTAGTTGAACAACTTATTAACAATTCATCTTTGTTATTTAAATAGACTTTTTTAGTTTGTATATTTTTTTCTTTTGTCAGAATTTCAATGACACTTTTCTTAATATTAATATTACTACTATTTTCGTCGTTATTTATTTTAGTTCCTTTTATTTTGGTCACTTTTTTTTGCTGTGGTTTGGGAAAACTTGTGACTTCTGAATACAGATAACTTTTGATTTCATTTTCCTTTTGGTTGTCATTAAGCTTCTCCTTAAGTAGATCATTTTTTTCTTTTAGTTCACTAACCAATTGTTTCAATAATGCATTTTCAGCTTTCAGCAATTCATTCTCATTATCTTCTTCGTAAATTGTTGTATTATTTGATTCCTGCGTTTTATTTGAAATTTCAGTTGTGTCTAGCGATAGTATAGCAAGTACTACTTACGTAATTATGATAGGAAAACTTTTAGCTTTGAAATTAAATCCTTAGGGGATTTAACATAGGAAAATATAGTTTTACCACGGAGATGACATTTTGTATTTATAACTGTTCTTATTCAGCGGGTCATACAGTCGGACAATTTTCCCAAGGATGACCCGTTTGGTAATGCTTGCAGCAATGACGCGGCGTTACACCTGGTAGTAGAAGGCATCCGTGTGCGCCGACCAGCGCAGGCCCAGTGTGGACACGGTGCCCACCATGTTGAAGCTTCGTACAGACGGTGAAGCGGAAAACTCGACGTCTTCCAGCAAGATAGAGTCGTTTGCCGATCATTTGCTCCATGCTCGCAGTGGCTAAGATTCATTGCAGCTGAGTCTTGGTGAGCTGCGCTAGGCACAGTGTGTCGGCGCCAGCCAAGAGGTCGTCAACGTAGATGTTGTTGCGCAGGATTAGCGCTCTGAGGGAAAAGTGTCGCCCTCGTCCTCGGCCAGCTGATCAATAATCCTTATGGCCAAATAAGGGGCGCAGCCGGTGCCATAAGTGACGGTGAAGTCATCCAGAGAATGCGTTGCCGTGGTGCGTCCGCACGGTGCACTCGAATATGTCGAAACATTTTGATTATATCGGCTGTAAATGCATACTAATACAGGCTCCGGTGAATGAGTACTGAAATTATTGCCCGTTGCAGCTTGGGGCTGGTATGTAGAACATTATTCAGTGGTTTTCCATTGCTCGTGCTCTGCGATGCGTCAAAGACGACACGCAGCTTATGGCTTCCATCGCTCTTGAACATGATGTGATGAGGCAGAAAGTTGACTGTAGAGTCCGTTGTGCCTGCTAGGACATGCTCCATGTGTCCTTAATCCTCGTACTCCTTTAAAAGTTTTGAGTAGGATTGATGCAGCTCGATATTATTCGAGAGCTTGCGCTCCATCGATAGCAGGCGATTGACAGCAGCTGATCGAGAGACAGGCAGTCGCGGCTCTGCGTTGAAGAGCAGTCTGACGATATAATATTATTATAAGTTATTATATAACCACCCTGACTGTCACGTTCGTGCGTGCGATTAAAATGGATCTCGCACTCGGCAGTGAGGACAGGTGTCGTCGAGAACTCTTTGACCACCCAAAAGAGATGCAGCTGTTAGGAGAAGTCCACGCAGGTAGAAATCAACTGTATCGTCATGTAAAGGGCCATATTAGAGGTGAGGCCCTTTGTGGGCGCAGTCAAAATCCATCTGCTGAGAAGCTAGGACATAAGATGGACCCAGTCGAATGCCAACGAAAAGGATAGCTGAGTACAGTTCACCACCTAATATTAAATCCACTCGGCTTGGCCTCGTGAAGCTGGAGCTGCCATTTCTAGCCCTTTGATATACTTCAGTACCTCAAGGTTGACTGGATTGCGTGGTAGAAGCCCTGTGAAACGTAGTAGAACTGCAGCTAAAAACTCAAGATAAGTGCAGCATTCAATGTTGATTTGAGAGAGAGCGTAGTCATAAAAGTTGATGTTGCTGAAACCTCTCCTGTAATAGTAATGATACACGCGGAACTTGGATCGATGCGTGCAGTACACAACATCGTAGCCCTACCCATCGAGGCAAGGTAACTTGTTGAGGTGGATCCAGAGATCTGAGCGAGCGACGGTTTTGGCCCAGCTGGGATGAAGTCACCTTTGGGTTGCAAAAAATTGATTGGATCTACATAAAAGAATTTAAAAAAATTGAACGAAAAAGTACTCCGCTCATTTTGTAATACATGTCAAAAGGAGTCAAATAATCGTCGAAAAAAGTGTTTTGGTTCATGTTGTCACCTAGAATCGTGTTAGGAACTAAGTTCCTTTAATAAGTATGATATTGCAAATAGTGACTTATTGTGACGTGTACGATCAAGAATTTGAGCTTTTATAACGGTAAAATTTAAGATATTAAGTATTGATAGCATAGAAATTTTCAGAATGATCGCTTTTAAACATAAACGGTATTCTGGACTCAAAAAAAAATCTTCTGAACCCAGGCCTGCCACCTTAACTAAATAATTAAGGAAAACAATAATTTTTATGGAAATAGCACTTAAATATTACTTCAGGACAATTGAAAATAATTCATTTTTTCGATTCCTTCGCACGCGTTTGTTTTCCCTCCAGGATAATCTAAAATTTTTCGCACGAAATTACCGATAATAAACGAGATCGGTAGTCGTTAGCTAAGTTCTATACGTTATTAATATCCAAAATATCCCCAAAACAGAAGAGCGCCATTTATAACGCTAAAGTTGCTCGTCCTTGTAGAGATCGGCGATGCGCAAAGTTGGGTTTGATACGGTATGATCTATGATACAGATATCATACGTATGAAACGTATGGAAGCAAGGTATCGTACGTCGTAACCAAACATCTCATCTAGTTAATGCCCCGATGAAATATCAGGGGAAGAGTCACGGAATAGTAACTAGATGGTCAAAAGTCGAATTTCTTCAAGTCAAATTTAGATGATTTCACTAGTTCTCTTATTTTTCAACTTTTGATGCAGTAACTATATTTTCTATTGCTCTTTGCGGCTAGCTATTTAGTTTAGGTTAAGTGATTTGTATATTTATCGTTTTATATTATTAAAAAACCGTTGCTAACTGCTTTAGCAGAATGCTTTCTAAAAGAGATTGGATTCATAATTATTTATTAAATATTTATTCTGAAAAAGTTATTTTAATACACGTCAATTTTAGGTTGTAAACTTATATAAAATTGGTGCATTGTTCTTATATTAAATTGATGAGGCACTCCCCTCTATATATATTCTTTATGTATAATTGGACATTATATGTACATATATAAAACATATTTAAAGTATAAAATGAAAAAATTTTCAATTTTGACACATTTAGCGTATAAATTAACAGAAATTTTTTCTTCAATTTTTCGAATTTTCAAAATTTAAACTTGCATGTTTTTAAGAATAATAACTTTTAAGTATATATAAGTTACACCAATCAAAACAAAATTAAATAAAAATTAGGAATGTATGTATTATTTTGATATATCTAGCGTATAAAAACACTGAAATTTTATTTTTTCAATTTTCACAAATTCCCAAAATTTAAAATTGTATTTCTTTAACAAAAAGAACATTGAAGTATATGTGATTTTTGCAAATTTTCATATGAAACTCTGGACGTATCATATTGCGTATCATACGCAGATGATCATACGTTCCATACGTGACGTATGTTACACCCCCAACCCTGGCGATGCGGCCCGCTCGTAGATCGAGGAGCACGAGTACAAGGCGATCCGTTGATGTCGTCAGCGTTAGTCGCGGCTCGTGCCGCGTTGATAATTGTAGAGCGATATTCGCTCACGGGGATGCTGATGAGCTGCGTGCTGAAGGCACGACTCGGCTAGACAGTTGTATAAAAATATCATGTCCACAGAAGTGGCGGTATCCTTCTGAAAGCAGGATTTATGAGTAAACGATACACGCGTAATTAATATAAAAGAAATACTATGGTTTATTCAAAATTGAAAAGTAACCATATTCGATAGAATATACAATCACGTGCAGCGGTACACATTTCCTGAGAAAGAAGATTGCTTGTCTAACAAATCTGATTACGGAAAATTGGCACCCACATAAATAGACGTTCGCTTGTCCGCCTGGCCGGGTCGCTTGTCGCAGTCTCCCTTGGGTCGTTTCACCTGTGCACAGAAGTAACGGCCTGCCTCTCGTAGTCGCACGCAGTCGAGATCTTTTCCGACTTGAAACTTTTGATAAGGATTTTTCCCGTCTTTTGTTATACACGAAAACGTCCCTTTTTTTTAAATGGTTGTATCTCCGAAATATATCACGAAAATTTATTGAAGAAACTTGTGGTGATAAGGAATTTTGAGAAGAATATACAGTAAAATTTTTGAGTCTTAATACTTTTCTGCTTTCGAGAAAAAAATAATCATGTAAAAAAGTCAATTTTCTGTCGTACGATAACTTGAGTAAAACGGCATTATTCTCTTTTAAAATTTCCTGAAAGGCAGCTTTGAGCTATCTCTTGGCTAAGTTATTTGCCCAGATCATAAGGACTTTTATTTTTCAAGATATTTGAGGTTATGTTTCAAAAATAATTTTCTTTTAATACTTATATCTCGAGAACGGCGCGGTCATTTTTTACCAACTGGGACTAATTTTTTTCGTGTTTTAATGAAGAATTGGAACTAAAAATAAATCTTGTGAAATCAATGAGGTAAATTATTTTAGAAATAATATGATCGCTTCAGTGTAAATGTATTTGAAAGGGCATACAATTACCTATCTTCTCTGACACGAATGTTTATACGCTCTCTTCTTTCTTTTGTTATACACGAAATCGTCTTTTTTTAAAATCTTTAAAATAAATTGAGCTGGAAAAGGTGGCTTTCTACCATATCTTGGCTGAGCTCTTATCCTAGACGATGAGGTCTTTTATCTTTTAAAATATTTAAGGTTATACTTTCATTTTTATTTTGATTGTTTATATCTCGAGAACATTGCGGTCATTTTTTACTAAACAATCAAAATTCTTATTTGCTTTTTTTTTATAAACATACAAAATCAGAAAAAATAAATCAAGATTCCTAGATTCGATTTCGTTTTATAACGATTTTTCTATTTTAAAATAGCATTGGAACTGTTTTTCTTTTATTTTTATAAAATAAACTGTATTTCCTTGAAAGTTGCTAATTGGGAGTTTTTGGAGTCGCTGATCACGAATTCCCTAACAAAAATATATAATTAAAAATGGTGGGCAACATTTTTAATATTTTTCGGTCAACGATATTAGATTTGTCATATTGACTTTTAAAAATCTAACAGCAGATTAACATGTTTATTGAATTACATTCGTGGAAAGTGTAAATCAGTGTTTCGATATCGTATGCACGCTACCATGAAGTAGATATTTCAACGCATTTTTTTCTATTTAAGAAACATAAAATGTTTATTTTATGTAATTTTTATGTAATTATTGCAAAATTAAAAGACAACGCCACCAATTCATTGGCACTATATATATAGTTGTCTTTTAATTTAGCAATAATTATATATATATATATATATATATATATATATATATATATATATTTATTAATTTAAACTTATGCAAAAATATAGCATAAATCATGAAAAAGTATTGTTGTTTAAAATATTCGTTAATGCATATAATACATACCATTTTCACAAATAAATTTAAGATAAGATAACAATATGTAACTAAGAAAATCTTAAAAATGTTCATTAAGTGTAATTATTTGAGTTAATTATTCAGAATAGTTTATTCAAACTCATTTTCACTGTGAACCCGAATTTTAACTCTATTGACTTTTATTCCCAACAAATTATATTGGAACATCAAAAATATATTGATTATCTAAAAAATGTTCTACAGTCTTCTTTTATTTTGAAACGATTCAATACAACAATAAATGTATACCACTCTAACCTCAAAATCACAACTTTGATATTTGTATTCCACCTATTAAATAAAATTTATTTTAACATCCTCAAGAAAATTTTTCAACTATAAATAATCCTATGACGAAGTATAGCATTTACAGAGGCCCTTAGAAATTTTTGCATATTAAGTTACATTTATTTCCAATTGCCAATAATAAATTTTGCAACACTATAATTGTTGATTAAATCTTATTTATGAACATAATAAATGAATTCTTTCATTTAAAAATAAAATTTTTTCGTAATTCTGCTCGATTTTATGAACGGACTCATTTATTACAAAAATATCATAAAAATAAAAAAGCAGTATAAAACAAAAACAAATCAATCAATCATATTTGTTTTTCATCTCAAATCTCCATAAAAAAAATAAAAATAGAGCTTTGAATGGTAAAAAATTACCCCATAATATTCAAGATAAAAGCTATTAAAAATATTTGAAAAAAAGTTATAAAAAAGATGAATCGATAAATCTTAAAAATTCTTCATTTTAAATCTTACGTATAAAGCTACCTTTTTGGAAATTTTCAGAAGGAATAATGACGTTTTACTCAAGTTATCGTTAGCCATAGAAATCGATTTATTTTACAAAATGATTTTATACTCATAGAAAAATAATATGTCAGTGTCAATAAAATGTAACAGAATAATCTTCTAGATTGCTCTAATTACATCAATTTTTTTCAAAAACTTTCGCTCATATATTTTAGAGAAATCATCGTTCAAACAAAAAATGACGTTTCCGTGTATCACAAAAGAAGGGACACATCTTATCCGAAATTTCGGATGGTAAATGATAGGTAATTTTAGGCTTTTTCAAACGCATTTTTACTGGATCAATGATATTATTTCTAACGTACCAAAAAGCCCGAAAAACTAAAAACCAAAAATCGAAAAACCGTTAAAAACAAAAAAAAAATCCGAAAAACTACAAAAAAATTATTGTGCCCTCTACTTTTAAAAGAAATAAACAAAATGAGCTCTAAGGCATTGAATGTTACCATGGATTACTCGAGATATGGGTGCATGCGTACACACACACACACACACATACACACGCGCGCGCGCACACACAGACATACGCACACACAGACACACGCACACACAAACCTATGCATACGGACATTTTCTAAAAATAGTCTGTTTTAATTCCTTATATCTCAAATCATGTTCTAACATGTTTTCACGGAAAGAAATTTTTACTATCACAAAGCTTTCTCTTTGAGGAAGCAAAAATAGTAATAACATAATTTTATAGCTTGCTTGTAAATATTTTATATTACTTAAAAGCAAGGTTTTATTCACTTTTAATTCTTATATAGATATATACATATTTGGGTGTTACATGATTAAAATAAAATCTTGCTTTAAGTGGTATCCATTCGCATAATAATAAACTGTAAATATAATAAATGAGAACATAATTAACAATTTGCTCTCACAGATGTAATAAACGTAACAGTATTTGCCTTCCAAAAATTATATGATACTCGTATGTATAGTAAATAAAAAAGCTCTATTTTTGCAATCTGACAGCTGTACTGATGATAAAATTTCAATAATTTTTTTTTCAAATAGATGACAAATTATAATATTTTGAATACTTAATACTGTTTCGTTCATTAAATCCAAGGACTGAAAGGCGTTAACCTTTTTTCCATTTATTATATTTACAGTAGATATTGTAACAGGTGGGACAATTGTTAATAACAATTGTCCGTGACTAATAAGCCGTCGGCCGAGCTGCTGTCGTGCATTAGCTTGCACAGCACACGACGCGTGCTGGCGTCCACTATTGCTCCTACCTGGAGTAAGCCAGTGGCGCAACGCCGCTGAGCTTCTGCCTTGCTGCCGCTGCTCTGACCGTCCTGCTGTAAAGTTCACTGAACCCCGGTGGATTCAGCTCCGTGCGGAGTCACCTCAACGCACGGGTTTTCGCGATCTGCAAGGAGCGTGAAAGCGCGGAAAGCTAATTGTCGCAACGCGCCAATGTAACGGCATTTCGCGTTTGCCTAACTCGGTCGTGAAGCAAGCGGGTCGTGGGGAAAATTGACTCACGCGAGTTTAACTTTTAATAACAAAATAAACTATATTCAACAATAAATAAATTAACAATAATAGATTAACAAATAGTAATAACGAGTCTAACAATAATGGAATAACAAATAGTGACGACGAATTTAACAATAATTGATTAACAATCGCGCAGACCAAGCGACGGTGCGCGCCCAGCTCGTTCGCCGCTGGACGCGTTGCCCTCATGATGGGCCGTACGCGCGCCTGGTGTCACGGTACCTCGGTGTACTCTAGGGCGCGGTGCCCACGGTGAGCAGCCCTGTACACCGCTCGCGGTTTATATGATATCTAAACGCGCGGGCTAGCCTTTACCTTATTTAGATGTGCCTCGAGGACGATCACTCTATCTCTCTCTCTCTCTCGCTCTCTCTCTCTCTCTCTCTCTCTCTCTCTCTCTCTCTCTCTCCATGTTTTGTAATATTTACAAATAAACATTATATCTATATCTATCTATCTATCTCTCTCTATCTCCTTCTCCGCTTCGCTTCTCTTTCTCCCCCACTCTACTTTGGCTGCTCGTGGGACGCGCCTCCACACTCACAGCACAGTGGGGAGATATCTGCGTACGCACTCCACTCCAAATGCGGCGTCGCGGCAACAGGTCGCTCCGCGTGCACTCGTTTCTACGCGGAAAAATGCCGGCGAGACTGAAACGGCGTTGACGCCCACGGATCGAACTCCAAATCGATAGTGACGCGCTCGAGGCGTCAGCGCGGCCAGCGCCGCGCCCCCAGTCGCGTTCTCTTTGGGTAACTACCCTGCTGCGCGCGCGCGTCGCCTATAGTGCTGACCTACGCCGGTACATGGCCCTCATTTCGTTACAATATATATTGTTACGTGCGGGAAAAAGGAGAAAGGATGCTACTCGCGCTATTTGCACGTGCCACTTAAGGCACGTGATTCTTTGGTGGTTGGGGTGTACTGGGAAGAGAATGAGCAAAACGGGAGTTCTGTTGATGGTTCTTTTATTGGACTGATGTGAGAGAGAGAAGGTGTGCGCGCGATTGCGCTGCTCAAGCCGAACTAGCGCAAAACGCGCTTGCTGCGTGCGGTGAAGCCGCTGCGCGAAGCGTGTACTGCCTCAGCGTTCTGGCTTTCTCACGCCTCGCTATCTCGTGGACACAGGTGACCTGTGTCCGCGAGCATGGACGCTGAAATTATATGAAGGCATAAAAAATTTAAGTAAACAAATTTGTTGAATTTATTTATTTTACTAAATAAATTCAAGTGGATTTTGAATAAAATACAATTTGCTAAATTATTAAAATTAAAATAAATAGATTAAAATTAAAATTTGAATAATAAATTTGATGAATCTATTTATTTTGAAAAATAAGTTCAAGTAAAATTCGAATAAAATATAACTTGCTAAATTGTGAAGTTAAAATAAATAAATTAAAATTAAAATTTGAATAATAAATTCGTTGAATTTTATTTATTTTGATAAATAAATTTAAGTTAATTTCGAGTAAAATACAACTTTCTAAATTATAAAAATAAACCTTGAGATTTCGAGTTTAAGTTTGAAATTTGGATAAAACAGGACTCTACAAATTTATCAAAGGCAGCTACAAGATACTAGTCAGTACTAAATCTAAATTAAATTAAAATATATATGCAAAAGTTTTATGAGCCCACGTGACTCCACGTGTAACATGAAATTCACAGTTAAAAGGTAAGAAGTTGAAAATTATTAAAATATTAAAATTTATGTTGAAATGCTCAATACAGCAAAACTTAAGCGCTACTTAGAATCACGTTTAAATATGCATACAAATATGTTTGAGATTATACGTAGTTCAAAGTACAAAATTCTAACCTGAAAAACTGAAAATTAAACTTGATGACAATTTGTCAATTTGAAATTTACATTAAACACTTAAACTTAATTACACGGCCCCACAAAAAAAATTGTAAGTCCCAAAAACTTGACCACGGTACTTATATGTTTTTGGGATCGCTGAATCCGAATCCAGGGTTAGTTTAACCCCATCAGATCTTTCTCAAGGTCAGTTGAAGGTCAAATTATCGAAATACATGAAAAATGCACTAAAACCATGGTATCTTGGGGTTTTTGGGGTCGCTGAATCCGAATCCGGGGTCAGATTAAACAATCAGATCTTTCTCAAGGTCAGTTGAAGGTCAAATTATCGAAATACATGAAAAATACACTAAAACCATGGTATCTTGGGTTTTTTTGGGGCGCTGTATCTGAATCCGGGCTTATTACAACCCTATCAGGTCATGGTCAAGGTCAGTTGAAGGTCAAATCATAAAGATTCATAAAAAGTAGAGTCAAACCATGACATTTAGGGGTTTTTGGGGTCGCTGAATCCGAATCCAGGGTCAGTATAGTCCCATAAGGTTATATTTATGGTCAGTTCAAGGTTAGTTCAAGGTCATGGACGTAAAGAGAGTGAAAAAATTAGTTATAAACTGAAACAATGCAAAAGGTAATGTAAACCATAAAGCAAAGAACAATGTATATGCAAGTACAATCGTATCCTTTAAAACTATATCATAGTTTGCTGCTCCTTCATTTACTTTAAATTTGTTAGAAGTATATGCAATTCAATAAAATACCCGTAAAAATATTGAGCCCATTACTCTTTTTTATGGTAACGAACTATTTTATTGTCAAATGATCTACGAAGTGGATTACGCTTCCGCTTCTCCGATGTTGATGGTAGATCTCTTTTTAACGACCAACAGTAATCTGCTAACATATTTACGTCCCATCTTCCTTGGTACCTGCGCTCCATTTCCTTGATATCTTGGTGAAATCTCTCTCCCTGCTCTTCGCTGTAATCACCTAGGTTTTCTGGAAATTCATCAACATGCGAATATAAAAAGTGTAATTTTAGATTCATTAGGCAGCCTTGATTTTTGGAACTATTTACTAAATTTAAAACTATTTGTTGTTAATTTGGGCTCTTATGATTTCCAAGAAAGTTTTTAATTACGTCTATGAAACATAACCATGCTTCTCTCTCTGTATGATTCATTTTCGTAACAAAAATTTCATCATTTATCATCTTACGAATCTGCGGGCGATCGAAAATTCCTTCATTTACTTTAGCATCACTTAATTTGGGAAACTGCTTTCGCAGATACTTAAAGCAGCTACCATCTTTGTCTAAAGATTTTACCCATTGTTTCATAAGTCCCAATTTAATGTGCAGAGGTGGTATAAGAATTTTTGATGGATCAACAAGTGGCTTATCTTTTATATTCTTAGAACCCGGTTCGAACTTTTGTCTAAGGGGCCAGACACTCTTTATGTAATGATTCTTTCTATCCCTACTATCCCATTCACATAAATAGCAAGGATATTTTGTGAATCCCGATTGTTGCCCCAGAAGTATTGTTATGATTTTAAGATCCCCACATATTTACCATTTATGATCATTGTATTTTATTCGGTCTAATATTACTTTCATGTTACAGTACTCTTCATTCAGTATTACCGAATATCCTATGGGAATGGCTGCATAAACATTTGTATTGTGTAACAGAACGGCTTTTAAACTTCTCGTTGACGAATCGATGAACAATCTCCACTCGTTAGGGTTGTAACATCCATGTTTAAAGCAATTCATCAACCCAACTATATCTTTGCAGTAAACTAAGGAAAATTCTTCATCTTTAGCGAAATAATCACGATATTTCTTATCTCTGTCTCGGTAGTAAGAAACTTTAATTTTTCCAGCTTCGTTAGTATTTTCTTTTAGCCATGAAGCCAAGTACTCCGCCCCATCCTTTGGTAGGCCCAAATCGCGTATGAGATCATTCACTTTTTCCTGTGTAAGTGGACCTTTCTCCTTCTTAGTATTATAGGGGATGTATTCTTCGTCACTTGTATCACTTGTACTAGCAACGTCATTGTCTTCATCAGGCGCTATTTCTTCTTCCGCAATAATATCTCCTTCCTCCATTTCTTCTTCTAAGATTTCATCTTCATCATGTCTTTCTAAATTTTCCTCAAGATCCATACTTCCACTTGCGTACATACCCAGTGGATCTTCTCTTTTATCAATTGACGATTCATATATAGGTTTCGTGACACTTTCAACGTTAGCGTAATTAATTTGCGACTTGTTTTTACTATTAACTCCATGCAAATTCGTATTACAAAAATAACAGTTTTCTTTTCTTAAAGGTTCCTTCCATATCGTAGGCACTTTCATTTTTACTTCAGTTTTACCATTTTTGTCTTTCTGTAGCATTTTCCTACATATTGCGCATATGATTTTAGGAACCCAATCAAATTCATCAATTTTCATGTCTAAATCAAACACGTTCAAAGACGTAATTAAAAACTTTCTTGGAAATCATAAGAGCCCAAATTAACAACAAATAGTTTTAAATTTAGTAAATAGTTCCAAAAATCAAGGCTGCCTAATGAATCTAAAATTACACTTTTTATATTCGCATGTTGATGAATTTCCAGAAAACCTAGGTGATTACAGCAAAGAGCAGGGAGAGAGATTTCACCAAGATATCAAGGAAATGGAGCGCAGGTACCAAGGAAGATGGGACGTAAATATGTTAGCAGATTACTGTTGGTCGTTAAAAAGAGATCTACCATCAACATTGGAGAAGCGGAAGCGTAATCCACTTCGTAGATCATTTGACAATAAAATAGTTCGTTACCATAAAAAAGAGTAATGAGCTTAATATTTTTACGGGTATTTTATTGAATTGCATATACTTCTAACAAATTTAAAGTAAATGAAGGAGCAGCAAACTATGATATAGTTTTAAAGGATACGATTGTACTTGCATATACATTGTTCTTTGCTTTATGGTTTACATTACCTTTTGCATTGTTTCAGTTTATAACTAATTTTTTCACTCTCTTTACGTCCATGACCTTGAACTAACCTTGAACTGACCATAAATATAACCTTATGGGACTATACTGACCCTAGATTCGGATTCAGCGACCCCAAAAACCCCTAAATGTCATGGTTTGACTCTACTTTTTATGAATCTTTATGATTTGACCTTCAACTGACCTTGACCATGACCTGATAGGGTTGTAATAAGCCCGGATTCAGATACAGCGCCCCAAAAAACCCAAGATACCATGGTTTTAGTGTATTTTTCATGTATTTCGATAATTTGACCTTCAACTGACCTTGAGAAAGTTCTGATGGGATTAAACTGTTCCCGGATTCGGATTCAGCGACCCCAAAAACCCCAAGATACCATGGTTTTAGTGTATTTTTCATGTATTTCGATAATTTGACCTTCAACTGACCTTGAGAAAGTTCTCATGGGGTTAAACTGACCCCGGATTCGGATTCAGCTACCCCAAAGACCCCAAGATACCATGGTTTTAGTGTATTTTTCATGTATTTCGATAATTTGACCTTCAACTGACCTTGAGAAAGATCTGATGGGGTTAAACTAACCCTGGATTCGGATTCAGCGATCCCAAAAACATATAAGTACCGTGGTCAAGTTTTTGGGACTTACAATTTTTTTTTGTGGGGCTGTGTGTTGTTTCAGTGTCTTCTTAAGTGTATACAAAGGACGTGTCTCTCTCTCTCTTATTATTAGATATATAATAAAATTATTCTAAAAGCTCACACTTGAAGTGAGGTATTATTGAACAGTTATAAAGTAAAAGTTATAAATCGAATGTGCACTGTAATATCAGTGTTACTTGTCATTATTATGATACAATTTAAATGTCATTGTTGCGGTGCAATTTAGAGTCTGTTTGCCATCTCCGCTGTCTGGACGGGGGCGGGGAATCTCCACGCTCTTTCTACAGCTTCGTTGACGTGCTACCTGCCACGGCCGGACGGAGTTGCCGTGCTCTCTCGCACCTCTGCTGTAACTAGGCAGGTTACAGCGCGTTCTTGGACTCTACCGTTATCGGTCGCTCGGTATAGCACAGCCTCGGCGTGTCTGTGGCTCGTTCGGGCGGGTGCAATCTCGCAATCTCGAACGTTTGCATCCGAATGGCACCTGGCTCCTCTCGATCCGCCGTACCTGAAACTTTTCTACATCGATTAGAGCAACGAGACCCCCCGGAAAAGATACATACACATATTAATAGTGCTATCACTCTATGAGCTGACTCCATCGCCCAGCGACCTATACTCAGACAGGGCCTTAGCTTTCTGCAAGATTTCGCCGAAGCTCATTCCGGATTTTGAAGATTCGATGTGAATGCCGTGTAGGTTTCTTGCGTTTATATTCATGTCTTCGTTGATTGCACTATCTATGAAGCTAGATAAATTCTGAATGCTCGAAAAATTGGCCAAGATTGTGTGTACGTCTAGATTTATCCTCGCATTACTCGTGTGCGCTGTGCATCCCAGCTTTAACCTCAGTATATCTATGCCATTTATTTCGTATGTTCTTTGCACTGCCCTGTGACATTGTACAAATATAATTTCTACGCTAGAAGTTGAAAAACCCCATGACTTGGTTTCGGGCAAACGCATCCAATATGTATCATTCATCTGCGTGATCTGTATATTGCAATCCATCTCTATGCTTTCGTGTTTGCAAAGTTCTCTGCAAAACTCTACTAACTAGATCTTCAATTCACTAACTAGAGTACAAATCGATTCCATAAAATTGATTAAACAATTTAATAGTGTTACAAAATTTATTGTCGTTTGTAAAAAATATTATTTGATATGTTAAAACTTTTTAAGTTTTTATACAATTCAAATATTTTTTCATAATATAAATTATACTTTTGCATATGTTTAAATGGTAATTTAAAAGTTTGACTTCGACGTAGAAGTAAATAGACCAAATAAATACATATAAAAACAATTAATAAGGTTGGAAGAAGCTCAGTGCCAATGAATTGGCAGCGGTCTTTTTTTAAGGTCAAGTGCCTTTTTTGAGATTATACTCAATTTTTTACGTTATGTTTATATCTGATTAGCTAAAAAATATGTTAATATCTCTTCTTAAAAGCAAGCTCAGATGCTTTGTCAAACTAAAAATATTTTGTTTGACAATTTCTTTCGTTGGTGAAACTAAAAGGATATATTCTACTCTTTATAAAGAATAATATCTGATACCAAAATGAAATAGAATATTTTTTATTCCCGCTTTTTACTTTGAGTATGACAAAACATTTTCAGATTTCCAACAAAAACATCGTTTATTTTTTATATAAACATTGTTAAAATTAATGAAACCTCCATAAAATATTCTTTATTACTTTCTTTTCTATTCTATTCTAATCTTAATACATAACGAAATAAATTAATTTGTATTCTTGTTTTTTACATTAAATATAAAAAAATATTTCAATTTTCTAACTAAATCACAGCTTTCGTTATAAAAACGTTGTATAAGTTAATGAAGCTTTTTGGAAATATTCCCCGCTAATTAAGAACAATACCTGATACCGAAAATAAATTAATTACACGGAAATAAATCATTCATTAAATTTTACAAAACGTTTGGGAAATTTTACCAAAAAGTACGGTAATTTGATCGTAAACTGTAAAAATTCAAAATATTACCAAATTTTCTAGTAAATTTTTTTGTATATTTGGTAAATTTTACTGTAATGTGTACGAAATTTTACTGGACAGTACAGTAAATTTTTAGGTTTCTCCATCGTCAGCTGCAACTTAACCTTAAAATGCGATGATAAAAACCGATATTCTTAGCATTAACGTTTTATTAAGCAATCAGTTTCTAAATAGTTACTTTAAAAGGTTTTTATTGTTTAAATTAATTTACAAACTGCAACGAGCCGCGAATAACTCGCAAACGAGAAAGGGCGAAAGGGCCATGGGACACCATTTCATGCCCGCGCGCGGCAACAGGTGGGAAGACGAGAGGGAGAGATAGAGAGAGAGCGAGAGAGAGATAGAGAGAGAGAGAGAGAGATAGATGTATAGATAGATAGATATAGGATTTATTTGTCATTGTTTAGGAAAAATTACATTACATGAATGGTTATATCCTCATTATATTCAAATCTTTTATCACTATCACAGGTCGTCAGTATATAAATATGATTGTTTCACAATATGTCATTATCTTATATCACAGTATGTCAATATATATCACAGTTATCATAACACTTTTTGAGACTCACTCATTCTTGCTTACCCGTACATCCATCACGTCACAATTTAAAAACAATTTAAGCAGATACATGTACTCATCACACACGCAGATAAATATACTCCCACTTACTTAATTGATATATACATTTTTACGACATATTTCACGACTGAGACATAACACGGGAAAACAGATAAATTAATAAATAAATAAATATATAGATAAGTTACCCATGTACTCCTCGGTAGTAAAAAATGTCAAATTAATCACCTGAGGTGCCTGCCTAACGCCGTTTTGAACTTACATAATGGCGGCAGATACTTCACACTGCAGAGGAGGGAGTTCCAGAATCGCGAGCCTTGGGCTCTAAACGAGTAGAGACCCGTATCAGTACGCGATCCCGGAACCGAGAGCTCTTTCACACCATTCCTACTGGAAGTCCTGGCTGTGGTTTTACCAAAGAGAGTCGCAAGATACGGAGGTTGTCCCATATTTATTACTTAATGCAATAATAACCCCGCAAAGTACGCTCTTCTTTCCTTTATGGTAAGCCAGCCAAGATATTTCCTGTGAGAAGTGATGTGCTCGTCCCTTCTAACACCACATATGTATCTCACACATAATTTTGAAGTCTTTGTAACTTCGTCTCAAGCTCATCAAACACATCAAGGTGAATCACGAAACAGTAATCTAAATGTGGCACTGGCGCGCATGCAAGCTGTTTTTTCAACGCCTGGGTGGTGCATGAACTAAAAAATCGTAGGCTGTAAAGAGCACGATTTACCTACTTTCCAACTGCATCAACCTGCAGTTTCCACGTAAGTTTAGAGTCCATGACAACGCCAAGGTTTGTGACAGTCAGAGAAAGGCACATGTACGCCTTCCTGAAACTCAATGCCGGACAAATCAAGATCCTGCAGCCGATTAATGTCATGCTCGGAACCAAAAATGATCGCTTTTGTTTTGCCGACATTGAGACGCAGTCCGGATGCTTTGACCCACTCCAACACTGCCCGCGCAACAGCCGACATGCGACTGATACCCACATGAAGATCTCGCCATGTCTCTTGAGTGTAGGTTTGCAAGTCGTCCACGTATAACAAGTGTTCAACGTCACCACCAGTCAGAACGTCTTGTAAGTCATTGATGTACATACTGAATAACAAGGGCCCCAGCCGAAGTGCAGAAATTCCGTGCAGAAACCCTGCAAATTAATGAACGAGGCAAGACTTAGGTATTCGTCGTCAGCACGCGGCCTCGCGGATGACGCACGAAATATTTGCGTTTAAGACGAATGGAACACTAACGAGGGAGAGAACGAAAACGAAGCAGATGAGATTGCGACTTTAAACACGGATCCGCCACGAATCAAGGAGTCGAGGATTAGTCTAATGTAGAGCGAGATTGCAAGCTTAACCCTTTCGCGCACATAAGAGTTACAGCTATGGTGCGGGGAAACTGTTTACATTTCATAGGGTCCCGAGCCGCGCTGAATCCGAATCCGAGGTCAGATTTTGAAAATTCAAGATGGCGGATCCAATATGGCGGACGGGAAAGTAAAAAAATCGAGATTTTGAAAAACAACAAATTTTTTCGTATTCTACGTGAAAACACAAATAGAAACTGTTCTTGTTGTTTTTTCGATATCTCTCTTAGATCTTGAGTAAAAAATTCATTTTCAAAATCTGACCTCGGATTCGGGTTCAGCGCGGCTCAAAGTTTATGAATTTTTTACCCGAAAACTAAGAGAGATATCGAAAAAACACCAAAAACAGTATCTATTTGTGTTTTCACGTAGAATACGAAAAAATTTTTTGTTATTCAAAATCACGTTTTTTTACTTCCCCGTCCGCCATCTTGAATTTTCAAAATCTGACCTCGGATTCGGATTCAGCGCGGCTCGGGACCCTATGAAATGTAAACAGTTTCCCCGCACCATAGCTGTAACTCTTATGTGCACGAAAGGGTTAAGAGGGAGGGATTAAAGGTCTTCGCGACATGGTCACCGATTAACGGAAGAGCCTTGACCACCACACTTTGTGGGGTTCCCTCCTCACCCCTAGCCTGTGGCGAGAAATGGGCAACAGCCAGGACTACGTCAGAGAAGGTGATTTATCTGAAATCAAAGCCGTCATCACTGGCTGAGGCCAGGATGCTGTCAAGATCTTCGTCACTTTCACTATGGGAGACCGACACCCCAGCAAAGTGGGCATTAAGCTCATCCGATGAAAAACCATGAAGTTCCTCTCTTGTTTTAGGCAGGAGTACCAAGCCCTTGAGTTCCTTCCATATATCAAGAGCTTCAAAGATACAGTTTTGTATAAAAATCTCCCGCGCGCTTTTTGTGCATTGTTCGGCATCAGACGCGAGAAATTGACACTCCTGCCATAGTTTGCTGTCTTTGGTCCGTGCATAATGTCTTCGCACAGCGTCTCGTTTCTTGTACAGATACGCAAGTTCAGCGTCAACCCATGGGGGATTTGCTTTCTTTTTCGGTGAGAATTCCTTTAGCGGTGCTACTTTATCAATCGCAGCCATGAGGTTGACGCTCAGGCATTCAAGTTGGTAGTCGATGTCTGTATCTGAGCCATCAAGTGGCGACCAATCACAGTCAGCAAGGAGAGAGAGGAGGTCGTCTTGCTGTATGGATTTTATATCCCGATAGCTAAACGAGTTAGCTACAGGGGGTACAACAGTTTCAACCCCAATCTGAATTACTACTGCTAAGCACTATGTCCTTGTCATCAATCATTATTAAGTCTATCCATGTGTGAGAATCTTTGAGGTGATAAGTCGCACCATGGTCTACTATATGAAAATTAAGGTCATCGGCAAAGTCGCCTAATAAATTTTGCGTCGTCTGACGTCTTGAGTAAATTCGCATTTAGATCGCCCATGATTATTTTATGACTATTATCTTGAGTGCGAATCAGCAACTCCGAAGAGATAGTAGGCGAGACCAGTGAAAAGATGTTGTCTGAGGATCTCAATGTGTCCTAAAAGAGATGTCACATTGACAATACCTGCTCTCAATCCCCTACCGTGCCCCCTCCCCAATAGTGCCCCTGGCTAGTCATTCCGCAGCGGCAGCCTCGGTTTGTTTAGAAGCTATAGTGAGAACCACTGAAGTTCTATTTACTGCATTACACAATTTTTTACCTCCGTTTGGCTTGTGTTTATCCCGTAGGAAGACAATATTGCATGGAGATCAGCTGAGGAAAATTCATGAGAAACATCGCCATCACGTTTCTTAACCAAGAAACGGCTCCCACTATGCCATACATATTTAAAATTAAGGCTCATCGCAAGGGCCTTTAGGCTTCTGAATTTTAAGAAAGAGTCTCTGTCTAGGAGCTCATTGATGAAGATTTTAGCATTTATTATTAAATCATTAGTTTCCTAGTCAAGAGTCGAGGTGTCTACGTCTCTCGTGTGGTAGCTTGTAATGAACTTCTTCGCACGCATAATTTCTCCTACGAATGTACTATTGGAAAGGGTGAAATCCCACGGCGACCGTCTACTCCCATCTTTCACGGAAATTCGTAACTTATGCTATCGCTCAACCGATTGAAGCAGGCGGATGCTTATAAAGTCCTCTTTCCGAATCAGTGGGAGGACCCTGCGCATCACAATGTGTGCAACATCAATTCTATTAGTATCATCACCATCAAAAATACTCGAAATAATTACGTCTTTACTTGCATTGATGCTGTTGCCGCACATGCCCCCCCCCCCCCCCCCCCCAACGACCGACTTCACCCGCGTATTACGTAGGAGCGATGCAGCTCTAATTACTTCATTGATGTTTTCGCTATTTCTATTACTATTTTTATTATTATTTTTGTTGTAGGTAACGCATTTGTCATTCTGAGCATGTAAACTACCGCCGTCATAGATGTTGCCAGTACTATTAACATCGTAATTATTATTACTATTTGAGTAAAAAATATTATTATTATTATTATTATTATTATTAGTGTTATTATTAATAGTGGTCGACGAGAAAGTATTTTCTTCATTTCTAGGGAGTATGCCAAATCTGCAGTTTTCTAACGGATTTGACGTTTCTGTATTTGTGTGTTCAATGTTTTCTAGTTTTCATAATATAGGGTCATGATCATTGTTACTTTTATTAATAAAATTATCTATTGTTTGTGTCACAGTGACTTGAAGGGTGTGATTATGATTCTTTAGGTTGCATACTTCTTGTCAGAGTACTTATTTTTCGCTGTTCAACTCCTCCAGCTGAGAGTATTGAAGAGACAGCGTTTCTTCTATTTTCTGCAACTTGGATTCAATTGCAAGCGTTAAGTTGTGGATTACTAGTAATGAGCTTGTTTTCAAAAGAAGCATTGTGCCTAACAAACGCACTGTCAATATATTTAGAGGTCGACTTGGCATACTCCACTAGAAACGAGACCGTTGTTCCTTTTTTAATCGACGTTGCATCCAACATTCGCAATACCGATGCGTTTACTGCGTTGACGCTGCTGTTCTGCGTGCCGAACGTTTGCGATGCGTCCTGTCCTCGCGTTGAAGTCACCGCCCCCATGGCCATAGCTTCGCTCGGGGATTCCCCACTATGCCCGGCTACCGTGCTGGAAATGGGTGGGCCGTGTGACGTCACCGGAGACGACGACACCAATCGGAACTTACTGTTGACGGGGGCGGTGCGTACCATGGCAATGCTGAAAGCGGGAAGTTGGTGGGCGCGGCCCTGCGGATCGGATTGGCCCGCTGTACAGCCGTCGGCCTCTTATTGGCTGGAGTGGGCGAGAATAGCTCCTTCTCTTTCCCACTCGCCGCGGTGTTGCTCTTCGCGCGTGGGGCTGCTGACTCGAGCGAACACTTCCACGGCTCTATACACTCCTGGCACGCTACAGCTTTAGGTTGGAGCTGAAGCGCGCCCCAACCCGACCTCACCGATTTTGATAATTTTTGGATATATTGTAATACATGGCAAAATAAGGCTCACGTGTTTTTTTTAAATACATTTCTTATCAATATTTGTATCTTGAAAATCAGGGTATGAACACAGAAAAATTAAAAAAAGCATTTCTATTAACAATATCGAATATTTAAGTTGACGAATTTCAGGATGTTTCAAATAACCACCCTCAAGTACCGTTAATTATCTCTTGATGTGATGTGCTGCATGTAAAAAGTAACGCATGTCTTTCTTTCTTAAAAAATATTCTACGTTTAAACAAAAAGTTATTTATAACAATTTAAAATATGAAACTATTTCTCCGCTAAAGTAATATCAAGAGGGAGAGAAAATTTACCTCCAGAATAAAATAAAATGAAAACAATTTTCAAAACGAGCTACATTGATTTACATAAAGCTCATACAAAATCTTATTGACATGTATGTATTTTTTAAATTATCTTTATATGAAGCATATTTTTCTTTGAGATACATAATGAGTTAATAAAATATAATATATTTGTAATAGCATATTAGAATTACTATTATAATTACAATCACTGCTACCATCGCTTGTATTATTATTATTATTATTATTATTATTATTATTTTCGTTATTATTTTGATTTTTTTTATTATTTATCTCATCATTATTAATATTACTATTATTTGGACAAAATTATAAATATTTAAACTCAATTGAAGCCAGATGTTATTTTTGTACACTTATCTTATTTATAGCTCACCGAAGAGATATGTGTTATCGTAAATACACTAATCTTATCCATGGATCGCAGAAAAGAGTTTCACCCAACTTGTTAATATAGACAAAAGTTCCAGAGAATAGAAGCATTTCGAAATTCACTTATAGCACTACCTACTAAAAATATCAAATCTTTTAGTTTACTCAAACACGTATACATGTTTCTTAAATACATAAATATAATAAATAAAAGTTGTATAGATGTGCTTACAAATAATCAGCTAATTTTCTTTATCAATCACGTGAGTATTTTATTAACTGTCATTTATCATATATAATTTTATTTGAATATTTAATTTACGTTAATTCTAAAGTTTATTTAAGAATAGTAAAAGATATTAAATATAAATGTTAAACATTATTTTCTATTTACTAATTTCAAAATAGTGTTTGAAGTTTTTAAGCTTTTTTCAAGCAAACGTTCTTTTTCGAATCATTTTAACTTTTTTTCTTTTAATTATTATGTAGTATTAGTATGTACGTTGCAATTTTTTCTAATTTCAATTACATTTCTATTAAATAATCACAATAAAGAATTATTTCAATGTTTTTATTTTAGATTCAAAGATGAGGATTAATGCTTTAAACGTAGTGAATTTATTATTAACGTATTTTCAAACCTTACAAATACCAGATATTGTAACGAATTGTAAAGAAATTTAGTTGTCAGAAAAATTTAAATAGATATTAATAAATACTACAAATGACTTAAATAATGTAGACATCATTATTGAAGAGTCGTTGGATTTTCATGAAGAATATAAAGACTATGATGCTAAGATAGTCGAGGATGAAATACAACATCACTTCCCTGATCCTATCGTAGTACCGATAGATCAGTGTACAGAAGATAATGAAGACGTTAGTTTCGAATACAAACAGAAAGCCGTAGAATTTTGGAGAAGCGGCAAAAAGAAAAATTTGAGTATTGAAAGTGTACAAAAAAGATTCAGAAAAGTCTTATCTATCAGTCAGTTAAAATGTTGGGCTCATACGATTAATAAAGGTAGAACATATAGAGAAAAAATTGCACGAGTTTGTCAATGTACACTAGATAATTTTAAAGCTGTTGTTGAAAGTGGTTTAATAATTCATGATCGCGATATACGTAGATGGGCGTTACAAGTTTAAGGGGTAACACCATTGTAATAGCGGAAAAAAGCGCTTCACAATAAAGTACATAATTAACGAATTTCCAACTTAATTTTGAGTCTGTGACCAAATTACCAAAATTTCTGGTAAAAATTGTTTTTTACGCCAAATATAAAACTTATGTTTATAAAAGAGTAAATAATTATTTGAAAAATATAAATTTTTGTTATATTTGACATAAATATAACAAATAATGATTTATTAATTTTGTTTCCCTATCAGGTGACGCCCTTTATTAAGTGGAGAATATTTCCCGAAAGTTTCATCATCTTATACAATGATGTAAAAAACAAGAATAGAAATTTATTTATTTGTTTAGGTATTAGGTATTGTTCTTTATGAAATAAAGAATATATCATGGAAGTTTCATTAATTTGAACCATGATTATATAAAAACGATGCTTTTGTTGGAAATCTGAAATTTTTTGTTATATTCGTCATAAAAACAGGAATAAACTAGTACATTGCACAACGGGAGGGGGGGTTGTCTGTCTGAAAAAGACTGTTCCACCAGTGTTGCACATCGTTTGCTTTTTAATAAGTGTACGAATAGGGTCTTTGTCATGCATGCAAAGGAAATGGGGAAAGGATAGTGAGATAATAACGATTACCGAGGCAGCACGTGGTAATGACCATTACCGATGCAGCGGGATGTAATGTACATTACCTCCCGCTCAGACGAAGACGCTCGAAATACCCAATTTTCCGTTCGCTTTGCAAGCATGCAAAAGAGCCTTTTTCATGCACATGTTGAGAAATAGTATATTGTGTACCAAGGACGAGAAGTGGGCCTTTTATTCCCGAGTGTTAATTTGCAGTACGAGTCGTAGGCTAGCTAGTACGAGCCGAAGGCGAGTGCATACAGCGAGACGGAGACGAGTACTACAAACACATGAGGCCCTCTCGTCCGTGTGCACACTATATTTGTTGTAACACATGTATTGATTTTCACAAACCAAGTTTAGGTAATTTTTTTCTCATTTCTATTGGCGGAAGGGGCGGGCGTAAAGTAATCACTTTACGTCTGCCTAAAATGAGCAGCGGGCATAAAATGAGTACTTTACTCCCGCGTGTCGAAAAACGGTGACTTTAGGCCTGGTGTTTAGGGCAAAAAAACGTAAAAATCGTAAATGTGTTACAAAAAATATTTTATTTATATTTGGTATCAGAGATTATTCTTTATAAAGAATAGATTGTATCCTTAAAGTTTTACCAACCAAAGAAATTGTTTACTTGTAAATTTACTCTTTGAAATATTATAGTCATGCTAGGTCTGATATTAAAATATATTAAACGGTAGTTATAAAAAATATTTTTAATACGATAAAGCATTTGAGCTTGTCTTTGATTACTAAGAAGATATTAAAATATTTGTTTTGATACAGTGTGCGTAAAATAAGTTTACAACTCATGCATGAAATTTCATACTCCGGTATGATTGCATAACACGAGGGCCGGCTTCGCCAGTCCTTCTGTCGCGCGATTGCACTCGCGGAGCGCAACATTCAATGTCTGAGTTGCAAACATTATTTTTCTATGATTATGTTAAAATTCATTACACACCGTGAAAACGGGCGTAAAATCCACTTTTTTGCACACACTGTATCAAAAAATAACTTCTGCATACGATTTACAAACTCGTATGATCGTGCGGCACTCTCCTGCGACTCGTGCGCGACGATTCGCTACTCCTGTGTAAAATCGCATTTTACACACTTGTTGCATAATATACTATTAGCTAATCAGATATATACGAGTACATTACGTAAAAAAATGAGTATAATCTCAAAAAAGGCACTTCACCTTTAAAAAACGGTTTAGCCACCTCTAAATAATTTTTGAAAAGTCTGATAAAATTCATAGCTACTTCTTACGTTAAAACAAATCAGAATCCACTCTAAGGTTTAAAAAAGAAAAAGAAATTGTTTTTTTGCGATAGCCTAATAATCGCCGTTTGAATCAGTGAAAATAAGCCCGCTGATTTAGTCAGTGAAATTTCACTGATTCTTTACACAGCTTTTTCACTGTTTAATCAGTGCATTTTCACTATTTTATCAATGCATTTTTACTGTTTTAACAATGCATTTTCACTGTTCCATTAAAAGATTTTCATTGTTTAAATCAGTGAAATTTCAGTTTTGTTAGTACATTTTCACTATTTTATCAGCGAATTTTCACTGCTCTATCAGTGTATTTTTACTGTTTAACCCTTTCAGTCACGCAATTCAATTCATTTGGTTATGGAAGTGCAAATATATGTTTCCAATGTATTTTTGAACGAAGAATCCAAATCAAGTGTCAAAAATTGAATAAATATAAAAACAACCCCTCAAATGGGGTGAAAACCACCCTTTTAGTTAAAAAATGCAATTTGTTTGGTAATGGAAGTGCAATATATGTCCACAATGCATTTTTGAATGCAGAATCCAAATCTGATATCAATAATTTTATACATATAAAAACAACCCCTCAAATGGGGTGAAAACCACCCTTATAGTCATAAAATTCAATCCGTTTGTTATGGAAGTGCAATATATGTTTCCAATGTATTTTTGATCGTAGAATACGAATCTGATATCAAAAATTGAATAAATATAAAAACAACCCCTCAAATGGGGTGAAAACCACCCTTATAGTCATAAAATTCAATCCGTTTGTTATGGAAGTGCAATATATGTTTCCAATTTATTTTTGAATGCAGAATACGAATGTAACGTCAAAAATTTTATAAATATAAAAACAACCCCTCAAATGGGGTAAAAACTACCCTTTTAGTCATACAATTTAATTCTTTTGAAGACTATATATTCTTTGAAGACTATATGTTCACAATGTATTTTTGAATGCAGAATCCAAATCTGATTTCAGAAAGTTTTATAAATATACAAAAAATCCCTCAAACAGGGTGAAAACCACCCTTTTATACGTACAATTCAATTCGTTTCACTATAGAAGAAAATATATGTTTCCGATGTAAATTTTAACGCGGATGCAAATCCAATGTCACAAATTTGAAAACATAAAAAAACTCGTAAAATGGAATAAAAAGTAACATTGCAGTCACGAAACCCTGTTTGTTTTGTTATGTTACTGCTAATATTAGTTTCTGATACATTTTTCAACGCTAAATTTGAATCCAATGGAAAAAAATTCAGTAATCGTAAAAACGATCTCTAAAATTCTAATTGGATTACTACGAAAATGTGAATACTCAACGTCAAAGCACTCGATAGGACCTAAGAATATATAAATAGAATTTAGAGCTCAAAAAATATATTGAAAATCTCTGAAAGCCATATAAATTTTATAAAACACCCCTTGTTACAATCCCCTCGAGTGAATGATTTCAATCCAAACTATATTTTGAAAAAAGAATATTAATAATAATAAAAAAAATTGTTTGCAAGAACTTCAAAGGATCAAATCTAAGTTTATTAGGTAGTTACATAAAATTTCTATATTTTTCCTATCAAAAATTTCAATATCATTATTCGTTCTAAATTATCAGTAATCTCACAACATTGTGAAATTTGTTTTGGTTTATTCTAAAAAATTTTTATCATGGAATATGCTGAAATCACCAGTGATAATGAAAGTGAAGATGAATATGATGATCCAGAATATGATTCTGAATGTGATGATGATTCGGATATTGACAAAAATCAAATTGATGAAGCAGTAGCCTCGTTAGAAAATACTTCATATAGTGAAAATTCTAACGTGATTGAATATGAAAGTGATAGTGATACTCCGTTGAGTGACAGATTAGCTGCTTTAGATGGTATTTGGGATAATAAAAGAAGAAAATTCGACGAAATAATTTTTTCCGAAGATTGCGGTCCAATGGTTCCTTCAGATATTCGTTCACCTTCACAAATTTTCCTTTGCTTATTTTCAGAAGTTTTGATCGAAAGAATTGTCGAACAGACTAATCTTTACGGGCAGCAATCAGACAAGCCATTTGAAGAAGTAAATAAAGCAGAAATATTGAAATTTATTGGCATGAATATCATGATGGGAATAAGTAGGTTACCCGCCATTCGGTGCTATTGGTCATCTAATTCTCAATTACACAACTCTTATATAAGCCCTGTTATGCCTCTCAATAGGTTTTTTGCTATCCTGTCTCATATACATTTGAATGATAACTTATCAATGCCACAAAAAGGTGAACCCAATTATGATAAGCTATATAAACTAAGACCCTTACTTGATATGCTTTCAGAAAATTTTATAAAATTCTACAAACCATCTGAAAAACAAGCTGTTGATGAAAGTATGGTCAAATTCAAAGGTAGAAGTACTCTAAAACAGTACAATCCACAGAAACCTATAAAAAGAGGTTTTAAAATTTGGGTTAGAGCAGATGAACATGGTTTTGTATGTGAGTTTCAGGTATATACTGGAAAAACTGCTAACTTGGTTGAAAAACAATTGGGCGAAAGAGTTGTAATCGATTTAACCCATCAAATTATTTCAAAAAATTATCAAGTTTATTTCGATAATTACTTTACTAGTGTTAATTTGATGATTGAACTCAAAAGTAAAAATATATTAGCCTGTGGAACAGTACGAAAAAATCGGAAAGGTTTGCCAAAAAAACAAATAAACGATAAAACAATGAAAAGGGGAGATTATGAATCTCGGACTTCATACAAGGGTATCAGTTGGATAAAATGGAATGATAACAAACCTGTCCAGTTTTTATCTAATTTTCACGATCCTTCAATCAAAACTACTGTAAGTAGACGACAAAAAGATGGTACTAGCATTCAAATCAATTGTCCACAAGCCACTCGAGACTATAATAATTATATGAACTGTGTTGACAAAGCAGATCAGTTGAAATCTACATACGAGATTAGTAGAAAAAGTAAAAAGTGGTGGCTTCGAATATTCTGGCATTTTATCGATGTAACCGTTGTAAATTCTTTCATCATTTACAAGCAAAATACCCCTACTACTAAAATGAATTTGATAGATTTTCGACTAAAGCTGGTAACTGAGCTTATTGGGTTTGCATCACCTAAAAAAAGAGGTACCAAGACAAAACAATTTACTCCTAGTAAGCGTAAGCCTCAAATTTCAAATGAAATAAGATTTTCTCAAGCCCCGCACATTCCAACTAAACTCAAAATACAAAGAAATTGCACTTGTTGTAGTTCTAAAACAAATCGAGTTAGAACTTCCTACATGTGCACAACTTGCAATGTTCCATTATGCATAAAAGAAAAACAAAATTGTTATGAAATATATCACAAAACGTAAATGTATATAAGATAAAAGAAAATGAATAAATATCTACCTGAAAAAGATTTAGAAAATAAAAAAAAAATTATAAAAAAAAAAAGAAAAAAAAACGAAAAAAAAAATAAAAAAGAAAAAAAGAAAAAAAGAGAAAAAGAAAAAAAAAAGAAAAAAAGAAAAAAAGAAAAACAAAAAAAAAAAGAAAAAAACATAACTCTGCCACAGACGGTCCCAAGCCCGTGTTCTAATGAGGAGGGGTTTTTTTTACTTTCATAACCAAACGAATTCAATTTCATGACTAAAAGGGTGGTTTTCACCCCATTTGAAGGGTTGTTTTTATATTTATAAAATTATTGATATCAGATTCGTATTCTACGATCAAAAATACATAGAAAACGTATATTTGTACTGCGATAACAATAGAAATCAAATTTTGTGACTAAAAACAATAGGGAGCCGATATATCGGCTTCTGTGACTGAAAGGGTTAACCAGTGTATCTGCATTCGCAGTTTCATTAGTACTTTGGATAAAGAGTCTGTAAAGATATACTACAGAAATGATCCTGTGAAGTATGATCCTGTGTGTTTCAGCCGCGCCGCCTCTACATATACTGACTAAAGCGCTGCTTCGATTGTAGACGGAGTTTACTCGCAGGCACCTAGTGACCGCGCGACCGAACTACGGCTTGCGCGCGAGCGGCGAGCAGTACTGCATATATTATACATATACGTAATAACGCTGTATTTATACTTTATTAGAAAATGGTAAAGACGATGGTGGTTGTAATAAAGAACAGGGTCTAATGAACACTTCGTCATTGGTCGACTCGGCATGGCAACTACCGGAGCAGACGCAGAGCTTTTCCTGCGTTTGGCGCCATCACGAGGTTTTTCCCGTGTCGGCAGCATTACGTTTTGTTATACACTAATACACATACCATATACATATAGTATACCGTTATTCTCATGGCAAATAATTACGTATTTCTAAGTACAATGCTGGCAAGTATCCTTTTGTTATAATAAAGTTGTAAGGATAATGGAATACGCTACAGGAGTGCTGTTATTACTTCCAACTACGTCTTCAATACAATATTCGCTATGTAATATTTTAGATATAGAAATTTAAAATTATCACATTATATATGTAATCGAACTGCACACCGCGCATGTGCAGATTTCATTGTTTGTCGGTGGAGTCAAGCACTCGCTGATTCGACAGTGAAATTCACTGAAATAATCAGTTTCAGCAAACTGTCACTGATTCGATAGTTACATTCACTGAATTCACAGCGAAAGGCACTGATAAACCAAAGAAAATATGGTTCACTGAGAAAATCGCTTATATCTCGGAAAGCTATAATGGAAAATCATTGAAAAATTTTAGGTGAATAAGAATATCAAGAAGAGTATTTAGTATAAATTTTAAGCCTTTAGCTTCCTCAGTTTCAGATGATCGTCTTTGTCAAGATTTATGTGATGTAAAAGAAATATTCGGTGGTGAAACTAAAGATTCAGCAGAAGATGATAATGGAGAAAATATGGATGTTATTTACCTATAGAATTTCTTAATTCGTTTACTCCTAATGAACTTCCACCGCATAAATTACAATTAAAAGTTGGTGCAATTGTAATCCTTCTCAGAAATTTAATTTAAACGAAGGTCTTTGTAATGGAACCAGATTATCAATAAACAAGCTAATGAAATATTCAATTCAAATAGAAATTTTAAACGGAAACAATGCTGAAAAATTAGTATTAATACTAAAAATAACATTATCACCAACCAAAGAAGAAATATCATTCAACATGCGTCAAAAACAATTTCTTATACGTTTAGGTTTCGCTATGACAATCAATTAATCACAAGGATAATCATACAATCAAGTTGGTGTGTATTTGCCATCGCTTATTTTTAGTCACGGACAGTTATACGTTGCTCTGTCAAGAACTAAAAGTAGGAAAAATCTGAAAATTTTGTTACAAAACCATGCAAAAATTAAAGATAATAAATTGAAAACTAAGCACAAAACATACACTAAGAACATCGTATACAAAGAAAAACAAAACATTATATATAATGAGCAAATGTTACTAAAAATCTGATGAAGAGTATTTATAAACGACTGCAACATTCAAATGACTGTACGTGCTGAGATTGAAAAAATTTTCAAAACAACTAAAAAAACAAATTTTATAAAACGGCTGCAGTATTGACACAAATACATGCGCTGAAAATCTGATAAAAATATTGATTTTGACTTTGCAAAAATATATGACTCTCGAAAATTATACCTTATTAGCACGTCCTCGTCGTGAGAGTCGGGTAACAACATAATGATGTTGGCTAACGCTGGAAGGATATAAAATATATTTTCTTTGCTTTAGATGGAGGAATGCCAAATTTCCTTTGAATAATTACAAAACCAGTCTCTCCCTAAAGATTAGTTTCCAAGTGTAGTATCAGGTACGAAAATTGTATGATTTTATAATGAATTATTTTTTTTTAAACATTAATGCATTAGTATGTATGTTATTGTATGTTTTTATTATTTATTTTTATTATACAATGATGAAATATATTACAAAAATAATAATGCAAAGATTGAATAGTGACGAAAATAATTAAGGTTCTATGACTGAAATTTGAAAACATTGTAAAGCTAAACATTTTGTATTTGAATATACAAAATGTAAAGAATTCATTAATTGTTGACACAGAGAAAAATAGAATTGTCGAATAATCCTGTTTACCCAGACCGGTTAAAACAACTAGCTACAAGATTCTCAGAAAATAGGCATATTCGCAAGAATAGTAGGTTATACAATAATGCCTTAGCTTTTGCAAGTTAAGGTGCCAATATACGATGTCCAGGAGTCAGGGTGACCCCCAAGTCGACGAGACATTATCTACGAGGAAGAGGACCAAAAGAATAATGCATTTAGGAAAAAAAAAATTTCCGTATAGACGATGTCCAGGTGTCAGGGTAACCCCACGTCGACGAGACATCATCTACGAAGAAGAGCACCATGTGAATAACTGATTTACAAAAAATAAAATTTCCCTGTAGCCGATATCTAGGTGTCAGGGTGACCCCCAGGTCGTCGAAGCGTCATCTTCAAGAGTGGCCGTCCACCAGTGGTGCTAACTTAAAAAGTAACTCTTAAAAAGTGTCATTCTTATTAAAAAGAAATATGTACTTATAAAAACGGGAGATCCGGAGAACCGGTGAACCAAAAGTGGATCCACTTTAATATAATATATATATATATATATATATATATATATATATATATATATATATATATATATGTATATATATATAAGATAAAATATGCCGGATCGCGTACAGACTTTTAGGGCATCTCTGCGATGTACAGAATGTAATGTATACATTACTGTATTTTTTTAATTAATTTTTTTTACTATTATGTTATTGAAAATTTATGTAAGGTAAACTGGTTTTGAATAAATAAATAAATAAATAAAAAAATAAATATTATCCTATAGCTTACTTATACCATATATATATAAATAAATACAATGTCACTTATGCGGACACTTTTGGGTATATAAAGATACATATGTGGACTCTATGGTACTTATGCGGACTGGCGTATTTTTTTAATTAATTTTTTTTACTATTATGTTATTGTAAATTTATGTAAGGTAAACTGGTTTTGAATAAATAAATAAATAAATAAATAATATCCTATAGCTTACTTATACCATATATATATATATATATATAATTTCGAGTCGTTCGCTACACGCAAATTTGATAAAGAAAGAAATAAAATAGACAAAATGAGCATAATTATTTTATAACTAAGAATATTAATTTATAAAGAAATTATATATATATATATATATATATATATCGTGTAGCGAACGACTCCAAATTCTCCATTGTCCATTGGCTTCCCATGCACAAACGAGGCCTTAGATTAATTAGTTAAAGAAAATATGGCGTGTAACAGGGGGAAAAAGTCGATTTTCTCCCCTTGTGGCACAATGTACTATTGATACATATCAAAAAGTCTTTTGCATTATGCGTTATATAGATGAATTATCAAGGTTATTAAAGGGGTTAACTATATCGACAACTCTCGGTTCTTCCATAGTTCTTCTTGACAATAATACTGGTGCTCTTTGTTCTATCGTCGATAAATAAGCTAAATCTTGGATATCTAGAGAACACGTGTTTGTCAAATATCGTCGATTTCGAAAGGAAAGTTAAAAACCCTATGCAGCTACTCTTCCACCAGACTATAAGGCCTAGCCGATCTACGCTGACAATTTACTTCACGTGCAGTCTTTCTCATTAATTAACAAATACATCTATTCTTTTAAGACTTGCAGCCACAAAGCGAATATCTTAAGGAACTCCAACCTCGTCAGTATCATTGTCAAAAACTAGAATTCGATGGTCAGTCCGTCGCGGTCGAGTGTCGAGTCGAGAAAAAGTATAGTGTGTTTGACACGTTTAATGCTCGTTTGAATTTTGATTATATCTAGCCATCCCCTGTTGGAAAATAATCTAGAACTACGTAAATCTATCTTGTTTGTCATTGTAAGTAATCGAGGCCTCGATAAATCTGGATAATTTTCAACCGGGCTCTAAATCACATAAAACATCTTACATGTGTACATAAGTGGTGATATAGGATTTTGTCACCCTGGTCTCTTTCGCATTAAGTAATTATTTAAATATTCACTCCAAGAGTTGACTCTACACTTTACCGAATTTATTTATAACAAAGGGGCGTCAGGTAAAGCGCGGCTAGCCTAGCATGAACTCTATCCCCGAGGAGGTTCCGTGATACACGAAGTCAGGATGAATTATTTAACTACTAAATAATGACACTTTGATTTAATCAATTTAAATACATAGGCTTTATTAATTTATCTTTCAAGAGTGGTCGCTATTTATACAAATTACGCTTAGACATGTTACTACTGCACATATTCAATATGGCTACGCATACCCGCGCGTGCGCCGCTTCCAGCGGTCGAACGACCACGCGTCCGAAGACGAGTATTTAATTATTCAACTCCGTACAACCCCGTTAACCCCCCCCCCCCCCAATTTTACTATTACTTTATAGAGGGCCTTTTTCAATGTAATCCTCGGAGGAGAGGATTTCTCCCAGAACTGCTGATGAGCAGGATGGCCTTTATTCTAATAAAGGAGGGAAGTACAATGACGACTGACTATCAGCAACCCTCAATAGTTCGGCACCTGACCAAGATTTTAGATTAGAGAACTTTCAAAGCGGGTCTTTCGACTTATGGCAAAGATGAATAAATGAGTAAAGAAAACATAGCCACCCTACCTAGCCACACAGTTTTGAAGGTAGGAAGCTCTCGCTTGAAACTTATTAAAGTTAAAAGGGGAGTTTGACAGGGTGACCAGCTCTTTTCTTGGATCTTCTGCCTTATGGGTAACAAGGTACTAACATTTTTGCCTCAGGACGTCGGATACAAGTTACGAGACACACGTCTCAACGCACTTGCGTGTGCAGACGATGTATATCTGACATCAATAACCACGGTTGGTGTGAAGCATCTCCTGAAAGCGGCAGAAAAAACGTCGAACCAAATAGGGCTTTCATTACATGTTGGAAAGTGTGTGGTCTTGTTCATAGTACCCTCCGACAGGGAGAAGAAATATAAGATCGCAACCACTCCCGAATTCTATTTTGCAGGATTCCTAAAGTTTGCAAAGTCAATTCTCGAAAATCTTGGAGCTATCGGCAAGCAAATAATGGTCGCCATAAGGAGATCACTCTGGCTCCAAGCCGGGACTGCCTTCATACACCTCCACACATCGTATGGAGACGAAGGCCTAGATATACGTTCTTTCACCGCTACAAAGCCTGCATTAATGTATTAAATAAACAATTAACACGTATTAAACAAGGTCACCGAATTCATCCAAACTGAGCAATTTGCCATTGCGAATAACAAAGTTTAAATCTTATTTAAAAATCATAAACCTTACCTACCTAACAAACCCGGAGCAAATTATCGTTTAAAAAAGGTTACACGGTTAACCCATAAAACCTAAGAAGAACCAATCCATGTACAACCGTTTTAATTGAAAGAGATTAAAAAATGCCACCATCTAACCTAAACACTAAGCCTAATTAATACAAGCCGATTCATTAGTAATAAATAATGTGGCTAAATAATAAAACCTTAAACCCCAAGTACAGCAATGTCCTATTAATATAAAGTTTAAATAATATAACTATTACCCCTAAATCAAAACAACACTCGTACAATAATTTGCATCGCAAATAACTCTAATTGCAAAATGGTGTGCTTGGGTTAGTTAAGGGAACCTAACAATCATAAAATTAAAAATTAATTGGTTATATATTTTTAGGCGACGACAAATCATTTATCATATATTACATATTCTTTTGTGGTAATTTTAATTTTTAAATCATTTATCATATATTACATATTCTTTTGTGGTAATTTTAATTTTTAAATCATTTATCATATATTACATATTCTTTTGTGGTAATTTTAAACACTTTATAGAAAAATGACGGATTTTTGTATGGTCATTAGGTCATTTTGTTCAGTCATAATACAAACTTGTATATTTCTTGTTCTGCTGCCAGGTTAAACCTTTGCATTATGGCCAAACAAGCGGACCTAACGACCACGGAAAAAAATTAGCTACATTTTTTTTAAATATTCAAATTTACCGAATAAAATAGGTAATGTATGATGAATAATTTATTCTTACCTAAAATCATAAAACAAATTTATTTTTAATTTTAAGGTGCTTAAGTTTAGGATTTATGGTTTCTGGTTCAATTATTTAAACTTCTTTAATTGAAAATTGTTCATCTTGAGTTAGTTAGGTTTTGGGATTATGGATAATGGTTTTATTATTTACACACTCTCTTTAATGTAAATTGATCGAATCTCGAAATCCGGACGATGGATTTGTAATCAGCGATCCAAAAAAACATTAAGATATAGATACATGCTTAATTTTATGAAATTTTATACATTTTGATCCATAGTATTGGATTCGCCGTTTAGAATTTCGAAAATCAGACCATGGTTTCGTAATGAGTGACCCAAAAAACATAAAGATATAGATTTCTACAGCAGATTATGAGTTTTTGACCTTTAGTCAGCCATATTGTATCCACCATTTTGAATTTAAAAAATCTGATAGCGGATTCGTAATCAGTGTCCCCGAAACCCTCATAAAGCCAGATATTCAGAAGAAATGGTGTTCGAAAAAAATTCGTGCAACAAAGGGTTAATATCTCATCCGCCATATTGGATTAGCCATTTGAGAGATTTTACCACCGATTCGCATCCGGCAATATCAAAAACCTTGACAAGATGAAAATTTCTTCTTACAAGTGCTAAACCTTTCCGCTCTGACATAAAAGTGAAAATTCAACTTCTTTCGACCTGCCATATCGTTCCCGCCATCTTGAAATTACTTGATTAGGACTGGTATTGATTATGTACTTCACATTTATCACAATAAACAATTATTCACGACTGCATATTGAAAATTTGCAAAGTTATCTTGGGGTAGCCATATTGAATATCATGTATGCACCAATGCATATTTTGAAAGTTTAACAAGTTTGTGCCATTTTGTGCCAGTTTGTTTCGTATCTGAAATTTGTTTTCGGTACGAAATATTAATTTGAAAAAAAAAATTATCGATTCTTCGGTAGTTTTTCCAAAAAAACACCGCCATATAGGGTTTTGTTGAGGTCGAAACAAAAATCTAACTACGTTACATTATAGAGCGAACCCGATAACATATAAAAACACTAGTTTCATGAGAAGAATCATATTTCTTTTTCAGTACAAACGCAAAGTTAGACTAAATTTTCAGGCGTTTAAGGCGTTAATGGGTTAAAACATATGTTCTTGTAAATTGACCAGCTTGGGGTATTTTGGTTTAATTTAATGTTTACGATTTAATTATATTATATTTCTTTAGTTTCAAAATGCTTAGCTTAGGGTAGTTCGATTTTGTATACAGGGTTTACAGTTTACGGTTGTTTCTTTTAACATTTTTTTCAAATTGTTGAACATAAGTTAGTTGGCTTTCGGGTTTATAGTTTACGGTTTACGGTTGTCTTAAAACATTAAACTTTTTAAATTGCAAACTTTTCAGCTTCGGGTAGCTAAATTTAGGGTTAAACCGAATTAAATTAAATATACATGTAATGAAGACATATTTTGCAGGTACATTTAGATTAAACTTAATATATTTATTTTTTACAGTATATAAACGACAGACATGCTCATTGGTCTAAATAAATAAATAAATAAATAAATAAATAAATAAATAAATAAGTAAATAAATAAATAAATTAATAAATAAATAAATAGATAGATAAATAAGTTATTAATAATATTTGTTATTACCTTTTGATAGATTCTTGCAATTTGTACATGTCACCTCTGCTTTCACCGAGTTGACTTTGTAGTTCAGATACATAATTTTCAGTTAAAGCCAATTTTTCTTGACACTTTATCAATTTATCCTTCTGTTGCTCATGATCCTTACTTAATTCTTTGAACTTTTCATCTGGAATTAGCATATTGTATATGTATATATATATATATATATATATGTATATATATGTGTGTATATATTTGTTGAAATAGGAATAATTTATTAATAATTATTAAAATAATATTAGAACACACATATTTATATGCATTTATGCTTATTCCATTTGCTTGTGATGATAAATTTGAATAAATAAGAAAAAAGGCGTTGCTCAAGATACCATTACAAATTCAGTTTGCGATTACAAAGTTAATTGCAGAACCAATTGCAATTATCAAGTCACGGATATGGAATTAGGATAAATAGATAGATAGATAGATATAACATTTATTGTGTTCAAGACATAAAACAATTTAGTATGAATTGAAATAAAAAATGTTCTATAAATGAATTACTTGATGCATACTACATGAAAGAATGTTTGGAGCTTGGGAGTAGAATTTACAGCTTCGTGTGATATCTTTACGGAAAAAGGAAATTTACGCCCATGTTGTAAAAAGTATTATTAATGTTCAAGTTTATTCATAAAAATATTAGGGTGACAACAAATAGAGCCAGAGTATGAATATTTGTTTTGTATCATAATTTTGTAAGTTACACAAAATAAACAAGTTAATAAATGGCGAATAACTTTATTGGTTAAGAGATTTAGATAGCAATATAAATTTAGATTTAATTACTTTTGAATATCAAAAATTTTTTTTGAGTATTCCAAAACAATAAGAACAAAATTAAAAAACCGCTACTACCTGCCGTAGCAGAATGCTTTCACAAAGAGAGGTCATGATTAATTTATTTATAGAATCTTATAATGGAAATTCGTATAAATAAATTAATGCTAAAATTAATTAATGATTTCAGGCTTCAGAATAGCCTTAAGGTAGTTCTTACATGAGAATAGACCTTAAAAATAAAAATGTAGACAATAATCTGTTTACGTGATACAATATCGGAAACGTTATAGTATAAAACAAGGGTTCTTCAAGGGGTCAAGCCCGAGTTAAATTGTGTAAAAAATCATTCTCCATTTTATAGACGTCAAAAATATTTTCACACAATCTAAGTTGATGCAAGTTTCTATATCTTAAATATATATATTATATGTGATTTTGATATGAATTAGACACGTCTAAGTGCTCTGTATAGTCCCTTGAAAATTCGCTAATAACATTATTTAAGGATGGGGGGGGGAGGGAGGGGTAGTGTTTGTAAACTTTTTTTTTCTTTTTTTTTATTTCATTTGAAGAATGTACAGCATCTGAAGAATGTTGTACTAAATTTTTAGAGTATTTGGAGCAAAACTATGGAAGATATAGCGATTTAATCAACGGCTGCTCCGAGTCGCTACGCTCCGATTTTGTATACCTGTGCGGCAGCACGGCGAGGCTACCTGACAACTGCTTCATACTTCTAATAACTCCCAAATTTATTTCTATATTTATGGGTCTGCTCAGATATAAAAGTACAACAGGCCTTGTATACATATTCAGTGTACTAAAGACCAGTCGAGAACGACGCGTTCTACGGAGCAGTTCTATACGTACGTTAGCTTGCTTCGTGTCAGTTTTCGAATATTTTGACTGTTTTTCGTTAGAGTTTTAACGTGTCATACATTTGTGAGTGAAAATGCCGAGAAAAGTTAGCAGACAAGAAAGAAAAAGGAGTAGCTCACGGTTGAGCGATCCCAAAAAAATTGTACCACCGCACAGACGTAAGAAAGATACAGTTGAAGCTAAAAGCACTTCGTCGAGAAAAATAAGTACGAATAAATCTATTGAGGAAGATCTTTCAAAACACTACAGAATCGTTGATTTTATGTTAGTGTTTACGGCTCTTGCTACATTAGTGAAGTGTGGTGTCTGTGCAGGAAATGTATCATTCCAATCTTGCAAAAAGGAAGGCCTAGGTTTTAAAATAAAAGTTACGTGCGAGAATTGTAAAAATCCTCGTTACGTTTCGTCGAGTGAAAGAATCGAATCCGGTGGATATATATTCGCAATGCGTGTGTTAGGTTTAGGCTTAGCCGGCTGTGAAAAATTCTGCGGGCTTATGGATTTAGCCAGTTCGTTTTTGACGAAATCAAACTATAACACGTACATCAATAAAATGTGTGAAAGCGTAAAGAAAGTGGCAAGTACCTTTTTTGCTTCTGCCGTAAAATAAGAAAAACAAGCAACGTGCAAAGAAAATAATATTGCAGAAACATCCAAACTAACTGTATCAGGGGACGGTACATGGAAAAAACGAGGATTTTTTTCACTATATGGCGTTGCGTCATTGATTGGACACTACACTGGAAAAGTTCTTGACATTTTTGTTAAAAGTTCGTATTGTCACAATTGCGAAATGTCGAAGAGCAAGTTAGGCAGTGCTGAGTATGAAGAGTGGTACGAAGAGCATACAAACAGTGGACAATGCAAAGCTAACAACATCGGAGCAGCTGGCAATATGGAGGTCGATGCTATTGTACCTATGTTCAAACGTTTAGTTACGAATTTGGGTGTACGTTTTAGAAACTATATCGGGGATGGTGACTCAAAAACGTACACCGGCGTCATCAAAGCTAAACCTTACGGTGAGAATTTGTCTATCAACAATATGGAGTGCATTGGACATGACCAAAAACGGATGGGTACAAGTTTGCGAGATGTAATAAAGACGAGTGTCGTAGAAACAGAAACAAAGGCTGAAAAAAAGGTTAAACGCAAAAGTTTGTCCGGTAAAAGAAAGCTCACGGCCAAAATTATCGATAAACTAACCGTATATTATGGCTTAGCTATTCGTCGCAATCATGATTCTACAGAGAACATGAAGAACGCAACCTGTGCAACGTACTACCACTACTTATCGACGGACGACAATCGGCAGCATCATAAGTGCCCGAGCGGCGACGACTCTCGGCGCGAATGGCAGAAAGCTGCAGCAGCAAAAGAATTGAGGACATTCAAACACAGTTATACTGCACTTCCTAGTGATGTTCTCAGTACTATCAAACTTATCTACGAGGACTTAAGCAAGAATACTCTTCTGCAGCGATGTCTCGGCGGATTTACCCAGAATAACAATGAAAGTTTGAACCAACCAATCTGGAAAATTTCGCCGAAATCAGTGAGTGGTACCGTGGTTTTGATCGAAACTGCAGTGAATGAAGCAGCTTGCACATTTAATGAAGGATGTTTTGCTTTGCTAATTATGATGGAAGAGATGCAAATCAAATCTGGACCAAGCGCTCGCGCATGAGCGCGCTCAGTCGACAACTTACGCATAAGCCGAGCGGATGAACAAGCTGAAAAGGAAACCAAAGAAGGTCGAGTTCGCCGAAGACAACAGCAAAAAGATGCCTTGGACATCCTGAATGAAAGTGCTTTACTGTACGGACCTGGCATCGACGATTCTGTGTAAGTATAAGAGAATAATTCTGATTTTTTACTGTTTAAAACTTTAAATTGATGTTCCCAAACTTCACGTTTTCGAAGCCGGTGGAGGCTGTTATTTCAAATCCACTGTACCGATCCTCTCCAAAATTTATACATTACTTCTCTGTATAATTCATGAGTTAACCCTGTCGAGTTTTTTTTAAATTTGTTGTTATTTTTTATTTTACAATAACAATTTTATCGATTTTTTAAGCGAAAATTGCGTTTTTCGCTTTCTAGTGTTACCAAAACTTGAAAAGTCAGTAGAAAAACTCATAAAATAACAAAAACAATTTGATTTTTTGATTTCAGATGAACGAGTGCCGAGAAATGACCGTCACCGCAAAATATCTTTTTTTCGAGATGTATCCGGAAATTGGCTGGCAACGGCTTAATTTTCGATATTTATCACTGAAAATTTAACAAAATGTTTTTTAAATGATATACTACAATACTGTAATTAGCTAATTTAAAATACATTACCTGTATCTTTTTAAAAAATTATTAAAAGAGACTCTTTTTAAACTTAATTAACAATACCCCTCCCCCCCCTTAATTGAAGCCTTTTTAGCCACTTGTAACGTGTCTTTGAATCAGCCTGTGTATTTTTCATGGTCTTCGAGGCTTTGAAGTATTCTTCAGAAGTGTACTCACGGACTTAAGGAGTTACATTTTTTAAAAAAGATTATTTGAAAAATAATCTTGGATAATTGGAAATAATCTTTTTTTTAAATGTAGCTCCATAAGAGGAGTCCGTATCTTCTGTCCTTTTCTAATCACGTGTTTGCTATTTATTAAAATTGTTGTTTGTTAATTGAAAAACTAAAAGTTGACCTCAATTGGAATTAAAATGAGGAATATTTTGAGACCTTAAAAAGTATCTAACATTATTTCCTTTTCGAGAACACTTCGGAACGGAAAAACTAACCTCAATTTTCGCATTCTGAAGTTTTCTCGAAAAGGAAATAATGTTAGATACCTTTTAAGGTCTCAAAATATTCCTTATTTTAATACCAATTAGGGTCAACTTTTAGTTTTTCAATTAACAAGCAATTTGAATAAATAGCAAAAACGTGATTAGACAAGGACAGGAGATACGGACTCCTCTTAAGTCCATGAGTACACTTCTGAAGAATACTTTCAAAGCCTTGGTGACCATGAATAATGCACGATCTGATTAAAAAAACACGTGGTAAGTGGTTAAAAAGGCTTAAATTCAATAATGTAGATTATCGAATTATCAAGGGACTATAAAGACCACTTAGAGGGTTCTAATTCGTGGCTAAATGACGTATAATATACATATTTAAGATATAAACACTTGCATCAATTTAGATTGTATGAAAATATTTTTGACGTTTATAAAATAGACAATGATTTTTTATAGAATTTAACTTAGAATTGACCCTTTATCGGGAAAACACTACCGATTTTTGGTAAAAAAAATCGATTTTTCTTTCAAGTGGTAAAACACTTATTTAACCCTTTTTCTTTCGAAAGTAAACGTTTTACGCGAAACCTAATTTTTTTTCGACTTCTTTGAAGCTGTAGATAAATGGTTGATCGTGCTATTTTTATTGATATTTATGTTTAATCTCATTTTTCTCAAAACTTAATTTTCATACTTACTTTGTAAGCCTGCGCAACAGTTCTACGTGAATCACGCTGAAAACTTGTGTATTTTCTTTTTAACATATTTTGAACAAATTTAAAGGAAGTTTTTTTAATATTACCTATAATATAATTTTTTATAATATAAGTTAATATTAAAATACTGCTTATATCGCAAACAATAAATTGCTCATATAGAATATAACCTCAGAATAGTTCAAAACTATTATTTGTAAATATTGCTCTTTACATGTCTTAATATTAGCATGAAATGTTCATAAAAAAATGTACTCGAATCCATCGTTACCCCTTGCGCACAGTGATAATCAAACATATGTCTGTTTTTGCAGGTTTTTTCAAAATAGCTACTTCAACGGGTGGTAAATTTGAACAAAAACAGTATAAACTGTCATCTTTTTATATATTATAACATGTTTTGTAGAAAAAATATTTCTTAAATATCTCGTAAGGGGTCACTCTACGATCTCAGCAATAATTCTCAATAATTTTTTTTTCATAGAAAAATTTATTTAAAATATTTAAACTTTTTACACATAAAAGAATTAGGCGGACATTTGAATTTTTCGACCTTTTTTTGCAATTGCCATTTTGTTATTTTTCATCAAATTTTGTTTATTGAGCTACCGGCTATAGCGAAAAGCTTATTTTTTAATAACCCGTCCACTTTTTTGCTTTCAGGCTCTTCAAAGTGGAGATATCACGTCAACCACATTGTAGTAGGGTCAACTTCAGGCAGCCGCACCAGCCAGATTTTACATACAAAACAAAAATAAAAAATATATTTTATAAGTGTGAAATCTCTTCTTTTATGTGTAAATAGTTTGAATATTTTAAATAAATTTTTCTATGAAAAAAAAAAAAGTTATTGAAAATTATTGCTGAGATCGTAGAGTGACCCCTTAAGGGGGCTCACCACCTTTAAAATGTGAAACAAAAAAATTGATTAGGAATTTTTATTTTGATATTTATATTAATAAGGATTTTATTTCCTGAAAGTATACATAAAAACCTATCAATTTGTATATTTTTTACCTTCGTTGGACCTTCTATGCCTCCATGGCAAACCAGACTGTTTTCGAAGACTTTAAGCACTGTCCGTAAGATTCCAAGTCTACGCATAGATGGATTGGGCTAAAAATTTATGGAGATACTCATTATAGTAGTACTTTTAGTATGAACGTAGGGATTTTGATTTGAGCGAGTAGAAGTATTTTTTTATATGAACATTGTCAATATAACACTTATTTTTTAATAATTTTATAACTTTTATAGATGTAAAAAATTTTCTACTCGTTCAAATCAAAATCCCTACGTTCATACTAAAAGTACTACTATAATGAGTATCTCCATAAATTTTTATCCCAATCCATTCATGCATAGACTTGGAATCTTACGGACAGTGCTTAAAATCTTCGAAAGCAGTCCTATACATTTTTTATGAACATTTCATGCTAAAATTAAGACATTTAAAGAGCAATATTTTCAAATAATAGTTTTGATCCATTTTGAGGTTATATGAACAATTTATTGTTTGCGATATAAGCAGTATTTTAATATTAATTTATATTTTTAAAATGGATATTTTAGGTAATAATAAAAAGAAAACTCTCTTTAACTTTGCTCAAAATATGTTAAAAAGAAAATACAAAAATTTTCAGCGTGATTCACGAAGAACTGTTGCGCAGGCTTACAAAGTAAGTTATGAAACTTAAGTTTTGATAAAAATGAGATTAAACTTAAATATCAATAAAAGTAGCACGATCAACCATTTATCTACAACTTCAGATAAGTCGAAAAAAATTAGTTTTCGCGTAAAATCTTTTACTTTTGAAAGAAAAAGGGTTAAATAAGTGTTTTACCACTTGAAAGAAAAATCGATTTTTTTACCAAAAGTTTACGAATATATACGCATTTTATATTTAGATAGATATTAGATTTAATGCGATTTGTATGAATTTGGACGCTTTCGAGGTTCGTGAAAAATATGTTTTTAAAAAGTGTCGGTATGTATGTATATATGTATCTATGTATGTCCAAAACTGCACTATTTAGGCACATATTAAATTTGCACATTAAAATTCTATGTTTCAAAAAAGCGATATTAAAATTTTTTAAACGGCTGTAATTCAGCCAATTTAATAGATTTCTGACTGGTTTGTTTTACTTTCTCAAATAGAAAGCTTTGTATCGGCGATTTTTTTTAAATTCGAAATTTCGATGAAATTCGATTTTTCTGGGGTCGCTAAATCAGAATATGTAGGTTTTACAAATGTGTGCGTGCGTGCGTGCGTGCGCGCGTGTATTTGTATGGGTGTGTGCGCGCGTATGTGTCTATGAAACCAACATTTGTGTCCAACGTAACTCTTACAGAGATGCATGTTATACGCTGAAATTTTGCAGACATTACATAAAATTGAACTTTTAACAGATTAGATTTTGTAGCTAATTGGATAATATTTAGGAATTCTTTTAATAAAAAATAATCACTTTTGAAAAAACATTTTAAATACAAAAATTTATATTCAGCAGTTTGTATTGAAGATGCATAAATAATATACTATAATTGTTAAGGTGCGCGTAAATTTCTTTCGATTTATTTGATGCTTCATTATATTTCATGGTCAACAAGGCTTTAAACTATTCCTCAAAAGTATACCAATAGACTTTCTGAATAACATTTATTCAAAATAAAAAAAATCATTTCCCACTGTTGTACTCACATATATCAATAATAATAGCCCTGGTGGAAAATTAATCTAGAACTATGTAGATCTATCTAGTTTGCCATGGGAATAATCGAGGGCCTCGATAAAACTAGATAATTTTCTACCAGGGAGTATGAAAATACTATTAAAATGCATTTTAAAAAATGTAAAATTAACAGAAAACTATTAAAATTATTTAACTATTTATTTTTAACTGTTTTTTATTTTTTGTTTTAACAAAAAAAATTATTTCGGTAAAAATGTTTATTTTGATATGTAGAATACTTGTAACTTTTTTCAGATTTTTTTAAGCCCATATGTTCAAACATGTTCAAAGCTAAATAAAAGGCTTTCAACTGCAGAAAAAATATTTATCAAATGTAAAAATTGAAACTAAGCGATGTAAAAACCTAGAATTAGAATAATTGGAGTTGAAAAATATTTGGCAAAAGAAAGCAATGAAAAAATTAAAAATGACATCAATGAAAGAAATTCGCCGAATGAACACTAAGAGATAAATATAGTTCATAAATACATAAGCAAGAAAACAAATACACTAACTCTAGTTGCAAAGCCAACAGCTGATCCATACGAGAGAATTATGAAATAAATCTATACGTTGGAAACAATACATGCAAAGTTTATGATGATTTTAATGTTATAAGAAAAAAGATAAAGAAATGGATAAGAAATATGAATATAGTATAGTATTGCAGTAGAAGTAATATAATTGAAATGGAAGTACGAATAATAAAAACTAAGGAAACATGATATGATTATATTATTTGTGCTTTTAT